>CM039474.1:27237305-27584895 GCA_022433065.1 Begonia loranthoides | reverse complement strand
GGATCGATATACGCCTATAGAGGGGGGTGAATATAGCGTTTCTAATATTTTCGTGCGATATTTTAATCTCTAATAACCCTAAGTGATTTAATGCATATAATTAAAATATCGATAATAAATATGCAATAATGTAAAGAGTAAAGGTTAGAGAAGTGCACACAATATTTATTTACGTGGTTCGGCAAACTCGCTTACGTCTGTGCTCCAAGTTCCACTTGGAGATATACTAAACAATTGGCTTACGGGTGCCAATAGACCGTTTACAAATTGACTCTTAATATGGGCGTCACCCTTGACTAATTATAAGGTCGTCAACCTTTGATTCTTATAGGACGTCACCCTAAACTTGACTATTGCGGAGCGTCACCCAATGATTGAACTTACGGGTGTTCAATCTAGCCTACGACTATTTCAAGTGTTTCGGGTTGTCACCCTAGTGTGATGAATTCTAAGGGAATCACCCTTTACAATCAAGCACAAGTATAGAATACGAAAATTAAAGCGCAATCTATCTAATCTGAATTCTCTCAAATATAATTCACAAGTTTATGGGTTGCGGAGAATTGGATTTACAACAATATTAAAAGCTCACAATGATTAAAATCGCGTATTAAATTCGGTAGGGCTTCGCCACGATTCTCGGTTCATTCATTGTGGAGAGCTTGGAGTGATCCTTTATTTATAGACTTTCCACTTTGGGACGTCCTCAGTAGTCCGCAATCATCCGCATGTGACCGTTGAAAATATAGCCGTTGTGCAAAAATTTGGACTTTAGGACGCAGAATTTCGCATCTGCATAATCCCCAAGTCACTGTTCATGCATCCGCAAGTCATTGTTCACCAATTTAGGATGCAGATTTTCGCATCCGCATCATCCGCAAAACATCATCTGCATGTCATAAAAATGGACAGATTCAAATCGGACGCCAATATTTCCCATCCGCTGCGTCCGCTTCTACACAGTTCAGTTTGGGACGCATTTTCTCATCCACAGACTCGTCCCCACTTCACTCCAAAGTAAACCCTGAACTATACTAAGTCCCAAAATGATATGTTACACTACATGGACTCAAACAAACATGTTAGCACATTAATAATATCCATTTTGAGGGTATTCCCAATATACATGGATATAAATATTATGATAAAAATTATAAGAATAATATCCGAAACATATAAAATACAACACAAAATACAACTTATTAATTTATTAAATTAACTAACAATTTAGTTATCATCAAAATATAACTTAACCTAACAAAAAGGCTAACAATCTCCCCATTTTTTATGATGACAAAATCTAATAAGTTGTCTATCATAAAACTAAGCATTTGCATATAAATATTGCATATTTGATTTCTCTAATTTAGTTATGCAATTTATCAAGTAATAAAATTCATGCAAAATGTTATTTCATGCTATTTAACTCCCCCTAAAATATATATACAACTTATACATCATTCTCCCCCCTTTTGTCATAATAAAAAAGATTGCAAGGGGAGGGGAGTCGAAAAGCAACCAAAAATTTTATCAACATAAATTCATCAAAATATTTGTCTAAGAAAAATCTCCCCCTTTAGAATTATCAACATGAGTAAAATGAGGGAGTAAGCATTAGAGAGTTCAAAGACAAACTCAACAATTAATTCTATTGAAGACAAATTTCTCCCCCTTAATCAATGAATCTAACCAAGAAACAAACCATAGAGAGAAATATACATTCAATTGCAATTTGTGATTAAAAGAAAGATACCAATTGTAAAGAACCACAATCACAAAGATTTCTAACAAAAAGTCTTCTCCCCCTTTTTCAATTAAGCACACAAGATTCATTGGAGAGATACCAATATTAAAGTTCAATGAGTGGTAAAAGATAAGATACCAATCTAAGCAACCACATCACAATTCAATCAAAAATATCATCTCTCTTTGTCATTAAGTATATAGATGCATGTGAGAGAATTATGCATTTAGGGCAAAACAATAGACACAAAAAAGAATGAGATTCAAAAAATTAGAAATCAAATGTAGGAACTAGAATCCATGTAAGTTCAAGAATTGTAAACACATTTTCAAATTCTAACAAGTGATACAAATTTAAAAATTAAGAAATTAAGAAAGGATACCAATTGAGAATTCACAATTTGAAGCAAAACAAGTTTTTCAAATAATTATACCAATTGTAAATCCAAAGTTAAAATCGAATCATTTTTGCCAATTATGATACCAATTGTAAGTTCAAAGAGAAAGTGAAAAGAGAGATACCAATGTGTAATATCAAAATCAATTCAAATATCTCTCCCCCTATGTTAATCACAACAACCACTTAAAAAGGGGATATACCACACATTTAAAATATTTGCTCTCCCCCTTAGAGCAACAATAAAACAAATTTTAATATTTCTTTCCCTTTTTAAAATTTTCAACAAGTATATAAGAGGGTAACTAAACAAGAGATAGAACCATCCAAGTTTAAATAAAATATATACCAATTGAGAAACAATCTATGAATGAGTTCCAATTTTGAAAAGTAAATTTTCTCCCCCTATCGTTATGCACATAATCAAATAGTTGGGGAATCTAAATAGGATACCAAATGAAAATCCAAAGAATATTATACCAATTGTAGAGAAAATATGATTTCATTGATACTAAAACAAAATAGTTTCATACATGATACCAATTAAAAATTAAGTCCAATGATACCAAATTTTTGAATGGATACATAATTGTTAAAATTCAAACTCAAACAATGATTGATACCAATTTAAAGGTTTCAAAACAAAAATCATTATTGATACCAATTGATGAAATGAAATCTAATTTCAAACATACTAATTGATATATCTATCGTTCAAATATATTTAAGTTAAAATTCATTTCTCTCCCCCTAAATCATTGCATACAATCAAAACATTGGGGAAGGAAATCCAAGATAGATACCAATTGTAGAAGTTTAAAACAAAACAAATATTGATATCAATTGAGTGATTTCAAAGCAATGGAGAATATTGATATCAAATTGAGAAACAACTACAATATTAAAACATTTGTATTTTTCTCATCCTAAATCATTTATCTCATTTCAATTCAAAGAGAAATTTAAAACTTTAGAACAAAACAATAGTCAAATCAATTTGTGACTCCTCTATTTATCTATAGCAAAATTAATCTAAAGGGGAAACACAATTTAGCAAAATCAAAACAAGAATCTCTAAACAATTTTATTTTTCTCCCTCTCTTTTATTATCCAATTTACAATTAAGGGAGAAATTATCAAAGTCTAAATCAATAGCAGAAACTCACGTAGCAATTTGGAGCAATTGTATTTTTCTCTCCCTATATCAATAGTTAGTTTTAGTTCAAGAGAGAGATACACGAGTCAAAAATGGAGTATCCAACAATCTAACCAATTCAATATATTCAAAGTAGCAGTTCACTTGTTGGAATACAATTTTCAAACTCAAAAATATCAATTGAAGATTTACATCCAATTCAAAGTAATATTTGCAATCTAGAGATCAAATTGTTGGATACAATCTTCAATCATCAAAAAGATAAACATCATGAATCATGCTCCAAGAAATCACAATCCATTTAGTGAATAGAGATTCATTCTTATGATGTCAAAAATCTAAGATATTAATGAATCCACAATTAAGATAGATCGCCAAGAAACAAACCCAATAGATGACTAACCAATTTTAAGATTAAGGATACTATTGGAGTTTTCATGTTTATCAATATAAAACCTATTTGAAAATAAATTAATAAGTTTTATACAAAACTACTTTTCTCCCTCTTAGTATTAATCAATTTAAGAACAAGAGAGAAACATCAAAGTGTGGCTTAGCGGAGGCAAAATCTATCTAAAATTATAATTGAAATCAACATTTTAAAACAAGTCAATGATTTCACTACAATTCTATTTTCTTCCTCTATTTCGTTATTCAAATTCAATTCAAGGGAGAAAACAACAAAACATCATAGTTAAAAATTTTCTACACTTCTCCTCTTATATCAAGCTAATTTTAATTCATGGGAGAAATACATTGTCAAAAAGATAAAGCAATTTATTCCAAACAATCATCCAACTTAGCATCCAACAATCCAATATTTGCATTAGCATGTTCAATTTAGAGACTAGGTTGTTGGAATACAAACAAACCAACAAAATATAGATTGAACGAATAAAGACTTCTCAATTCCTAGATATCAAATGAAGACATAACCAAATTTACAACCTATGATATCTATCAATTCACTCCAAAAACAAAATCATTTTATCTCAATGCAATCCTAAATCAACAAAATTGAACATCTAACATTCTTTCAAATATATGCAATTTAGAAACCAATCATCAAAATACTAATTAAGTGAATAAAACATATTTCAACTTATATATACAAAAAGATTAAAGCTAACAATTAATTCAAGAAAATGATCTACTAATCCAAGTTAAATCAAATAAAAAAAACAATTTAATCCAATTCAATTCCTAATCAAAAACCATAAAATCGATTTCAAAAGGACTTTCAACCAATCAAAGACTAAATAATAATCCAAATCAAATTTCACAACCAAGTTTAATCAAAACAAAAAGTTGTGTACCTCCAAGATAAATTCCATTTTTAAGGCATTGGAGACAATCTTGAAGTTTCTCCCCTTGTGTTGGATATCCAAGTATCCATTTTCTTTTTAAGCTTCTTGGGAGAGCCTCCAACCTACAAAGCAAATCAATTTGATTTCTTTGGTACCCAAACCATTTTGGGACCATTGGATATAGGCTTGGTTCCTTTAGGAACCCATACAAATTTAGGGTTCAAATTTGATTTAAGTTTAGAATTTAAATTCAATGGATGAAAAAATTTATAATCACAATTTGATTTCACATTAGAGTTCAAATGCAAATGATAGGCCAATTTAGATTTAATATTTGAATCCAATTTAGCATTCAATTTTAAAGGACAACAAAAGGACTTATGTCCAATACAATTGCACGAATTACAAATAGATGACTTAACAAACAAATTTGAGTAATTCTTTTTCTTTGCAAAGGGTTCATAGCCAATTCCGGCTTTATCGAATGTAACCCTTTGCGAACCTAAGAGCATATTTAAATTTTTGCTCCCATTTATGAATTTAAACACTATAGAGTTCAAATCATCATTCTTTGTTTTCAATTCACAAATATCAATCTCAAGAAATTTAATTTTATCATTAGCATCTAGAATTGATTTAGATTTAGCATTCAAAGATTCAATCTCTTTTTCATGTGATTTGTTACAATCGTTCAATTTATCATTCATAATTCTCAAATCACAAATCTCATGCTTATGACTTTCATTAATAGTAAACAAATCACAATTTTTACAATTTAATGAATCAATTTCATTTTCATGTGATTTGATAGTATATTCAATTTATCATTCCTCATTTTCAAATCACACAATTCATGTTCATTACATTTAATGATATTAATCAAAACGTAATTTTTAGCATTTAATGAGCTACATTCTTCCTCATGTGCATAGATAGTAGAATTCAAGTTATCATTCAATAATTTTAAATCACTACTACCATGCTTCAAATCATTGTTCATTCTTTTCAATTCAACAATTTGATCTTCAAAAATTTTATTCAAAATAGCATGCTTTTTTATCAAGTGTCATTTTTCTTTTTCAATGATTTATATCTACCTTTTAGCGCATCCAAACTTTCTAACAATTCATTTACTAAATCACCATTATCATCACTATTAGAATTTGAATTGCTAGAAGAGTTTGTTACCTCAATTTCTTCATTGGCCATGAAGCATGTATTGGCCACTTTCTCCTCCTTTTCAGAGGATGAGCTTTCTCCACTTCCAATCTTTTGATTTGTGCCTACATGTGTTAGCTCAAGAGATTTCCAAATATCATAAGCACTAACACATGATTGAACTCTATCAAATTTATTTTTGTTCAAGTCACTATACAAAATATTCATTGCTTTAGCATTTAAGTTCCAATTCCGTTTATCTAAATCATTGAATTCACAAGTTGGTCTAGGAAAAGTCATTCCATTTTCAATGATTTTCCATAAAAAATAATCAATAGATTGTATGAATATTTCCATTCTACACTTCCAATACAAATAATTACAACCATCAAAATGTGGAGGTGTAGATGTGCATTGTCCTAATTCGTACATGTTGGAGTCCATAGTGTGCATATATATATAATTTCAAACCAATGATATTCAAATAAACTTCGACAATGAGATTCAAAAAAAAATTATAGCAATGTGCACAATCAACAAAATATCACACAAAAATTTAAATACTCGCTCTGATAACAATTGTAAGATCGATATGCGTCTATAGAGGGGGGGTGAATATAGCGTTTCTAATATTTTCGTGCTAATCTCTAATAACCCTAAGTGATTTAATGCATATAATTAAAATATCGATAACAAATATATGCAATAATGTAAAGAGTAAGGGTTAGAGAAGTGCACACAATATTTGTTTACGCGGTTCGGCAAACTCGCTTACGTCTGCGCTCCAAGTTCCACTTGGAGATACACTAAACAATTGGCTTATGGGTGCCAATAGACCATTTACAAATTGACTCTTAATATGGGCATCACTCTTGACTAATTATAAGGTCGTCAACCTTTGACTCTTATAGGACGTCACCCTAAACTTGACTATTGCAGGGCGTCACCCAATGATTGAACTTACGGGCGTTCAATCTAGCCTACGACTATTTCAAGTGTTTCGGGTTGTCACCCTAGTGTGATGAATTCTAAGGGAATTACCCTTTACAATCAAGCACAAGTATAGAATACGAAAATTAAAGCGCAATCTATCTAATTCGAATTCTCCCAAATATAACTCGCAAGTTTATGGGTTGCGGAGAATTGGATTTACAACAATATTAAAGCTCACAATGATTAAAATCGCGTATTAAATTCGACAGGGCTTCGCCATGATTCTCGGTTCGTTCATTGTGGAGAGCTTGGAGTGATCCTTTATTTATAGACTTTCCACTTTCGAACGTCCTCAGACGTCCGCAATCGTCCGCATGTGACCGTTGAAATTTGTCTGTTGAAAATATAGCCGTTGTGCAGAAATTTGGACTTTAGGACGCAGAATTTCGCATCCGCATCATCTGCAAGTCACTGTTCATGCATCCGCAAGTCATTGTTCACCAGTTTAGGACGCAGATTTTCGCATCCGCATCATCTGCAAGACATCATCTGCATGTCATAAAAATGGACAGATTCAAATCGGACGCCAATATTTCCCATCCGCTGCGTCCGCTTCTACACAGTTCAGTTTGGGACGCATTTTCTCATCCGCAGACTCGTCCCCACTTCACTCCAAAGTAAACCCTGAACTATACTAAGTCCCAAAATGATATGTTACACTACATGGACTCAAACAAACATGTTAGCACATTAATAATACCCATTTTGAGGGTATTTTCAATATACACGGATATAAATATTATGATAAAAATTATAAGAATAATATCCGAAACATATAAAATACAACACAAAATATAACTTATTAATTTATTAAATTAACTAACAATTTTGTCATCATCAAAATATAACTTAACCTAACAAAAAGGCTAACACAGTTAACAGAGCATGGGTTCGATAATGGCTACCATTAATAGATGACAATCATGTGTTAGTACTTTGTATATTTCATCCTCTACAATTATTTACATAAAATCCATAAATTCAAGAAATAAACTTTGCATTACCTACAGAGAAGAAGGAGGAAGCAGGGAGCTCATTCTTAACTATTTCTCCTTATTTCTCTTTTTTCCAGAACTTCTCTTCTTTTATTTCACACTCACGGCTCCCTCTCTCACTCACACCACAATTTTCCCTTTCTCTCAAACTTTCTTTCTCTCTTTTCTTCTCTCCATTGTAGCTTGCTACCATTTCTAAGGCTTCACCCTCAATTTATAGGCAAGAGGCCATAGGTGGATGGTGCACTCACTTCATTTTTTATCAACCACTAAGAACTTCGCCAAAAAAATGCATTTCTACTCTTTATATTATATCAATATCTTCCCTAATACCTAACTCTCCATTATGCAAAGGAGGAGCACTGGTGCAAAGGAGGAGCACCAAGAGAAAGCGTAGAAAAATAATCAGATTTCTCCTCGGCTAAATTTTACATTATTCTTCGATAGAAATTCTCTAGTGGGACAGATCGACCGTTTGATCAACCAGTCCAACATGATTTTTAGAATTTCGAATCTGTCATTTTTTTCTTCCATTTTTTCCCTATACTCCACTACTATTATCATAACTTAAAATTTTCCCTTACCACTTCTAACCAACAATCCTCCACCATTTATTTTAACCAACAATCCACCACCATTTATTTTAACAAATATTCCACTGCCATTTATTTTAACGAATAAATCTTCAAGAATAAATTCATCCCATAAAATACTAATTAAATGTTATAATCTCCAATTTTTCATCCAATAAAATTCTTAATTATCCTTACTTAATTTTATTATGAAAAATCGGGGTATTACATCTTCTCCGAGTTTTCTCTTTCTCTGGTCTCCTCTCCCTCAGTGCTGGCCTTCACCATTTCAGATCTTCATCATTTTCTCCTGTTTTTTTGCAGACTACTGTTGTTTGTTCTTTTTTTGCATATTCAGGTACTTTGTGCTCTCCTCTCCCTCGGCACGCCTTCGCCATTTCGCATCTTCATCCTTCTCTCTTGTTGTTTTTTGTTTTTTTGCAAACTTGTGTTTTTAGTTGTTTTTTCTGCAAGTGTAGCCCCTTCGAGTAATTGTTATCTCTCTCTCGCTCTCTCTGTCTCTCTCTGTCTTACATGAATGAAAATATTTCTCTATTGAATGTGGGTTAACATCTGTTTGTACGAGAAACCTATTTTTACTTGTGTTTTTTTTGCAGATGTAGCCCTTACGAATAATTGGGATCTCTCTTTTTCTCTCTCTGTCATACATGAATCAAAATATTTCTATGTTTCTTTGTTGAATGTGGATTAGGATATGTTTGTTATGTTTCTCTATTGAATGTGGGTTAGGATTTGTTTGTAAGAGAAACCTGTCTTTACTTATGTTTTTTTGTAGATGTAATTTGTTTTACATGAATGAAAATATTTCTTTGTTGAATGTGTGTTAATATTTGTTTGTATGATAAATTACTTGTTGTGTATGCCCCATTTCTCTGTTGAATGTGAGTTAGGATCTGTTTGTTCTATGTCTCTGTTGAATGTGGGTTAGAATTTGCTTGTAAGAGAAACCTGTTTTTACTTGTGTTTTTTGCAGATGTAATATGTTTTTACATGAATGAAAATATTTCTTTGTTGAATGTGGGTTAATATCTGTTTGTACGAGAAATTACTTGCTGTGTATGCCCCATTATTGTCTCTTTGTTTGTCTCTAAAACAACTCTTCTGTTTAGGGTACATTCTAGCCACGACCATATCCTTTGAGCTATCGTTTTCAGTTCTTGAATTTTATGCAGTATTTCATTTTGCAACTTGTTAAGTTTGTGAATGTATTTCCTGACGTATTGTTATTTCCTCCATGTCCTATTTGTTTTCTTCTGCTCTTTAGTTACATGGATTTATGTAAAAAAATATAAGACTTTTTAAGCATTACTGGTATTCTTTCCATGAAAATTTGTTGATTGGTGTGGTTTCTTAATGCAAATTCATTACAAATAGCCTAAACATATCTTATATCTATTTGCATTCATAGACTTTTCAAGCATTACTGGTATTCTGTCCCTGAAAGTTTGTTGATTAGTGTGGTTTCGTAATGCAAATTCATTACAAATAGCTTGAACATATCCTATATCTATTTGCATTCATGACAACAATTTTGTGTTGTTCTGTTTTTGTATTTTTTTCCTTTTCTTTCATGTCCGTTCAGATTACAGCACATCGTGAGAAAATTGGGCTCCACCGTTTTAAACCTTGTGAGTTATCCTTTTCAGTTCTTGAATTTTATGCTTGTGAATGTATTTTATTGATTGATGTAGTTTCTTAATGCAAATTCAATACAAATAACCTGAATTTATATTAGATCTATTTGCATTCCTCATAACAATTTTGTGTTATTCTGTTTTTGTATTTTTTTTCCCTTTTCTTTCATGTCGGTTCATGTTGAAGCATGTGGTGAGAAAATTTGCCTCCACCATCTTCAGTCAAGTAAACCATTAGGTTTTGGAGATGCTTGAAGGTAGTGATGGATTTACTTCTTGTAATGGAATAAATAAGTTTTATTCTTCACTCTTTTTTCTATTTTGAGTTTTTCCTCGAACTTCATTATTTTTCAGTATTTCATTAATTAAGCATGACAAATAAGTTAATCCATCTCAAATTCAGGCCTTTCAAATATCTAAAATACCCACTATTCAAGTTCATTATGTCACTAATCCTTTTTCCGTGCAATTAGTCCATACTTCTACTAATCATGCCATATCATATCATATCATATCATACTATGATGATACCTGATTTTTTTTTAATTTTTTTCTTCTAATTAATTACTAGAATTACTCCTTTTTGCCTCGTACATTTTTTTGTCTTCTTCTTTTATGAATCTGGCCTCTAATGATTTCTTCTGCATGGGGAAGAGAGTAGCTTTGTATTCTCATCCATCTTCTTCTATGTGTTTTCTCTTTCTCTTGTATTTTCTCTCTCAGCGGTGGCCTTTGTCTCTACATCCTGATCATCCTTCTTTTTTGTGTTGCTTTTTTTGTTGCTTTCAGGTACTTTGTGCTCAAAAAAATTGTGCTATTGTGTTAGTTTAGATAGATGATTTATCTACACAGAAGAGTCTTCCTCTTCTGTCCTTTATTTTTCATTTCCTTCTTTCAATTTTTTTGCTCTTGTTGCGCTCTTACCCATGTTGTGCTATTGTTGTTTCATGTCTTCATGATGTGATTACTTAGTGTATGTTTGTATGTTTTTTGCTTGACATGGTTGCTTCATCTTAGTCGCGTATTTTTTAGTATAAGTTATCTTAATATTTTAGTTGATAGAATTGTGTAAATTTCTACTTCTTTAATAGTCTTTAAAAAAAACCCTTCTCTATCATGCCGATGAAACAAATCGCGGACATATTTCCTAAAATGAATGACGACTGGACTGTTGAAATCCATGTCTTGCACAAACCTTTGGAAAAAATTAACCACCTTAGCCCAACGAAATATCAGAAGCTACTTCTTGTTGATTATGCAGTAATTTCTTATCCACTCTTTTTGTTTTGTCTTTCAAATTGCGCCTGAAACATCGCTAATGTTTTTTCTACTTCAAGGAACGCGAGTTCATTCGACTTTGTTCTCTTCCAATCTAGACCTTTTCCAGAATATCCTACAACTTGGAAGGAATTATTCTATCTCAAATGCTTTGGTGACCAAAAGTAAGCCAGAGTTTCGGCTTGGAAATTTGCCTTATAAATAGGTGATCAATGCACGTACGCTCATTCAAGACATGCCCATGTCAGAGATTGGGTTTTCTCCAGAAACATTTGCTTTCACTTCTTTCGATCAATTGAAATCTCATGTTGAAACACGTCATTTAGTTGGTAAGAACAATTTTTTTATATCGTCTTTCTGTTCTGCTATTTCATTTCCCTTGGTTTTTCCTTAGTAATGTTATTTTTGTTTGCCTTTCAATCCAATTAGAGATAATTGGTGTAGCGGTTGCAATGTTCCCCTTGAAAAATGTCAATATAAGGGGTGACACATTGCAAATTAGAGAAATCTTGCTCGTTGATTCAAGGTATCTCTCTCTTTTTACCAATTCCCTACTATTTCTTTGTTTTTCACAAATGTTTTTGCTTGTAGTTTATCTTTTGTGAGACTTTCTATGTGGGGTCAGCTTGTATCAAATGAGTGCCAAACAATTTCTTCAATAATTGAGAAGCAACCTGTCATCATAGCTATAGATTTGAATGTTTTGGTATTTTATAGTATTTTATTTTCACATCTTCCATTTTCACAACCCTTTTACGATATATGATATATGTTTTTATTGTATAGAAGTGTCTTTTTCTATTACAACAAATACCTCTATCATTATAGAATCTACTCTTCTTGCTTTTGATGCGCTTCAAAAATGGTTGTCTTATGCATATTGTTGCTTCATCATTTTGTTTTTTATCCTCGTTCTCTTATTCTATCCTTTTATATAGGTCTATTCAAAAATCAACACAAGTTGATGAATTCTTGCTCATTTTCACAGCTGCTAGGTTGAGTTCTGCGTCTTTATCTACTTTTCTCTTAAAATAAGAAATAATCAGCATTGTTGACATTCCTGATAATGCATAAACAGTAAGTTATAAGATGCATTTCTTTCTCTTTATTTTCCTTTGGTAGTGTTTTTTTATTTTATCTTTCTAGACTATTGTTATAAACTCATATATTTTTTCAAATAGGTGGGTTGCATATGGATTAATGTTACTGTATCGCTTCAAAACATGAAACAACATTTTTACTATTTTGCATGTGACAAGTGTCTCAAATCAACCTATTGTTGCGCAAATGATCTTTTTGTTTGTGATAGTTGTCATGCCACTGACACGCAAGTAGTTAAACGGTTATTTGTTTTACTGGGCCATCATATATTTCTCTATAATTTGCTTTATTTTATTTGTTAAAATTTCATTGTTTCGTCATTAGATGTTCTCTTGAGGTCAATTTAACCGATAACACTGGTGTCATAAAAGGAATGTCATTCGGTATCCATGCCGAAAAGATGTTGCCTATTGACATTGAAACTTTGGCCTCCGTGACTCATGAGATAAGAGTCTTTAGGCTTTTCTATTCTACTTATTCTGGTTTTGCTCTCTTTTGAACATCAAAGTTTGATGTCTTTTTTTTTAAAACTTTTTTCCTTATGCTTTTTTTGAAAAATAAATTTAGGAAATACTTTCAAAGATAGTGGAATCATTTGATGCACAAAAGGCTAAAGTTCGCTCTTTCCAACTTAAAGTTGACAAACAAAGCTTTCTAGACTATAAAAACTCGAGGTTCATCATACTCGATATTGCTGAAGAAGTTGATGTTCTTCTTCTTTTATCGCCAACGGTTTCGCTTGTACCAATTCCATCATCTTTCTTACTAATAATCAAAGTTGAAAGTGCATGTTCAACTCATCCTGCGTTACCTGAAAAAAGACCTCATGACCCTCAGGAGTGACTCCTTTTTCAGTCTGTTATGTAGGATTATTTTTATGCTATGTTTGTAATATATAAATGTACATGTTTTGTCTATCTCTTGAATAACTCGTGAAGGTGTTTGTTTTTCCTTGTCCTTGCTTTGTTGTTTTTTGGTATATGTTTTTGTAGTCTAAGCAAATGTTTGTAAATTTGTTTTTCTAGGTTTTATTCAGTTATTATATTGTTCAATTACGTTGAGGCCAACATTTTATTTATAAATGATCAACATAGAATTGTTATTCTTCAAAATACAATTTCCATTTAAAATTTGTGTGCACAATTGTAGGTTCTATTGAAGTCATGTCTCGTCCTATTTCTTGGTATCGATCTCAACTTGATGCCAAAAAGGCGTTAATTTGCCAAAAACACTGCGCTCTTTATGAAAAAATAAAATTGGCTGCTTAATCAAGTGATTGTGGTTTGTTTTTTTTTGTTTTTTCTGTTTATTGCACATATATTTTCTTTTTCTTTTATTATATTATGTGTTAATAACAAATGTTTCGTATTTTACTTTCCATATAGTTTTATTATATCTATTTGGCAAATTCTCTAATATAACAAGTGAATCATAAATTTTTCAGACTCTACATCTAATATATCTCACCCAATAGAAAAAGGTCATCTTCTATCTAACTTTGATCTCTTTAACATTCCTCTTGAGCCAAATCACATTCCAATTATTGCACCATGTACTTTTTGTGGAGCAAAGAAATTCCTACATGAAAGTCCAACATTTTGTTGTTTCTTGGGAGATGTTCGATTAGCTTCAAACTTTGCACTTCAAGGTCTATATTATTTGTTCACAGGGAATAACTGTACATTTTTGTACTTATGTGTGAACTTATAACAATACTTTCGCATTCACATCTTTTGGTGTCAAAGAAGACAAAAAATTATCTAGTCGCAACATATTTGGTTATGTTTGCTTAATGTATCATCAACGTCTTTTTTGGACAAATATCAAGTCCATGTTATAATATAAACAAATGAAAAAAACTGCTATCTGTTATTTAAATATGCATACCGTAAATTTGTAGATATGATATTGATATTTTCTATTTGAAAAAGAAATCATCGAAAGGTTGACAAATGTTAAAAAAGAAAACTATAAAACAATAAAATAGTGGCTCCTATTATTGTTTTGATATTTTTTTTTTTTGGAATGCTTTATCAGGTTTTGTTTCTGGATCTCATCCGAAGCTCATGATGGCTTTAAGGATTTGATATCCAACAGGTTGGAAAAAGTACTATCGTATTTTTTCACTTCTTAACATATCTTTTGAATTTGTTGACATCTATTGTCTTTCTCCTTCATTTTTCCCTTCTATTCCATCACCTTTCATTTTTTATGTTGTGTTCATTCACTGTTTGTTTATTACTTACTCTCTTTTTTTCATTACATATAACTTGCTCATCTCAAATTTATTAAATTTTTCACTGATCGTTCCAATAGTGCATCCCTGCTTTCCTCAAATTAAGATTTTCACGAATGTTGTCTAATATGATTTCAGATGAATATTTAGTTGGTGCATGCTTATCACCTCTCTTCTCTTTTTCTCTTAATATTGATAACTCTTTTATCATAATTACCTCGCATTTAATTTAATAATAATAGAAAATTTTATGTTATTTAATAACAAAACTAATTTCTCTTTATCTGTGTCATCGCAACACTTCTCCCCATAATAAGATATACAGTTATAAATAAAACATTGAAATATTTTTCGTTCTATATATATTTCATTCTCCATAACAATATTATAAACAAAATAATATAATATATATTATTATAATTAATTTTTTATTTCAATTATGAAATATTATGTCTTATAAATTGTGCAAAAAAATATATGTCCACTTTGACATGTAAGTGACTAGTATTCCCAAAAATTTAAGACTTCTAAAGGTCCATTAAACGACGTCGGATATTTTGTCTCAGTAGATCTGTTATTTGGTCGCTCTCTTATCTTCAAGTTTTAAGCGTTCAGCTCAAGCTATTTTGGCTGCACGGAGACTCGGCAATGGAGCTTTGTACCGGTTGTCGTAGCTCTCAACTCTCTCAATCTCTGATCCGTTTATCCCATTTCCCTCTCTCGACGAAATGTCTTCTCCACTTCAATCACAGAGCCTTCACTTCTCTCAAGCTTCCCTCATTTTCCACCCAATTTCACCTACTTCAGCCACTCCATTTTCGTTCAACTTCGCTTAATTTCGCTACTCTGGCTTCTTCTTCGGTTGATATTCCGGAGTTAGAGCAGCTTCCGGCCGACCTCGAAGTTACTGAAAGGGAGGAACCTAATTCCAGAGTGAGCTTCCAAATTTGACATGAATTTGAAATTGCTTCGTTTGAAAAATTCTTGTTGTCAAACAGTTTGATAAATATCTGTTGCCTTCAGCACATTTAGTTCTAACTGCAACGATGTATAGCTTAATGTTGGACACTATGTTGGCATTTTGTTCTGGAATCCAGAAATCTTAGGTTTAAAGGAAAAAATCACGACGTTTAATTTGCAAAGACGACTAATATTTTGGAAGCGTTGAAAGAATCGTCGAGTGTCAGGAATATTGTCGAGACCACCAAAGCAGTGCTATTTTTTTTTCTCCTAAAAATTAATGCTAGTTTTGTAACTACCCTGTAGTGGTTATCATCGACGTCAAAATGAATATCTGTTTCATAGTTTATTTGGGTTTTGTAGATTAGATTGAGTGTGGGAGTTCCACCAGCTATTTGCCAAGATTGCTACAAAGAAGTTATGAATGAGTTCATGAAGCAAGCGAAGGTGCTTTTTTGTTGGATGTTGTTTTATCTTTGTCTAAAGAATCAATCTCTAATAGATATCTTTGTATCTGTTGGAGTTCAAACTTCCTTAAATTGTCTTTTCTTATCTCTGTGATTAGGCTGTAAGTCTTTTCATTTCATCAATAAAACGATGGTTGCTGTTGATATTATATATGCTACTCTGCAAATTTCTTTCCAGACCATTGTGTTATCTTATCGATATTATTATGTAATCTCTAATAGATATTGTTTACCTCACAACAGATTGATAATTAATGTTTACTCAATGGCTACCATATTCAATTTCCAACTCATGGACAGTTAATTTATGCTACATTATTGATCTTGTGAATACAGGTCCCTGGATTTCGCCTGGGGAAAAAAGTTCCAGAGGATATTTTGGTTAATTACATTGGGAAGAGAAATGTTGATAAGGCCATTGTTGAATCAATTCTGAAGAGAACCCTTCCGCATGCAATGTCTTCAGTATGTTAAAAAGAAACATTAAGTTTTTTTGCACTCCATTTTTCAATTTCAATGTTATTAGTGAGGAATCTGCTATTTTTTGTTCATTTTTAAGTGGCATACCCGCCCATTATTCAGAAAAAAATTGAAGCATTTTCTCCCAGATATTTAGTGATATTGAAGTTTCATCAAACAAAGAAAACTCAATACTTACTCCATTCTGATTTGTAACTGTAGGTGGAGGGAAGGGCATTGAGAGACTCAGTTCGTATAGCGACAAAATTTTCTGACATGGAGCTGACTTACTCTTCTCTCAATTCTCTCAGGTTTGTATTATATGTATGGTTTGATATTTTCACCTTCATTTTCTTACTTTTGTCTATTTTAGGCTATTTTGTAGGATATTTTTGCTTGATTTCTCTCTTGGGCTTGCTATGCATGCTTATTTTAGCTAATTTTACCTGCACATGTATATCAATTTTTTATATTCAATGCTGTAGCACAAAGTCTATACCTCCCTTTTCTGATCTCTCTTGCAAGAAACTGTTATATATGCGTCTAATTTTCATTTTTCTTTCCTGTTGTTGATTTTTTATCCTAGTTCATTGATACAATACATATTTGTGATTTAGATATGACATCATTGTCGATGTGGCTCCCGAGGTCAAATGGATTCCGGAAAATGGATATAAAAAATTGAAAGTAATTGTTGAAATAGATAGTGACATCAATGCCCAGAAAGCTTCTGAACAAGAATTTAATCGACGCCTCAAGTCCATTGGTATTCTCAGAATCGTGAGTGACAGAGAGCTGCAGGTGCTTTCTTGTTTAATAAAATTTCTGGTCTTGATTTCTGCTCTCTCTTTGACCTGCCATTATTCGGAGGAAAGGATACATGTTTTAATTTTACGTGTCTAATTTTATCCATTTTTGTTTACTTACTCCAAACGCATTGCATTCTTCCATTTCTTTTTCTTATATAAGTATTCGGATGTTTGTACATGACCTAACATCATTTGCTGCTTATGCACTTGTGGAACCTTTGATACCAAATGATGCACCAGCAGAATCTCACTCAGACACTGGAGTGTAGGAAATAGAGGGGGACGGTGTTTGGAAGATGGACGGATGTCAAAATTGGTGAAACGGACTACCTTTTTAGAAAGGGGAGATGGACGTTAAAATTGGGAAAGCAACAGACGTCCTTGTTGGAAGAACAGACGTCCCTTATGGCAAAGGAATAGACGGGGTTAAGAGCAGGTGGGACGGATGTTTGAGAGATGGGGAAGACGGACGTCCTTTTTTGAGAAGTGGACGTCCCTTGTAGCAAAAGGCAGGCGTACGTCGACTGAGGGAACAACAGACGTCCCTCTTGAAGGAATAGATGCCCTTTTTTAATATAGCAGAGACGGACGTTTCGATTTGAAGAACGGACGTCCCTTAAGGCAAAGTGCAAACGACTGTCACAGGGGAAGAAACAGACGTCCATTTTTAGAGGGAGCAGCCGACTTTAAAATAACGAAGGACATCATTTACAAGGATGGACATCCCCAATGAAGCAGAAACTTACAGCGAACAACAAAAAAATGGCGATGGAGAAACATGAACGGAACGGCTATGCAATTCAATCCTTTCCACTCAACTAATGATTGAGTTTTGACCTCGCGCTTGTCTGAAGGTGAAAGACGGTCATTCACGAAGTCACGTCCATAATCAATGGAGAAGTTGCAGATGAAAGGTGGAAACTTTGGAACAAAACCTTTTTTGGGAATTGCAGCAGTCTTCCTCCGTTAGTAAGGGATGAATAACACTGTGTAGAAAAGTAACAAGCTGATTCGAAAAAACCCTACTGCTGTGTCTTTCGACTTCAGTAGTTGCTTCGCAAGAAATAGCTCCCAACTTGGATTTTCGAAAGTTTTCTACATCATTTTCTGGATATTCTTCTTCGATAGAACAAAGAAGAGAAAAGAGTAGCAATAAGAGAAATCACCTAAACTTACAAGAGATTATCTCAATTTTTGTATACACAAATTTGTTCAGCTATGATTCACCGAAAATGATGCGGCAGACTGGAAAAACTTCAAATTTTGAACAAACGTTCAGTTTTCGGTATTCAATTCATTCTCATTACAAAATTCACTTAAAGGAGTTTAAATACTATCCTAATTAGGGTTAAGCCCTAATGATTAAATTATAGCAATAACCTCATAAATAAAACCATAAACACAAGAAAATCATCTCTATCTAAACAATTCCAGCAACATCTAAATTAATACAAAATAAAATAATTTAAATTAAATTAAAATAAAAATGAGGCAATGCTGTGGTGCATCAGCTGCATTCTTTGATTTATATTTTTGTGCTAGTTTTAATTATTATTTGCTGTACTCTATGGAGCAAATTACAGTTCATCCTTTCTTTTCTCTTTTAATTCGGTGCATTTTCTGTTTGTCATATGATGATTATCATTTAAAAATTTTTAAATTAAACAGATCGGTGACGTTGCGGTCATTGATATATCTGCAATAACTATTGGTCAAGATAAAACAAAGGGTCAAACAATTCCATCAGCAGAGAGCAAAGGTCTGTCAATGACAGCTTAAACTGTTTGACTCTTTTTGTTTTGAATCATGACATTTTTTTTTCCTTCCCTATTTGCAGGTTTCCAATTTGATACTGAAGATGGTGATAAAATCCTTCCTGGTTTTCTTAACTCGATAATTGGAATTCGGCGAGGTGAAACAAAGTCATTTCCTCTAGTATTTCCGGAATCTTGGAGACAAGAAAATCTTCGAGGTGTTCATGCTCAGTTCACAGTGAGTTCCTTTTTCACTGAAAAAATGGAAAGAAAGAAGAAACAGAAGTGTTGAAAGATTCAAAATAATATAAAATGCCATTTTAATGGTAGGTAATTGTGTGTCAAGTTAATTCACGAACAAAAAAAGAAAAAACTTTAATATCCAATTCTCCTCGCTGTCCAGACTATACGCTGCATATTAAACCTAAATGAAAGTTAAAATAGATGAAATTTTTATCGTTAGTATCTTTCTCAGGTTGAATGCAAAGAACTATTTTACAGAGATTTACCAGAGTTGGATGACCCTCTAGCTGAGAAGCTTCTTCCTGGTTGCACCACCTTAGAACAGGTAATAAATATACGCTCACTGGAAGACGAGTATGGTTTCTAATAAAGGAATCCCCTGTTAAATTATAAAAAGAGAAAGAAAAGAGATAACCTCTTCTTCTTCAAATATTCCAGGTGAAGGCAGAATTGTTGAAAAAATGTGAAGAAGTGGAGCAAACAGCAAGAGAACAAGCAACAGATAATGCTATCCTTGATCAGCTATGCAAGGTTTTTGTTTTTATTCTTTCTGGAAATAGAGTCAATTTGAAACTTGGATTCTTCATTTTCTTTTACATCTCTCTCTCCACTGCCTTCCCTCCCCTCATGGTAGAAATTTTTCCATGAAATTTTGATAAAATGCCAATGAGTGTCAAACTCAATCCTTGAACTACTAATGTAGGATGCTACACTCTGAATTTTTTGGACTTTCTCAAAATTATGATTTCGTTTATTCAGATGGTGGAAGTTGATATTCCTCAGTCCTTGTTTGAGGAGCAAGGTAGGCAGCTTTATGGAGCTAAGCTTTTGCAAATTCAGGTCAGAACCCAAGACATACTTGAATTTGTGTTTTACACTCTCCCTATTTACCTCTTTGTCTCTCTCATCTGTACATCAATTGTGACTGAAATGGTACGGTGGCGCAGGCAAATATGAAACTCAATGACAATCAGTTGGCTACTCTATCAAGTCCAAAGGCTGTCAACGAGTACCTCGAAGGCCAAAAAGATAACATAGTCAATGTGATAAAACAGAATCTAGCTGTTGGAGATATATTTAAACGTGAAAATTTACAGGTATCAAACTCTGAAACTAAGATGTACCCCAGTTGGATAGAGAATAGATTCATCTACATGAGACGTGTTGATAACATCTAATAAGAAACGTGTGGATTTGATGATCATGGAATATCCCATTATGCAGTTTTCGACCGAAGAGCTTGTCAAAGAGGTCGAGAATTCAATCACTGAATTCAAACGTTATAAGCAAGAATACGACGAAGATCGTGTGAAAGAACAGGTCAGTTCAAGCTTACTTTGTTAAAGTGTTGGGGACCTTTATTATTTCCTCCAACTTTCTTTTAACTACCAAATCGATAAAATGTGACCTTTTTCAATCCATAAATAAGAATACACTTCAAAATTACATGATATTTCCTTAGCGACTATGGAAATGTCAAAGACCAGTGACCTTTTAACCAGTTCGTGTTGACTAGTATGATGAAAAATATGCAGGTACAAGAGATACTAGAAGGTGCAAAGGTGCTGGAATGGCTAAGAGAACATGCAGAGATTGAGTACATAACAAGATAAAGAAAGAGTAAATAACATAAATGGCAAGTAAGCGAGTTTTCTTCTCAATAAATCTCCGATTTATCGATGAATCAAAAAATGCTACGAAATTTCAATATGATTTATTGTCACGAGTAAATTCATGACATTGTGTACCATTATTTTTTTCATAGTTGTAACCTGAAGTAGTACAGTTAGATGTATCCATTCTATTTTTGGAGAAGAGAGCTTTATTTACTCATGCTATATTTATAATTAAATAAAGAGTAAGGCTAGATTTATCTTATAATTTTATTTCAGGACATGATGATCATTAATTTATGTAATAATTATTTATGATTTATTTTAATTATTACATTAATTGATTAGCGTCATATCATATTATATCTGGAGGTAAAAATTAAAGGCTAAATATAACACTGACTTGACCTGCAATAATATTCTAACATTTGTAATTTTTCATGCATGGGTATTGGACAACAAAAATAATGCGACATGAAAAATAATTATTAAGGGACCAAGTAGTTATAATAACTATACTTAACAAAAAAAATTAAATTTATTTTACTAATAGTTTGTGCAATTTTGAGCTTGACTTATTGTTAAAAATATATATAAATAATTAAATTTATTTTATTTTAAAATTTGGAAATTATTGATAATTTATGCATAGTGCTGTCAAATCATAAATAAATTATAAAAAATTTGTTGACATGTGTCAAAAATGTATTTGTCTCAAGAGATCTAGAAGAGTAACGAATTGTCTAAAAACGAATTCAATCGATTTGACCCTCTATTTTAAATCTATAATTAGCCGTGAAAGATTTAAACATTTATTTTATAAGCCATACATAAAATAAAATGTCTTGAAGTGTTAAATAATAAGATCCAAACTAAGCGAAAATTAAAATTAAAATAATTCAAAAGGACAAATTTCATGAAAAATAATCTAAATTTATCAAAAAAACAAAAAATTTAACTTGTTCAAGATATTCTCTAAAATTTATTCTTGTGGTGTCAGTTGGAGTCACTTTGATTATTTCATGAAATGGGAAGTTAAAAATTATGGTAAGTCAACTAAACTCGTAGGGATTAGATTTTATATTTGATATTTAATTTATATAAAAAAAATGTGCGCATACCAAAAATTTATTTTAAAACAAACTAGATATATGAAAGAAGTAAAGACAAGTAATAAAACACGTAACAAAATTAAACAATAGTGATTCTCAGGCGATCACACCATAATCAGGTTTAAAGTTTTTGGCCCAAGAACACGACACATATAATTGTTTCATTACTTTAGTTAACTTCAACAATACATAAATGTAAATATAACTATAATTGAACTGAACAGTAAATTAAATACGTTTAGTTAAAAAAAAGTTATACATTTTATAAATTTTGACGTGCCAAGTAGAGTCACGACATTTAATACGGGAATATGTAACAAAGAGCATTAGTAAACAATGTAGACATAAAATAACTTTTAATTAAAATTTTGGCTAATCAATACTAGAGCCCAATAAAGTCTCATAGCATACAAGTCTAACAAATTCAAAAGTCTTAAAACTAGAAGAAATTTTCTCATTGTCAAACTCGCCCCACTGGCATCAACTTCCAACGCCAATATCCAACTCTTAGTCCTCAAAGAAAACAACTCCGCCTTTAGGAGGAAAAGAACGGCACACTCAAGGAATACTGAATTTTCTATCAAGTCTAAGTTTGTTAATTATTTATTAATTATATAGTCATCTACTCGTAAATTACACTTAATATTTATGGAAAACTAGTATTATTAAATTAATAAATGTGTTCTCATGATGTGTCTTTTCATATCATTATTCATTAAAAAAAAAAAGTATAGATTGGAGAGAGGTTGGTGTCTTAAATATCAACTGCACCCACCTCCCCTTTCCTCAAATATCTAATTTCGCCCTTTAAATTAACGTCACACTTCCTTTCTGTCCCTTCTAAATAGCCTGCCCTTCCTTTTAACTCCAAACCACGATCATGCCCCTACTTCTTAAAATTTTAATATTAAAGAAAATATTTTTATATCATTGGAGAATAAAAAGATTTAAAATTATCAATTAGGAAATGATTTGAGATAAATACAAAATAATTACTCAATTTTGTTATTCATTTAAAAAAATATTTTAAAATTAAATTATACCCAGTGCTATTCTCGTAATTAGAGCTGCAGTTGGGGGGCGTTGATTGGTCATGAATCTTTGGACAGGAGATAAATAATTATGTAATGTTATGGATGGGATCCACGCATTGGCCTTTTTCTTCTTCGCTGCATGCTTTCTTTTCTGCTCTCCGGTCTCTGCTACCTCTCTCTAGAGATCTGGAACGAAGGCTTGAAGAGCACTAGATTTCGCCGGAAAATCTTGGTAAGCATTCATCTGTCCTGCATTTCCACCTTTTGAGCTTTTTCTTACACAATATATGGCTCTCTCTCTCTGTTTCTCTTTCTTTGTGATTTCACTGTGAAAGAATTCTGATTGTTTTATTTAGCCGTGCTTGATCTACTGATCTTGGATTGGTGAGAATCTTAGAGTTTCTGGACTGTTTTCCGTTTTCGCGTTGTTCTGTTGGGACGGGGAACTTGGGTTGTGCATTTGCAATTTTGCATTTTCGGTCATCTGGGAGAATCGGGATTCTGATGTTGTTTAAGACTTTTAAGGGTCCTCCTGTTTGAAGTGTGAGGACAGTGATAGTGGATCGCTGTGAAGATTCTAATTATTGCTTCGGGTTCTAATCGTGGTTTGGAAGCTTCAAATTAGCCAATTAAGTGGGTTGATCAACTTATTAGCTTATCTTTGTTTGCTTCCTAGATTTGGATTACTTAGAGGAGCTGACACTTTAGAGTTTCTATTACGGAACAAGGAGTTATTAATCTGTATTGCAATAAAAGTATGGCTTGTAGCGCATATATCGTCAAAATATGAAATCATCAGGCTCTTTTTGAGGAAACGCACAGTAAGTTATGAAGCGGTTTAGTATTCCAGCTTCTGATTTAGGGTGTTTCGAAACAGCTATAGTTTACCAGTTTGGTCGCGCATGTGGTTGATGATATCAGAATAGTACTATATGGTAATGTTTGTTAAGTTTCCCCTGTTCTCAAGCTTTCTAGGTAAGTCATACTTCTTCATCTATCTGTATTCCTAATCCTTTCCTGCATGTTCTTTACTTTTTCTTGTTAGATACAGTTGCTGCAGTGACTTAAATGGCAGTCACAGATGTACAAAATCCTTTGCTTGGAGAAACCACTTGTGGTTCCCTACTACAGAAACTGCAAGTAATTACTTTTTTTCATCAAAATTTATTTTATTTACCTTTATATTAGAATAGATGGGAATTTTGGGCAACAATAATCCATGTTGATTGCAGGAAATCTGGGACGAGGTTGGTGAAAGTGATGAAGAAAGGGATAAAATGCTGCTACAGCTGGAGCAGGAGTGCTTGGATGTATACAAGAGGAAAGTCGACCAAGCTGCCAAGTCAAGGTCACAACTTCTGCAATCACTCTCAGATGCCAAAGTAGAACTTTCAAATCTTCTGACAGCTCTAGGAGAAAAAAGCTTTGATGAAATTGTGAGTACTCACTTATAAAATGGGTTTTCTAGATCATGTAATTTGTTATTCATGCCTGAGTTATTTAGTGTTCTTTTTTTATCTAATCCGTTATTGCTTTATCATTACAGCCGGAGAAAACTTCTCAAACAATCAAGGAACAACTTGCTGGTATAACACCAAGACTTACTCAACTATGGCAACAGAAAGAAGTTAGAATGAAGCAGTTCTCTGACGTACAATTGCACATTCAGAAGATCAGTGGAGTAATTGCAGGGAAAGTAAAAATTATTGAGACTCCAATGGTTGATGAGACTGACTTGTCCTTGAAAAAACTGAACCAATACAAAACTCAAGTTCAGGAACTCCAAAAAGAAAAAGTAAACTTTCAATGTTGATGAACAATGAATTAGTTAATTGTCTTGTCTTTTAGTTCATTGCTATGATTTTCCCGTGTAAGTTTCACAAAAGTCCATGTCTTATATTTTAGTTTATTGCTATTACTTATGTAAATTTGACAGAATGACAGATTGCTAAAAGTCCAGGCATTTATGAGCACTGTGCATGATCTTTGTGCTGTTCTTGGGATGGATTTCTTTAGTGCTTTTACTGAGGCACATCCAAGCTTAAATGACCCTACTGGTGTGCAATCAAAAAGCATAAGCAATGATACTTTATCTAGTCTAGAAAAGACAGTCTTATCACTAAACGAAGATAAGAAGCAGAGGCTGCATAAGGTAATTATTAGACTTTTGTGTTTAAATTGTTTTTCACAAATTTATATGATATGATTGACTCCCAACAGCTTCAAGAGTTGGCAACTCAGCTAATTGATCTTTGGAATTTGATGGACACTCCCACTGATGAAAGAAGATTGTATGACCACGTAACTTGTAACATGTCTGCTTCAGTGGATGAGGTTACTGCCCCTGGAGCTCTTTCCCTGGATTTGATCGAGCAGGTGTTTGTAGTCAACAACTCTTTTGAGCGTCAAATTGAATAACTAACTCTCAATTTTGACTCTCTTTGTTTATTACCCTAACAAGGCTGACACAGAAGTTCAAAGACTTGATCAGCTCAAAGCCAGTAGGATGAAAGAAATTGCTTTCAAGAAGCAAGATGAACTTGAAGAGATATTTGCTCATACTCACATAGCAATAGACCCAGAAGCTGCTCGTGAAAACATTATGATACTGATTGACAGTGGTAATGTTGAGCCGGTTGAGTTAATTGCTGACATGGATAATCGAATAGCTAAGGCCAAAGACGAAGCTCTTAGCAGAAAAGAGATATTGGACAAGGTTGAGAAATGGATGTCAACTTGTGAAGAAGAGAACTGGTTAGACGACTACAATCGGGTGATTAGTCTCTCTCTCTCACATTCTAGGCTGAAACCCTTTGCATTTTAGATGTTTTTTGAATGAAACAGAACTAAAATGTTTGAAGTACTAGTGATGACCAAAGAGAGAGAATAGATCAGACTTAGTCTAATTTGGCCTACATTTTGAGAAAGGATAATAATGATACTTTTTGATATTGCGTGTGAAGAAAAAGAAATGTTTTCATCATATTCTTGAAAAACGAATGGGAATTCGGAAAAAGAAAAACATATGGAAAGAGGGACACCAAAATTTACATGAAAAATTCTTTTGGGAAAAAAACTACAGGCAGAAAAAAAAATCACTAACAAAAAATCAAGGTACAATAAATTTTACAACTTCAGCATCAATATATGAAGTCAATAGAAGACTCTAATATTGGATACGGGCCCAACCGGACCCAATAAAATTTGGGTTACGCTAAACTCTAACACTTTGCTTGTTCGACTTAATTTTTTTGACATCTCTGAAAAAAAATCTTGCAGGATGATAACAGGTACAATGCAAGTAGGGGGGCACACTTAAACCTTAAGCGAGCAGAAAAAGCAAGAGTTCTGGTCAATAAAATTCCAGGTATCTAAAAAAACTTTAAATTGAAGATGTATCTGATATTGACAGAGGTGTACAGCATCAAGGTGCATGTAGTACATTTGTGTCTTCATTTACTAAGATTCAATAATTTTGCTTCTAATTTGTTATAGATATCACTTTTGAATTGATTTTCGATAATCCCTCTTTAATATAGTGATTAAAATACCCTCCCTAATCTACTTCATTTAATTGAAAAACATGTTTTTGTTTTTAGTGGTTCTTTCTATTCAAAAAGCGTTTGAGAACCAATTGTGCTTATTGTTCAGCCATGGTTGACGCACTGGTTGCCAAAACTCGGTCCTGGGAAGAAGATCATGGCGTATCATTTAATTATGATGGTGTACCTCTTCTTGCCACCCTAGATGATTACGTTATGCTCAGACATGAAAAAGAGGAAGTAAAGCGAAGGATGAAAGTATGTTTTGAATGAGCCAAAAGCTCCAAGACACTCTGAGTTCATACACATTTTGTTTAAATTTCACATTAGATTCGGAATCATAATTGTTTACCAATTTTGACTTTCTAGCAGTGGCTTAGAAGTCATACCAACACAAATGTCTTTTATGGAAATCTTCTGATGGTCGTCACTATTTGTTTGTCTTGTGCTCTCCAGGACAGTAGAAAATTTAGTGAGCAGCAAAACACAGATCAAGAAGCCATTGTTGGTTCAAAGCCTAGCCCAGCTCGCCCAATCATCACGAAGAAGGTGATAGGCCGACGGTTATCTCTTAATACTCCTCAAAATGGAGCCAAATCAGCGTCAAAAGAAGGAAGAAGGGATAGTACAAGGCTGGCAGCACATGCAAAGGAAGATTCTGTTTCTTACACTTCCGGCAGCCAACCTGTTTCGGCTTCACCATGATGCAACAAAACGAAGGGTGTATTACTACTTTTACTTTCTATATACTGAGGCCAGATTAGGGGATGTAAGAGGTGAAAGTAGTTGTGTAAATGGAGAATAAAAACTAAAATTTGCTCTTCTTGTCTATCCTTCTTGAACCTTCAGCATTCATTCCAACTAATTTCTGGCTTAATCTTTTACGTATACTTTTTAGCTTAATTTATATAATTTTTGGGTCAGTGACCAATTTGACTCATGCACGATATCTTCCCCCTTAAATCTTTCACCAAAAAATACTTTGTTATAAATTTTCTTCTCCGTTAAAAGTATAAATTACATTTTTATCTTATGTGGTGACGATCCATATTACAATCTCATGTCATTTTGTTGGTGAGTAAAAAATACACAGCTTATACGTGGGGATTTTCTCCTTATTTAGTATAACATATTTTTTGTTAAACCCAAAAAATAAAATTGTGCGAATTTTTGCTCAAAATAGACAATATTATAATAAGAGAATTGAGACGTTATAAATAATATTATAGTCAAATCTCAACTGAAAGTGTAACTGACGAGGACGTCTAGCCCCAAGATGTGAGATTGTGACCGTCCATTATGTGAAGACAATGATGACTCAGTGTAGGTCTGACCCATATCAATAAAGTATATAATTTCATATTGTAAGTGAAAATACATCGTTTATAAATAATTTTTTTCTCTTTATTTAGTATATTACTGTAAATATTTACTCAAAATAGATAATATTATACGGAAAGGTGTCATAGGCTCCACTTGGAATTAAGTAATAATTGTGAGTATTTCTTCTCGTTGCCCCGTAATGCAGAGGAAAACATATTAATATTATATTGAAATTAAAAATAATAAATAATAAAAGTCAAAATCTTAAGTTCTAACTTCTAAGATTAGACCGATGTTGGCAAAAGGCAAATGACACCGTATTGGCCTTCTAACAGGTATAAGAACACCACCCTCCGCTCTTGGTACCCAATTCGGAGCTCCTTTCTTCCCTTTTACTTCCCGTTGATGGTGAGCGGAAACGAGCCAGCCAAGCTCCTATTACCCTACTTACAGCGAGCAGATGAGTTGCAGAAGCACGAACCTCTTGTCGCTTATTACTGCAAGTCTTTCTCTCTTTTACGACCAAATCTACTCAGGAGAGGATCATATATTTATTGTATTTTCTCTTTTTAGGTCGATTGTATGCTATGGAAAAAGGGCTAAAGATTCCTCAGGGTGAGCGTACCAAGACCACCAATGCCTTCTTATTTCCCTCATGAAGCGGCTGTTGTGAGTAATATGTCCAACAAGCAAATGTAATAGAACACTTTTGTAATATATGAATAAATTTATATTGATTGATATTATGTTAACATTTTATATTATGTTTTATAAAATTCATAGAAAATTCCTTGGTTATTTATGCTAACTTTATATTAGCATATATATTGTATATATGTGGGATAAAATATAAAGAGTAATAACCAAAATATGTCCATGACTTATATTTGAAGTATGGAATCTTCAAATAGTTCATAGTCATAAACATAGTTTATCTCATTAAGAATGTATAGTCATATCCCGACTAAATATGTAGTGACATAAGATAAATATGTTTTATATAATATGATTATATAGGACTGGACCAGATATAATTACATTGTTCTAATAATTTCCGTTAGATATAGAACAATTAATTTTATCATAATGATGGTCATATATGTATGATCTTAATTCGTTGTATTTAATAAACTCCTATTTTTGTTTTAATTTATTCTTTGATTTACTCGGTAAAGTTTTGTACAAGTTACGATTCGTATACCTTGTATATTGGGACTAAATTAAAATGAATAGCTGAGAATGTTAATATCGATACAATGAAATCCATTCCATAGATTCCCTTGTTTGTTAGTTCAAGGATTGAATAATTAGCGCGCAATTCATAATCGTTATGAATTAATTATTCAATTAAGAACTAATAGTAGTCAAGGATAAAGAAGCAATATGAGAGGTTAACGGATGATAAACCTAGCTCTATTGCGAATCTAAATGGAGGGTTAATGCATATGTAATGACTATATCAATGGACATTACTTTAAGTAAAAATACTCTATAGTTTTGAGAGTGCAACTCTAAGTATTTAGTGGAATTACTTTAGAGTTAATAATTATGTTAATTAATATAAAGAGTTTATATTAGTTAACAAAATATTATTGGAGCTTAAAACTATAGGTACATTGGTCCCTTTGTTACCTTCTATCATTATTCGAATAATAGAAAAATGAACAAATAAGATTAAATAATTAATTATTTAATACACTCAATAATAAGTTTATTATTATTATTTTTTCATTAGATGAAATAATTGAATTATTGATTATTCAATTAATTAAGACAAAATAACAAAAGTTGTTAAAGTTAATATATTTGTTATGTTTCATTAAATGAAACAAATTGAATTATTGATTATTCAATAAAGTAATAAATATAAAGTAATTTTTAAAAATAGTTTTTAAAATGGATTTTGTCAAATTTAAATTAATGTCAAATTTGATTTAATGTAATAACCTTTTATTTCCATAACATTTTTGTTATAAATGTGTTATAACTTAAATGTGCCAAGTGTTGAAATATGGTGAAAAAACTTTTGATTTTCATAACATTTTTATAAATGTAATGAGAAATTTATAGGGTTTTTTCTCTAAATGCCATAATGGCCATTATGGAGAAATACCACTATAAATAGAGGTCAAATTTAATTAGCAAAAGAGTTTTTGAGTTTTTGAAATCTTTGAAAAAGAAATCCATTTTGAGAGAAAATTTTTATCTTTCGTGTTGGCTTTAGAAAATTGTTTTCTAAATCCAAATAGATTGTCTCATGTGTTGAGAATACGATCTATCATAAATTGAGTGTTTCTTATTTCGTTCATCACCCCCACACGTGCTTATTTGAGTTAAGTAGGATTGGCGGAGATATTTGTGAAAATTGAAATCCCGGTACATGAATTCTTCGATTTGTAGGAATTCTGCAAAAACATTTTATGCCGCGAGCATTTTCTTCAAGATTCTTAACCAGTTTGGCCCACTTCAACCGGATGTGAGTTTCCGATATTGAAGTAATTTCTCTTGCAATGCATTTCTTGTAATTTTTTAAAACTATAGGTCCATCGGTCCATTTGTTACCTTCTATCATTATTCGAATAATAGAAAAATGAACAAATAAGATTAAATAATTAATTATGAATTAATTATTTAATACACTCAATAATAAGTTTATTATTATTATTTTTTCATTAGATGAAATAATTGAATTATTGATTATTCAATTAATTAAGACAAAATGACAAAAGTTGTCAAAGTTAATATATTTGTTATGTTTCATTAAATGAAACAAATTTAATTATTGATTATTCAATAAAGTAATAAATATAAAGTAACTTTTAAAAATAGTTTTTAAAATGGATTTTGTCAAATTTAAATTAATGTCAAATTTGATTTAATGTAATGACTTTTTATTTCCATAACATTTTTATTATAAATGTGTTATAACTTAAATATGCTAAGTGTTGAAATATGGTGAAAAGACTTTTGATTTTCATAACATTTTTATAAATGTAATGAGAAATTTATAGTGTTTTTTCTCTAAATGTCATAATGGCCATTATGGAGAAATACCACTATAAATAGAGGTCAAATTTCATTAGCAAAAGAGTTTTTGAAATCTTTGAAAAAGAAATCTATTTTGAGAGAAAATTTTTGTCTTCCGTGTTGGCTTTAGAAAATTGTTTTCTAAATCCAAATAGATCGTCTCATGTGTTGAGAATACGATCTATCATAAATTGAGTGTTATCTTGTTTCGTTCATCACGCCCACACGTGCTTATTTGAGGTAAGGAGGATTGGCGGAGATATTTGTGAAAATTGAAATCCCGGTACATGAATTCTTCGATTTGTAGGAATTCTGCAAAAACATTTTATGCCGCGAGCATTTTCTTCAAGATTCTTAACCAGTTTGGCCCACTTCAACCGGATGTGAGTTTCCGATATTGAAGTAATTTCTCTTGCAATGCATTTCTTGTAATTTTTTTTCTTTTTTTTTTTAATTTTATTTTGTCGGCATTATAGCTTGAGCAGAAACAGAAGTATGCAGTTTGGAAAGCAGCAGACATTAGGAAAGCCATAAAAGAGGGACGGAAGCCCACAGCTGGTCCTCCATCCGGTGATGGAGATCTTTCGCCCCCGACAAGTCTTCCGAGTAACACAAATGTATTGTTCTAAGCTTGACTTTTTTGAGCAACTGAAATTGATAGAACTAATGCAAAATACTCAGTCTTGTGTCAGTTAATTAAGTTTCTGAGTAGGAGATGTTACTTTGTTGACCGACTTTCTGATGATCTTTTTCTCTGCAGGAGCTAGGATTGGGAGAGAACGGAGATTTCCATCCGAGACCAGAATTGAACCCGTTACCTCAATTTTACGAGAAAGTTGACTGCGAGCGACCTTCAAACATTTCTCCATCGCCGTCGTTCCATGATAAGATGAACCATCCAAACTTTACAAATATTCCTCCATGTGGAGATGACACAGTTTCATATTATACATGATTGCTTACGGCAGAAGGGTAGTTTCGGTGATTGGGTAATTGGCCAATCTGGTTGCATGCATTATAAAAGGCCATGCATGCATTCGTAGGCTAAGAGAGGACATTTTGAAATTGCTCTGTTTTGGTTGATTAGAAACAGAGGTGATCAGAGTGCTACAGTGCTGTTATGAGAAGGGAGAGAAGGCGTATTCTGTTTTCAAGTTAGCCTTCTTGTTTTGAGTTCTTTTTCGTCTCTGTATGTTGTGGGTTTTACCCATTTTCTTGTATTCTGTAATCTTGGCGTGATCAATAATAGTTGCTCGGCATGTTCATCCGTGGACGTAGGACATTTAGTCCGAACCACATAAAATCCTGGGTCTCGTGTGTTGTGCATTCTTCTCCTTTTATTTTTCGTTTAATTCTGGTCTGCGATAGTTGGAAATAATCTGGACGCGAACACCACAATTGGTGCGGTGAGCGTGGATCCAACGTTCAACCCTACAAAGAATCTGACTGTTTCTTGATGGCGCGCTTTGAAGTTGATAAGTTCACTGGAACTAATGACTTTAGTCTCTGGAGAGTGAAGATGAAAGCGCTGTTAGTGCATCAAGGTCTTGCAGAAGCCATTGACGAAAAGGCAATAAAGATTCTTCAAGAAACAGATAAAACCAAGGCGGCAGATGTGGAATCAAAGGCACATAGTGCCATACTCTTAAGTCTTGGAGATGAGGTATTAAGGGAGGTAACAGAAGAAGGAGAAGCTCTTTTCGTTTGGCGAAAGCTGGAGGCTTTGTATATGAAGCGCTCTCTTGCCAACAGATTGTACCTAAAGAAAAAGCTTTATACTTTAACAATGGAGGACTCTAAGGAGATGCGGAAACATCTTGACGATTTCAATAAAATCCTCCTGGATTTAAGCAGCATCGGTGTAAAGATTGAGGAAGAGGACCAAGCGATAATCCTGCTCAGTTCCCTACCGAAGGTTTATGAACATTTCGTCGACACCATGCTGTATGGGAAACAAATGCTTACCATGGCCGAGGTAAAGGCTGCCTTGAACTCCAAGGAGCTGCAAAGGCGGACAGAAATTAAAGACCACCAAGATGGTGAAAGCTTCTTTACCCATGGAAGATCCCAAACAAGAGATCAGAAACACACACGGGGAAAATCAAGATCAAAATCAAAAATAGGCAAACGATGTTACTTCTGTCACAAGGAAGGACATCTCAAAAGGGACTGTTATGAGAGAAAGCGAAAGAAAAATGAAAAACAGACTGAAAGTGGTGAAGCTGGAATAGCCTCGGACGGCTATGAGTCCTCTGAAGTCCTTGTAGCTTCTGAATCAGACCCAAGTGAAATGTGGGTGCTAGATTCTGGGTGTTCATTTCATATGACACCCCATAAAGATTGGTTACACAATTATTCAGAAGTTGCAGGGGGACAAGTCCTACTAGGCAACAATAAGTCATGCGACATTAAAGGGGAAGGAAGTCTCCACTTGATGCTGCATGATGGCTCTACAACACTGATGAGAAATGTCAGGTACGTTCCTCAATTAAAACGCAACTTGTTGTCCATAGGCATGTTTGATAAAGCTGGTTATTCAGTGAAGATTGAACATGGGGTAATGAAGATATCAAAAGGAATTCTTACTGTAATGAAAGGTCACCTGAGAAATGGACTATATATATTACAAGGAAAATCAATAACAGGAGATGTTGCTTCTGTGATGACTCTGAATAAAAACAATTCAAAATTGTGGCACCTTAGACTGGCGCATGTAAGTGACAGGGGATTACAAGAATTGAGTAAACAGAAATTGTTGACAGATTATAAGAGTGAAGATCTACAATTCTGCGAGAATTGCATACTCGGGAAAAGTAGTCGAGTTAAATTCCAGAGATCAGCTCATAAATCTAGGGACATCCTAGACTACATTCATTCAGACCTGTGGGGACCCGAGCAGACAGCATCTAAAGGGGGAGCTCATTATTTTCTCTCAATTATAGACGACTACTCAAGGAAGGTATGGGTTTACTGCCTTAAATCTAAGGACCAAGTTTTCAATATGTTTAAAACCTGGAAAACTTTGGTCGAGAATCAAACAGGCAGGAGAGTGAAAATACTTAGAACCGACAATGGAATGGAATTCTGCTCTAAGGAATTCAATGAATACTGTAAAGCAGAAGGAATTTGTAGGCATCATACCGTGAAGTACACCCCACAACAGAATGGTCTGGCAGAAAGGATGAATAGCACGTTGCATGTTATTCACTGCTGGTATGCCAAGGTGTTTCTGGGCTGAAGCAGTTCAAACTGCTGCATATTTAATAAATCTTTCTCCATCCTCAGCACTGGAATTCAGAACACCTTTCCAAGTATGGCATGGCTACCCTGCAGATTATTCAAAATTAAAGGTGTTTGGATGTGCAGCATATGCACACACCAAACAAGGAAAATTGCAACCAAGAGCCATAAAATGCACCTTACTTGGGTATCAAGAAGGAGTGAAAGGCTACAGGTTGTGGTCTCTCAAGAAGGGAGAACAAAAGGTGATAGTTAGCAGGGACGTTGCTTTTAATGAAAACCTGTTCCCATTTAAAACAAAAGATGACATGTCAATTGAAAAGGTGTCTAAAGGTTCATATAATGATCATATTGAGGTGGAGCAAATCCAGGATAATTGTGAATCAACACACATGGATCATCTGGAATTAGAAAGTTCAGATGGTGATGAACCAAATCAGGAGCAGGAAGAGCAGGAGCAAGAACTTGTTGACTACCAGTTAACAAGGGACAGGTCTCGCAGGGTAATAAAACCTGTTCAACGACTTGGATATGCTGATGTGATAGCATATGCTCTTATGGTGAATGCTGATTTGAAAAGGGATGAACCTGCATCATATCAAGAAGCAGTGAGCTGTCCCGAATCTCACATGTGGAAGAAAGCAATGAAGGAGGAGATGGAATCCTTGATGAGAAACAAAACCTGGACTTTGGTAGACAGACCTCCAAAACAAAAAATTATAGGCTGTAAATGGGTCTATAAACTAAAGGATGGAATTAGTCCTACAGATAAGACAAGATATAAGGCGAGATTAGTTGCAAAGGGTTTCTCACAAAGAAAAGGAGTGGATTTCACTGAAATATTCTCCCCTGTCGTGAAACAAACATCTATAAGGATCCTTCTCTCCATTGTTGCAGTTCATGACTTGGAACTAGAACAAATGGATGTAAAAACTGCGTTTTTACATGGAAATATTGAAGAAACAATATACCTCTCACAACCGGAAGGATTTGTATCAGCAGACCCCTCAAAGGTATGCCAACTACACAAGTCACTATACGGACTGAAGCAATCACCAAGGCAGTGGAATAAACTCTTCGATTTATTTGCCACCAAAATCGGTTTCCAACGAAGTAAACATGATCAATGTGTTTACAAAAGAAATGAAGGAACTGCAGGGGTGACTTTTATGCTTCTGTACGTGGATGACATTCTAATAGCTGGAAAGAACTCTAATGATATTTCCAGACTTAAGGCAGAACTTGGAAGGGAGTTTGAAATGAAGGATCTGGGGCATGCTAAACGGATTCTAGGTATTGACATATTAAGGGACAGAACGTCTAAGACTATAAGTCTGTCACAGAGCCACTACTTGAAACAAGTGTTGAGCAGATTTGATCTTGCTCATGTAAAATCAGTGGCAACACCTTTAGGAGCCCACTTCAAACTGAGCAAAGAGCAAAGTCCCATAAATGACGAGGAAAGATTATGGATGGAAAGAATTCCATACTCGAATTTATTGGGAAGTATAATGTATGCAATGATCTGCACAAGGCCAGATCTTGCATATGCAGTGTGTGTTACAAGCAGGTTCATGGCAAGTCCTGGAAGAACACACTGGTGTGCTCTCAAGTGGCTAATGAGATATGTTTCAGGTTCCCTAGATGTTAAATTAGTACTGGGAAGGCAGAAAGCAGGTGATGATATCCTAAAAGGGTATGTAGATGCAGATTATGCTGGCTGTCGTGACACAAAACGGTCGATATCTGGGTACATCTTCACACTGTACGGTGGAGCAATTTGCTGGAAGTCCATCTTACAGAAAGTGGTAGCGCTCTCTACCACGGAATCAGAATATATGTCAGCATGTGAAGGTATTAAAGAGGCAATCTGGCTGCAAGGTTTAGTACGAGATTTTGGAATTAACTGTACAAGCTTGGTTGTGTACTGTGATAACCAGAGTGCGTTGCATCTGGCGAAAAATCCAGTTTATCATGGTAGAACTAAGCATATTGACGTGAAGTTCCATTTTATTAGGGAAGTGATATCTCATGGTAACATTCAGTTAAAAAAGGTTGGGACAGAAAACAATCCAGCCGATATGCTCACAAAAGTGTTGCCGATTGCTAAGTTTAAGCATTGCTTGAATTTAGTGAACATACAGGAAGTATAAGTTCCTGTGTTGATGATAACGTTCGAGTGATACAAAGTTGAGAAACAGCGTCAAGGTGGAGAATTGTGGAGATGACACAGTTTCATATTATACATGATTGCTTACGGTAGAAGGGTAGTTTCGGTGATTGGGTAATTGGCCAATCTGGTTGCATGCATTATAAAAGGCCATGCATGCATTCGTAGGCTAAGAGAGGACATTTTGAAATTGCTCTGTTTTGGTTGATTAGAAACAGAGGTGATCAGAGTGCTACAGTGCTGTTATGAGAAGGGAGAGAAGGCGTATTCTGTTTTCAAGTTAGCCTTCTTGTTTTGAGTTCTTTTGTCGTCTCTGTATGTTGTGGGTTTTACCCATTTTCTTGTATTCTATAATCTTGGCGTGATCAATAATAGTTGCTCGGCGTGTTCATCCGTGGACGTAGGACATTTAGTCCGAACCACGTAAAATCCTGGGTCTCGTGTGTCGTGCATTCTTCTCCTTTTATTTTTCGTTTAATTCTGGTCTGTGATAGTTGGAAATAATCTGGACGCGAACACCACACTCCGCCCACCAAATTCTTCGACGATGTCGAATCAAATATTCCACCATCACCTCCTGAGTACCAAAGAACAAATTACAATTCTCATGAGTTTCATCATCCCCCATCAGATGAACAAGACCATTACACTTATTCTCAGTCATATAATCAACCTTACCCACAAGAACCCCAAACTAACCCTTACAACTATCCCCATTTTCAATCATATCCAAGCTTTACATATAGTACTCTCCCATCTGTCCCTCTTCAATCTCTCCCTCCCGCCCCATCTCACACTCCATACCATCAAGGGTCTGATTCTTTTTACTCTTCTCAACAAATTCCTCCTACAAACTTTCCACCCGTTTCTCAGAACCACAACGACCCGTCGGGATGATATACCGCCCAGAGCCAGCCCCAAGTACTCCAAAGTCTCACCACTACGACAGTGATTATGTGCCACCACCCGAGAGAATTACGGAGCTCACAAGGCTGCGAGGTTTGCAGTTGGGGCGCTTGCGTTTGATGATGTCTCAGTTGCTGTAGATTATTTGATAAAATCTCTTGAATTGTTGACAAATCCTTCTGCAGATCATTGATTGTTTTCGAGTGGGTGAACCAAAAATGGCGGCTTTACGTTAGATTCCTTCCTGCTTTATCTGGTTTAGGTTTGGTCTGTAAATGACGTTGAAAACTTGCTAAAATGTTCGTTCATTGATTTACGAAATCAATGTCATATTATTTATAATTCAATAATTCATTCTTCTTAGAATAAAAAAAGATTAATTAAGTAATTAATTAATCTCTCTTTTATACTCCAGTGGGTCAAAGCCCAACCCAAATGGGCCGGTTAGAGAATCCTTGTCACAAGCCCAATGCTTCGCTTCTGTTGATGAAAGGGAAATCTACGTTCTCATTTCTAGGTTGTGCAGATTTGGTGGAAGTTTCAGATTTTGATTGTAGTCTGATTCCTCCAACGTCTGTGTTTTCTTGTTTATTTGTACATGTATGTCTTTTTATTTTAATTGCGTATTCGATTTTGAAGTTAGATTTTCGTAGCAGAATTCATATTATCCGATCCCTCGGCTCCAGATCTCTAGGGGATTGGCATGGGTTTTCTTGTGACGACCCTCATTTTTGTCGTTATTGGAATCATTGCGGCTTTATGCACCAGAATTTGCTGCAACAGAGGACCTTCAGCTAATTTGTATGCTTCTTCTTCATTCGTTTTTGTATCTTATTTTGAATTTCTGAATGTATCTTTATCAAAGTGGTTGAATTTAAGCGGGAAGATTGGTTTAGATGCTGCATTTTTCCATTAATGTTTCCCCTTTGAGCTTCTGATGTGGGAAAAAAGGGTTTTGTCGACCCAGTGAGATAATGTCTGTGATCCAACTTGAGTGTTTTTTGTCTTTTCTACGTTCGTAGTAATTGCTGTAAAAGAGAAATGTGTGGTCGAGTTTAGATCATATATTATGTAATTATTTACATGAACTTATGAATGATTGGTCTGATGATTCGCACATGGATTTGTGCTTTTATTTTTAAGGCTAAGTAACTAGGTGTTGTGCATTCAAATTCTGTCCCTCTTCTTATTTGAACTAAAAAAATCCTTCATTTACGAAAAAAAAAAATCTTCTCTTATGAGTATGCACAGAGTAGAGGGGCTTATCCTTGCTAAAATGCAGGTTTCACCTAACATTGGTTATTACAGCGACAGTTTGCTGCTGGATGATGTAAGTTATAATACTCCTTTCCCATCTACATTGTTCCAAATTTATTGCCTTGAATCAAATATAGCTCCTTGATGTTGATTTTCAAATTGAAAGTAGTCATAATGTTGAGCATTAAACGATTCCATTGAAATAAACGAACAAAATAACACAAACAGAAATAGAAAAGCCACAAGTTCGGTGAAACACTGGCCCCGAAAATACCACGAGAGACTTGCTCGGAAAATAAAGATAACTTTTTTATGTAGACAATATTCAATATTCTTAATTCACTCCCCTTCCCTGTATTTATAATCAACTAACATAAATTTATTACCAATAGTACTCCCTTAATAAATTCCCAACACATAGCTGTGCACTTCTTTCCTACGCCTCTATTTTCATTGAACACTGCTAAATACTGTAATTAAAATATTCATAAGAGCAAGATACATAAGAACAGAGTAATTATGTATCTCCTGTGCGTTGTATATTTACTTCCAAACTTGCTAGCCTTGTTATTGTCTATGACTTGAGTTGCTCGTTTAACATACCCTATTGAATAGAGTACTTCCTACACTATTTAATGACATGCATATAACTTAAAGTGTCTGCATACCCTGCTAAATCTTTCCGTCAATTAGACGTATGTGCGAGCAGTGTATGCTTGGTCAGTATTCAACTCCCGGCCAATGTAGGCGTCTTTTTCTTTTTGTGAGACATGATACTTGATAGAAAAAAGTTGGTATAAGCATGACTGAGATGTAAAGAAATACGAAAATCTAAAAATTCTCAAGTTTAATCGACTAATGTCAACCGCATTCTCAAATATTAGTTCTTGAGAATTCTCATGTTTGATTGAAAAATGAAAAGCTTCTTGTGGTATTCTAATCAGACACTTGAGAGATGAACTGTCGATTGCATCATTAGCCTGCCACGTTCTAGTTGACAAAACAATTCAACTGTTTTTTTCTCCATTAGGTGGGCAATCGTATATCTGGCGCAAATGAAACCACTCATAGTCCCGATCCTGAACGAAGGGGAGTGAACTTGTGCATTGAAAGTAAGCAATATCGGCTCTGTGATTAATCGACATCGACGATGGCAGATTGGCAGACCAGACATATTCTATACATCACGGAAGTGAGAGTGGATTCCCAAGTTGCCCTGTATGTATTTCTTATTGTAGAACAAAACAACTTTATAGTTTCTTGCTTGATTCACTCGAATAAATAACCGAATTTGTTCGTTTTAATTCACAATGTTCCAAGGATGTTGTATTGATCATGTAAAGTAGAAAAGGATCCCGCTGTTGTTTCTGTGTTTACATGCTCACCTTTGAGCTCTCTCAAATGACTTTGTAATAATAGTAATAATAATAATAATAATACATATTATTATAAATTGTATTGTAATAATAGGGTTATGTTTTATATTATAATTGCACAAAATAATAATCTCTATTTCTCCAATACACTAATTTTAGGATAAGGTTACTTAATTTCTTTGGAACCAAACAGCTTTAAAATTAAATATTAGTGGATTTTTTCTGCGTCTTTTACATACTTTTAAACTTCTACTTACGTTGCATATTAGATATATAAAAACAAGTAATTGGAGAAAATATATTTATGACGCAAGCACTGTCTGATTTTGATGTCAAATGCAATTTAGTCCGCCGACTATTGTTTTTTAGCACAATTGTCATCATGTTTTGGATTGTTAGCAAAGCAGTCTGTAACTTATAAAATTTGTCAAATTGTCCCATTTTTTTGTTTGTAATGGTTGACCCACTTAATTACTTTGTTTCACATTTGATTTCTAGTATAGTCCTCAGTTTGATTGTCTTCTAGTATTGGAAATTGATTATAATATTGAGTGTATGCAGAAAATTGAGTGAGTGAAAGCGACTAACATAAATTAAAATGACAATTACAGACGAAAAAATATAGGAGACCTTTGACAAATTTGATCAAGAAATTAGTCATTTTGCCAACCATACAAACTCTAAAAGTAGTTTTGTTAAAAACAGAAAAAGGAAAATTAACAAAACAATCATTGAACTATGAAATTAATGACAAATCAACAACAAAACAATTTTTTGCTAACAAATAAAATATTTAACTATGGAAAATGAATTGTGCAAATATCGTTGTCACGTTTTCGCTAAAAAAATGTTTTCTTTTTCATTGCGGAACGTCATCTTTCTGCTTTGAAAAGTGAATAATTGAAATAGAATTTAGGAAAGATTATTTTCGGCAGAGTAAAGATTACTTTCTACTGCTGAGAGATAACGTTCCGCGATAGAAAAATGACTTTCTACTGTGAAAAGTGAGTCGTTGGTGATGAGCTGTACGATGATGACAAACCAACAAAAGGAAAGAGAAGATGCTGATAAGAAATGAACATGTGAAATTGAGAGGAAGGGTGAGACGTCGGAAGATATTTGAAAAATTGAAAACATGATAATTGTTTTCGATGACGAGAAGACCATGTTAGAGCTTCCCGAACAAGGAGTAGGATTTCAACATCGTCTTCGAGGTAAGATTATTTCAATTATTGCGATTTTAGCATAAAAATTGTAGAGCAGATTCAGCACTACTATTTTTCTAAAATTTAATGTTTCTTTCAACAGATCAATGACGATTTTTACGTCGTTTATTTCTTATAGTTAAGTGTTTTATTTATTAGCAAAAATTATTTAGTAATGAACTTGTCGTTGATTTTATAATTCAGGGGTTATTTTGTTAATTAAAAAAAATATATATATATATATATATATATATATATATAATATGACCTGGCCATTGAGTTTATGGCTAAATTTCTGCTAATAAAAAAAAAAGGAAGCTTTTTTTCTAAAACCCTATAAAACTATAAAAGTAAGTAGCCTCTTCCATATCTGGGCTACTGAGTCTTATAGACTCTGCATTTCGCAAATTTCTCCTTCACGGTGCTATGGCCGCTCTTCAACTACCAAATCCGAAGGGCGTAATCTCTACCTCTTCAATCTCCTCTCATTTTCATCGCAAAAGCTCATCTGCTCCCCCCATCATTCTCAGAGAATGCTCCACTTCGCATTGTAGACGAAGGGGTTTGTCTAGAAGGCACAATATCAACGTCATGAGCTGTTCTTTTTCGTCAATGGACTCCGCTAAGATTAAGGTAGTGGGCGTTGGCGGTGGTGGGAACAATGCCGTCAATCGAATGATTCGCAGTGGTTTACAGGTGAGTTTCTTTACCTTGACTTGCTCCAGAGGGAATGCCCCTTAAATTGGGTATTCGTTGTTGTATGCCCATTTTTTGAATGTTCATAATTTTGTAAGTTTCTGTTGTTTGATTTGGTCCTCGTTTGTTTCTCTAGGAATCTTTTTCCCATGTCAGTCGTGTTTCCCTTTGGGAAAATTCCAGAAATTATTGGCTACTGAAATATTAGATTCTCTGGTTACATTTTGCTTTAGATATTACGTTCTCCTGTACTTGGAATCTTGGGCTGGAAATCTTGGACTTGTTTCCGTTCAAACTCCTTAGAATTGAGAGCATAAAAAATCTGGGACTAGTTGAATTCACTGTTGAGATTTAGAGTAGCATTATTACAATTAAGGAATATATGTAGTTTATGGTTCTTTTCATCGGTGTGAATACTGGAGGCAACCCTGATTGTGTTTTGTGATTAGGGTGTTGATTTCTATGCCATTAACACAGATGCTCAAGCGTTAGTACAGTCTGCTGCAGAGAATCCATTACAAATTGGAGTGCTTTTGACTCGGGGTCTAGGTTAGATATTTCGATGCAAACGGTTCACGACCTGCCTTTCTACTATGTGTTTTTTGCCATATTGTAAAATAGCATAAGTGGCAGACACGGCTGATGATTTATGGTGGCCATTGATTGAAGTGATTGATAGAGATGCAGGTACTGGAGGAAATCCACTTTTAGGGGAGCAAGCAGCAGAAGAATCAAAAGAAGCTATTGCAAATGCTCTGAAGGGCTCAGATCTTGTATTTATAACGGCAGGTATGGGTGGAGGTACAGGATCTGGTGCTGCACCAATTGTTGCTCAGATCTCCAAAGAGGCAGGTTATTTGACTGTTGGTGTAGTTACCTATCCATTCAGCTTTGAGGGGAGAAGAAGATCTTTGCAGGCAGGTGTCTTTATTTTAAGTTTCTACAAAGTTCTATAGAGTTGTTTGTTTACTTTTTTTTTTTTTCTTACTTGCAATTTAATATTATTTCATATTTTTCTTTGGTACATAAATTTCATTCAATATTTCCTAAGTTTTAGTATTTAAGCTTATTCTTTTTTGCAGACGAAGGCGTGCAAATTTTGTCTTTATTGTTTTTTTTCATCACAACATTTCTTGTTTATGGTTTTCGTCAGGCATTGGAGGCGATTGAGAAGTTGCAGAAAAATGTTGATACTCTTATAGTGATTCCTAATGATCGTCTGCTTGACATTGCTGATGAGCAGACTCCCCTTCAGGATGCTTTCCTTCTTGCTGATGATGTTCTACGACAAGGCGTTCAAGGAATTTCAGACATCATTACAGTTAGTGGCATTGAGTTACAGATGGACGTGTTTCTATATTTTGGCTATTGAACCTATCATGTTTCAATTTATATGACCGTTTGGATTACTTACAGCCCGGTCTCAGCTGCCAACTTTGCAATGATGTTAGAATAGGATGTCTAAATTGCTCTCAAATTCGTAAAACTCTTACAGTTGCATTATCTATTCAAATACAAATTTTCCTTAATATGAATATCTTCATTTTAGTCTGGTTAGTTGATAGACCCCCTATTAAATTTACCTATAGGAGAAGGAAAGAGGAAAAGAGGTGGGAAAGTGATGTAACTGGAGGGGAGGCTGTTAAGTAACTGGAAATTAGTTACTGGGAGGGGAGGGGAGTTAGCTGGTGAGTAGTTTCCTATATGAAGGAAGGAAAGAAGAGCCAGAAGGGAAGCAGGAATTTTGGGAGAAGGAAGGTGTGAGGAGAGTTGTCCAGTCTCTTGAATAACTGGTGCAAAGTTGTATTCGTTGATTCTGTTCAATATAAGTAGGACAGATGGCCGGTTGTTCAATTTCAGATAGAATCCTCTGGATTCTATCATCAGTCTTCCTTCATACAAGAAACTTCATAAAATCCATTTTGAATAAGTTCATCCCAAACATGAAATTTCATTCATATTGTTTATGTTGGCGAGTTGGGTTCCAAAACCTTTACATACGAGCTAATATATATATGATGTTCCCCCCAAACGAGTTTAAGTATCAGTTCCTTTTTTTTTTCTTTTATAGATACCAGGACTGGTCAATGTGGACTTTGCAGACGTAAAAGCAGTCATGAAAGACTCTGGAACTGCGATGCTTGGAGTTGGAGTTTCATCTAGCAAGAATCGTGCAGAAGAGGCTGCTGAACAAGCAACTTTGGCTCCGCTGCTTGGTTCATCTATTCAATCAGCTACTGGAGTAGTATATAACATCACTGGAGGAAAGGACATAACCCTGCAAGAAGTGAACCGAGTTTCTCAGGTATGACTTTGCAAAACTGTAAAGTCTCTTGTAATTTCATTTCTAATGGAAATCATCTCAATGCCATGCGTCAAAGATCCTTTTATAGATTCTATCTGAAATTCCATCCAAAGTTATGCTTGTGGTTCTCTGAAAGTGCTATTTTGTTGCTTCCTGTAAGTATTACTGGTAGTTGTCTTGAGAATGGCTCTAATTCGTTCTTTTCTCGAAAGTCTTTTCTTACAATAGTTCGAGTCTCGTAAGAAGAGTTTAACAAACAGAGCGTAAAACATTGAACGAGATCTTGGATTTTCAGAAGAGGAGTTGTATTTTGTTTTCCTGGTTTCCCATTTGAACGTTTGATTGGGCAAGGGTGTAGATACAAAAGGGAAAGGAAATTTAGTCAGTTTGGCCTTCCTCCATGAGAAAAGAAAAGAGAAAATGCTATATTTTATGAAATTTGGCTAATTCTATCACATCCCAGTTCCCATAGTCTTTTATACATGTATTTAGCATTTTTATACTTCAATTATTTTAATTTGCCATACAAATTTCAGGTTGTGACCAGTTTAGCGGATCCTTCTGCAAACATAATATTTGGGGCAGTTGTGGATGATCGATATAATGGCGAGATTCATGTAACGATAATTGCGACGGGGTTTTCAGAGTCATTTCAGAAGAATCTCTTAACAGACCCAAGGGCTGCAAAGCTGGTGGACAGAGTAGTTGGTGCAAAAGAAAGCATGCCCGTGAACTCTACTTCAACTGTCTCAACCAGATCCACCACGAGACGGCTCTTCTTTTAACTTGCCTTTTTTTTTTTTGTAGCAAGTTTCTTCATTTCTTTCTTTCTTTTTTTGTTTAATTCTTTTCCTACTACTATTTTCTGCAGTTGCAATTTCTCTGTTTCTGTTCATTCAGTCAACTTTCAAGCGAATATTGGGTTTTAGTTTGATTGCTGTTAGCGTCATAAATTAAATATTAAATATATATTGTATTCTAGGATTATGCAGTCCATGAGATCCTCATTCCCAGCTTGTTCCCAAATAGGTTTATTTTTTAAGCAAATTTTTGAGGGTTTTGAAAAGTGTCTACTTTTTGTTAAATTTTAGGATAAATCATGCTCTGGCTCCTTGTACTTTAAATTTTCTGATTAAGATCTTCATGCGTTCCAATTTATTTTTAAATGCTCTCCAATTTATTTTTGGTATTAAATATAAAAAATTATGAGATGATTTTTTACCCACGTCAATTAAAATATTTTATTGAATTAAAATGATTTAGATGGTCTAAAATAGGAAATTAACAAAACAACCACTGTCCTATGAGATTAATGATAAGTCAATCACTGAACAAATTTTGCTAACAACTTAAACACTGAACTATGAAAAATGAATAGAGCAAACATTGTGGTTACATTTTCCGTTAAAAAACGACTTCTTCTCAGCGGAACATTATTTTTCCACTAAACAAATTTAAAAGATTATTTTTCGCATGCAAAACGATTACTTTTCGCTACGAAAAGTGAGACAGTGGTGATGAGCACTGGACAAAAACGATGGATTAGGAAGAGGAAATAGAAGATAATGATGAGAACTGGATAGGTGAAATCGAGAGGAGAGGTGAACCACCAGAAGTTGTTCGGAAAACTAAAAACATGGGAATTGTTTTCGACAATGAGAAGACCATGTCGGAGTTTCTTGGCATCGCCTTCACGATAAGATTGCTTCAATTATTACAATTTTAACATAAAACTGAAGTAGATTGCAGAATAAAGTTACGTCATCGTCTTCGCGATAATGTTTCTTTCAACAAGGAACGGTGATGTTTGCGTCGTTCATTTCCATAATTCAGTGTTTAATTTGTTAGCAAAAATTGTTCAATTATTGACTTATCATTGATCCAATTGTACAGTGATTGTGTTAATTTCCCTTCTAAAATCAAATAGTTTTTTAATTAATTTAGTTTAAAAATAACTCGTAACAAAAGTCCGTTTTCTTTGGATACTTATTTTATGTCATTTTTTGTCTATTAAATTCGAAAGGAAGGTTGTTGTAACAAGAAATCAATTTTTAAATATTTAAATTTCCTTCTTTCACACCCTTAAAGAAGATCTGCAATAAGAGTATGTCTGCCCATCTCAAATAAATATACAGATTATCAATATAAATGTCTTTAAGGGTAAATTTGGCAAATGCTAACCAGGTTTAAGAAACACTTAAACCATGATGATGATATTTTCAAATCCCACAAAGCGTCATCCAAATTTGTTCGCCTCTTGACCTGCCATATTAAAACTGTCATTCAAAATCTTTTAAAATTTTACTAGTGTTATCTTATTATAACGAAATATTGAATATTAATTTAAAAGTAAAAAATTTACTTTAATGATCTCATCACAACAAAAAAACACATTCTTCAAAAAAAATATTTGACTAAAAAATTATTGGCTTCAATAAAATATTCACCCAAAAATTTGAAGAGGAAAAAATATGGATATTACAAGATTTTAAAAGATATCCCAAAATATTTAGATATTTCTGCCATAACAAATCATCCCCAAAATCAAATTAAATCTAATCGTCAAATATCAAAAAATCCAAACTTGATTTGAATTTCAACTGAATATCTCTAGGATTGAGATATTTATATGATTCCAAATTTGCCATAAATCACCGAATTTAATCTTCAAAAAATCTTCCAAAAATCTCAAAGATTTTCATTTTAACTCTGGCAAAAAATCCAAATTTGCAAATGACATTCTCGCGACATTTCCAATTGAAACGGCTTGATAACGAGACTAGAGAACAACGATGTAGATTTTTGGCTACTGACGATGCAAAAAATTCAACTTTGTTGAGGACCCTTTCGCAGCAATTCCAATCAAAACGACTTGACAACGAGAATGGAAAACAACAATGTAAATCTATGGCAACTGATGATAAATAGATACCTTTCGATGATGAACCTGTTGATCGGAAGTACAACAGCTCCAACAAACTAAAAAACAAAGAAAAATTAGAGCTTTTACGAAGACAGGGCAACATTTTCTGATGGCGGTTGGGCAGTAAAGAAGAACTAATTTTCATAAACAAGACGATACGAAGACAGGGCAACATTTTTTGATGGCTATTGGACAGCAAAAAAGAACAAATTTTCATAAACAAGACGAATGATAGAGAGAACGATTTTCTTTTAAAAAAAATTATAATTTTCTTAAAAATTATTCAAAACTTGTTCAATGTGAAATGACATGAGAGAATCTGTTTCAACATACTTAGAAACATGAAAGTTGATACCACTTGTTAAAGATCGAACAATACTCGAAATGAAACACTAGATTTACGTGAAAAACTTTTTTGGGAAAAAATCACGAGCGAAAAATAAATCTACTACGAAGATTAAAATACAACTACGAGTTTTACAACTTGTGCTTACATGAATTTATACAAAAAATAAAACCCTAAATGAGATCTACATGTGAGTTTACTCTTTTAGCCCAATAGAATTTGAGTCATACTTAAATCTAACAATTATAGCAAACGAGTCTTGGTCAATCGTAATTAATCATGAAACTCCACAAGACTTGGACATCATCAGTTTTATTATCACGTATGATAATCTCACATACACAACAAGTTTCGATTTTGGCCAAATCTGAAACATACAGATAACTCAGTTCATAGATTTGCAGAAAGCAAGCCTCTCAAACAACTCACGATAGAGAGAAGCACAAAGACAACCCCAAACTAGGCAGCCAATTCATATCAACGTTAACTAGGCTGTTCTAACCACAAGTATGTGCCATCATCAATTTATGCAACCATGTGAGACAGGAATCACAAGGTTCTTACTACAAGTATTTGATGAGTAACCACATGACAACTACCAAAGCGATGATCCCAGCTACCGATAATAGCATGCACTTGCACAAGCAATCTCTCTTTATGCGCTTATTCAAAATCGCCAGCTTCTTTTGCACCAGCTGTTTGAAAAGTCAATTTAAGAACCATTAGCAGGCTAACACCCACAGCAGGATTAAATAACATAAAAACATATTTGTCAAATTTGTTATAAATGTAACAATTCCATGAAAACAATTCATATCATCCAAGTGTGTGAGCATCTACCTTATATTGTAATATGGGATGCTCTGAAAAAAAGACCAGGACTCTTCACAGAGCTAAGTGATGGGTTTACAAATTATCATATCCATTACATTATGACATTCAAAGAAATAATGCTCTCCCAGTACACAATGCAAGAGTAATACCATTAGTCGGGAATCAGTGGCATCCACATGTTGATCCAAATCATCCTGTGAAGCACAAAAGTACAAGACTTTCCATCAATTATTCTAGATAATAATGGAAAATAAGAGCAGGAAAGCACGCAATGAACTACCAAATAGAAAACCATACAATTAGCCTAGAATGTAGGTCGAGTTCTTCCTTTACGGCCAATGCAATATGTTTTGCACTGATTACAGTCTCCTGGAGCTTCTCAAGGCCTTCATCTTGCTCTGCTTCAGAACATATCAGATAGGTAAATAACGTGCAAGCTATGCGACACATTAAACAAATGGTTTCGACTTACCCTTCATAATTTGTTGCTGAAGGCCAATAAGACCAGGGTTGTCCAATCCTTCTATCTTGTTTGTTGCATTGGCTTCCTTCATCTCTTGACCAAGCAAGCTGTCACGGTTGGCAAAATTCAACGTGTTTAACGTTGTAGTCATCTGTTTTACTTTTGTTCTCAAATTCAAGAGTGAGTCTTTGCGTCGATTCATTTCATTTTCCGACCTGAGTGACAAAGCAGACATGTCAGTATCATGTTAGAATTATTCAGTCCAACAACTATCAAATGGAAAATATCTTGCAGTCGTCAAGTTTTATAGACACTTATATAGCAGGTAGTTGAATCGAATCATGTTCATGAACTTCAGGCAAAGGTTTTTGAGAATTAAATGTAATCATGATTAACTTAATTTGATCATACACGTAATTAGGACAAATATAGCATTTTCAGAGACTTTCCGCAGGCTGACTCGAAACCGCGTTTGCACTGGAAACTGGATCACATTTCCAAGTCAAATCTCCACTCAACAATATTGTAAACAAAATATTAGGCAAAACTGTTGCAATAATAAGAAATAGATAAAACTAATCTTGACCACATAAAAAAAAAAAAAATTGCTTTGCATGCCAGAAGAGGCAAAACAGAACAAAAAATGAAAAAGAAAACGAGGAGTAAACATAAACGAATATGGAAAAAAGAATCTAAAACTGTATTGAGATACTTAAACGGGAGTTGACGTTTAGACATTGTTAACTAACATTACATACAGAAATTGCTTTCCAGGTAGCTTCCCCATAAGGGACTCTAAGCTGTCGATTTTTGTCCTCAATATTGATATCTTCCTTCTTATACCCGAGGCATAACGTTGGGCTTCTGGTCCAGATGCGGGAAGGGAAGCCTGCCCGGAAACCATTCCATTGATGTAATCAGCAAGTTTTAACGCTTCATTATATCCCTTTATCCATGAATCCTGAGAATATGCCATGAACCTGAAATAAAGGTTTGATCAAATGGAATTTAATCAGACCCCTCACAACAAGGAGCAATTCAGTCCTCCATTGCACTGCTTAAAAGAGAATACAAGGGGATGTAGTGCCATAACAGAACACACCGATTTATAAATATATGCCACCTGATTACAAAACTGGAAGAATACTCTGAATAGAAGATTTAAAGAGAGCTTCCCCATTTCAGACTGTAATATCTCCAAAAAAAAAAAAATCACTAGAACAAATTGCAAAATCAACAGAAAAATGGCTAGGTAAGCAAAGCAAAACAATATCAAATAAAAACAAGTTTCTACAAATTCAACCAGTAAAGCAGAGTTCCTAAAGAATCAACTGCACCAACATGCAGAATAAGAGAGTACCAAAAAACACATCGATCAAAAACCAGAAAACGCTCAAACAAACAGCACAGAAATATTCCAAGCAGCAACGAAGAAGACGAAGCCCAAAACCCAATACAGAACTGAATAATCGAAGGCGAGGAGTAATAAGAATCAAAATCAGAAACAAAAAGAGATTGGGGAAAGAAAAGAGAATTCACCAACTGAATGAAGAAATCGAGCGACGTTGCTTACAAGAGTTCACTAACAAAGGAAATGATGGCGTGAAGAACTAAAAATGGCTCAAACGCTTCCCGCCAGCGTTTGCACGGGACCGTCGAGGCGTCAACGTCTCTATCAGTCTACGCTGTATATTTGTCATGAAATTGAAGAATGAAGACGCTTAAAAACGGGGTCGTTTTGTCGTCTGCGTATCATGCATATTTTTTAGTTTGATTTTCATAAATATTTTTTAATTTAATTTATTTTAGGGTAAATGACAAATCAACCATCGTGGTTTGCGATTAATGACAAGTCAACCACTATGGTATTTTTTTAACAAGTTAACCACTGACGTATGAAAAAAATGACAAACTCAACATCGCAGTCACGTTCTCCGTTAACAAGTTGACGTGAGACACGCGGTGTCTCAAGACACCGTCTCAAGACAACGCGAGACATGCGGTGTCTTGAGACTGCAAAGACACTGCGACTCGGTGTCTTCCCAAGACGCCACTAATACGCGTTGTCAGCAATCAATTCAATTATCATTTGCAGCGTATTAAGCCAAGACAGAAAACGCAGGCACTTAAGAGAGAACAGTATCACGGTGTTCACTGGCATCTGAGAAGAAAGACACTGTGACATCTGGAAAGAAAGACGCCCAAATCTCAAGATACCGTAGTTTCTTGTGGTGTCTTGCATCTTGCGGTGTCTTGGTGCAAGACACCGCACTTTTTGCTGTGTCTTGCTGAGGTGTCTTGGTGCAAGACATCTCACTTTTTGCATCAAGACACCGTACTTTTTGCTGTGTCTTGCATCAAGACACCTCAAGATGAGGTGTCCTGGTGCAAGAGGTGTGTTCACCTTAGCAAGACACCATAAAAAGTGTGGTGTCTTGCAACAAGACATCGCAAAAATTGCGGTGTCTTGCACCAAGACACCGCAAAAAGTGCGGTGTCTTGCATCAAGACATCGCAAAAATTGCGGTGTCCTGAGATTTGGGCGTCTTTCTTTCTAGATGCCACAGTGTCTTTCTTCTCAGACGCCGATGAACAGCGAGATACTATTCTCTCTTAAGTGCCTGCGTTTTCTGTCTTGACTTAATACACTGCAAATGATAATTGAATTATTTGCAGACAACGCGTATTAGCGGCGTCTTGGGAAGACATCAAGTCGCGGTGTCTTTGCAGTCACGAGATACCGCGTGTCTCACGGTGTCTTGAGACACCGCGTGTCTCACGTCAACTTGTTAACGGAGAACGTGACTGCGATGTTGGGTTTGCCATTTTTCCATACGTCAGTGGTTAACTTGTTAAAAAAAATACCATAGTGGTTGACTTATCATTGACCACAAACCACGATAGTTGATTTTTCATTTACCCTTTATTTTACATACGTGTGTGCAAATCTAATAAAAAAAAAACATAGAAATAAAGCAATTTAATAACGAATATTAATGTCACGTCATAACATAAAATAAAATGCATGACATCTCCTTCGTCACTCCACAAAACACATGTATTCCAAAAGAAAAACTTATTTTAGGGACAAAAACAACGAGTTCAATAGAGAATTTCAGATCATTTCAACTTCCAAACATATCCATCAATTGATTCTTGATTGAATCTAATTTCTGAGAACATGGAATGGAACAAGCCCACCAACATTCACCAAAGCTCAAGCCTGAAAAAACACACAATTCATCCATTGATCTCCAGCAAATTATCAGTTAATGTGTTTGCAAGTTTGAGCCAAAAGAGATGAAAGGAAGAGGGTAGAGTCAGGAGGAGGATTTGTCCAGAATCTCTGAGATGCAGTTTATGAGAGAGCACAATCCGCATAAAAAGTTATGATCAATAACGCCCTTCCCATCAACAACATGAGCAAAATCAACAAGTTTTGCTATTGCATTTGGACTTCTTCCCACCTTCACACACTCCATATCGTACACCATAAGCACCAAGCAAGAATAGAAATGGTAAGTTGTTTGCTCTTCAAACCAGGCTTTTAGCTCCAACAATTGACCCATTATTTGGCCACTTCCTCCGCACAAAGTTGACGCATAGCGTCATAGCGACAATCTAGGTTTACATTTGACGGCATCGAAGAAACAAACTGTCTCAACACTAATTTACAGTCTTCGGCAGAATATGTTCTAATAAGCTTCTTCTCAGGCTTCCAATTGTTAGTTTCTTTAATTTCATACTTTCATACGAACAATACTTTTATTTTCCCAAAATCAATTAATGTCGTTTGATTCAACCAACCGTTACATTTAATTACGGATAAACAAACCTTTATGCTTATCTTGATCCATGCTTTTAGTTGATGTAAACGTTGATCCGAAAAACATTTTCTCTGTAAGTGTTTATTGCCTTGAACCTTCTTTCTTTTCGTATTCTCTTTGATGATGAAGAGAAGATGAAAATATAGTGTATGTTTTCTTTCTTCAGAAAACCCTCAAGTGAAGAGTACAGAGAGAGATTGAGAGTGTCTCCTTAATGAGAAAGAGATGGACATTTAAAAAGGAGAGGAAGCAAATTCTCTCTTTTTCTTCTCTTTCTCACACCTTTTCAAACCCATGTCTGAAGACTTCCGAGAGAAAAGAAAAGCCATCATTGAGAGGGAAGGAAGAGAAGTTTGTTTAAACTTCTCTAATTCATTTTCCTTTATGTAAAGAATATTTCATTATATGGAAGTTACTTTATTACCCTTCACTTTACAGGGAATTACGTTAATGTCATTTCATTCTTATTCTTTATTTTCATCTCTTTTAACCATACATTATTCACTTTAACAAGGTCAAGGTGAGGGAATTAAAACTCAATCAACTTAATTCTTTTATGCTTAACAATCATCACATTAAGCCTCGTAATATGAAGTCAATACGCTTTAATTAACATAGACCACATTTATAGATTATTATAAAAGAATCTAATAATCTTCCACTTGGGCTATGTTATATTAACTTTAATAAAATCGATTTCCAGCTATTACTTTGCAGCTGTCACAACTTGAAATTCACAATCAATTTCTATAGTGTACCATAATGTGAATTTATCAAGTGTTCTTTTCATAATAAATCGTATAATTGGATCATGGCAGTCACAAGTCTTTAATGACGACATTATTCTTTCCATGTATCACAAATTAACACAATGCATTAATTCTTTAATCGAAGAATACTATTTATATACCTTTCAACTTTATCTTTTCATAAAGTTTACCTTATTATTCATAAACAACTTTAATTGTATACATCATTCTATGAATAATAAACTATACAAAAATATTTCCATACTGAATTCAAAAGTGTCATAAAATACAAATTATGCTTTTACAATCACAATCACATATACAAAGATTTTTCAGCTAAGCTCATCCTTCCAACATGTTTTTTAAAGGCTTTGGGTGGCAATCCTTTAGTTATTGGATCCACTATCATCAACTTGTACTTATATGTTCTATACACACCTTTTGTTTTTGTATCTCTTCTTTGACTGACAAGTGCTTTAAATCCATATGTTTTGCTCCTTTCGAGTACTTGTCATTCTTCGAGAAGAATACCGCTACGGAATTGTCATAATAAATTTTCAACGGTCTATTATATTGTCGACCATTCCTAGACCCTGAATTAAGTTCCGTAACCACAATGCTTGAATTGTAGCTTTAAAACATGCTACAAATTTTGCCTCCATAGTGGAAGTAGCAATCGATGACTACTTTCCACTTTTCTATGTATGGCTCCTCCGACTAATAGGAACACGTAACCGAATGTAGATTTCTTCAAGTCTACACATCCGCGCCATAATCTGAATCCGAATATCCAATCACCTCATGATGATTTGATTTTTTGTACATGAGCATGTATTCTTTTGTTCCTTGTAAATACCGAAGGACTTTTTTTGTAGCTTTCTAGTGATCCCTTCCTGGGTTACTTTGATATCGACCCAAGATCCCTACTGCAAAACTGATGTCTGGCCAAGTACATGTCATTGCATAATTAAGCTTCCTACTGCTGATGCATATGGAATAAAGTCCATTTCCTTACATTCCAAATCATTTTTTAGACATTGTATTTGATTAAACTTGTCCCCTTTATGAATTGGACCAACACCAGTAGAAATCCATTTTGAATGTCTTTAGAATTTTATCGATATATCCTTTCTAAGACAATCCCAGTAAACCTTGCTGTCTACACAGAATATTTCTATTCCAATTACATAGGATGTCTCACCCATATTTTTCATTTCAAAATTCTTAGAGAGAAACACTTTTACGTCATGTAACATTTCCTTATCATTTGCAACAAGAAGAATATCATCAACATACAGTATAAAGATACTAAACTTACTCCCACTGATCTTCATATAGATACATCGATCAACAGTGTTCTCTATAAAATCATACAACGTAATGGTATTGTTAAACTTAATATACCATTGTCTGGAAGCTTGTTTTAATCCATATATTGACTTATTCAATTTACACACTAACTTTTCATTTCTAGGAAATGAAAATCCTTCCGGTTGATTCATATACACTTCTTCCTCTAAGTCACCATTCAAAAAGGTGGTTTTTACGTCCATTTGGTGAAGTTCTAAATCATAATGAGCTACCAAAGCCATAACGATCCTTAAAGAGTTATTATTTGAAGCTGGACAGAAGGTCTCTTTATAGTCAATGCCGTCTTTTTGAGTGTAACCTTTGGCGACAAGTTTGGCCTTATACCTTTCGAAGTTACCTTTTGAGTCACATTTGGTTTTGAAAATCCATTTACAACCAACATGTTTCTTTCTTTCAGGTAACTCTACAAGTTCCCAGACTTTATTGTCATCCATCGATTGCAACTCTACTTTATAGCATTTAACCACTTTTCAGAATTATTACATTCCATGGCTTGTTTATATTACTCTGAATCTTTGTCGTTACTCAAGTCACATTCCTCTTCAAGTGAATAAATCACATAATCATCAGAAATTGCTGGTCTTCTTTGCCTTACAGTCCTTCGTAATTCTGGTTCTTGTGATGGTTCACTTACGACTTGGTCATCATTAATATGTTTATCATTGACACATTCACCTTGATTGGTTTGAATATTCATATGTCATTCTGGTATGTTGTTGGACTGTGATACAATAAAAGGAATGACAACTTGATGAGAATTACTAGGTGTTGTTTCCTCCACCAGATTCTTTTGAATATTCACCTTTCGTGATTCATCACTCCCACTGAACTCGCCATTATCAATGAATCGAGCATTTCTAGATTCAACTACTCTTTGGACAGTAAAATATGTACCCTTTTGACTTTTTCGGATAGCCGATGAAAGAACCACTGACGGTTCTTGCATTGAGCTTCTTTTCATATGGATTATATATCCTTACTTCTACTAGACAACCGCAAACATGGATATGTCTCAAACTAGGTTTCCTTCTCGTCCATAGTTCATAAATGTCTTAGGAACAGCCTTACTAAGAACCCTATTAAGCTGATATGCAACTGTCTTTAAACTGTGCATCCACAATGATAAAGGTACATCACTTTGATTTATCATACTAGTAACCATTTTGATAAGAGTACGATTCCGCCTTTCAGCTACACCATTTTGTTGTGGTGTTCCTAACATTGTATACTGTGCACGAATGCCTCAACTTTCGAGAAACCTTGCAAATAGAGCTTTGTTTTGTCCATTTTCATTGAATTTTTTGTAACATCCCGATATTTTAAATTGGATAATCATCGGGATATTACCTAGGGCGTTTGGAGCATTAAGCCTATGAGTGAGTTCGGTAACGTTTCTCCTCGTATACGTGATGTAATCGAAGTGTTGGAGTTATGAGGATGTTATATCGCATATCGATCCCTGTCTTTTTGTGACGTACATTTATGAAGAAATGTTGTGGGATAAGAGTTAAGTGTGAAAAGATAAAGGAAAATGGAAATTTATAGAGTTGCGGACGCCAGCAATTGACTTGCGGACGAAGGGTGTCGTTCGCAAGTACTTGGCCATGCCAGCATTGGACTGAGGACGGCTGGGGACGCCGTCTGGCATCCTAACCTCACAGTGTAAAGGAGTTTCGGACGCCGACTGCGGACGATGCGGACGCGAACAAGACACGTCCGCATCAAATCTGTACAACTCGAGACATGTTGCAGACGAGGTTCCGGATGAGAGTTATGGCGTCCGCATCGAATCTGTTCTAAACCTAGACAGTTTCAGACGAGTCCGAACTACTGCAAACACATTGGAGTATCATCCGATTTGCCTCTGTCTGATTTTTGGGACAATTCGGATGACAGGTGGACGCTGTTTGCAGACACAATATGGCGTTTGCAAGTGACTTGCGGATGGCACGGATAAGACGGGGACACCTTTTCCCGTCTGAAACCTCATTTTAGCCTGCGAGATTTTGGTCTTGCGGACAACTGCGGATGTGATTAAGTCATCCGCACCCATCCAAATCATCACAGAACTGCGATAAAAGAGATTTAAAATTAGAATGAAAATGACACTCAACTATTAAATCGCCACTTCTCGACACAGAATCGCACAACCAGGTCGACAAGCAGTGATTTTTCCACTGCATGCCCCTCCTACCACTCGTATGAATGGTCTCCCAAGGTGAGTCTATAGCTCTCCAGCCTCCTTCATCTTCTTCCTGTTTGTCTTCTCGGAGTGGGGCTGGAGCAACGCTGCTGGAGGTTGGAGCTAAGGAGGGAGCTGGTGTCCGAGTGAAGAGCAGCCTTCAAGGGTAAGGATATGGGTGTGTTCTTGGCTTGAGGAAGCTCTACACCCAAGTAAAAGCGTGTGTGAGTGATTGTTTGCTGTAGAAACTATGTAGTTGTGGTTGCCTTAAGTTGCTGTGTAGTTGCTTGCTGTACATTTCTAGTAGCCTTAGCTCTTACGTTTCCCTTTAGGTGCTTTGCTAGTTATTGTGTTTTCATTGTGTTAGATGCCAATACCCATGTGAAATAGATGACCATGAATGAAACAAAGAGATGATGTTGAATGGATGAGAAACATGATTGAATGCCAAATGGATTTCCATTGTTGATACTAATGGTGATTTTGTTTTATGAGTGGCCTTCCATTTAGTAGCTTATGTGTATAGATTATTCGTTGTATGTTCACCGTTTCGTTTATCGTATTGTTCGTTGATGTTGTAGACATTCGAAAAGCATGACTATAGTTGTTTCATTTTCGTCATTCTTGCTGCTATTCTTTTGGAAGCATGTTTAGCTATTCAATAATTATTGCTGCAGATTTTGGTGGTTTGAAAAGCATGCCCTTATGTTCTGTTGTGATACCTCTCTGTTGCCACTTTCAATACTTTGCTACTGTAAATCATCGGCTGAGATGCACGTTTGCGATTTGATTCGTCATTTCTCATTGTTGTCATATTAGTCGAATAAAAAGCATGTTCTGTTGGTTATTCATTATTGATCGCTACTGTTCATAGTTTTTGAGAAATATGTTTTGCTGACCCATTCAATACTATTAATGTTGTTGGTAGTTCATAGCATGAATCGTATGTTTTCGCTGCTATTTTCACTATTACTCACCGCTATTCTATCATTTGTTTTAGTGCATGTTAACAACACAATTTACTATCATTTCGCTGCCACATGCTGCTGTAAATTCCTTAGCATAAAAACCTAACCTGTTATTCGGTCATTGGATGTTAAAAGCATGTGTTACCATTAGTTTGCTACTATACGATGCCCGTTAATTTCCTAGTATAAAAGCATGTTCTATCATTCATTTAGTTGAGCATTAATAGTATGTTTTCCTCCATTCTGTTCATCATTGTTACTGATTAGAAGCTTGCATTTGCTGCTCTGTTACAATGTAGTTCATTGTTATTTAAAGTCGTTTGGAAGGCATATTAGTGTTAAGAATTCTGTTGTTATAGTCAATTAAAACCTTGCTTAGATGTTCATAATCTCTGTTGTTTCGTTTAGTCGTTAAAAAGCATATTTTCGCTGTTTCGCTACGATATTTCTCACTGATGTTAATTGATTTAAAAGCATGTTTAGATGTTGTAATTTGCTACTGTATAAATTGATTAAAAGCATGTTTAGATTTGCTGCTGTACCTAGTCGTTTAGATTGCACGTTTCGCGGTTCTACCTTGAGATTTTACTGCTGTTTAATTCCTCTTAAGAAGCATGTTCCGTTATTTCATTTCATTATTGCACGCTATTGCAGGTCGATAGAGCTTGTCCCGTTGTTAGATTACTACTACATGATTTTATTTTGTTTTACAGTTTGAATGTTAATTATGCTTAATTAATTTTAACTTAATTGTAGGCATGTTATCATAGCATCCTACATGATTGCACCATGTTTTCCTTATGTGTTATGTTATGCCATTGTTGATTCTTTAAAGTATTGGTGTTTGATATCCTTATATATGTGCTAGGTAATATAGAAGTGTCCTCATACATTTACGATAATAGGAACAACTAGGGGGTACCACTTTGGGATGGTATCCATACGCCTTGAGGGAGGAAAAAACGTAAAAGAAGACAAAGAGGAATGAAGGGAGTTGGGAGATGGGGGGGAGGGGATAAGTACGGATTAGTTAGGTAAATAGGCATTAAAAATGATGTTACCTTTCCCTTGTCGAGACTGCGAGACTATCTACCTTAGGTAACTAAAGCCGACAAAGATCTACTCTCCCACCACGGATTCTTCCAATCTCCAGCTCGATGTACGAGTAACGAACAACATACGTAAGAAAAGATTTGGTTTGGATGGCCCCCATTCCAAGACAAACTAAAGAGAGTCATAAGCATTTGTATTCCCTATTTTCTTACTAGGCGAAAGCTTATGTCCTTACTTGTGGTGTAGGACAACGATGAACAGATAATAAGTAGATGATAAACACCTAACAAAGCAGGGATGAAAGATTTTCACGCATAAGACTCGGAGCTGGCCAGACAAAGAGAATGAGTAAACGAGTGTAATCAAATGATGTTTAATTGTCAGATTCATTTGTTAAACATGGTGTTTTAATTATTTAGTATTTCCTTCTGAACAATTTATTTACGCTTCCGCCACGTTTTATTTGGATTTATTTTATAACGGTTTCGTAATGTTTAAACAAATGATTCTATTATTCACGCTTCCTCACTTTGTAATTGGTTTTCCAACGATTTTAAAGAAAGATTCAGTAGCGATCCGGTTAGACGCACTCTAATACGTTTTGTTTTGAAAAGAAAGAAATTTCAAATTTTCACGTATTTTAAGGGATTTACGAAAATTCAGGTCGTTACATTTTTTGTAATATTCACCTCCTCTATCAGGTCTCACTACCTTTACTTTTCTATCTAACTGTCTTTCCACCTCATTGATAAATATTTCTATAACATTCATCGCTTGAGACATTTCATGCAGTAGATACAAATAACCATAACGTGAGAAGTCATCGATAAATGTGATAAAATATTTTTCACCACTCCATGAAGGAGTGTCGAATTGACCATATATGTCAATGTGTATCAATTCTAAAAGTTCACTGCTTCTTGTGGCAGGGTACTTTGATGTGTGTTTAGTTTGCTTTCCTTTAATGCAATCTATACATATATCTTAGTCATTTAGATCTAATTGAGGTAAAATATTACTTTTCATTAACCTCAATATTCTTTCTTTAGATATATGACTTAGACGTTTATGCCATAATGAAGCAAAACTTTCATTTGTTACATTACGTTTAGTTCCAATCACATGATTAATATTAAACAGGGATTCATTATATTTAGCATTAAGATTGAAATAGTACAAACCATCCTTCAAAATACCAGAATCATAACAGTATTTTTGTTTGTACAAAGAAAACACACCATTACCAATCTCAATGTTAAATCTTACATAATCCAACTTTGCAACAGAAATTAAATTCTTAGCACATTCAGAAACATAGAGACACTCTTCTAGATCCAGACGATATCCAATATCTAGGATCAATCTATACGTTCCAATTCCTTTTAATTGTGCTTTCATTCTGTTTCCCATATACATGAATTTTTCATTCCCATTTATGAGTTGGATCGAAAGAAATCCATGCGTAACATTAGATACATGAGTAGTAGCTCCAGAATCTAACCACAAAGTATTACTAGGCACTTCTATAATATTTGATTCAAAACATACTGAAACAAATAATGTACCTTTCTTTTCGAACCAAGCTTTTCTATTCGGATAATCTTTCTTGATGTGTCCAGCTTTGTTGCAGAAGTAGCATTTAAGCTCTTTTCGGATCTGACCATCTTTAATCTTTAATTGGCCTTTCACTTCTGTTTATTCTTTTTACTCGGCTTTCCCGGCTTTCCTTTGCTACTATTGGCTTCCATTTGAAATGTTAAATGAGCGGTATGGTTCTTTAGTTTCTTCAACCTCCCTTCTTCTTGAATTAACATAGCCTTAATTTCTTGAAAGTTCCATTTTTCTTTAATGGTGTTATAATTCACCTGAAACTGGCCAAATTCAAAAAGAAGTGAGTTGATGATAAATTGAATCAAGAATGATTTACTTACATCCTACCCAACGTTTTCAGTTGTGCTGCCAAATTGGCCATACTTGTTACATGATCATGAATGGGTTGAGACCAATCAAATTTCTTGGTCGTCAACTCACTCATAAGATTCCCTACATCAAACTTATCCGTAATGTCTGATTGGGAATATGCATTTATTTTCGACATGAAATCCTTTGCATCATTTGTCTTTAGTATGGATTACTTAACTTTTTCAGCCATTGTCATTTTCATTAAGCTCAAACTCAACCTATTAGACTACTTCCAAGTCTCACTGTATGACTTGTCAGCATCCGTACTGATCTCATTAAGAGCTGGTGGTCTATCACAAACTAATGTCAGGTTTAAATTCATTATACTCAGTTGAAACTGGATTTGTTCAGACCAATCAGTATAGTTTAGACTATTGAATTGGAGTAGTGCATTATCATAGGCGAATAAATTCTTTGAAGCTGCAAAATATAACACATGTTCATTTATTAATTTATTCGAATTCAGATAACCATAATTTATTTATTTAAGTTCACCTTTAGGTAATCCTTAAAAAATTAAAACAATCATTGATGTTATTATTTATACTTTACTAGACTCATAAACATATTTAATGTAATATATTTAATATATTTGGATATTTAAATATATTAATCAAATATGTAAATGTGTCACTTAAATATTATTAATTATAAACATTGGTCCACCTTTGGGTGACCTACTAGTTTTTCAATTAATAATTTCCTTTCAATAACATCACCATAATTAAATGAATAAATTACTCAATTTAATATTAATTATTTCAAACAAGGTCACTTTGATGACTACTAAGTTTCTATACAACAATATTTAATTGAGTCAATTTTCCTTTATTTTAACTTTTATTTTCTACCACTATCGTCTTAAATGAACACTTAAAATTACAGATTCAATTCTAACGCTAAATAGTAAATATATAAATAATGAATTTGTAATAATTAAAAATAGGTTAGTCCAAGTGGCCACCCACATGGTTCATTGCGTGTGAGTGCTTGGGTTTGAACCCTAGGTTTTTCTTTTTTGCACCTCAAAATTAATATGCATATAACATATATTTATATATAAATAAATAGTCACAAAAAATTTCATAGTCCAAGTGGTCACCCACTTGGTTGCCTTCTACTAGAGCTAGGTTTGACTCTTCGTTATTTCTTTGACCATTTTCTTTTATTTTAACAAAATTAACAGCCATGTAGAACCTTAAACAATCTAGTAGCAATTAATCTTTTTGCAAAAACAATTTATGCATCAAAATCAATTTTTATGCTGAGCCTATTATGCATCAAAATCATTTTTTTTTTCACAGAACAATTATTTTAAACCTTTGCTTAATTTTTATGTAGAATCAATTATGCAACAAATAATCTTAATACAAAAAATTATGTTGTAAAGAAACGCAACAACTATTATGCATAAATGATTATACAGCAAAATTAGCCTTTATGTTTGGAACAATTGCAAAATAACATTTATGTTCAGAATTATTATGCAACAACTTTCAACTTTTATGTAGAAACGTTTATGAAAAATAATTATGTAGTAACGAAACACATTAAACTCTTGTTCATGGCAAATCAAAATGTTAATTATTGTGCTATGATAGCAATTGTTAGTTTCTTTAATTTCATATTTTCATACGAACAATATTTTTATTTTCCAAAAATCAATTAACGTCGTTTAATTCAAAAAACCGTTACGTTTAACTACAGATAAACAAACTTTTATGCTTACCTTGATCCATGCTTTTAGTTGATGTAAACGTTGATCTGAAAAAAGTTTTCTCCGTAAGTGTTTATCGCCTTGAACCTTTTTTCTTTTCGTATTCTCTTTGATGATGAAGAGAAGATGAAAATATAGTGTATGTTTTCTTTCTTCAGAAAACCCTCAAGTGAAGAGTACAGAGAGAGATTGAGAGTGTCTCCTTAATGAGAAAGAGATGGACATTTAAAAAGGAGAGGAAGCAAAGTCCCTCTTTTTCTTCTCTTTCTCACACCTTTTCAAACCCTTGTCTGAAGACTTCCGAGAGGAAAGAAAAGCCATCATTAAGAAGGAAGGAAGAGAAGTTTGTTTAAACTTCTCTAATTCCTTTTCCTTTATGTAAAGAATATTTCATTACATGGAAGTTACTTATAACCATGCATTATTCACTTTAACAAGGTCAAGGTGAGGGAATTAAAACTCAAACAACTTAATTCTTTAATGCTTAACAATCATCACATTAAGCCTCGTAATATTAAGTCAATACGCTTTAATTAACATAAACAACATTTATAGATTATTATAAAATAATCTAACACCAATATCTAGATTCTTTGTTTACATATACTTGCACACCACGTAACCTGAATCCAAGTGAAAGGCTTGAGCTTTCTCTATTTTTCTTTAGGCATTTTGCGATATAGTCATCGGAAGCTTGAGGATACCAAGTTCTATAACCAATCTTCATGTCTAAGATGGACGGATTGAGATAATTACAGGCAATGTCCAGGTGAGGGTTGTAAGCCAGACCCATCTGATGCTTCTAAAAGCTGGCTTCCATAAAACTGAGGGAAAGAACCTGCAGATGTTATGTGGGACCATGGGGTTTGAGGACAATGATGAGTAGAAAGAGACCACATTGGACCCTCGACCATCATTTTGAAGAAGTGTCTCGTACCATCTATAAGAGGACCGAGCACTCTATTGCAGGCTTGATGGCCAGCAATTGATGATCTGAAACCTTAAGCATGGTGGCCTGAGATTAAGCTGAATTGATTATTTGAAGAAAATATATTCTGCTTCCTCTGATATTGTATTACTTTTGACAATAAATAGATCATGTAATATTCGGGTCATGGAAATGAGAATGATAATATATTCAGATAGAGACTGATAATGCGTGCACTCTGATGTAGTTTTAGATTTAAGAGCAACTCCACGTATCAATGATTAAATCTACTCCAATATTTCGTTTATCTGATAAATGGAATCAATATGTTTTTGGTTTTTGATAACTACCATCTTCAAAATGGAAGAGCTTTAGTTTTTCCTAAGAATGTTGATTAAATAGAATTTCCAAAGTTTGTAAATCTATCGAAACATAGGAAAGATGAGGGAAAATCCAATGAAAAAATATATCTATTTTAAAAGAGTATCATTAATCGTCCACAGGTTCTGAGTTAATTCATCATAACTAGAATTGAAATATTCGGAAAAAACATTATTTGGTCTCTCAATTCGTAGTCCCTAAAAGTTGAGTTTTATAATCAAGTTTCATCTGGACATTAGAGCAACATCATCATTACACATCTATCAATCATATTGAAACTTAAAGTTGTAGTGTTTTGAAGATGCAAACAATGGCAATTTGGCAAACATTGTTTAAAATTCAAAATACTGTAGTAGCTAACAATAGAAATACATAGAAAACAAACAGCTCATTCCCATCTAACTCACAACACGCATAAGAATTCCATGAGAAATCAAAATAAGATATATATCAAGCACTAGGGAGTTGGATCTTATGGGAAAAATGAGTGTTGTGTTTTTGTACACATTGTAAAATCTAAGAGTGGTAATTTTTATCTTTGTGAATATTTTTTAGAATATTCGGTTTCTAGAAGAATATTGTAAATCTTATTTTCCATAGTGAGATATTTCTAGACTCGGTCCCCGTGATTTTTTTCTAATTTGAGTTTTCACGTAAAATTCTCAGTGTGTATTTTCACTATTAGTTCTCTTACTTCTTTATTGTTAATTATAACAGTGTGAGAAAAATATTCTTGATAGTTATGGATCACATCTGCTATCGTTTTTCGTACTAGTTAGTGGTGTAATTATATTGTGTAAGTAAGATTTGTCTAAGGACACTAAATTTTAAATAGAACTATTTGTAACCTCTCTAGTCTTTCTTGGTAACTTACTTAGAAAGGAAATTCTGTCTAAGGAGATTGTTAAAAGCAGTCTTTCTTAAGAATTATCTTGATCACTATTATCCACGTTTTCCAACTCTATATATATCTTTATCTATTCTCAACAAGTGGTATCAGAGTTTCGTTATTATGACGAGAAGAGTCGAAATTGAAAAATTCAACGGAAATAATTTCTCATTGTGAAAATTAAAAATAAAAGCATTACTGTGGAAGGATGGTTGTGCTATGGCCATCGACAACAGACCGGCGGTCGTTGAAGACAAAAAATGGATCAAAGTAGATGGGAATACTATCATCAATTTGCATCTTGCTCTAACAAATGGAATTTTGTCAAGTGTCTCAGAAATGACAATTGTCAAGAAAATCTGGGATACATTGACAAAATTATATGGGGCAAAGTCGTTGCATAATCAAATTTTTTTTGAAAATAAAATTATATACTCTTCAAATGTCAGAGTCAACATCGATGACAGACCACATTAATACTCTCAACACATTATTTTCTCAACTTATTGTAATGGAGCAAAAAATTTACGAGAATAAAAGAGCACAACTTTTACTTTAAAGTTTGTTTGATTCATATGCTTATCTAATTATAAACTTGGCCAACGGTACTGCAAAAACAACATAGATGTTCAATGATATCGCAGTTGCGGTTCTTGACAAAGAAAGTAGACAAAAGAACAATGAACACTCTTCCATAGATGCCTTATCTGTAATGAGAGGGAAATCAAAAGAACGTGGGACTTCTGGAGTCATCACGTCGGGAAGGTCAAAATCTAGAAGTAAAAAGAGCATTAAATGGTATCATTGTGGCAAAATGGGCCACATGAAAAAGGATTGCTCGAAGTTGAAAAATGAACAAGACACAGACAGTGCCAAAGTAAAGACAAAGAGTAGGACTGCAACTGCCTCTAATGGTGAAGATGTAATTATATGTGAAGATGCTGTCAACTTCATGAGTTATGAATCATGTTGGGTGTGTGACTCTGGTGCATTTTATCATGTTACCTCAAAGATAGAATATTTTATATCTTACACCAGTGGTGATTTTGGCATCACTAAAATGAGAAACAATTATATTTCCAAAATGATTGGAAAATGTAACATTTGTATCCAGACCAACATGGGCTGTGAATTGGTGCTCAAAGATGTCAGACATGTTCCAGATAGTAGACTAAATATAATATCAATCGGTGCTCTTGATAATGTCAGATACAAGAACAAATTCGTTGGCAGTAAATGGAAGCTCAACAAAGATTTGTTAGTTGTAGCAAGAGGAAACAAAGAATTTAGCTTGTATATGACTCAAGTGACTGTAGAAGAAGCATCAGTAAATACTCCTCAAGATAACTCATCCATTGAGTTATGGCACAAATGACTCCGTCACATGAGCGAAAAAGAACTTTAACTGCTTGATAGGAAAGAAAGTGTTAAAAATGAAGTTCTGTCAAGTTGTATCCATTGTTTGGCGAGAAAACAACACAGAGTTTCATTTAAGAAGAATTCTGCTTCAAGGAAACCAGATGTGTTAGAAGTCATTTATTTAGATATCTGCAATCCTATGTCAATGAAAATATTAGGCGGTGCCCAATATATGGTCATATTCATTAATGATCATTCAAGAAAAATTTGGGCTTATGCACTCAAGTCAAAAGATGAAGTATTCAACATTTTTAAACAGTTTCATGCTCTCACTGAGCAAGAAACTATAAAGAAGTTAAAATACATTCGCACAGATAATGGGGGCGAATACATGGGATCCTTCGATGAATACTGCAAAATGCACGAGATCAGACACGAAATATCTATTCAAACGGCTTCTCAACAAAACGGTGTTGTATAAAGAATGAGCAGAACAATCATAGAAAAGATAAGGTGTTTGTTATCACATTCAAAACTTCCCAAACATTTTAGGGAGAAACAATGAAGACTGCAGTAAATATCATCAACTTGTCTCCATCAGCACCATTGAGTGGAGGAGTGTCAAATAGACTATGGACCGTAAAAGATGTCTCTTATAAGCATCTAAAGGTGTTGGATGCAGAACTAAAGACTTATTTGAAACTTTGAATCTGATTTATTTGATGAAAAGAAAGATGTTATTTATAATTAGTATCTTGTTACAAGGAAAATCAACAACTTCCCTAAACTTTAGGGAGAAGAAAACAAACAAGAAAAAAAAACTTTCCTCATTATTCTAGGATAACATAATAAATAATCATAGAAATATTTTATTCTAACACCGTCCCTCAAGCTGAAATATACAAATTGTATAATCCGAGCTTGATTATGAACCTTTTGAAGCATGGTCGGACAAGTGGCTTTGTTAACACATCTGCTGGTTGATTGTACATTGGAACATGTATGATCTTAAGGCTTCCATCCTCCACTTTTTCTTTGATAAAGTGTCTATCAATTTCAACATGTTTGACTCGATCATGATGAACTGGATTATGAGCCATAGAAATAGTTGCATTATTATCACAGTGTGCTAGAATTGGTTTTATAGTTTCTAAGTTGATTTCATCAACAAGTAACCCCAACCAAATCTCTTCACAAATTCCCAAAGCTAGTGACCGTAGTTCTGCCTCAGCATTGCTTCTAGCCACAACAGACTGCTTCTTACTTCTCCATGTCACTAGATTTCCCCATAGAAATGAGCAATATCCCAAGGTAGATCAACGATCATCTTGTGATCATGCCCAATCTGCATTAATAAAAATCTGAATATCTCGAGATTCTACTTTCTTGAAGAATAATCCTAGGCCAACTGTGCCTTTAAGATACTTTAAGATCTGATAAATTACTTGCATATGACTTTCGAAAGGGTGTGTGCATGAACTGACTCACACAACTAACCAAAAAAGCAATATCAGGTCTAGTGTATGACAGATAAATAAGCTTCTCAACTAGCCTTTGATATATGTTCTTATCTACTGGTGGATCATCTGAATTTGTTTCAAGTTTTTTTCTGGAACCATTGGAGTATCAACTGGTTTGCAGCCCAACATACTGGTTTCATTCAACATATTAAGAATGTATTTGCGCTGAGATACAGATATTCCAGTTGCATTTCGAGCTACTTCCATTGCCAAGAAATATCGAAGATTTCCAAGATCCTTAAGTTCAAACTCTTTTGCCAACTGTGCTTTAATCCAGTTTATTTCCTTCTTATTGTTGCCTATAAGAAGAATATCATCCACATAAACCAGTAATATAGTGATGTCAGTTGCTTGTCGTTTGAGAAAGATAGCATGATCTGAGTGTGCTTCATTATAACTATTTTTCAGAACTGCCTTTGTGAAGCGACCAAACCATGCTCGAGGGAACTGTTTCAAATGATAAAGAGTCTTCTTTAGTCAACAAACTTTATTGTTATCATGTATGAAACCCGGTGGCAGAGTCATGAATACTTCCTTATTGAGATCTCCATTTAAGAACACATTTTTTACATTGAGTTGATAGAGAGGTCAGTCAAGGTTCGCAGCAATTGACAATAAGACCCTAATAGTGTTTATTTTGGCCACTGGTGCAAATGTTTTTTGAAAATCAACACCATATGTTTGAGTATAGCCTTTTGCTACAAGTTTTGCCTTGAATCTATCAATTTTTCCATCTGCCTTAAACTTCTCAGTGAATACCCATCTACACCCTACCAAATTCTTTCTAATGGGTTTAGCTACCACTTCCCATGTTTTGTTTTGTTCTAGGGCTGACATTTCTTCCAAAATCGCCTTCTTCCAGTTTGGATTATTCCATGCATCCTCAATTGTTCTTGGAGTATCAATATTGCTCAACTCAGTAACAAGTGCCTTCATTGGACGAGACAGATGTGAGTATCCCAGAAACTCTGTAATTGAATGCTTGGTACAGAGTCGAGTGCCCTTCCGAATAGCATTCGACATGTCTAATTTGAAGTCAAATACTTCAGGTAATTCCTCAGTAATTAACATGGGTCAAGGTTGAGATGATCCTGACCTTTCTCCTTTTCAGCTATTGAACGTCGAGAATAAGTCCGATCGAAGAAACAAGAATAACCACTACTAGTCATCTGTAATGAAGTAGGGTTTAGTGGTTGAGGAATCTGAGAGACACTTTCGAGGTTAGGGATTTTCGAACTTGAGAAGAAAAGCTCGGGATTTTTAGGACTTGAGGAGAAAGGTTTGGGATTTTCAAAACTTGAGGGTATGGTTTCGGATGATACAGTTTTTTTTAGAATCGGCAAAACTAGAGTCGGTGAAGCTAGCGTCGGCAAAGTAGGCTGAACGAAGTTGGGTAGCTCAAGATTTTCAAGGAGATCGTGATTTGCAGGGAGAGAGGACATGGGTTTTTTGGGATTTTTAGAGAGAGAGATAAGATGGGTTCAAAAATATTTTTCTAATATTTCGGGCTAAGAGAGGAAACAACTTAATTTTTTGGGTTATCAGAGGGAGCATAGAGAAATTTGGTTGGAAATTGCCTTTGTGGCTGATTTTGTGGAATATTCAGCAGTTGATTTTTTGGGTTATACTAGAAAGGAGATAAAGTTTCTGGTGTAGTAGAAAAAGATGGCAAATTTTGTGGATATTGATTTTTTGAAAAATACATTTTATGTTAAAAAAATGAAACATCATGAGAAATAAAATAACGGTTTTTTATTAGATAAAAACACCGATATCCTTTTTTATTTGAAGACTATCCTAAGAAAACACAATCAAATGATCTAGGATCTAATTTACTTTTATTTTGAAAAAAATTGTGCACAAATGACTTGCATCCAAAAACTCGTAATTCAATAGTTGAAAAAACTGCATAATTTGGAAAAGAATTTTAGAGAATGGAAAGGGGTGTTTTGAAGCGAAGTACCTTTGAGGGTTGACGATTAATTACTCCAAAATCGGTGAGGAACATTAGCAGTGAATATTAGAGATCGAGCAACTTCAAGAAGATGACGGTTTTTTCGTTATGAGATACTGTTTTGCTGGGGAGATTCAACACAAGAGCTATGATGAAAAAGAACATGTGACGTAAGAAATGTATTGAGAGCTGAATTAAAGAACTCAGTACCATTATCTGTACAAAGAATTTTTATGGCAGTTTCAAATTGAGTTTTGACCATAGAATGAAATTGTTCAAAGATTTTTGGAACCTCAGATTTATCTTTTAACAAATAAGTCCAACAAACCTGAGTATGATCATCAGTGAAGGTGACAAACCATCTGTGATTTAGTGAAGTAATAATTCGAGGTGGATCATAAATCACTATGAACAAAGGCAAATGACTGAGAGGATTTATATTGAACAGAATGAAAAGGTAGACTCTGATGTTTGGCAAATTGACAAATTTCACAATAAAAGTTATCATTATTGACAAATAACTTTGGAAACAATATTTTCAAATACAAAAACCTTGGATGCCCTAAACGACAATGAAAAAGAAAAGATAGTAAATTATATAAGAAATCGAGTACATATAAAACATTTTTCAGCTTCAAATATGAACTGAAAACAATAGTTCTTATATCAATTATAGAGAATTTTGAGTCAATTGCTATTTTTATTGAATGTGATTGAGTGCAAGGGAAATAATTGGAGAGTAGATGAAGACTACCCGTCATATGGTCTAAAGCTCCCGAGTCAATGATCCATGGTTCACAAGAAATATTTGGTAAAGAAGATGAGGAAACACTTGTTTTAGCCATAAGAGATGAACTTGCCGAAGATACAAGGATAGCCAGAGATGAATTTGCAAATAACTTACTGAGTTGATCAAGTTGAATTTGAGAGAAAGAACCGGCTAAGACAGATTCATCCTTATTGGATAGAGCTGTATTTGCAGTATTTCCACCTCGAGTTCTTCTTGGTTTCCAATCTGGGGCTTTCCATGTAATTTTCAGCACTTATCTTTCGTGTGATAAGGTTTCTTGCAAAATTTACAGCAAGTAATTGGCTTATCTGTAGAAACATGAGATGCCATGACAGAATCATTAGATAAAGAAGAGTTTGAATTAGTCCCAAGCATAACTTTTCTTCAGTGTTTTTCTCAACGAACATCTACAAAAATTTCTTCAAGTGTAGGAATGGGTTTGATTCCCAAAATTTGTCCTCATACTTCATCTAACGAGGGATGAAGGCCAGCCAGAAAATCATAGATACGTTCTTTTGCAAGAAGCTTCTTGTATCCAAGACATCACTAAAGAATTCTGAATTTCCCAAGCTGCAAATACTGGATTGGTAAGAGCTGGTGCAGGAATTGAACCATCCAGGTATCCTATCTTTCTGCGTCCACAGATTATCATGAGGATAGACCTAGGCCAAGGAACAAAATTATGTCCATTGAGTTTAAAAACAGAGATGATAGCAAAAAAATTATAGTCGGTCATAGAAGAAGTAGCTGAAGAAACTATCGGAGCATAAATACCAGAGATGGTCTCTGATGACCCAGTTGTTTGAACTCCAGCCATATTAATAACCAAAAAATGTCTTTAGTCGCTCTGATACCATAAAGAATTATTTGAAACTTTCAATCTCATTTATTTGATGAAGAGAAAGATGTTATTTATAATTAGCATATTGTTACAAGGAAAATCAACAACTTCCCTAAACTTTAGAGAGAAGAAAACAAACAAAAAAAAACTTTCCTAATATTATTCTAGAATAACATAATAAATAATCATAGAAATATTTTATTCTAACAAGAACGTCCGTCTATATTCTCAAAGATGAGAGGTCCAAGCTTGATAACAAAGCTAAAAAAATGCATATTACTCGAATACGGAAGTGATGCATTCGGAAATAGGCTTTAGGATCCGGTTGACAGGAAGATTGTCAAAAACCGAAATATTGTCTTCTTTGAAAATCAGACAATTGAAGACTTAAAGAAAGATGTCAATGTCACTCATGAGCATCTACTAAGAGTTGATCCTGTGAAATCAACTTTTGACGGGAGAGATGCTGGAGAATCTAGTGATCAAGCAACTGATAACGTTGATCAAGGTGAATTAGACACTTCTTCTGAATCAGTTGCAGAACTCAAGCCAAGAAAAACAACCAGAGATCATCGACCATTGAAAAAAATACTCTATAAATAAGTATGTAATGATCACTGATGGCGATGAACCCGAGTGCTATAAGGAAACTATAAAGCATTCACAAAGAAGAATTGGTTGGATGCAATACAAGATGAGATAAGATCATTCCATGAGAACTACACATACGAATTTGTTCAACTTCCAAAGGGGCAAAAGACAATCAAGAACAAATGAGTATACAGGCTCAAAGCTGAATAAAATAGTTCACAACCAAGGTATAAGGCATGACTGATCATGAAAGGCTTCGGTCAGAAGAAATACATTGATTTTGAGGAAATTTTTTCACTTGTCGTGAAAATGTCATTCATACGAGTGATACTTGAATTAGCTTCAAGTCTAAACTTAGAGATCAAACAACTTGATGTTAAAACTACCTTCTTGCATGGTAAACTAGAAAAAGATATCTACATGGAACAATCAGAAGGATTCGTCGTTGAAGGAAAAGAACATCTAGTATATAGATTGAAAAAGAGTTTGTATGAATTAAAGCAAGTCTTACGACAATGGTACAAAAAGTTTGATTCCTTCATGGTCTACAAGGATATAAGAAAACTTTCTCAGATCATTGTGTGTTCGTGAAAAGATTTACGAACACTACATCTATAACCTTCTTACTTTATGTTAACGATATGCTGATTGTGAGCCCAGACAAATAAAATATTGTTAAGTTAAAGAAAGAACTTAACAAATCTTTTGCCATGAAAGACTTAGAACCAACGAAACAGATACTTGTGATGAGTATCACTTGCGATAGGAAAAATGGAAAATTTGGCTATCACAGAAAAAATATATCACGAAAATTCTCAACCGATTCTATATGGATAAGGCGAAGCCGGTCATTACTCCACTTGCTAAACATTTCGAGCTTACTTCCAAACAAAGTTTTTCAACTGAAGAAGGAAAAACATAAATGCAAAAAATTTTGTATGCCTCTGCAGTCGCCAGCTTGATGTATACTATGGTTTGTACGAGACCTGATATTTCACATTTTGTTGGAAGAGTCTGTCCATTTTTATTGAATCCAAGCAGAGAGTATTGGAATGCAGTGAAGTGAATTCTTAAATATCTTAGAGGTGCTTCTGAATTAAATTTGTGTTTTAAGAGTAAAGAGTCTTTGTTAGTAGGCTATACTGATGCAGACATGACTGAAAATATTGCCTTTAGAAAATTAGCATCAAGTATCATTGATTACGAGATGTTGGACACTAAGCAAATATATCTAGAGAAGATTCACACCGATGAAAATGGCTTATACATGATGACAAAGATCTTGCAAAAAAGTAAGAGCGAATTCTATAGAAGCTCACATGGACTACACTTACCTCATAATAAACGAGGGGGAGATTTGTGAGGTAGGTGTCTCTCTTCATGTGAGGGACACACCTCATTAATTTGAGAAGAAGAAGAGGAGCAAAGAATGAAGGCCAGATTTTGGCGCCTTCCTTCTTTGAAAAAATTAGTTTCCCACAGTTTGTCACTTAATGACCAACTCTCTCTATAAATAGGGAGAGTTTCTCAATCTTTCAACATCCAAAAATTCATTCAAGAAGAGAATGAGAAGAGAGAGTGAAAGAATAGAGTGAGGATTATTTTTTAGAGAGAGAAAAGAAAGAGTTTGAAGAAAAACTAAGTATAGTGCTTTTGTGCACATTGTAAAATCTAAGAGTGGTGATTTTTCTTTGAGTGAATATTCTCTAGAATATTCGGTTTCTAAAAGAATATTGTAAATTAGGGGTGTGCATGGTCCGGTTCGGTATCGGTTCTATAGTAAACCGTACCAAACCGGTCAGTACCGGTTTGGAAAATTCCAGACCAGTACCGGAGCGGGTTTTCGGGACCTGTTCCGGTTCGGTACCGGTCCGTACCGAATTTATTTTAAAAATTTTTTTAACAGTTTTATTATATATTTAAAATTATAAAAAAAAAATTTTAAACCAAGGTGTGCAGAAATGTCAAAAAGCCTTCTCCTTCTTCTCCTGCTTCAACGCAATCTTACTCAAAAATTTCAAAAGTTTGCGAAGAAATAATAGGAGTCGAGACGGGAGCTCGGCGCCGGCGGTCAGGAAGACGGAACGTTGGGACGGGATGAGACTTGGGAGGCTCGTCACTCGTCGTCGGTTGTATACTCGGGAGGCTCGTCGCTCGTGGTACTCGGGAGGCTCGTCGGCTGTCGCTGTCTGGACTCGAGATCGGGAGGCTCGTCGGCTGTCTAGACCCGAGATCGGGAGGATCGGGCGGCTGGCGCGGGACTCGGGAGACTTGGAGAATGGAGATTGGATTGAAGTCGAAGATTGGAAAAACTCGATACTGCCCAGTGCCCTAATTACCGAAGGGCGGAAGAGGGAAGACGGTTCCCCTCGGTTCCCGGTTCTACGTGACTGAGTACCAATAACCGAATCGCGAAAAACGGTTCTGCTTAAGCAGGACCGATTTTGGTCCGGTACTCATTAACACAGCACCGAACCGGTCCCGAACCCACCGGTTCCTGGTCCGGTTTTGCACACCCCTATTGTAAATCTTATTTTTCATATTGAGATTTTTCTAGACTCGGTTCTCGTGGTTTTTCCTGATTTGGGTTTCCATGTAAAATTCTCAGTGTCTATTTTCGTTATTATTTCCCTTATTTTTTTACTGTTAATTATAACAGTGTGAGAAAAATATTCTTAATATTTTTGGATCACATCCATTATCATTTTTTGTACAGGTTAATAATGTAATTGTATTGTGTAAGTAAGCTATGTCTAAAGAAACTAGATTTTAAGTGGGACCATTTGTGACCCCTCCCGTCTTTCCTGAGAACTTACTTAGAAAAGAAATTATGTCTAAGGAGATTGTCAAGAAAACTCTTTTCTAGAAATTATTCTGATGAGTACTATTCACATTTTATCAACTCTATATATTATCCTTAATCATTGGTTTTATTAAACAAAAAAAACAAGGATAAGGTAAATTAAATAGTTGGTTTCACTTTATGAGAAACCAAACCAAAATGGCATGATAATCAAATTGAACATAATAAAAAGTTGATCTCCTAGTAAGAAAACTGAACAGAAGAACCCACATACCATAATATGTTGAAGAATATAGCGAATCAAAAATAGAATACCAATTTAAAAATATATGTCATCTGTTGAGAAAAAGCTCAATATTAACTCTCGAAATCGAAAATGCACAGCGGAATAAAATATATTCTTCTCTCTTTGTGTAATCAAATAGGCAAAGCAAACCAATCAATAGATTATCCAAAAATAATGAGATTAGCAACACCAATTTTTAGCGTGGAAAACTCTGAGTAAAGAGTAAAAAATCACGGGACCCATAGACTACTTAATTAAACTTTCCACACTACGATAAATAATGGGTAGAACCAAAGTTATCTCTAGATCATCAAACTAGAGGAATACAACAATGTCATCAATACTAAACACAAATCTTGGAAGATAACAAAAATAAGAGAGGATAAATATAAAGTACAAAACAGCAATCCCATTGTTACCCTACATAACAGTCTTAGAAACCCTAAAATATGATCTCCACCATTTACAATGTATCGCTATATGTCACAAACCAACTATCAAAATTGCAAGCCGATCCAACGGGTGCATCTTGAGAAACATGAATTCAATTCCAGCTGCTCTTGAAAAATCTCTTTTGTTTCTCTCTTCTCTCATTTTTCTTTTAGTATTATTCTAGAGTTTCATTAACTACAAAACCCCCCTTTTATAGTCTCAGCCCAAAAATATGGGCTGAGCCCAACAAATTTCCCCCTCGATTCATATATTGAGCTCTAGCATGCTCACTTTTTGTCTACAAGTTTTAAATTTCTCTTTAAGTAAAGTTTTAGTCATCATGTCAGATCCATTCTTACTAGTATGAATCTTCTCAAGCATTAGCATCTTCGATTTCAATGCTTTGCGAAGTGTTGGAATTGAAGATGGTACAGCTTGAGAAGATTCATACTAGTGAGAATAGATCAAACATGATGATGAAAACTTTGCCTAAAGAGAAGCTTAAAACTTACAAATTGAAAGCAAGCGTGCTAGAGCATGATATATAAGCCGAGTGGAAGATTTGTTGGGCTCAGCCCATATTTTTGGGCTAGGACTATAAATGAGAGTTTTGTGGTTAGTGAAACCCTAGAGTGATAACAAAAGAAAAAAGGAGAGAAGAGAGTAACAAAATAGATTTTCTTTATTTTCTCATTTTTCTTTTGTTATTACTATAGGGTTTCATAAGCCACAAAACTCTCTTTTATAGTCTCAGCCCAAAAATATGAGCGGCCCAACAACACCATCAAGTTACAAAACTCAAAGAAGACATTAGAATAGAAGATTTAAAAAGAGCTTCTCCATTTCAGACCATAATATCTTAAATAAACTAACAAAAAAAAACAGAAAAAACAAATCGCTGGAACGAATTGCAAAATCCACAGAAAAATATCTAGGTAAGCAAAGCAAAACCATCTCAAGTAAAAACAGGCAAGTTTCTAAATATTCAATCAGTAATGCAAAGATCCTAAAGAAACAACGACACCAACATGCAAAATAAGAGTATCAAGATATACATCAATCAAAAACCACAAAACGCTGAAACGAACAGTACAAAAAGATTCCATGCAACAACGAAGAAGACGAAGCACGTAACACTATAAAGAACTGAATAATGAAAGACGAAATGGAATAAAAATCAAAATAAAAAACAAACAGAGAACTCACCGAAATCGAGCGACGTTGTTTTCGAGAGTTCACTAATAAAGGAAATTCCCAATGCTAGAGTGAAGAGCTAAAAATAGCACAACCGCTTCCACCAACGTTTGTACGAAACCGTCGAGCTTCAATTACTCTTCGAAGTCTAAACAGTTACAATTCAATTACCCTTAATTTTATATTCTAAAGTTTACTCAAAAGAAATTGAAAAATCAACAGCTTAATTATAAGGTCAATAACAAGTTTAGCACTAAATAATTTTTGTTAATAAATAAAATACTTAACTACGGAAAATAAACTACACATATATCGCCGTTAACAATGACCTTACTTTGAAAATGAAAGAGTAGGAAGGTTCCCCTTGAAAATGTCTTTTTTCATATGCTTCGAACACCTTGTTTTGATCTTTGAGCGAGTTTTTCAGAATATAAATAAGAGATTTCCACATATTTTTGTTCAAAGAACCACAGACAAATATAAATATTTGTCCTCTCAACAATTCTAGCATTCTATTGCCATATAATATGAATTTAAAACAATAATTTGATAGAAGAACTAAAGTTTGATAAATTAAAGCAAATGAACAATTCTCAATGATCAATCGAAACCATTTTTTTCTTTCTCGAGATTACTCTTCTTCAAAGACATCAAATTACTTAGAAGAATTCACAGTTTGATTGGAAAGACGTCGTCTTTCCTTTGCAAAAAAGATGTCTTTCCTCTGCGAAAAGTCATCTTTCTACTACGAAAAGTCATATTTCCTTTGCTAAAAGTAATTTTTTCTAAGTTCTACTTGAAGAACTCACTTTTCGCTACAGAGAAACAACATTATGCAGTGGAAAGAAAACGTTATTTAACAAAAAATATGACTACGATGTTTGCTTCATTCATTTCTCATAATTGAGTATTTTATTTGTTAGCAAAAATTGTTTAGTAGTTGATTTGTCATTAATCTCATAGTTCAGTAATTGTATTGTTAATTTCTCTTTTACTTACTAGATATCGAATATTAATTAATATAATTAATATTTTATTTTTATTATGGAAAATTAACACTACAGACCCTAAAGTTTGTGATCAACAACAAGTCAAACCCTGAAGAAATTTTGCTAGCAACTAATACCCTAAATTATGGAAAATTCTCGCTGGTGACCTCGCAATCACGTTTCCCGTCCAAATCGGTCGACTTTAATACCTCGGTTACGCTTTGCTTGCAAGGACCGTCAACGGAGTCGAATGACATCGATTATCGGGGACAAAAGATGTCCCTCCTGCTCATTGGAAGACGAACTGTCATTGGAACGATTATCGAGCAATGGCGGACGTCCCTCATTGGCCGTTGGATCGAGGAAGGATGTCCCCGCTAGTAATTGACGGCCAGAATTAAATCTGTCAATTTCCAAATGTGATGGTGGACGATCGTCTATGGCCATTGGATCAAGGGAGGAACGTCCCTTATAGAGATGGACGACTAGAATTGAATATGTCATTTTCCAAAGATGATGACGGACGACAACCAAAGACCGTTGGATCGAGCGAGAGATTTCCCTTATAGAGATTGACAGACATGATTGAATCTGCCATTTTTCAAAGGTGATGGCAGAAGACATTCCATAGCCGTTGAATCGAGCAAGGGACGTCCCTGGATCGAAATGGACGATCAGGATGGACTCCAAGTTTTTTAACTATGAAGGGTCACATACAAGGCACACGCATTTTTAAAACACACGAATTCCCTCAATTAAGACAGACGTCCCTCTCTCAAAACGGACGTCACTCGACCTATTTCGAACATCTCTCTCCCATAACAGACGTCCCTCCCCCCAAGACAACGTCGTTCTACCCATAATGGACGTCTCTCGTCTTAAGACGTCATTGTTCTACCCATAATGGACATCTTTCTTAATACGAGGCATGTCCGTTTTAGCTCGAATGTTCTTTTTTGAATGCTAAACGACAACGTTTCACCTCTCTTGCATACATCCAAACACATGTACATTCTTTTAAATATTGGACTTGGACGGGCCATCCATTGTGGGCAAAAAGACGTAGTCTTGGGGAAAGGGACATCCATTATGTAAGAGAGACGTCCAAAATAGGTCGAGTGACGTCCGTCTTCAGCGAGAGACGTTCGTCTTAATTGTGGAAATTCGCGCGTTTTAAAAATGCGTGTGTCTTGCACATGACCCTTCATAGTTAAAGAATTTGAAATCCATCCTGACCGTCCATTCCGATCCAGGACGTCCCTCGCTCGATCCAACGCCCATGGAATGTCGTCCGCTATCGCCTTTGAAAAATGACAGATTCAATCCTGGTCGTCAATCCCTATAAGGAACGTCCCTCGCTTAATCCAACGGCCTTGGGTTGTCGTTCGCCATCGCCTTTGAAAAATGGCAGATTCAATCCTTGCCGTCGATCCCTATAAGGGACGTCCCTCCCTCGATCCAATGGCCATGGACGATCGTCCACCATCGCATTTGGAATTTGACAGATTCAATCCTAACCGTCAATTACTAGCGGGGGACGTCCTTCCTCTATCCAACAGCCAATGAGAGACATCTGCCATCGCCCAATAATCGTTCCAACGATTGTCCATCTTCCAACAGGCATAAGGGATGTCCCTCATCCCCGATAATCGATGTCCTTCGGCTCCGTTGACGGTCCTTGCACATAGAGCATAACCAAGGCGTTAAAATCAACAAATTTGGATAGAAAACGTGACTACAAAAGTCGCCAGCAAGAATTTTTCATACTTTAATATTTTAATTGTTAACAAAATTTCTTCAACATTTGACTTGTCGTTGACCTCAAACTATAAAATCTGCGATGGCAATTTTCTTTTTATTATTTATAATTTATATAATCTGTTACACTAATTACAAATAATGACAATTTCTAATTTTGTTTAAGGAAAAGCAGCTCAAATTCTTAAAAAATAAAATTTTCCCAAATAAATTCCATAAATCCAATAATAAAGTAATTTAAAAACTTTAAAATAAAACGTCCGCACATAACGTGAAATAAAGTGTCTCCAATCCACAGCCTTACTCCCTAAAACACATCTACTCCAAAAGAGGAACACTAATTTTAGTGACAAAAACAGAAATTTCCTTGAGTTACATATACTTTCAAACCATTCCAACTTCCAAAGATATGCATAAATTTTAACGTCAAAATCTTATAAAATGAAGAGTGATTCTTGATTTGAATGAAATTCACAAAAAACTCAAGGCTGAAAAACGGAGAGTCCATGAAGGAAAGGGCATCTGACTTTCAACAAATTATCAGTGAATGTTTTTGCAAGTTTAAGCCAAAAAGAAAAGAAAGGTAGACGTCAGGAAGGGCCACTCACCCTGCAATTAGAATAGATGAGCATACCATAATACATCAAACATCAAATTTCTCTGATTGAACTACTGCAAAAAAAAAAAGTGAATTTAATGAAAAATCAAGGCTTTATTAATATCTGCTTTTTGAGCTGATGATGAATCGTATTGAAGCGTCAGAATCTGTATTGCGGATCGACGTCCATTGCCCAAGCGAACTTTGCCAGAAGAGACTTGTTGAATATCTGGATATTAAAGCAAAAAAAATGAAGAACAAACAAGTTCCACCAAAGCCATAGCTCTAACAGTCTTAGACTATAGTGCCAATCCTTAATGTTGAAACAGAAACTGAATCAAGAACATGAAGCAAAAAAGCTTGAAATGGCTTTCTATGATCTTGTAATGACTAACACCAATTTTAGAGGCAGTATTGAAAGGATAGTATCTGACTTTGCAGGGACTCAATATTATCAGAACAGGCAAATGAATTTTCCTCTGTCAAGTGATTAATATCATCTTCTAAATTCTTCCATGTAAGTGCTCAGTTAGCAAAAAAAATGATAAAGTTAAAGAAAGAATTGAGAAGTTCACACTCACTTTCTCAATCAGAACTTCGTGACGTTTACACCATGCAACTGTGATTCGTGGGTCGAGGTAGTTTAGTTTAGACGTACCCAATGCCACGGTTTTCAAGTCCTCTTTAGTCTTCATATCTCGTTCCATTTTTTCAATCTTTACATTTGTTTGACCTATTTTCCTCTCTAAGCTGTGCATTGTGAATTTTCCAGAAGTCAATATGACGGGGAAAGATATCGATTTGCCTAGAAAAGTGAATAAGAAAACTTACGCCTCCGGCGTTAAGTTTCTCTTTTGCTTTCCATCAGCATCCTATAATGGAGACTTCCCTTTCTTCGCTCTGTCCAGATCTGTTTTTAAATCTTTCAGAACACTCTGCCAAAACAAACTTGTTTTGATGTCATTATTTTAAAAAAGTATCATCAATGATTTAATTTGAACATTCATAATCAATATTAACTACTAATTAAGAATATTTTCAAAGAAAGTTCAAATTACTATAGAAGATAATGCTTGTAATAATTTCTCCATTCACCCTCTATTCAAAAAATAGATAGAAAGAAAATATAAAGAGATGATATGATAATAATAGTAGTCTTTTCAATATACTTTGTTTCTTATAAAAAAATATAATCCCGCTACTTTTATAAGCGAGATAATATAGTTGATACCTTAAGCTCAGTAATCTTTTCAGTCAACCTAGTCATTTGTGCACCATGCGATTTGGAAACTGTCCGCTGATGTACAAATGATGGCAACCTGAATCCAACAAATTTCATTATCAATACAAACTTAATAAAAACGACCCAATCTATCCAAAAGACATTAAATTAGCTCACCTCTTTGTTTGCATGCTGATAAATGACAAGCTTGTCTGCAACACCCACATTTCCAGTTTCTCTAAACAACTGTAAATGTCATGCCAAATAACTAAATATTAACAGCAAAAGTAAAAAAAAAAAACATTGAAGCAAAAGAACAAAAAGCTACTCATCCAAGAAAATAATTTTAAGTTTGATTGCAATTGTCTGAGTATTCAAAACTTATCGATATTTCAGCATATCCACGTGTAACAGCTTTAGGCCATGGGTTCCGAATAGAAATCTACAGCAGCAACTACAGAATTCAATTTAGAAACTTTTGTGATTAAATCCTTTGTTATAAAACTCACAACTAATGAAAACATTCAAGTTAATGGACTAGGATTTACTCTTATAAAAGAAATATGAGAGTGATGGAAATGATAAATTAACCACACTTAGCAAGTTAGCATATAAATGGAGTTTCCTTAAATCTAATAGCATACAAGTCAATGGACCATACTTTGTAAAATCATTGTCTCACCACGTCATCCAGCGTTATAGATGCATTATGTGTACGAAAAACTTTCGCAGTCAGGCCAGGCATGAGTTCCTTCAAATGAGCATTCAATTTAAATGTATCGAGCTCATCAAATAGATCATCACTGCCACGTTTACCTGATTATAATTTTTTTAAAAAGAGTATCTCAAGTCTCAATTACAACATTAAAAAGAGTTGCTCACTCATGCAGAGCAATCAGTTATCACTAACCAGCTTGGAATTGGGTAATTGCCTTGAAAACAGGAAGCTCCACTTCAACGACATTTTCATATCTGATTGAATCTTTACCAAGGAAGTTGAACTGATTCAACAACAAAGGAGATAAATTATTATTTCCCAAGAATAATAGATGTCTTTAGAACTTCAATTTCTCACAATCAGCTTACTTCCAAAATGTTTGGCGGTATTGCTTTCACATTTTCCACTTTCAAAGTGCAACAGCCAACTGTATCGGCCTCATCATCATCCTGAACTAGATCAAGAACTAACATTAAGAAAAACAAAACAATTGAACGGTAATAAATGTTGCATGCAACTTCGATTCACATAAAAATATTCAATTCAGTGACGAGTTACAATCAGCATATTCAAATCATCAATAGTATGCCCAAACGTCAGCACATTCCAATCAACAATAAATACACCCAAAAAATCTCAAAATAGATCTACATTTTCAGTCCAACTCAGATATTTTAGGGGAAAAAATCAGCAGTGATGCACAATAGACAAATTTATACCCGTCTATCTAAGTTCTACTTTAATGGCATAGCCAGTGCTACTTCATTTGCAGATAAAAACACAAATGAACTCAGATTGGTCACCCAAGTACTACTTGAGGCGGGCTAACTGTAATAGCTAAATCATATATTAATGATTAATTATAATTGTCAAATTATGTATTACAACTGTAAATAATTTATTTTTTATTTAGATAGGTTCAATTTAATTTTCAACAATTTATGTAATTCTCATTTTTCTATATAATGTAATCAAACTCTCTAAAGAGGGATATTGAATCCAATTCAACTTTGTCATGGTATCAAAGACATTCCTTTTCTAAGATTTTTTTTTTTGGCTGTCATTGGGGGTGGGGGTTATTTTGATCTTGGTTGAATTTTTCGGACCCTTCTTGGTTTCTCAGGTTTCCTCTCTGTCTTGCCAACATACTGTCAAAGTTTTCGGCGTTATTTGTTTTGCCCTCGGATTTCCTCTGTGTCTTGCTCACATACTGTCAAGTTGAAGGCGTTATTTGTTTTGTCGGGTCACTCGTCAAACTTCGATTCATCACTGGACAAGATTGTTGGCATCATCTGGTTTGTCGGTGCTTTCTATTTTGTCGATGTACCATCAAGTTGTTATATTCGACATTCAAATGCACTCTCTGAAGATCGAATATTTCACCAACGTTCTCTCTCTGGTAGCCAGTAACGGAACGGCTCGTTTCTCTCCTCGCCAATTTATGTAGTAAGATTATATTGTTGATCTCTGTTAACCAAAGATTTCGTCTCTCCGTTGGTTTTGGCTCTCAGTTGGTTTCCGCTCTCTGTCGAAAAATTTCTTGGCTCGTAATTGCTGTTTTTTTTTTCTCTGTGGCGAATACTTAGCAGCAGTGGCAATTTCTATTATTTAAAATTAATTGTTGGTTTCTAGGTATTGTTTGTGGCTCAACCATAGTCAGCAAGTGGGGTACTACTTTCTTTATCTCATTATTCTATACTATTATGGTAAATATATACTCTTTTTATGTTTGTTTTACTAATAAAAATTATAATATCTGAAAATTTTAATTTTAATTATTTGTTATGAGAAAAAGATCATAGGACACATTGATGGTAGTAATATGATTTGAGATGAAGCCTCTAAATTAGTTCAATGAAAAATTAAAGATGCTAGAGTAAAGACGTGGATTTTAGTAACAGTGGATCAATCAATTGTTCTAAATTTAAAGTCGTATACTACAGCTAAAAGTATATGGAAGTATTTGAAGAAAGTTTATAATCAAGATAATACTGCTCGCCATTTTCAATTAGAATACAAAATTTCTAGTTACTCTCAAGATGATTTATCTATTCAAGAATATTTCTCCGAATTTCAAAATTTATGGGCTGACTATATAGATATTATTTATGCAAATGTGTCGACTGAATCTCTTTCTGTCATTCAAGAGATTCATGAAGAAAGCAAAAGAGATCAATTTTTGATGAAGTTGAGTCCTGAATTTGAGATAGTTCGATCAAATTTGATGAATCATATTCCACATGCTTCTTTGGATGTGTGTTTGGGTGAATTATCTCGTGAGGAATAACGTCTTACTACACAAGTCATCTTTCAAAACAGTAAAATTCATAACAATGCAGTTGCTTATGCAGCTAATAGAAAAGGCAAAGGAAGAGATATGAGTCAAGCTCAATGTTTGAGCTGCAAGGAATATGGATATATTGCTACAAATTGTGCGAAGAAATTCAACTATTGTAAGAAATCTGGACATATTATTAAAGAATGTCTCGGCCCCAAAATCGTAAAATCCACGCTAATCAAGGTATAATAAGTTCTTCTACATCAACTAATTTAGAGACAACGGGTAATAATACAACAATAACTCCTGAAATTATTCAGTAAATGATTATTTCAGCCTTTTTAGCTATAGGTTTTCAAGGTAAAAATATTCAATCATCTATACATTGGCTTGTTGATTCTAGCACATCTAATCACATGACTAGTTCTTCCAGCTCTCTTAATCATGTCCGACCATATAATGGTTCATCATATATTTAGATTGCTAATGGTGATCAATTACCTATTCATGCTATTTGAGACATTAACTCCTTAATAAAATATGTACTTGTATCACCTATGTTATCTACTAGTCTAATCTCAATTGGACAATTGATTGACAATAATTGTACTGTTTGTTTTTCTCATAATGGTTGTGTTGTGCAAGATCAGGTATCAAGGAAGATACTCACAAAGGGGCCTAAAGTTGGACGATTGTTTCCTTTACATTTTTCCATTCCTCACTTTGTTTCATTAATATATACTACTGTAGCCTAAAAGAGTGAACTTTGGCACAAACGTTTAGGTCATCCTAACTCTATTGTTCTATCTCATTTAATAAACTCTGGTATTTTGGGCAATAAAAATCAATTTTTGTCTTAACTAAATTTTGATTATTCTACATACAAATTAGAAAAGAGTGAATGTCTTTCATTTCCTTTACATAAAAGTAGTGCTAATCATTGTTTTGATTTAATTCATAGTGATATTTGGGGCATTACTTCTATCATATCTTATGATAATTATAAATATTTTGTATCATTTATTGATAATTGCAGCAAATATACTTGAATTTATTTTCTTCATTCTAAATCCGAGATATTTTCTGTGTTTAAAAAGTTTTTGGCCTATGTTGAAATTCAATTCATTTCCGCTATCAAAACACTATGATCTGATTCAGGTGGTGAATATATGTCCCATGAATTCCAAGATTTTCTACAACATAAAGGTATTCTTTCTCAACGTTCTTGTCCTTATATATCACAACAAAATGGTGTAGCTCAACGAAAAAATTGTAATTTATTAGATGTTACTCAAACTTTACTACTTGAATCTTTTGTTCCACCCAAATTTTGGGTTGAAGCTTTATCTACGGCAGTTTATTTAATCAATCGATTACCTTCAAGTGTCTTAGATTTTGACTCTCCATATTATCCTCTTCATCGTAAACTTTCCCATTATATTGATATGCATACTTTTGGTTATGTTTGTTTTGTTCATTTGTCACCTCATGAACATCATAAACTTTCTGCTCAATCAGTTAAACGTGCATTTATGGGCTATAGTACTTCACACAAAGGTTATCTTTGTTATGATCCATCTTCTAATAGATTTCGTATATCTCTACATGTTGTTTTATTCGAAAATCAATATTTCTTTCCTAGTAATGTTGAATCTTCAAACTACATTCAATATGAAAGATCTTGGTCCCCTTACTTATTTCCTGGGTTTAGAAGTTCATACTACTCTTGATATTTTCTTAAATCAACATAAATACACACAGAATTTAATCACTTTGGCAGGTCTTCAAGATATCTCATCTACTGATAGTCCATTGGAAGTCAACACCAAGTATTATAGCGAGGAGGATAATCTTCTTTCTGATCCTACAATTTATCGAAAGTTGGTGGGTAGCTTGAACTACTTAACTATTACATGACCTGACATCTCATTTTCTATTCAACAAGTTAGTCAATTCATGCAGAATCCTCAACATCTCCATTTAGCTGTTGTTCATCGTATTATTCGATATCTTCGAGGAACATCTAGTCGTGACTTATTCTACCCATCTGATTCTCCAATTCATCTTGTTGCTTATAGTGACGCTGATTAGGCAGATTGTCCTGATACTTGACGATCTATTACAAGATGGTGCATGTTTCTTGGCAGTTCTTTAATCTAATGGCGAAGTAAGAAACAAGATCGAGTCCTAAATCTTCAACTGAGTCAGAATATCGTGCAATATCTACCGCTTGTTCAAAAATTATCTAGCTACGTGGATTTCTATCCGAGCTTGGTTTTCCACAATCTACATCCACTTTGCTCCATGTTAATAACACTAGTGCAATTAAAATTGTAGTTAATCCTATTTATCATGAGCGCACCAAACATATCGAAGTAGACTGTCACTCTATACGACAAGCCTTTGACAATAACATCATATCCCTTCCTCACATCTCCACTGATATGCAAATAGCTGACATATTCATCAAGGCCATGACATGTAAATGTCACCAATTCTTAGTAAGCAAATTGATACTTCTTGACCAACAAGCATCAATTTGAGGAGGAATAACAGCTAAATCATGTATTAAGGGTTAATTATAATTGTCAAATTATATATTATAATAGTAAATAATTTATTTTTTATTTAGATAAGTTTAATTTATTTTTCAGCAATATATGTAATTTTTATTTTTCTATATAATATAAGAAAACTCTCTAAAGAGGAATATTGAATCCAATTCAACTTTGTCAAAATGTACTCTTCTAAAATGTTTAAACTTGCTAGGATGTGGTGTGAATAAGTCAGTTCAAGGAGTACAATAAAGACAAAATTAACGTTGTACCTTCTCATTACCGGCCCTAAGAGCAAGTTTATCAATAAGATATGTAGCAACAGCAATTTGCCTTTTTGTAACGTCCTTATTTGTGAAGTCCTTCGTGTAAGAAGCCCTGATATTTTTTTATGTAGTCCTATTCTCAAAAATAGCAAGTTTCAATTAGAAGACTTAGCTTTGTAAAACCACCTACATGATAAACAAAATGTTCAATTAGGTCAATAAAAAAGCTCAAAAAGACAGAAGCACCTTTAGCATTCTTGCTGTCTCATATTTCTCCCTATCACTTAAGCCCTTCAAGGTAGTACTAGCAGCGAGAAACACATACTTTGAATTCTTTTTGATTGATCGGATCGTTCCAGAAAGCTAACCATGTAATTATCATGTCTCACTTCTTTCCAGCTGTCAAGATTCACAGAACAGAATCAAATTACTTCATATTTATTTACGAGCAAAGAACTCGTAAATTTATAATTTCTTTTTAGATGTCTAAAATTATATTTTGTTTTCTACATATAAGGGTGAAAAATAAAACCTTTGACCAGGTATAGGACATTCTGGAACTGGGGCTCCTTTCCCAATATTAATTGTAATGTCACCTGGTTGAATGCGTCTTTTTAGCATTCCCATCTGACAGGATACAACCAAGCATTGGCCAGAAAAACAAAAGATGAGAATCTCTACGTCACAGATTATTTCACGACAACTAACAAAGCATAGTTTATCTATCATACTCGAGCATTTCCTTTAGTACTTTAAGCAAAATTGTTTAACTTTTGTACCTTAGGATGCTCTCCACGGCCACGAAACAATCCTGGTGGTTCAACTCTGAAGTTTCCAACCTGAGATTAGAGGAAAATCAAGTGTATTCCCTAACTGTAAATTCCCGAATCCTTCCACACCAAAGCAAACGATTAAGACAGTTTTTGAAGCTATATGACATTTTTTAACAAATTTGGATGGGATTATTTTATGCTTCCTTGTAACAAGAAATAATTTTTTTTCTTAAAACTAATTTGACAAAAGTTTTATGGGTACAACTAGTCAACAAAAAAAGGCCCTTTTGATTATTCAAGAATAAATGACAATAAACATGTAACTTTTTTTTTATAAGAAACAAAATTTATTAAGACAATAAACGCGCAACTATTAATAACACAAAAAATGACAAATTGTTATACGCTCATACTCTTGAAACCATAATCTTTTTCTTCACAAACATCTATGATCTGCACACGTATTGAAGTTAATGATAAAAATCAAAGTGATACTATAAAGTACAAATTCTCAAAACAATCATATGGTACGAGATAAAATAAAAATTAAATGCGAATGAAAACAAAAGTGTCAAACCCATTGGAACAAACTTTAAACACTAAGACAGTTGAACAAATAACGATACAAAAGTTCTTGACAAAACCTTCTCTTTAACACCATCAACAATAGCCCACATATACTTCTCCTCTTGTTTCAATTTTTCTTCCTTCAAAGCCTTCTTCTCCTGGATGGGCATCAATGAAGCAAGTAAAACATCAAAATGCTTCAGTTCGAGTCTGCTTTGAGTGGGAACTATACACTTAAGCCCAATCAATAAGAATAATGCAAGTTCACGGTTATATTTAGCTAAGATGTTTTTGCATATTGCATAGTAATCCCAAAAGCTATCATCTTATCAAACTAAGAAAACCAAAAGAAATTTTAGTGCCACATTAAGTGCTTCTAATCTAGTAAAAAGCATAATTAAGTTACCAGGTGACAAAATAAGGAATGATACAAGCTTCCTAAAATGCAACAGCAACCTCTTATATGATAGTTGTGGTAATAAACTTTAAGTTAAATGCATTTAATAAGCTGCAACAATGCCACAAGTATTTCCTGGTTAAACAACGTGAACTTTTTTCTACTCGCACCAAAGCTATTGCAGCCCTTGCTATTTAGTAGTCAATTAAATTTTGAAACATAGTGCCAATTCAATGCTGCAGGATTCTATCTTTAAGAGCAAGGATAAACCTAGAAAAGAAAAACATTGAAAAAAAAAAACTAAGAGCAAACAATTTGCATGTGGCGGTTATAATAGGTTTTAGGAAGCTATCAAATGAACAATAGTCAAGTAAAAGAAACAATCCAACTTACATCCGTACTCATTTGTTTCTTCTTCTCTTTTTCCTTTTGACACCAATCATATATAGGGGTGATATCACAATCATCCAAATTCTGAATTACATGGTTTCTCCCAAGCAACTTTCGCCAATCATTCCAAAAATTCTCCTTAAATTTTGGTTTCAGCATGTAATCTGTATCCTTCATCACTGCAAACATTGTTGCGACCTTGAAAAAAAAATGCAGCCATTTATCTCATGGAAGAAAACATGAATCCTGGTAAACTACAACTGATATGGCTTCCTGGTAACTACAACTGAAAAGGCTCAGTTGTATCAAATGAGAGAAAAATTGAGGAGAGTGAGAGGAGCTACCTCCTCTTGTGCAGGGGTCAAATCCACAGGTTTGCCTTTATAAAGCATCTTCACCTTATGAGGCTGGTATGGAGGAGGAAAAATGACACCACTGTGAATCAAGGTAGCCCATTTTTTCTGTCCATCACCAGAACTAGGCAACACTTTGGTGGATTTAACATATTTGACTTTTTCACTTGTATTTTGGATTTTTGTATTGTTTTCTTGACTGAAGAAGAAACAAACTCAGTTTCTTTTTGCTTTCCAATTGATCATTTATTTTCTGAGGTGGATGTCTTTATTCTCTTTGAAATTGGAATATCATCGGCATCGTCATAGTCTTCAACTTTTGGTTCCACTTTCTGTTCTGCTTGCTCTTTTTTCACTGTTGGAGATAAGCTTGATAGCTTTGGTTTTTTATGGAAGATTGAAAAAAAGAATCAGAACCAGCTAGAGGTCTCTTAGACGCCAGGGCAGAAGGATTTTCCTGTTTCTCTCTTGAAGAAGAACCATTTTGCTGTATTTTAGCAGTCAAAGGCTTCTTATCATCAGAATCATAAGGCTTACTACCTGGCATTCCCCCCGAGGACTTTATTGAGAACCTTGATGATAAAGGAACTTCATCATCTGAGTCTTCAGAAGATCTTTTGACATTATTTTTTAATCCTGACGATACCAATAATTTTAGTTCATCCACCTCTGGCCCTTTTTTAGCTTGATTAGAGCTACCCTTGGTTCTAAAATTCAATGGTATATCATCATCAGAACTACCTAAGTCACAGTTTGCATCAGTAAGACGTTCAATAGATTTTTTTTCCTCCTTTGCAACAGCAGATATGGTACGTTCTAATTGTCGTTTTGACTGAGGATCAGGTGAAACAACTACTTTTGAAGTTGCTGCTGATAATTTCACATGCGATGACTTAATTGTGGAAGATGATACTTTTGGACCTACATTCGTTTGTGATGCCTTGGAAGATTGATCCAGCTTGCTCTTCTGCACACTAGTGCTTTGACCATTGGCTGAATGCAGATCAGAAGGTAGCTTCCCTGATGACCCATCATGCCTTTGAGATGTTAACTTCTTTTCTTCGGATTGTAATTGATTTGGCTTAGATGTTGTGGTTCTCCTTTTGAAAACAATAGGTTCATCTTCGCTATCTGAATCAAGATCAGAATTTTGCTTCCCTGATGACCCATTATGTCTTTGGGATGTTGAGTTTTTTCCTTCTGACAGTAAATGATTTTCCATAGATGGTGTGTTATCCCTTCTGGAAACAATGGAAAAGTCTTCAACAACTGATTCACTCACCAAGATTGCTTTTCCAGAAACTTGAAGAGCCATTATGCAATTATGCACAGAGCAAGCTGACAGTATATGGCATCAATTCTAGAAAAGAAAAAGAAAAAGAAAAACAAACTTGCACGAAGAATTCATCAAATCTCTTTTGACTATTTATAATATGAAAACTTATTACGTCACCTTTGGCATGTGAAAAAAAATAAAGTATTAAAACCATTACAATGATGATTGTGACGCCTCTTACAAAATTTCTTATTCGTAATACAGCGAAAAGCTTCAAAGTGCTTGATTCGTCATGGAATGCTAGAGTTTGTAATGTTTTCAGTGGTTCATTGAGGGGACTGTTTCATTTTCCTATCTTATCCTCTGTTTGTAACTTTCATTTAAACATAACTTGTATAATTCAGCTTCAAATCATACATATATCATTATATTGTCCCAAACTAGCTAATGTTCTACTGTCAAATCAAAATTTAAGTCCTATAAAACAACCTGAGCCACAAGACAAATGCAGGAGTACTAATGTAACTGGCTTGATTCTTCAGACTACATGATTTAAATAAGAAAACATTTTTTAAAAAAATTCACACTGCATTCCTGTCCTTATTCCATTAACCTCGATATGCATAAACCAAAGAAGAAAAGAGAAAAAAAACAACTACAAAGCCACTTAATCAACACAAACCTAAACGAGTCAAAAAAGTAAACATTCAGGAACACGGACTATAGCACAACACACACAAAATTCACATACCCACTTGAGCTTTATTAATCCAAAATCCAGAACCAACAAAAACCAAAACAAAAAGTACCTGCTTAAAGATTGACAGCAAATTTTAACAAGCCAGAGCTCCGGAAAGCCGTTGGTCAGAGAATCAAGGAGTCAGAACGGAAAGAGTGGGAGCTCGGAAGAGGAGGTGCTCAGGTAAGAAAGTTGAATAGAGAGGCATTGAAGAGAAAAGGCGTTGTCGTTGTTGCTGTTGGTGAGCATGAATATTTTCTCGTCCTTGGCTTCGATTTTCCTTTTCTTCCCTCCATTCTCTCTCCAACCAAACAAACAAGTTATGATCTTCTTAATTATTTTAATTAATTTGGATTAACGAATAAAAAAAGGAAATTTTCTGGAAAACAAAATTCGTAAATTTTGAATTAAGCATCAAAATTTTGTGTGAATGGTGGTAAGAAAAATTGGTCCATCAACTTCGTTAATTGAAATACAACGAGTATTTATAAAGACACCCTTCACTTCTTTTCTGTGCTATTTATTTTTAGTCTTCTCCATTTATTATTTAATCATTTTGTGACCTATTAAATATGTTACATAAACAAATGAATGTTACAAAATTTAATAAATAAATTTAGAGTAATGTTTAATATTAACCCTAAAGTATGAATGTCTTTTTAACTGACACTTTGAATTTTTTTTTTTTTTGTTATCAAACACCACAAAATTTTGAGCGTTAGCAACAAACACCTTCACCATTAAATGGTTCGTTAAATGATAAATATTATCAGAAAATGTCTTTTCTGCACCAGATGCTTACCTTCCATTGTAGAAAGTAAATCATATTTCAATGACTTGCTTTCCTCGGTAGAACGCGAGTATTCACTGTGAAAATAGCATTTTTCGCAGTGAAAATGATAATTTTATCAAATGGTGAGGGTATATATTGTTATCGGCTCAAACTTTGAAGCGTTAGACAATAAAAATAAAAGTTCAAAGTGTCAATTAAAAATATTTCATATTTTAGGATTAATACTGATAATTACCCATAAATTTATTACATAACTCAATATTTATCTTTATACAATTAGTATAAAATATAGAATAATATTATGTACTTTCTGATTTTATATTATAACTTATATTTTTTTACGTACGTTGATGTATCGTACCATTGCATGCACAATATGTACATTACAGAAGGCTCCTGTAGTGGGAACAATACTTTAAAATATATACCCAAAAAAGATGCAAACTTTGAGAATACAAATGACATGTCTTTCAATACACTTTCCCAGTCCCAGTTCAACAAAGAGCACAAAAAAACAAAGAAGAAATCTCTATTTCTTCCTCCCCACTGAAACTAAACCTCATATTTTGAACATATTTCCAAAAACAATAACCCCATGCTTATGAGCTTATCTCCCTGTCTCTCTCTCTCTGCCTCCCTACTTTCCCTATGAACAAAGAAAATCATATTAAAGGGAAAAAGGCCACCACATGTAGATTCCACTCTCAATCTCACACTATTGTCTCAAGGACTCCCCTCCAAAGAGGAGACTGTTGAATCAGAGGCAGTATCATCAATGCTCAAATTTGAAATCTCTCCACCCACAGATGAGCTTTCATCTTCCCCGTTCAGGGATGACGCTGACGATGCATAAGTGGCTGAGCTGGAGAGGGTGGTCGTCGGGGAAGAAGATTCCTTCTCCTCCATTGGTTGTTGGATGCTCCAGTACATAATGCTCGCCGTCAAAGTCAGAATCATTTTTTGATTCACCTGCAATAACATGCACATACAAAAAAATGCTTAATTATTGGCTGATATTGTCAAGGAAGGAGACATTAAAAATCAAACTAATGTAGTTGTTGGTTGTCGTAGCCTAGTAGCTTACAAGCCGAAAACAAAATCTGGCTTTCTATGGAGGGTCATTTTAGATAGAAAAAATTGCTTGGAAGCAAAATACACAAATTGCATGAGATGACATGCCCTGTGTCAACTCTATATATCTATAAGTAAATGATATGGCCAGGTATCGATTAGTGGCCGTGATCTATACATTTTGTACTCAAGATACTCTATTTGTAAATTTGCAGTGGACAGATTCAAGCTTTATCAGATCTATGCATTCGATAAAACCTCATTAAACGCTCTATACGACTTGTCTTTTGACCGTAAAATTGTTTTCAAGAGATTTGAACCAGAACAAATCTCTACGATGCATAAAACTTGTATGATACTTGAAGATCTATTAAACCTGTCTGGGGACGACTTTTAAACTCTAAGCGATATCAGATAAAATTCTTCGTGCCATTTCATATGGGTGTCCTTATCCAGTTAGGTTACCACAAATCATGCAGGACTGACTCTTTCGTACAAGTGCAGAGATGTCATTCTCCGACTATTTGTGCGACTTCATTTTTCATGCAAATCGTGATTTTCAAGATCGAAAAGAAAAAATTTCCAGGGTATGTAAAAGCAAAGCCTTTGGCGTCTAATCAAAAGGTGAAAAATGGAATCCAATTCTAACCTCCATGATGTCTTCTGGTAGGAGGAAAATAGAGCAACCAAGCTTTCGTGCAACACTGATTATGTACGTGGCATTCAATCTCTTTTGATCATCTGCCAATTTTTGACGCAGAAAAGAGTAAGAATACTGCATTGAAATTGGAGTGATATACTAGGAGGACAATCTAAATCAAATTATAAGGCACAACAATTTCACCCTTCATTATATTATTTTTTTCACTAAATAAGAGAAAATGATAAGAAAAAAAAAATCATGGAGATTACCCGTTTCGCCCTTTGTGACAAGGTTCCAATTGACTACCCTAGGTTCGACGGCACTCAGAAGATTGAGGAAGAAAATCCCGCTAGATAGATTTTTATCCTAAAGAGAAATTACAACACACTAATTATTCTCTTAAGCTGGTAATCGGATGAGAAATTTCAAAAGGAAAATTGTTATATACATGCCTTGAAACTCTCCATATGTGAAGTTCTTCCTGTGGTCTTCACTTTGTTGTTTGCCCATTTTAGGATATCTGTATCTGTCATCTCCTTCCCATCGGAATAAGATCTTAGATTCTTCAAAAGTTGGAGAATAGTAAACCTCATCAATTGCCAAAGGAAAGCTGAAAATAGAAACAAATCAAGCATTCAATAAAAGAATAACAACCACCAGCAACAGCTAGACAAAACTCGATACATAGATGAAAAAGGTTTTTGTACGATAGGGTAAAATATGTTGCTCGTAAATTGTTCAAACCAAACAATACTTCAGATGAAAAATTTACCCAATATGAGCTTCTTATTTCCTTGTACAATATCATTGCCAGCAACATTTACTAATGAAAACTTGAGTTGCTTCCCAATCTTTATGACTTGGTTGCAGTTCTCAAATTTTCTAAAAGGCATCTTAATTGGGGGCTTTGATGTCTGTTTCCAGTTAACTGATTCCGGAGAAATCTTGTCCAGAACTTCTAGAAGTATCCACCTGCTCCACAATTGATATCAGAAGAACAAAACTGACAAGGAAATCATGAAATTCACCAACCCAGTAAAACAGAATATAGGGTAGATAATCAAAAGCATTAAAATGGATTGAAAATAAAATAAGGCCTTTGCAATAAGCAAACGAAGGAAACAATTAAAAGTTTCAGACTGAAAGATTCAATCTCACCCATTTCTGACATCCTCAAACACATTATCGACATAAGTAGCAATCGCTAGACTGTTGATCCAGAGTCGAAAACATCTCTCTTCTCTGGAAGTTTGCACATCATCTATCCTCATTTCTGCAAAAGAAACTTCTTTGCTATCTTTCGAGAAGCCATTCCTGCACCAGATGAACCACATCAGCAAGGGAAACGACAAATTAGAAAGAGTAATGCTGAGGGTGCACGTCAAGACCAAGTTTGAAGTGAGATGACGATGTGTGATTTCTCAACGGTTTGATATTTTTAGACAAAAAGTAAATTGATCAAAATATTTCATCAATGAGCAAGTGACACATCACCATCACATAAAAAGAGCACCATTTTAGGTCTACTTCAATGGGAATGCCTGAATCAAACATAAAATGTTTAGCATTGAAAGGAATTTTAGTTAAAAAATGGAATTACATCTACTGAACGTAGCAGTAAAAAACACTACAAAACACACAGCATAAGGATGCTTAAAGAAAGACATAAAACGGAACATTCAAATACTAATAAAAGTATCTCATGGATTCAAACCTTAATTTGCAAAAGGAGACAAAAAACTAGCTACGAGGGCACAACTTAATGTCATAATATTTCTATTAAATGGTATGAAGTTCACCAATCAAAAACAAAATTAATAAATGTGATGAAGTTCGATCAAACTTCTAATAAAAGGGGAAGAGAAAGCAGCCACATGGAATTTCAACAAAGTGCAATGTAGTTAACATCCAACAGGAGGGAGATTAGACAAAATTTCAACAGTTGCAAAGTAGTTCAAATTCTAACCTTTGGTGAAATATTTGTGCCACAAAAGCAAGATTCAAATTTGTTGATCCTTCAACAATATCTTGTGGCGTTAAGTATCTTTTGCAGTCCATTCTCTCTGCATGATCAAGAACGAATTTTGCTCTTTTAATAGGCTCCTTCGTATCCAATGTAGATGGACTACAGTGTTCGGGAGCAAGCACATTGAGCAAGTAAGCATAAGCTTCCCCATCCTTTACGTAGGAGAATAAAAAATTGAAGGAATTTGTTAGACAGGAAGAAAAAATTATCAATGTGTTAAATAATAAATTTAAACCAAACGAAACACAATTGTTTTGAACAATGAAGGGTGTGATGGAGGGTATATGAAGAAAATTTGAATTTACTGTTTCATATCACTACATTCTAAGTTTTTCCCAAGTTCTTTTCAGATTAATGAATTTTAGAAAATTTGGGGTCATATCTAGAAACACACAAAAGCCCTTGCCACTCCTTGACTGTGCACTATAAGTGAATAACAATACTGAAAAAATACCTTCAGATCCGAAGAAAAATTTGTGACAGGTTTTTTGTAGCCTGCTTTTTTAAGATGGAAATTCATCCATTTTAGCAGAACTTTCTCGGGGGGCAAACTCATAAGTTCTTCAACATCCTGCCAATGCATGACATTAGAAGACTGTGACGTTAATATGAGGAAAACAAACTAGTTCAAGAAAATTCTTGCTAATAATGAAAAAAAAAAAAAAAAGCAGCATTAGTCTAGTCTCTTACATTGCTGTTATCCAACAGTTCCACAAGTTGAGGCGTTTTTCTGAGGTTAAGATCTGCCAGTAGTTGAATCTGATTTTTCCACAATGAGTTTGTCCATAAACTTTTGATAAAATAAACTGAAGAGTTTGTTTAATCAATTATATTCACATTTGTAGTTCTATTTATATATTATATATTCTGGTTAGTAACTAGTAATAAACTGGGGACGCACCTTTATAATTTGTGATATCAACCCCAATACCAGATGCCGCTGAAAAAAAAAACAAAAAGATAAGTAACCTAGAGTGACCGGACTACAATAACATTTATGTTTAAGAGGGAGACTGAGTTAATGAACTTACTCTTCCTTCTACCAAGTCCTGTTCACCTATGTTAACAACGGTGCAGCCAATAGCCTTGGCAGAGTTGAGGCAAAGAGTATGGTTTTCATTTCTCTCCCAAGGATTGAGTATGCGTTTGGTATTGATTGCTCGTTCATCTATAGTCCCAGGCACAGCAACATTGATAAGTTTACTGAACCATTAAGAGATATATCAACACCAATTTGGATCTCATAATTCCTTGTATGAGAAAATAATAAATAACACTAAATTACCATAGGAGAACTCCATCTTTTGCCATATCAAATAAATCATTTGTGGTTGGGTCTAATGGGAGATACTGCTTTAAAAATGGGTCATCTCGAAGATAGCTGTTTATGTGGGAAACGTAAGATGATTTCTCGGATTCACTAATTGTGTGAAGAAGGGTAGTTGTGCTAGCCTTAAGAAATGACCATGAACTCTTTGAGCCACCAACCTTTCCAGCAGCTCGACCATGTAAATTCACATATGCCTGGCAATTTCAAACGATAGGCACATTACACATTCAAATTTTATGAATTCCCACTCCAGCAACTAAATGAACTAATTTGAATATAACATTCTTAAATTCTAGCCACAAAACAAGAACCATAAATGCATGAAATCCTGACAAGTCCAAAAAAACAGAGAGATACCTTAAAAAAAAGAGCACAAAAATGACTCACCCTAAGAAAGGATTCAAAATCAATCTCACTGGCGAAGTCAGGATCTGATTCTCCAAGTATTTCCCTTATCTCCTCCTCTTTATATATTTCCTTAAATGACTTAAGTTTCACCATTATATGAGGCAATTCCCCCACTGTCACTTTACCATTCTGATTCTTTACTGAATTAAACTGCATCAAACGACGATTGGCAATCAGAGGCACAAAAATACTTCAGTACTTGTCAGATATGACTTCAACAATAAAATAAAACATTGTAGCCAGGAGAGAGATGAAGCATACTTACTTTGGATTTGAGGCTACGAAGTTCGACCTGAGTGAACTGGCTTTGAAGCGACTGATCAGAAACAAGGACACCTTCATAATTCATCATCTCCGCTTATTATAGATGCAGAGATGAAAATTAACTAGCCTGTAAAGTTGGGGAAATCAAAAGAAGATAAGCAGCCTTTACGAATACTGTTAAATAGAATTTTAAGAAGAATCAAACAGTAAATCAGAACACATTATAGAGAACATGAAATTTATGAAAAAAAAATGTCACACAAATGCATCCTCATTGGGATCACAAATCTCCATTGTCAATCAGATGAGTATTTTTTCATCAAGTTGTCTTCAGAAGATACCAAACAATCCTAAAATAATTTAAATTAATTACTGCATCTGAAAATGGAAACTCTGCCACATCGTTGAAAATAAATGAATCAAAAAACCAAGAAGACAAAAATAATTTGAAACCAAGAAACGGAACATTTCACCAGGTTCAAATCTAGTGAAACTAACCGTGCTTGCGTGCTTAACAATTGCATTACCATTGTGAGAAACGGATCAAGATCCCGTAAAGAAGACGTAAAATCCAGAAAAACCCAGATTTCGCATACCTATAAATTGTCAAATATACCAGCTGAAACTGGTCAAGTTCCTCCCACAATATGAATCAATTACTCGATAATTCAACCGGAAGGAGAAGAGTTTTACTTAAAAGAAGAGTAAAGTGCGTGCGTCGTGAGAGAGAGAGAGAGAAAGAGAGAAGGAAGCAAGCGTATGGCTTTGGACCAGAGGAAGGAAGGAAACGAGCAGCGAGCCGACTGTCAGATTAATTGAAGGAGACGATACTGCTGATTGCCGTTCACCTACTCTCAATTCTACGCTAAGATTTTTGCATCCGCTCCCTCTACTTGACAACGCATCCCCCTTTGTTGACTTCCTCTTAAAACTAATTTATTTTTCTTTTGAATACATGATTTTGAAATAACTTTGTCATTAGTTTTTATATTAATCCTATGTATTATTGAAAAAATAATTTTTGTAACATATGTTTGACACACAACTACACAAGAGGAGTCTTGGATTTGAATTATGGGGCAATCAAATGTTCGGGGTGGGACCCATTGTTGGTAAATTACGATTTTGTCCCTCATATTTGAATTAATTGTGGGCCACCACATTGTAATTAATAATACTTAACTTGCCAAGCAATAGGAGGAACAAATGTAGGCCCCACCTACCTATTCCATGCACGCTTTATTAATTAATTATTAGATGTTCACTTTCAAATTTTTTGGTTCTCTTTATTTTTTGTGGTGACAAAAACTTGAAAGACTGATATTTTGAATTCTAATGTTTTTATAAAAAAAAATATTGATACGCTGTTCATATTATCAAGCACTCGGGTGATTTTCTCGATTGTCATGACTTCTAAATTTACTTTATATCTCAGTATTTTGTTAAAGTTGATTCAGATTTGTGCTTTTATAACAATTTGTCAATGTTTATCGAAAATATTGAATCTCTTTCTATCGTACACAATTTTGGAAAGTTATAATTAATGAAATAGCGGACTTTAGTTGAATTTTTGGCCTTGACGAATAATACGAACCCTAATTGTGGAGTTACACGTAGAAAAAAGACAAAGTATCGCAATCGAGTTGTGTTCAATATCTTTTGTGCTTCCTTTGAGCATGAAGAAGAATGACCCCAAATAATAACTACAATGTGATTTCTCTTGTTGGCTGCATTCGATTTTTAGATTGACAAAATGAAAATGGTTAACTTTCATTAATACATGACAATGTCGTGAAAATTTTGATTTTTGTTGGCTTGGGATTCGAGGTTGAAAACTCGAATCCGAGTGAAATTTCTTTTTTATATTAGTAGAATTAGAGTCTATGGAGGGTTATTTGTCATTGGAAGACAAAAATCGAGAGAAAAATATGTGTTTTCCATCCAGGGTTATTTGGTAATGCGCTGATCGACCAAAAACTGCGTTGGGCATCCGCAGTAGTCAACCACTTTGCCACCTACACCTATTGGATCAACCGCAGACATAGCTCCTGTCGACCACAGTAGTGGCGGTCGACCACAATTCTATTTTTGGTCAATCGTCGACCGCGAATTGGGTAGATTGTGCATGAATGCATCCTCAATGCATACTTATGCAGTCTATCTTAGAGAAGAATCTATCTCCTCCTGTACATAGAGAAAGGATACATCCTATGGTCATATTGCTTAACCGTCACTCCGAAGAGGAGATACATCCATTAGGTGTGTCACCATAATGACTGTCACCAATCTCTTGTGTTGTACAAGCGTGGGGGATTTCTAGTACAAGAGAAATGATATATTCTATGGTCCATGTGGCTTAACCGTCACTCTCTCCCTACGTGGGAGGAGATACATCCATTAGGGGTGTCACTATAATGGACCGTCACCTATTCTCCCGAACCCCAACATGCCTATTTACATTTATTCGTTCATTTCATTAACATGTCATGCATATGTCAACATTTTCATAAATCCTAAGCGTGTACATGTATGTCATGTCATATTCAGTTCACAACAATATATGAAATTCACAACAGGGAACATAACATTACAATAGTGATATGAGCAACAATAATTAAAGGACACTATCAGGATAAACTATGCAATTATTAATAGAGAGCGATTCATGAAACCAGGAAATAGCCAATATTAACAGAAAGGTAATCCAAACTCAAAAGCAAAATCCAAAACGACTGCATTTAGAGAACCAACAATAAGGTACAGGGCATTATTCAATTTGAGGCATTAATTTAAAAATAGTAGAATAATAATATAGCAATTCATCATTATTCACACCTCATAGTTAACAACAATTCACGAGGTATTTTCCTACTTCTCCATCAAACTCTAATTAATAAAAGCTAAAATCATCTAGCAATCGACAGAACCATACTTCACAACAAGTAACAGAGTCAATATTTAACCACAACTCAGTCTTGAATAATTGACAATACATTGTCCAACTTTTCAATCCAACATACATGTAATTGACAGTAGCTAATTTATCTAACAGCACAACAACGTTTCACAATGATTAAACAAATTCATACGTGAATCCAATTTCTCAATTCAACAGGAAATGGCAGTAACAAATCATTCGACAATTCAACAAACAATTCCTATGATGTAGGCATCCACTGGCCATACATCCTAATTTTTACCTTACTTGACGATTTCTTACAGTTGTATGCTTCCCTTCATGCCAAAAGTAGCAACTTTTTTTCTCTTCTTCACGTTCTCTGTGCCTTTCTCCCTCTCTCCCTCACTCTTTATTTTCTCCGTAAGGAAATTCAAAATGTCCTCCTATTTTATCTCTGTCTTCGTTTTAATAAGGAGAGAAATCTCCTTAAGACATTTCAATGTCCTTGACATTCGCCAACAACTCTTAGGTGGCACCACATCCAAATGTCACATGTATCAACTTATCATTTAAGGAGGATTATGAAATCGTAATGCCAAAACGCTCGAAGAAGGAAAGCCAAAACACTTGCTGAAAGAGAGCAGTTTCCTTTTTGAAAGATTGCATGACCGCCACAATTTGCCGTTCCAAGAAATTAAACCTGAAATTTGCTATGAAGGATGTCTCTTTTCCATAAGGGACATCCAACTTTATTCAAAGAGTTCAATGTAATATTTTCTACATGAAATTTGCTATGAAGGACTTCTGTTTTCCATAAGGGATGTCTGTTACCTTCATATTTTAGACGTATGTCTTCTTCTTCGCTATGAGGGACGTTCGTCCCTCAATAAGGGACGTCTATTCTTCAATAAGTCTTTCCTCTTTTTGTTCCAAACGATATTGTCCCACTTAAATCCTAACATCGTTCTTGTTACTTCTATTTTGGACATCCTTTGACCATTAGGGACGTCCGTCATATTAAAACGATGTCGCTTTCTACTTACTTTTAACAAACGACGTTGCTTACTTTTCATCTTCTATAATGGACGTCCATTTTCCCTTGAGGGACGTCCGTCATAACCAAACGCTGCATTTCCTCTCCCTTTCATTTATTCTATTCATTTTTTTAATTTCATTTCCTTTTTAATTCATTCCTCATTAATCCCTAACCAACTACTCAACAATTTATAACTTACTCCCTCAATAATCTTCACAAATTAACATTTTCTATAAAATCTATTAATAATTTACGTTTTACATTTTAACAGAAATCCTCATTTAGACACTTCTAATAATTTCATTGAATAAATCTTCAATAATTATCTAAATAACCCTATTACACCCAATTAATTTCTCAATTACTCATTCTTAGTTCTGTTACGGAAAATTGGGGTATTACAAGAATGACAAAAAATTTGGTTAGATGGGTATGCTAAATTTTAAATATGAAAAAATGACTTGTATTGTTAATAATAGTACGATGCACTATTTTATGGATGATGGATGAGATTTTTATGGTGTAAGTTATAGTCTGGAAAATTGGAGGGATAGTTGGGATCTTACTTGAAATTATAGCTTGTAATTTTACTATTGAGAATGATTTGTTGGATAAGAGTTTTATTGGTGAATATTCTATAATATTGTAGGGGAAAGTGCATTGGTTTTGTGAATGAATGCAAGTGTTTATTAGGAGGAAACATAGTTAGTAACTGAAAGCAGTGCAAGGTTTTATTGGGAGAAGAAGAAAATTTTGTATCAAGTGTCTGCTAGGGGAAAACGTCCGTGGAAGGGTTGAAAGAAGAAGGGAAATAAGGGTTGTCGAATGGAAGGGCGGATGAACTATGGTTCGTCGGATGGAGTGTTTGCAAACAGAAACCCGACCACGAAAAGAAAGGTGTCCGCAGAAACGCTTATATCGAGTGGAGAAAGCAATGGTCATTGGATGAGGGGCACAAATAAGTTTAGGGTCGTCGGATTAGAAGGCGAAAGGGAAAATGCTCAGGAGAGAAAGATTGTAACATTATGGTTTTCTTACAATTTAAAATTTATAATTTGAAAGACTTTTATCCTTTATAAAACTCAGCAGAAAACTTTGTATTTAAAAACTTATTGAATAAGAAATGCATAAATAAATTTCCTTTCGTTAAAACCGTTTACTACTTAAAAAGCATGTCATAACTTAAAGCTTTACAGATTAGAACATTTACAAAATTGTTACATTAAACATTTTGTAACATTACATTTCCATTTTCACATTTCCATATGTCCACTTCACAATTCTATAAAATTTTATCATTTTAAAACCCGTTCGAAAATACTTAAAGGAAACATCAGAGTAAATACACGGAAACATTAAACTATTTTTCAAACAATATTATTTAAAACATTTGAAAATCATAATATAAAGTCTTTAAACAATTAAAACACTTTTATTTCTTTGTGAACCATAACCCCCACGGTTGATCTGCGCATGGTAACATAAGCTTGCTTCGCATCATACTTCTTCCACATTCACTTCACTTGGATCACAATCAATAACTACATCGCACGAGGAATTATGAACATATTGCCCAGTAAGAGAAATATATGAAATGCATATGCAATGCTTATGACAACTCTATATGCATGTCTGTTAGATTTATACATTGGGTCAGAACAACCTCTTCGGTCTCTGAACTCATCACACAGATTCGTTTCCACGTGAGAGCAACAACTTCAGTCTCTGAACTCACGTAAAAATGAATCCAATTACGTTTACATTTATTTACAATTGGGTGAGAGCAACCTCTTCAATCTCCTAACTCACCCACCCGTTAAGAGAGAGCAACCTCTTCAGTCTCCAAACTCGCCCAAACGGGTACGTTTTCACGTGAGAGCAACCTCTTCGGTCTCCGAACTCATGTAAAAACGAATCCATTTACGTTTACGTTTATTCACAATTGGGTGAGAACAATCTCTTCAGTCTCTGAACTCTCCCAAATGGGTACGTTTCCACGTGAGAGCAACCTTTTCAGTCTCCGAACTCATGTAGAAAACGTCAATTAAGTTCATTATTATTCCGTGTTATGCATGATATACAACCCTACTAGCATGCCTATATGAATGTCACATAGCAGTTCATATATCACAAGTAATAATACAATCAATTAACAACAATGAGCAAGAATCATGCATCAACTATGATTTAATACTAAACATTCTAACATAAAAGCAACATTAAACCTACTATTAAAGAAAACATGCTGTAAACTTCATTTAGAAAATATATCACAATAGTCATACTCCTCATCGTGCATCTGTGACCACTAAACAATATGTATAACCAGATTCTAGGTTATACTAAATCTAACAGAAGGTAGCACGGGAAGCATTTTACTTCAAACTCAATTCATCATATGAGCATATTAACCTTAAGAGAATCACGTACAAACCCATTTCTTCATATTTGATTATTAACATATTGGTTTATTTAAAAAACTAATTTATCTAAGGTTTTATTCTCAAGAAACAAGTTCACTAACAGGGAAGAACAATTCACAGAGGCATATAGGTAATATATCAACAACCTATTCTTGCAGAGAACCATTCCAAGAGTCAAGTAAACATGCAAAACCTCATCTTTACGTAACTGACTATAACATACTGGACAAATCAAACAACATGAAACCCATGAACTGAAACCATTCACAGAGGTATGAAAATTATAAAAAACAAACTAATCCAAGCAGAATAACAAAATCGGAAGTTCATTAACTTTTTTGTGTGATAATTATTATCTCTAATCTCTAAGTGGTTTAACACATTGAATGCATACAATTAATAATAAATAATAAGAGTTAAGGGATAGAGAAAATGCAAACCAAATTTGTTTACATGGTTCAGCAACTCCGGCCTACATCCGCACTTCAAGTTTCTGACTTGGGGATCCTTAAACTCAATAACATCAATCAAGCCTTTACAGACTATTCTAAGGTGTCATCCTTTTCTCTTTGACGACTCTCGGGGCATCACCCTTTGACTTATCGTTTGAGTACAATAAAAGGTAAAACTAAAAATCCTAATTCTCCCAAATATAAAATCTTAAGTTTAGGAGTTTGAGAGTTAGGTTTGACACTCAATTTGTTGAAAGAACACGAGCAGAAATTTCAGCAGCGTTTCAATATGATTCTCTCTTGGTTAAAGTGAGTTTCGGAGTGTCTTCTATTTATAAAAACTGCTAAACCTGTTTACCACCCTTTATTTGGTCGACTGGCTCCCTACTGTTGGAATATAGCCGTTAGGTTGTGCAGAGGGACTAGTTGACTGTTGCGGTGTATTTTGTTTCTTGACCCGTCAACTGCACACTGTTCATGGTCGGACGCTGTAGTGTATTGAAATTTTCCAGAGTTCTCTGCCATTTCTTCGGTCGACCTGCTTTTTACACTGGTCGACCGCTTTTCTGTCCTGACTCTTTCTTCAGCCAACTGGTCGACCACTTTCTTCACTTTAGTCAACCGGTACTCCTTGTTATGCTCTTTTCGAATCTTTTAAGTCTCAATAATCATACTATAATTTACATGAACTAAGGTAAACACGCTAGTAAGTAATAATACCTATATCAATGGTATTTCCAATAAAGAATAAATGTATTTACTTGATTCAAACTAAACTGTAATAAACAATTAATTATTCAAATAAAATCATAATCATTAAAATAAATAATCTAATGTCTATTAGGTTAATATAGTTGTTCATGTATATAACTTATTTTGACAAAAGCCTCATCGACGATCTTGGGCTAGTTTAAATAAAATGGTAAAGAGTTTTATGATTTAAAATCTATGTACGGTAAATGAGAAGTATGACAATGGTTTTCTAAAGGATGAGAAAAACTGTTTTCGCATGCGTTGCATTTAATATAGATTTCCCTATTGAGTTTGTTACTTATCCCTTAAATTAAATTTTTTCTAGGTTCGATGTATAAAATTTGCACGATGTATTTGTTGGTTGCATGTGTTTTCCGCTTTGGTGTTTCGGCTTCCCTTTGGGTGAGTGGAGATATGTCATTCCAAATTCTTTCGTCTCTAGTACAGATTTGATGTTTGATATTGTATGGTTTGTTTCTTGCACAAGGATTTGTTTTTCTTCATGTTTATTGTACTATCTTAACTCTTGTTGATCACTTTGTCTATCCTAACTCTGTTTTAGATTTTGGGCTTAATTTAATGTTAAGACTTTCGCTTTATCCTAGCATTGGGCTGGTCAATCAGGTTTTTTCCGAGGATCGAGTCGTTTGACCAGACGATTCTATTATGCTCGCCTTCGGATCGTGACACATGACACTTATACACGTAAATTCAAAAATAGGTGAAAGAAAGTAAAAGAGAAAATATATAGATTTTACGTGAACAATTCTACAAAGATAACAACTAGAAAAAGAGAAATTCAGAGTGCCAACAATTCATAAAAAAAAGAACATGTTGGGCTACAATAAAACCACACATAGAAATTGCAAAAGTCCACACCAACAGACTATAAATGTCTTTTGCTACTACCACATATACCTTAAAAAACAATCATAATGTGGAAGATATCAATAGTTTTGCAAGTGAAGAGAATAAACCATGCATTTATTCTTTTTCGTATAATTAAAATTGTCATCGTACCGAAGGCATGATCAAACGAGCTTCAATTTTGGTAAAACTATTACAGTTGTGGGGTAATCCCTAAAGCTTACGATAGCATAGGAAGAATGAAGATCAACTGGTTCTGTTGGATTCTTCTTCTACGCCTATTCAATTGCAAACAAACACTGTCAAGAGTAATGCTAAATGCTACAGACAGTCAAGCGTTACCCCATCGATGAAAGCTCATGATCTATTTAATAACCCGAAAAATAAAAAAGTGAGCTCTACAAATTTTTTTAATTTCGTGCTTCATTTCTGGTTAAAATGCTAATGATTTGCATCAAACTAATGTAGTTATACTCAGTTATTGTTGGTCTTGTTCAGCTTCTGAAGGGCCAATAAAATTCAGCATTTACCCATCAACACCATTTTATGATTAAACAAAAAATAGATATACTTCAACTGTTCAACACCACGACTGAAGCAGACCACACCATGGGCAAACCTTTAACTGAGAACCAAAAACACATCAATTCAGATTGTAAAATGAAAAATAAAACATTAATTCAACATAAGTTTCACAATTAAATATGTCCAAGAGCAACTGCAAAACTGACGTTCTGACAAATACTTGGTCTCAGATTGACGGTTTTTAGAAAACTAAAAAGAAAATATGTGAAGATAAGTGAAGTTCACATGCCAAAATTTTAGGCAGCACCAGCTCCCTTTCCCTTCTTTCTCTGAATCTTCTTGGTATAAAACTCGAGCTCCTTGCCCTCCAAGATATATCTGAATTATAATCATCCAGTCAGTGGCTTAATGAAAACAAATCATTTGCTCTCTAGGATGATAATTAGTTATTAGTTAGCCCTGAAAAGCTAATGCAAGTATGTAGTTAACTCAAGCATGTCACAAAATGCAACAACTATGAATAAGAAATACAAGTCTTTTATTTAAGGAAAAAATGGGACATGGCTAGTCATCACTTTTTCGGAGGCTAATTTACAGGGCATATTGTAAAATTTGTCAGAGTTTGAGCATTTTTCCTACATGGAAACTTCCATTTCGTGAATATATTTTTCACAATGCACACTTTGTATTACAGATCAGATGGCAGTGAAGGAAATGAGAAAATTAAAATCATGCTTTGAGCATCATACTCAATCATATATACGTCTGATGCAAGTAAACACTTAAAAGGGTTTGGAAATATATACCCATCAGCACGACCGCATTGACCAGGCCTAGATGAGATACAAGCCAGTAGACGACCACTACTAAATTGCTCTTCAATATGTTGGTCAAGCTTACGATCCTGCTGTCGTTTCTCAACCTTTCGCACCACATGGTTGCTCTTCTTCACTTCCTCTGTGGGTGCTTCTCCTTCCTATCGACCAATAATTTATCCAACGGTTAATAAAAATGACCAAATCAATCTACTTGCAGTCCCTCAAGAAATACTTCGTCAAAAGCAGCAATTATTATCGAGCTCAAATAGCATATAAACTTTACAAGTTATTACATCGTTTCAAAAAAGGAAACCTTCCAACCTCTTCTTTCTTGGCAGAAGTTGTGGTCTTCTTCTTGCGTCCAATGTCAACTCCATAGTGCTGGAGGTACCACTGCTTAAATGGTGCTGCATCAACCTGAACAATGGCACTCTTCACCAGAGTTTGAGTACGAACAAGCTCATTGTTTGATGCATTGTAGACAACATCAAGAATACGGGTTTTCCTGGTCACTGCCTCACTACCCCAAGAGTAATTTCCGGTGTCAAGCCTCAAAGCACGCCACTTCACATTGCCACCTCTAACTCTTATCCTCCTAACTGTCTTGTTACTTGATAGCTTTGTGTTAGCTGGTTGCCTTCCAAGTTCATACCTTCAAAAGAGAAAGAGCAAGGGTTTATGTTCAAGTTTTCAACCAAAAATGGACTAGGAACATTATTTAACATCATAAAGTCCGACTCTGAAGATCAAGGTTGTAGTCTTGCAATAATTTGGATTAGATTCAAATCCAAGTGGAAGCAACATAAATCAATCAGACAGTTTGGAAAGCTGAGATTGCCATATTAAAAAGAAAAGGCAAAAAACAAAATTATCAACACTAAAAATTGGATCTAAACAGAATAAATAAGAATAAGTTTCTGTCCAAGTGTGAAATAATAAGACGAAAAATGAAGATATTCCTCTGAAACCAATACTAGGAAATGTAGTAGCTACAAAATCAAAAATAAAAATACCAATAGAATGATCTTTAGAAAATTACCAAACAAACAACACTCACAACTAAAGCAAAAAATGCATCCAAAAGATAAAATCACAAAAAAAAAGTGCCCATTTTTCAGTTCTCTACCTCCCTTTCGCAGTCACCAAACAGATAAAATAAAAGTAACAAAAATCCAGAAAAAAAAAAAGACGCATCATCGAATCGAAAGGAATGAAGGAAATTACTTTCTCTTCTTTCTCCACGCCTTCTTCTTCCCTCCTGTAGCGCGCCGCTTGTGCATGGAATCACGAGAAATACCTACAAGTACAAATCACAAAGTTCCATGAGCATTAAACCACGGATATACCGAAAATCACAAAGCAATACCGAAATAAGAATCTTCAAGCAAAAACTAGAAATACCCATGATGAAGAATCGTAAATTCGAGGCACACTCCCTGGCAAGTTTTGCTCGCAGAGCGACCCAGTGAATTCAAAGACCGAGCAACCACGGCAAGGAGGTAACCTAGTATTTAAACCAAAACCCTAATTTTTGAGATTACTATAGTACCCTCATCAAAAAACCTAAGTAGATATATTAATAAATGTTGCAATTTTTAAAATTTGAAATTATTAATTTTTGTAAAGAACATAAAAAATTAATTAAATTTATATATTATTATTAAAGAAAAATGACAAATTAACCATCGTGGTTTGCAATCAATAACAAATCAACCACTATCTTTTATTTTCTAACAAATTAACCACTGAGGTATGAAAAAATGACAAAGCAAACATTACTGTCACATTTACGGTTAACAAACTGATCTAAATGTCGCGGTGTTCATAAAAAAGAACGTCGCGGCGTTCATCACTGATGAACGCCAACGTAATGAAGAACGCCGACATTCTTCAATGATGAACGACGCGGCGTCCAGATCAGCTTGTTAACGACAAATATGATAACAATGTTAGATTTGTCATTTTCTCATACGTCAGTTGTTAATTTGTTAGAAAGTATACCATAGTGGATGACTTGTCATTAATCACAAACCACGATGGTTAATTTACTATTTTCCCTATTATTAATGAAAAAGTTATTGATTAGTCATATATATATATATATTAAGATAAAATGTATATTAGTTTTTAATTAAAAGTAAAGAGAAAGTATGTTTTCAATCTTTATTTTTAATCAAATAATCTCATAAAATTAAAGGAGTTGCCAATAAGTCTAAATAGAAATAATTTATGATAAAATAATTTTAGCGATTCTATGCAATTAAGTTTTTGAACTCATTTTCTTCTTAAAATCGCCACAATCACCAAAATTATTTTGCTGAAAATTATTTCTTTTTAGAAATCTCCCCCACAGAGGAAATCACTAGAGAAATCACCGGCCATGATTCTTAATAACGAAGACTTAATTGTTGATATCCTTAATTTTTAGGAGATTTTTTTACTAACTTGAAGTTTGAAGAGCTACTTATTTTTCATCTTTTAGTTTATTATTATTAAGTTAATTATATATTATTAATAATATACAATTATTCTTTCAAATATAAGATAATCAAATTATAAAACTTTAAAACAAGTTTCTCTTTAATGAAAAAGAGTTTAACTGTGTTGATAATTTAATAACATATTCTGATGTCTGACCTTTATGCTTAATGAAGCGAAATTAACACTACAGATTTTATAGTTTAGAATCAATGATAAAATTAAACCTTAAAGAAAATTTATAGACAACTTGAAAAAAAAACGTCAACGACCTTGCAGTCACGTTTCCCGTCAAAATCCATAGATGTTAACGCTGCGGTTTCGTTGATTACAAGGACCGTCGAATGAAGATGTCAAAGGCAAGCAATAAGGGACGTCCTATTGACGTCCCACAACGATTATGGACCTCCAACGCTAAACAACATAGCGAGGAAGGACGTCAATTATCAGGGGACGCCCCTCCTGCCCGTTGGAACGAGGAACGAACGCCCCTTGATTGGAATGGACGGCGAGGATGGAGTTTTCCATTTTCCAAAAGCGTTGGCAAACGATGATTTATGACCGTTGGATCGAGGAAGAATGTCTCCCGCTCTAAATTGACAGCAAGGATGGAGTTTGCCATTTTCCAAAGGTGATAGCGGACGATAGTTCATGGCCATTGGATCGAGGAAGAATGTCTCCTGATCGGAATTGATAGCCATGATGGAGTTTGTCATTTTCCTAAGGCGATGGTGGACAATAGTGCATAGCCGTTGGATTGAGGAAGAACGTCCCATGATTGAAATTGACGGTCATGATGGACTCTTGAAGGGTTATGTGTAAGGCACCAACGTTTTAAAAAGGCGCAGACTCTCTCAATTAAGATGGAAGTCCCTCGTACAAAACAAACGTCCCTCTTCACATATCGGACGTCCCTCTTCTAGAAACAAATGTCTCTCAACTTAATAATACGTCGTTCTGCCAATGACGGACGTCCTTACTTTCAAAACGGACGTCCCTCGCCATCCCCCATAATTGACGTCCTTTCTTGCTCTGTTGGATAAGCATTGGACGTCCCTTGTCATTGCAGGATGTTGGTTGTTGCTACCTTTGAAGTCTTCGTTCGACAATTCTTGGCATGAACGAAATTGCGGCATTAATGTCGAGGGATTTTGCCGGAAAACGTGACTGCAAGGTTACCGGCGTTCTTTTTCCATAGTTCAAAATTTTAATTATTCGCAAATTTTCTTTCGAGTTTGATTTGTTGTTGATCTAAAACTATATGGTCTATAGTATTAATTTAATGAATTCAGTAAAAGTAAATGAATACATTTTAGTAGAGAAGAAAATTAAATGTACAGAAATATTTTTATTTATTATTTAATTATTTTGTAAAACACATTTTTTCATGTTTTCGAATGCAGAATTACACAAAGGCGTTAGTGTTGTGACCTGAACCTACTAACCAAGGTCGACACAGCTAAGAATTTGACGAAGAATAACAATCCATACTCAGCACAATTCACATATTCATAAATTCAGATACCAACAACCTTCATAACTCCAAACAAAAATTTTACAACTTCTCAACCTGTTTTCCAACTAATTTACTAAACTAGAGTTCTTAATCAGCCATCTCCATAAACCCAAATCATGGGGAAAAACATGGGGGGGTGAGAGAGAGAGAGAGAGAGAGAGAGAGAGGGAGCACAAAAGAAGAACATCTTAAGAAGTTGAAGGGAAAATGCCCCTTTTGTGGTTCTTCAGAGACTGGCAAAAAGCAGAGAATGCTCCTTTGAGCTCTTCGGGAAGAGGAAATTGAAGGGCCAAAGACAAGGGAGGAAGTGCGGTTGAATGCTCCCTTTTTTTGGTCATGGAAAAGGAATGAGCCAATGCAGGCTGCTGCTTGTTGAGACCTTCAATGATGAATGAGAATGCCCCGAATGTTACGCAACTCTGCAGAAGGGCCTGTGGCGCCCCTGCCAAATTACATACCAACCAAAATAAGCCATCAAAATCATGTCAATGGAGCAAACAAGTTAAGGAAGCTGCCTCATCATTGTTCATTCCCTTTTGTGTATCCTTTTCTGTGGCCTTAATAATTTTTTGAATTAATACTCGATTTATCGAGTTTTTTGATGTATAAGGCCTATATTTATAATGACATTTCAGCTTGCGAATCTATAGTAATATAATCATGTCGCATCTTAACTGAGCATCTTACATGATTAGGATTCACAATATGAAACTTAAAAAAATAGCATCAAATGTCTGTAAAAAGTATAAATTTTTAAAAAAATGTCATAATGTGTTACGAGAGTCAAACCAATAGCACCTCTAATAAATAGGATCTTTTAAAATTAAATTCAATCCCAATTATTACGAAAGAACTCCATTCCGTGATTGAGAAAAGCAAAGGGACGCTTGATATATGGAGACGAACCTAGATAATCCGTGTACCAGTCTATATCACATATAGAATCTAACAAGTGATATGTAGGAATAAGCCAAGAAATTATAGTTTAAAGCAAGAAGTGCAAATCTAGATTCTGAGAAATTCAATCAGTCAATGCAACACTGAAGAAAATACACAATTTGATTCGAGCAAAAAAGTCTAAGTCATCTTTTAAAAGAATATCTGTTAAAAAATATTGATTAGAAGAAGAATAACTCTAATTAGCAGCATTTTTTTTACTGGATGCGTACTGCATGAAGCAGTGCTAGGATTTTTGCGTCCAACATAACATAAAATGCAGGAAGAAGTAATAAACCGTATGAGTGCGAATTTCTTATATTGAATGATGAGTACCTGGAAAACTCAGTGCCAAACCAGTGCAGCATCCGGCCACTCCAGCATTTATAACTGCAAACAATCATAACTAATAAGATAAGCTGAGGATTAAAAACTTCAAGCTACCAGTCCAACGGTATTGACAGACCATCATCCTTTCCTCGAATTCTTTTCAAAATGCAGACAACCAAACTGTGCACTCCAGACAAAACAGCAAATGTCTGGAAATTTATAACAATAAAATGAAAGTCAAATAGTCAATTAACAAATAGAAACAGAAAATTTGCAAATGTCTGGCAGTTTATACCAAGAAAAAAAAATCAACACAAAAATAGAGCATGTTGAAGTGATTAGTCTTAAAATATGACAACATATCACACCTTTGCACAAGATCCTGCCTCTGTAAACGATCCTTTAAAGCCTTTTTTCTTTACCAATCCTGACCCTGAAGCACGTTCAGAAAATCATTCTAAAAACTGAAGTAATGCTCCCAGGATATAAATGCTAGATATTTACACATTTCTAACGTTAAAAATCAACAGAAAATATAAGGCCGCAACAAAAAACTAGGATTAAAGATGAAAAACAGTGAGCATGAGTGAATAAACCTATTGAACTCTAAAAGAAAATTTGATAGAATAAAAAAACACAGTCAAGGATTAAGAGAGAATTTAGAGATGCCTACAACATATTAACCTTTCCTTTATCTCGAATTACAGCTTTATTAATCCCTTACTCAAAACATAGAAGTAATTTTGCCATTCTAAAATTATTTATGTAATACCCGGAACTTCTGGGTCACGATAAACTTAGAATAAACATATATTATTTTATGATTATGGAAAACTAATTCAGAAAACATAATTGAAGAATTTAAATTGGACCGGCAATTATTATCAAGCAATATTCGGCATAAGTCAAGAGTTGAAATTGTGTCGATTAATATATGACAGATATATTTGATACATATATATATATATATATATATATATATATATATATATATATATATATATATTAATGGAATAAATAAAATTAAGGTAAAATAAAAGATTGGATTAAATGAAAAGAAGAAAAATGTGGATTAAACCGATTTTCCACTAGTTTTGAAAGAAAAGAGGGGAAGAAATGGAGAAGGCCTACGACCAATTTTCAAAGAGAAAGAGAGAGAGGGACTGGGGAGACAGGGGAGATCAGCTCCTGCGGTGCGACCTTCTCTACCAAACGGGTGCAACGAACGACTTGGTGTCGCTGGGCACAAGAGGGTGAAGTCGTCGCCGTGCGGCTCCTTGAACCTTGTGGATGGCTCGGAGCGTTCGAGTTGTAGAATGGAACTTGTGTGCGGTGATCTCCGCAACACCCAGGGCAATTGGAATGAAGCTCCCGCATGCTACGAAGTTGCAACGCCAAACCGAGGTAAGTGTTACAAGGTGTTGGGCAAAATTTCAGCTATTGCGTAGCAGAGATTGTCGATGAAGGATTGACCGTATGGATGGCGTGGCAGGAAATGACAGAAATGAGAATGTGGCGACACACGTTGGGGAGGCTAATCGTTTATCAACCGAAAATCAAGCATTGACCACTCCCAAACGGTTTCAGTTACCCGAGAAGAAATGTGCAAATCCCGATGCTAGAATTCTCTTGCCCATCCCCGTGTCCTTTCCTTTTGTGTTAGCTGAAGAGGATGAAGGAAAAGTGAGATCATGGGGATTGGTGGGGAGCTTATATGAAAAGCTCTATGTGAAGATGAAAGAGAGACAAAAGAGAGGAAGAGGCGGGACAGAGAGAGTGGGGTGTTCTCTGGTGATAGAAGGCCGAGAGTGTTGTGAGCAGAAAACTCCAAGGTGAATCAGGAGAGAAAGAAGAAGGAAAGTGAAGAAGGGGTTGCTTGTTCTCGGGTCTTCAGGTATGGGTCTTCTTCCTGTATTCTTTACGGATTATGTTAGAATTTATGTTTTGAATTTTATGGAGATTATTGCTGGATTATTCTGCTGTCATTGAGGGATAAGCCGTGAGTGAAGTTGTGAAGCAGAGAAAGGAGAGGAGAAAAATAGTGAGGGAGGAAGTGAGTTCAACACGGTTACGAGTTATTCCGGTATCCCTTGTTCCTTCACGTCTTTTATGAATTTTATGGTTGAAGGTTTTGTGATGTCCATCGTATGCGTATAAGATAACCTGTGAAGTGAAGAGAAAGATGTTGAGATATAAAATGTGTTATTGCTCTGTTTATGAACTTAATGGATTTAATTATGTTAAAAGTGAGGGGAAAAGATGAAGTATATGATTCTCTGTACAGCTTTGATAATTATGCTTCTCAGTTGGGTTTTCTGCTCACTGCATACTGTTGAAAATAATGTTCTACTTTAGGATTCGGTTACTGTTATTAGCTATTATTGTTGAGGTTGTTTATGATTAGTGTGAAGTTGGAAATATGCTCTGTTGGTTCTAATGAGTTTTACCGTTTGAATATATATATGTTCTAGAGATTGTGGATTTAGACTTTGTATGATCTGCTATGTATTAAGTATAAATTATGGAAGTTGTGAAGTGTTATCGATAATAGAACTTAGTGAATGTTTGTTGAGGAAATGAAATTAATGAATAAATGTTATTTATTTTGAAGGTATTAAGAAGGAGGACTTAAGTGCTAAAACACATTACAGACGCAAGACAAGTGATATTGTTTGTGTTTTGCTTTGCATACATCACAAGAGTTAGGGTTGTTTGATAGTTGTGTTTACTAAATTAGGTTCAATTATGATCATGTCATAGTTCGAGGATATTACTGTTGATTGAGGATGTATTGCTGCATGATGGTGTGTTTATTAGAAATAGGTTCTTTTAAATGATATGTCTATTTGATTTTAAATGATATTAATAATGATCATGCTTAAGGATTATAAGATATTTATAATGATCATGTTTCGAGGATTTTACTGATGATATAGATACTGTATACATTCACAAGCATCATCCATCATAATTTTCAAAATGATACGAAAATGGTTTTAAACATGGTTTTAAAAAGAGAATAGAAACAAATCTTAAATGATAAATGGTAAAATAGAGTAAAGAAAAAGATAAAAGGAAATCAAGAGGTTAATGTATATGTTGAGGCTTTGAGAATAAGTTCCCAATGTAGTTGTGAGGCTTGGTGGACGTTGTCCCCATCGTAATCAGCTGAAGCTTTGACATGTAACTCATAAATAGAAGTTTTGTAGACGTTATCTCCATGGTTAGAAGCTTGGGTGGATTAGTCGTCCCCCAATGATTGAGTTGCATTCCACTGTTAACAGTTAAAGCTTTGGTACGTAACTTATAAATAAATGTTTGGTGGACGTGGTCCTCATGAATATATGCTTTAAATGAATTGTTTCCCCAATGGTTGAGTTGCGTTCCAATGTTAAACAATTGAGGCTTTAGTGTTGAACTCAAACTCATGGTTAGAGGCTTTGGGTGGACTCGTTCCCCAATGGTGAGGGTTTGAGTTGAACACCAAAGGCAGAACAGTAAGGTAAGGCAAGATAAGATCGAGGTTTTTTCTGAGGTATTCTGGGAACGGATGATGTAAATAGAAAACGGAAACAAAAACAAAAACGAAAGTAGAAACTGCATACATGTTTTAAAAGCTACATGTACATTGCATTTTACTTTATATCACTTACTAAGCGTTAAACTCATTAGTTTAAGTCTTGTTGATGTATGTATATGTACGAAAACAAGAGAACATAAGAACAGGTTAAGGAGTAATTGATGAAAGATTTGCACGTGCAGATCTTGTGGCTGGCTAGGCTGAGAGATTTAAGAAAGAGAGATGGTTTGTAATGTGATTTAATTGTAAAAGAAAAGACTTTTATTTATTTCCGCTACAATATGTAAAAAGATTTTAGAAAAAGAATTTTAATTATTGAGTTTTACAAAAGAAAAGTCTGTTGCTGTTTTTATAAAAGAAAATTTTTAAAATTTTACACGAACCGGGTCATTACAGTTTCAATAAGTACAAAAGTGCTTTTGCAATCATTAATCAATGTTCATAGAACAAAAATAAAACTTTATCTGGGAACCATTAACCTAAAACATCGTCAACCTATTGTTCATCCCAGTGTCCTCAAAATTCTAAAAGCAGTCTACGGGGAAAAAAATCACAACAGATAAAAATTAACCAAAGTCCACATAAACGAGAAAAAAAAAGCCACAAAAAATATTTAAACTCCCAAAGTCCGTACTTTCAGGGAAACTACGGAAACGTATCATTGATTAATAACAATCATAGCAACAAATAAAACAATAACAATCATAGCAACAAATAAAAGCACGCTTCGCAGAGAGAGAGAGAGAGGGAGAGACCATAGCCGAAAATGGAACCCATAAAGGCTCCAGCAGCGGAGTCGCCGGCGAATCTGAAAAGGCAGACGGCAGGGCCACTGGAGGAAGTGGGAATCAATGCATCAGAATTTGAATTACTAGAATTGGAGATTGGATTGGTTTCGAGCTCAGTTTCAGAATCAGACTTGGAAGAGTCGGCCATTGCAAAAATTCAATCTCCTTTTCCCCTCTCTAGCTCTGTAAACTCTGACTATCCCCTATCTATCCCTATCCCGTTTTCTTTTAATGTTACGACGAGAAAAGATAGCAGACTTGTAAGTCAGCCCACAAACCAGCCCCAGAGTGCAGAAAGATTAGAGGTCCAAGGCCAATGAGCCTAACATTGAATCACTCTATTTATGGTGGACTCAACCGAACTTGGGCCCTTGCGATAATCAAGATGGCCCTAATAACCAACAAATGACAGTTTAAATAAATAATGTGTCGTGTTCTAATTATGAATTTATTTAGTAAATTTTAAAATTGAATGGTGTATATTTTAAAAAGAAAAGCTTAAAACCAAGATATAGTTTATGAAAAAACAATGAAACAAAATTAGAAAAATGAACGGGGAAATTTTGGGTATGGAGAGACAACATGGGATTTGTCTAATAATGAAGAACAGCACTCAGAACACAACACCTGATGAATGATGTTCTGTAGTTGATGGTTGATGATGCATGACGGATGATGGATGATGTTCTAGTTGATGACCGATGATGACCCAAGATGGGTCTTTCTTATGATGATGAAAAGAACTGAAGCAGAAAGAGAGTGGATTGTTTTCAGTAATGATATTGATATATGGCTCCAAACTCTGCTCTCCATGCCTGATCTTCATCCACTCCTTCTTCACTTACTATTTCTGATTCTTCTCTGTACAGTGGCTTCAATGCAGATGAAGGCAATCTGCTATCTGCAAGATACTGTTTCATCGTCTCCATCTCGGCCTTGTGCTTCTCTTTCAGTTTCTCCATTTGCTTCTTCAACTTCTCGTTTTCTTGCTCGGCGCTCGTACAGTTTTCCTGTTTTTATCCAACAACTCAGGTTAATTCTACTAGAAAATTGTCTGACAATTCAGGTTAATTCTACTAGAAATTTTTCTAAAGTTATTGCCATGAACCTCTGCAACTGAGGCTGATTGCTCTGCTTCTCTCAGCCTGGCAAGGAGTTCTCCGGCAGCCTGAACGGCTTCTGCGGTGTCTCTGAGTTGAATTCTCAGGCTCTTGTTCTCCTTTTTCAGGAATTCCCTCTCCCTCTCCTTCTCTCTTCTCGCTGCCGAAAGCTCTGCAGTAAGGCATTTAGCAAAACGAGATCCGCGACCTTTAGCTCCGGCCTTCTCTGCTGCTCTTTTAACTTCTGCTATACCTTCCATTACAACCATATGCTTTCCGACCAATTCATTGTATTTTTCTTGTAACTCGGAGTAATGCTCGATAATTCTGGCATGGCCAAGAACAGCTCTCTGAATTGCATCATCCAACTCCTCTTTGCACATTTTCTCCAACCTCAACTCCATCTCCACCTTCTCTGCACGTCGTCGACTCGCATCAAGATCGATTCTCAATTCGTCAGTTAAAGATATCCATTCGCTCTCCATTTCCATCCATCTCTGTCTTTCTTTCTCCAGTTCCTCCTCACTGATTTGTTTGAAATCTAGACCACCTTTTCTTAGCTGAATGGACCGTGCCAACAATGAGGTTCTTAATTTATCAGAAGACTTTTGAACCGACACATCAGACGGGCAAGCTGCTAATGATTGAAGCTTTGCCTTCAAACTTTGAATTTCCTTTAAAAGTGCTTCCTTCTCATTCACATTTGAGAATCCATTTTGATTCTGAAGACTGGGCTGTTCTTGTTCTTCCTTAATTTCGCATACATGGGTGGTGCCGTCAACTTGATGGAACTCTACAAGATTGCACCCTTCAAGCTGTCAAGTATATACCATTAGAAACTCTGACATGGAATTGTTATGTCAACATTTGAATGAGTAGATTATATTAATGTACCTTCTCAACTGATAAAAGTTTTTCAGCAGATGGCTCAAGACCAGTATTGTCCCTTTCTTGACCATCTTCGTTCATATGCAAATCGGATGTGATTTTTTTGAGCTGCGTAAACAAAAGTTTCACCAAGTGAATTCATTTAAAACAAAATTTGAATCAATAGAAAAAATTCATGACAAGGAAAAGCTGGTAAAGCCATACCTCATTTGAGTGATTGAGTAGGATGGAATCAACAGTTTCATTAACCACCTCCAAAGGTAGTTTCCAGTTATTGTGAACGCCATTTATTTCATTTCTGTATATTCTTTGTTGGCAAGATGCACAGAGGTACGAGGATGGTCCATTAACCGATGAGTTCACTTCTTTAAAAGCCAATGAGTCTGCTTTTGGGGCTGCTGGGCTAGTTTTCAGTGCTAGATGCTCAAAGGAGAAGGACACTGAAGATTTGATCGATGCTGAATTTTTCTGGTGATAGTCAATGAGATTCAAGCCTCTTTGTAGACTAGCAGCCAATGATTCAGTTGGACCTTGAATTACCTTACTTCTCTGCAAGGTGGATTTAACACATTCACTCTGATATGGCATCTCCGTTGATTCGTTGTTTTTGAACTTGGAACACTCTGACTTTTTATTGTTACAAAGTGACGAACTTGATGATATAGCCATGCTCTTCCTCTGAGATTTTCCAATTTTTGGAGATTCTGATAATGGTGGGTCTTCCAGAGTAGGAGACCGACGGCTCGAGTTGATTGAAAGGCTCCTTCTGATCATAGTCTCAATAGCCTTTGAGTTGATGGGATCGCTAGCAATGCAATGTAATGACTCAATTTTGTCATTCTGAGGTTTGTCTAAATTCATATCTACAACTTCAGTTTCATCCTCTGGACTATTTACATCATCATCACTCATTGAGTCCATTTCAACACTTTCTCCAGCTGATGAAAAGTCCAGGGAATCTCTTCTGGCAGGTAGACTTGTCTCAATTGATTCACAAGAACTATTCAACTTATTTAGCTGTTGACGTAATTCCTTAATGTCTTGCTCATCGAAATTAACGTATTTGTCAGACTCATTGTCCATCTTTGGGGGAATAAGTGAGCGGCTAAGGCTAAGTCTTAACTGATTCAAGCTTTCTCTTACATTTCGGCCTTGAAAATATCCATTTGCACTTCCCATTGAACTGCTGCATGCAGGTGACTTGGCTCTTATAAGTTCTTCCTGCAACATATTCGACACAACTAATTACTACTGCCTCAAGAAAACTTCTAAAATCTCATCAAGCAAGGGCAATACCTTCAATTGACGAATTTGATCACTCAGATCATTCACGTCATCTTCTGTTATTTCATTTATCACAACTTTATTCTTTATGCATTTTAGTCGTTGTCCAAATCTTAGAGTCTTCAGTGTTTCCACAATGTGGCTGCATTAAATAAGAAGATCAACAAGAATAAACTACTTTAAACAATTATGATTAGTTAAAGACCTTTGCAGACATTATGGCAATGACAATACATTAGACTACTACTTTGGCCTTACAACTATGATATTTCTAGAAGCACTTAATCTGGAGAACATAACAAGCTAAATGCTACATCATTTCCATAAGCACTCAATCTAGAGAATAAAACAAGCTAAAGTCTACATCATTTATATCAATTTTCCTAGATAATGATGATTTAGTTAAAGTTCTAGTTTAAAGTCAAATACTTGTTATCTTGAGAAATGACACAGATGACTGTGAGCTTAGCATTGCCACCAAGTGAGTCTCGCAGTAGATGCGTCAAACAAGAATTTGTATACAAATCATCTTCAGCTTTGCCAGGATGAGCTTCATTTGAAAGTGAGTTCACCAAGTGCCTGCATAACACAGAACAGTTTGACAAACTCGAACAAAAAATGCACTGATCAGATAAGATCGAAACATCATAGGCAATTAGTCTCCTGATCCACCAACTCCTCCACTACATAGATCAACAATGATTTTGCTGAGTATATGTCATATCATACCCAAGTCGTGATAGAGACTTTTTCAAATTCTTGGCTTCCCTCTCACACTGTCTATCCATATCATCATTTAGGTTTCTATCCAGACCTGCAAGATCAATGAAGCTGATTCGGCTTGTTTTTGAGCTGCCAAAACTTGATGAGTTTCCCTGTTAAAGTGTGGATTATATGTTAGATTCAAATACTTGTGATTTGAGAGAATTACATGAAGAATAAAAGCTAAAACGCCCTTGGATGATCTTAAAGTCGATAACATGAAAAAAAAAGTCCAATGCATACATAAAACTATAATGAAACCTTAGTCATGAAATGAAAATTGCTTGAGATTTAATAATATACCTTGCTCCATGATTCGATGATGAAATTAAACACAACATGAGACCTTGAGCTCTTAGAATTTACTGTGGTTGCCCCTACTTTTCTACTTGAAAGTCCCTGGATAACGTAAAAAAAGTTATCAAACCAAATGAAGTGCTTCAATGTTAGAAGAGTTGTTCACAGCACTCAGAATTTCCATCTCAATATTTATTTTAATTTGTTTACCTTAATTAGAATCTGTATCACATCATCATAGCTTGTCAAATATTCTTCAGTTAAGTTCTCAAAGTACAATCCCCTTTTCGCATCATCCTTTATCTAAAAGAAGAAGAACAAAAAAAATCATCATTTCAAAGAAAACATATCAGATAAAAAAGAGGATGAAGAAGAAAATAAATGCTATTCATAAAACAGTCACAATTCAAGACTGATGAATCTATTCACCTCAAGGTTCTTCTGAGTTGGATCAAGTAGATTACCAATTTGCTCATTATAAACCTGTCAAATCAAACGTACAACAAAGTCAAGATACCATTCTATGATTTTGTTCCAAAATCACCCAGTACAATGTAAAACTCTCAAGTACCTCGAGAAAAGAACATCGACACTGATAATTTATCTGTTTTGTTTCAGAGTTTTCATGTTCCTGAAAGAAATTATCCAATGAAATTTTTTAGAGCACAACTAAAAAGTTTGTCATCTTTAATTTAATAAGAATATAAGAAAATAAACATACTTTCTGAATCTCCGAGAATAGCATTTTGAAAATGCGAGGAACAATCCCTTGGTTACTAGCAGATGATATATCCTCAACCATGGGGCCAGGCAGACCCCACATTGTGTATGTCTTTTCAGTTCCAGTCTAGTGACAGTTAAAATCAATCAAGTTACTACAAGAGAAAAACAGGACAGAAGGTACACTTGAGCAATCTTGGCAAAAGGGAACATCCACAACATTATCAAGTACCTGCCCGTAAGACAAGATCGACGAGTTGTAACCTGCCAATGCATTTTTAACCAAAGGAACGCCCACCCGCTGGAAAATATCTTCCTGATAGAACCAAAAAATGAGGACTGAATAACGATTTTTGTTACAAAAACAGGAGCTGATATCATAAGAAGAAACTATACCTCATTTTTCGTTTATAATCTTGTAACGAGAGTCAATAGTTATCCAATATAAATTCAGTGTTCCAAACTATATGTATTTGCTACTTCAAAGCATACTAGACGGGAATCATAATTTTTGTTACGAAAAACAGGAGTTGGCACTGAAAGAACAAAAACTGCAACTCACTATCCGTTTATATCAATTCTAAAATGAGTGTTAATACTTTTCAAATCAAATTCACCATTCCTTAATGCAACTACTAATCATGGTTGGAAATCTCTAAACTACTTCATAGCACGATAATACTTGTGTAGTTCGGACAGAAATTATCATTTGACGACAGGAGATATTGTAAATTTCATAATTTTGAAATGAAAACCAATACCTGTTTGGTTTTCGAATCGAAAACTTGGTCAAACACAAATTCTCGTTCCCCAACCGATAAAGTATCAGAAGAGAGCTTTCTCACTGTCAGATCTCCCTCCCTCATCTCATCATTTGGAGATCTGATTCTCACAACAACCTAATATAAAAACGTATGTCGATATTAACAGCATACTTGACTTTGGAAACTGATATGTAGCAATTAAGCAGAGAACTTAGTTTCTCGTACCTTGACTGATGGGTCAAAAGGCAACGACACTTCTTGCTGGCCTTCCGATTGGGAAAATTCATTCTAAAATACCACATTTCCAGAAATTGAGAACTTCGTGAAAATTAAAAAACGAACTAAAAGACTTGTTTCTTCTCAAGAATACAGCATACCTTTAATAGTGTATCAGGAGGAACAGATAGTTTACGGGGCGAAGTTATTGTGGCTGGATCCGGCTGCGAAATCAAAAGTTTGGCTGGGAATCGTTTTGGAAACAAAGCTGAGGCATCATCATAGTTGATCTGAATGTTTGGATCGACAGGTGGAGTGTTTTCAGAGATAGGTTTGAGAACTGAAGAGCTTGAATTGAGTTTCTTCTTAGTGGACATTGATTTAGGTAGGAGATTACGGATCGATGAAGCTGATATGCTTCCCAAAAACCGATTCTCCGTCACCTCAGTAGTGTTCGTCCTCATGATTCAGAGCGGAGTTAGATAGAGAGAGAGGCTTTCAAAATGTAAGAGAGAGAAGAAAGAGACTTATGGCGAGGGAAGAAGCCTACCGTTGAGAGTAGGGTCATTTGTCTTTGGATTTCAAATAATGGCAAATGACTAAACAACCCTCTGCATCGTTGAAATTTTTTTATTGTTTATAATAAGTAAACTCTAATTTTACAATATAACTTGTCTTTTTATATTCCATTTATTAATTAATTTCAAGTAATATATTAAATATTATAATTTATCATAATTATTTTACAAATAAATAAACAACATGTGTAACAATCATAGAACTATATGTTATCTCTTAAAAAAATTCAAATAAAAGGTTTTCATGAAGAAATAAACGAGGGCTAATCTTGTCTTTTCCAATCTTTAAAACCAACCGTTACATTGGTGGGGGTCCACGTTTCCAATGGCGAGAGTATAATTAATTATGACATCAACCATGGAGGTAATGGGGCCCACTTCCTTCTTTTTGTTGTCTCCAACCATTATTAATTAGTTCTTAATTATTATATATTATGGGTTGATTATTTAATTTTAATTATTTCAAATATATTGAGTTTTTTTTTTTTATGTCCATTCAAATTATGTACATGAATTTTCTAACTTAGTCCTTTTAGCATATTATTTTTTATTTTATATTAGTTAAGTTGCTTTTGAATAAAGTGTATATTATCCTTTGAATTTAAGAGCAATTAACACATAAGTTCTTAAATTTAGGAAAATTAGTAGTTAAGTCACCGTCATTAGAAATGTGATGTCTTCTGTCTTCTCTTTTGGAGGATCGAGAGATAATAAGCTACAATTTTGGCAAATGAACAACTTGTAAAAGAGATTTTCAAAACAATATAAACTCTTGTGGCTGAAAATTGCAATTTCTTTTATTTAAAAATCATTCGAATAAATCATGTGAAAAAAACAGGCGACTGTATTGACGGATCCCAATGAATTGGGACTTTGTTATTAATTTCCTTATATTGAAGATTTTATCTCCAAGACGTATTTATTGTTCACTTTTGTCTATTATATGTATAAAAGAAACTAACAAAACATACTCTATAGTTTAGGATTAGCAGCACCTTCAAAAAATTTAGTGAATAACTAAAACTTAAATTATAAGAAATGAATAAAACAAATATCGCAATTATGTTTTCCATCAAAAAAACGTTTAGTCAAACGTCAAGGATGTCACCAGAACCTCCAACGGACGTCCACAGATCAACCTTGGATGTCCTTGAATGACCAAGGACACCTAAGATTGATCTATGAGGAGACGAACATTTAATGAGAATCAAATTAGCTTTGATAGTAAATTATACGAATCATAATAGTTTTGATTCCAAATAATAGCCAACAGAATCTGCAATAAGCCGAACACTTAGATAATAGATATGGAAAAATGGAAAATATGAATTAATGGAGAAGAGAATCAGAGTAAAGGGAGGTCAGACTGAAATATGGTGGTTGGCAGACAATGAGGAATAACAGACGATCGAATGGAAAAAGATAAAAGAAGATAAGAAAATAACTATTGGATTAAATTAAGGGACGTCCAAGTTCTGACATGAGAGATAAACGGCTAAGATGAAATAGTGGAAAGACCTACGACGGACGTCCCTCCACTTACAACATCCTTTAACATAAAGAGACGTCCGTGGATGTTAGGTGATGTCCATTGATGTTGAGAGACAACGTCGTTTAATATTGAAAGACATTTATATTGATGGAAAACGTGACTACGTAGTTTGTGTCATTCTTTTTTTCATAATTTGATATTTTAATTATCCGTAAAATTTTTATAAAGTTTGCCGCGTGGAATTTGTTTTTGTTGATTTCAGTGCCTTGATTCAAGTTTAGAGAGCAAAAGTGGAGACGTGATTTTCATTTTTATGGATTCCCCTCCTTCCATTGTTTCACCATTAAAGGACAGCTCTGTTTCAATCGGCAATTCCATTTCAGAACTCTCATCTATCAGTGTTCTTGATGTGTACGTTCATAAAGCTAGAGAGATTCATGATACGCCAAGCTCTGTCTCGTCCGTTATCCTGAAAATAGTGTTTCTACTAAAATCATTAATGGTGGAGGGAGAAATCCCATCTTCGACAAAACTCTTGAGACCTCTCTGAAATGCGAGATATGGGTGTTGAGTAGAGTGAAGAATTATCTCCAAGAACAGATCCCCTTATCCGAAGTTCTTGTAAAAAATGGGAAGTTACATAGGATTTTTCTCTATCTCTTCCTCTGAGTTGTTCCATTCCCCAGCCGAATTCATGGAATTGTCTATCTTGTTCACCGGGGCTTCACCGGAAACAATGGAGTCAAATAGAAGGATCGAGGATTCTGAAATGAGTGAATCAATTCCAAATGATTTGGAGAAGATTGAATTTCCAGTTCCTAAGATTGTAAATGAAGAGCAAATCATGATTTCAGAATACTTTGGGATATCGTGTTCCAATTTGGATTTCCCAAAATGCTGAGAGCTCAACCACTTCTCATTCCGACAGTCATCTTACTTAAGAATTCGATGTCCATTCCCTTGAAAGCGCTGAAGTTCTGCAGATTATTTCTTCCCCACCCTCATGAGAAAATGGCATGAAAGACCAAATTCTTCAGCTCCATTCTCTTCCAAAAACGATAGCGAGGGACATTAACGTGCAAACTCCTAAGCTTGTAAGCGTGAAGATCGAGTCTGGATCAGAGGTTGTGCAGCAAGATATTGTGAATATGAAAATGAAAAGGATGCAAGTGGATCATTAGTTATTTTTGTGAGATAGGTAGCGACCACCCATCTACTATAAAAAAGATTTTTTTCTTTTGCGGAAAGCCAACAACAACTCGCTTTCTTCTTTTGCGGAAAGCCAACAATTGGCTTTGTCCATTTGCAGGGCTTCCTCCCAATAAAGAGGGAGTTCCTGAAGAGCATCCCAAAATCATCCGAGAGAAGAAGAGAACGAGAGAAGGTGGTGAAAAATAGTGAAGATTATTTTGAGAGAGAGAAAAGAAAAAGTGAGGAAAAAATAAGTGAAGTGTATTTGTGCATATTGAAAAATCTAAGAGTTGTGTTTTTCTCTTAGTGAATATTTTCTAGAATATTTAGTTTCTAGAAAAATATTGTAAATATTATTTTTCAGGGTCAGATTTTTTTGGATTCGATCCCTGTGATTTTTTTTTCTAATTTGGTTTTCGACGTAAAAATTCTCAGTATCTATTTTCGCTGTTATTTCTCTTACATCTTGACTGTTAAGTTATAATAGTGTGAGAAAAATATTCTTGATATTTTTGGAATCACATCTACTATCGTTTTTCATATCGGTTAGTGGTGTAATTGTACTGTGTAAGTAAGCTCTGTCTAGGAGACTGGATTTCAAGTGAGACCGTTGTGACCCTCCAGCCTTTTTTGAGAACTTACTTGGAAAAGTAATTCTGTCTAAGGAGATTACCAAGAGCATTCTTTTCTAAGAATTATCTTGATCGGTACTATACACGTTTATTTCAATTCTCCATATTATCCATATTTTTCCCAACAAATGGTATCAGAGCTTTGTTATTATGGCGGGAAGAGTTGAAATTGAAAAATTTAACGAAAAAAATTTCTCATTGTGGAAATTAAAAAAAAACAGACAAAAGAAAAATTGATTTTTCTTTTGCTGTTTGTTTCGTCGCCTCTGCTTCTTCAGCAGACAGAGAAGCTGCTGTCAGTGGAGCGAAGAAGAAGACGCAGAACAGAGACTTCTGTCCCACTGTCCAATGCCGCATAGAAACCATCGCCATCCACCGTCGTTCAGTTGGAAGCAAAGAAGACAAGAGCGACCATCCTCCTTCGCAAAGAACAAAGAGCGGAGTTATGTAATACCCGTGTTCCTCCATTTTCCTCGTTATTGTAAATTGGATCCATTTTTGGTCATCAATGACATTTTTGGAGTTGGTTATGTTTAATTTAAGTGTTGGAATAAGTGGTTATAAATTAGAGTAAGTGTGGAAGTAGTTTGTTAGGTTTTTATTGTGATTTCTCGGGTTGGGGACGCAGAGGACGCAGTTCTGCGTCCTCACTTGCCTCTTTTGCGGACGCCGCGGACGAGGAGGACGGCATTTCTTGCGTCCGGTTCGCCTCTGGACTATCCTGTTTGATGCGGACGGTTCAAGCGGACGATGCGGACGCCATCTTTAGCGTCCGATTTGCCTCTGTTTTGCCTTATGCGGACGCTGAGTGAGGACGATGATTGGCGTCCGCAAGATCGCAGAATCGCGGGATTGAGTGGGTCAACCACTCCATCTCCATGCCATCCCTTATGCACTGACCCTCAATCGTCCCCCTAAGATGGACTAGACCTTAGGCACCTAAATTGAGGGTTTTAATTGCCTAGGGAGGGTTAGGGTATGGGGAAGGGGATGGGTTGATGACTTTTACCCCATTTATTTGAGTAAAATATGCAATTAATGGCACCTTGCAATAAAAGCCCTCCTCCCACGAAAATTGGAGTTCATTTTGGATAAAAAAAACCTGCTGGAGAGTGTGTGGTGGTGAAGTGTGCTTTGGTAGAGGAGAAAGTGTGAGGAAAAAGCTTGGAGTCAAGGTTTTTGCACAAGAATTGTAAAGGATTTCTACACCTCCGAGTTTCCACAAGAAAACCAAAGTAAGGAATAGGTCTTGGCATTCCAAATGCCCTACACCACAAGTAATGGCCTCTTGTTTAGGTCCAAAAGTAGGAATATATGTTGGTTGTTTAGGTTTCCTTCATTTTGTTGCATAAATGCTAGTTTCCACTTTGTCAATGCTAAAGTTTAAGTCAAATGCATGTCTTTGGATTATTGAATTAGCATAGCATGAAATCTTGGATTGATTAGCATCCTATTGTGCTCGTTTTATGCATGCAACTCCGTTCGGAGTTTGGGACTGGTTAGGATTAGAAAGGCACCTAAATTGCCTAAGATTTTCCATGCTTTTAAGTTTGGTTAATTGAAAATGTAGGATGCACGTATGCTAGATTTAATCGAGTAATCCCGTTTATATATTTCATGCTAGGTTTGAGTTCCTTGTTTCATAATGCCTATTAATTATGTTTTCATTGAATTGCCCTATAAATGTGAATTGTTAGAGTTTAAGGATGAAGTTCATGGTCTTAGCAACCTTAGGAAATACCACCACTTGGGAGGTATTCATGATGTGAGCGAAATGAATTAATAAAGTATGTAAAAGGGAGATAGAGACCGGGTTAATGGGTCGGAATTTAATCGGTGGACAAAATGAAAGATGTTCCCGCCCATGGGATTTATGTGAAACGAAACGAAACAAAACGAAACGAAACAAAATGAATGATGGTCCACTCTAGGGTATTGGATTCCGAAACTCACCCCCATTGCCCGCTAGGGTTCCCTAATCTCCCCACTCGATCCTTTTCGAGTAAAAGATGACGATAAGTAAAGACGGTTGGTTGAAACCCTTCCGATTGCATATGAGTGAGAGGCATTTGATGTGTTATTGTATTGTTTGTTTTCATTCCTTACTAAGCCTGTTTTTGGGCTTACAGTGTCTACTTGTGGTGTAGGTAACTATGAGTCAATCTATCCAGAGGTTGACGAAGGGGAGTTTCCCGTGGAGGAGGCGAGTTATCCGGCGAGGTAGACTTGTGGTTGTGGCCCTCCTAAGTAAAAATGGTTGTTTTAATTAAGTCCATTTGAGGTCAAATGTTTTGATTTAGTTGTCCTATTTTGGCTTGTACAACCTAATGTTTAAATTCCGCTTAAGAACTCTGATTTGGTTTTATGAATGAATGCTCTAGTTTTAAAAAGGAAAATTTTATTTCCGCTATGTTTTTATTTATGAAAAAGGGGTTTTAAAAGACGGGTCGTTACAAGTTAAGCCGGCGTTCATTGATTCAAGAGACAGAGAAAGGTTTTCTTCTTTGTCGCGTCACTGCCATCTCTGTTCAAAGGTTCGCCCGCCGATCAGCCTGCCTGCCGCCGACGAACCTCCAACTGTTGTCGTCCGACCTTCACCGAGGAAGCCTGAACTTACCCGATTGTTGATTGTGCTTAATTCTGGCATTGAGATTTAATTGAATTTTGTTGGATTATATTGTGGTTGAGATATCCAAAATTATTCTGGAATATTTTGGGGGTTGAATTTTGTGAGGATATTTTGAGAAAAATTCTGAATTTCAAGAGATGGTTTCAATGAGGTATGATATTCCGATGTTGGATCGGAATACTATATTTCAGTTATGGCATGTGAAGATGCGAGATATGTAAGCACAGATGGATCTAGACGACGCATTATTAGGGCTCGATAAAATGTCCACGTCATGGAGTGTAGAGGAGAAACTTCGAAAGGATTGGAAAGCCCTATCTTTGATACGTCTGCATTTATCAAATCAGATTTTGCAGGATGTTTTGAACTAGAAATCTATCGTTGAGTTATGGTTCAAATTGAGGCAGTTGTGTATGAAGAGAACCCTGACTAACAAGTTGCATTTGAAGCAACAACTTTATTCTCATCAGTTATTGGAAAGAGCTTCTATTACAGAACACTTGGCTACATTCAAAGAGTTAGTTTCAGATTTGGAGACTATGGGATGCAAGTATGATGAGGAGGATTTGAGGTTGATTCTACTATGCTCGTTGCCTGCTTCATCTAGTACTTTCAAAGATATGATTTTATACAGTAGAGAAAGTCTAACTCTGGAAGATGTTTATGATTCTTTGTTATCAAAGGAAAAAATGAAGCAGATTGTTGTTGGATCCAAGTCTCGAGATGAGGGGCTCGTCATTCGTGATAGAACAAGAGAGTCAAACAACAAAGGCAGTGATAGTGTTCAGAATTCGAAGGGTAGATTAAAGTCAAGAAACTGAGATAGAATCTGTTACTTCTGTCATAAGAGGGGACACATTAAAGCTGAGTGCTATAAATTGCATAATGAAATAAAGAGAGCTACAGAGAAGGGAAAACAACCAATGACGTCCGGTGAAGTAATTGTTGCATAAGAAGAAGACTATAGTGATGAAGATCTTCTAATTGTGTCAGAGGGAAACTCAAAGCCAAACAATGAGTGGATTCTAGATTCAGCGCGTTCGTTTCATATGTGTCACAACTGGGATTGATTTTCAACATATGAGGTCGTTTCAGGAGGTGTTGTGTTAATGGGTAATAACACACCTTGCAAAATAGATGGCATTGGTACCGTCAGAATCAGAATGTTTGATGGAGTTGTGAGGACACTGGGTAATGTGCGACATATTCCTAGTTTAAAGAAGAGTCTGATCTTGTTGAGTACTCTGGATTCGAAAGGGTACAAGTACAGCACTGTAGGTGGAGCCATGAAGATCAGTAGGGGTGCTCTCGTCAAGTTAAAGGGAAACAGAATCTCTGCAAATTTATATGTGTTAAGGGTTCTATAGTGACAGATAATAAGGTTGCAAAGTTTGTGAATTTACCTTCAAAAGGTTTCTTGGAGAAGACTCAGAAGAAATCAGGTTCTCAGGTAAAGTTCAAGTTGGATTCTAAATCCACATTAGAGCCGATATGTCAGCTTATTACAGATGTTCAGGGTGATCCGATCACCACATCGTCACCAGTTATAGTTTCATGTCATAGTGGTATCGTCAAAAGCAGAACCAAGAGAAAGGGTAAAGCTCCACGACGATATAGTGAAACTTCTACAGTGGGTTACGCATTGAGTGTGTTCGAGGGTATATATTCCAGTGGGAGGTCTTCAACATATTCACATGCAGTTCGTTGCGACATCTCTGGTAATTTGGTGGTACCATGGAGGAGATGTGATGTCTTCCTGAGTGTGTCTCTCAAGTTTAAGCAGGGCTTAAACTTGATCAGTATCAGATATGGAGTTGGTCCAGCATAGGCCTTTGTGGAAGAGGAGGTTATTTTTCGTTAGAGTTTTGCATATCGTTCGCCTTACATTGGAATTTCTTTGAAGATGGAGATTGTCAGAGTTCAGTGTTCTGGATTCGTTTTTGGGGTGGGCTTGGATGCCTACATTGGATCTCTCATGTGGAATTCGTGTCAAGGTGGAGATTGTTAGAGTTCGGTGTGACCAGAATTCTAGTTGGGTCAGGTTGGGTCCATATCCAATATTAGGTTATTTATTTTCTCTATATGTTGATGCTTGAGTCGCAAAACTCATTGTACCTTGATTTCCTAATATTGAATTTTTCCTCTACCCTTGGTTTTTTCTCGTTAGGGTTTTCCACGTAAATCTTGGTGTCCCTGCTTTTGTAGTTTTCTTTTTCCGTTTCGCGTTCAATTCTCAACAACTAGGCATGCAACTTGGTTGTTTGGATTATTTTGGTTGTGTTTATAGGTTAATATTGCATTTTGGGAGAGCTTAAAAAACAAACGTTGCCATGCAAAAAAATTTTTAAAAACAATTATCTCTATAACTCACATTGACATTTATTTAGGGGAAGCATTGTATTTTGATGAACTTGTCATCTCTTATATATTCTTTTTGATTGTGACAAAAAGGGGGAGAGTGTGGTTAAGTTCGGTATATGTTTTGGATATAGGAGGAGAATTTGAAGCATATGTTGTATGAAAATTTTCTTAGAAAAATTATTGCATATATTAAGGGGGAGAAATCAATTTTTAGCAATACAATTTTAAATATGCTTAGATTTAAAGATAAACAACTTAACATATTTTTTCATCATCAAAAAAAGGGAGATTGTTAGCCTAAGTGTGTTAGGCATAATTATATTTGGATGATGTTCAATATTAATTTAGTTTATAAGTTGTTTATTTGTTGAATTTAAATTCCGCAAACATTATCGATTATATTGGAAATACCTTTAATGAGGGTATTATTAATGTGCTAACATGTTTATCTAAGTTCATGTAGCGTTTGCACATTATTGTAGGACTTAGAAATCAAAGAAAAATAAAATTGGATTGTTGAGGTCAAAGCGCGGATGCGAGGGAAGCGACCAAATCAAGCTTTGGTCTTTCAGTCACTATGCGGTCGAGACACGATCGAAGGAAGTTGACCAAAATACTTCAGTGAATTGACGTTCAAGTTTTTGAACGAAGCGAGGACACAAGGAATGTGTCCAAATCTCTCAAGCACAGCAGCTCGTGGGTTTTCGGTTGAGATGCGATCATGGCCTGGTTGAGACCCAGTTAAAGAAGCTTTGAATCTGTAAGATTTGGGGATTCTGCGGTCGAAGCGCGGTCAAGGCAGTTTCAAATTTGTAAGATTTGGCATTTTTGGGGTACAATTGAGGTCGCAGGTTTCAGACGAAAAGTGCGACCGAAAAGCAAAGTAGTGATTTCCGAAAGAGTTTCGGATGCGATGCGGTCGAGGCCAGGTTGAGGCCAGCGACCGAAAAAGCACAAAATTGTCTAATGACTAGTTTTCAACGATCGGCTGAGGTCGAACCGAAAAGCATTGAGTCGACCGAAAAGTAGAAAAATTATAAATAGAAGTCACTTCGAGGATGGGGGTACTAACATGATTTTATAGCGAAGTTCTGCCAAAATTCTGAAATGACCTCTTGCCTACATTTTGAGTTCAAAACACAATCCTCCTAAGTCTATTGAGAGCACTTGTATTTGAGTGGTTGTTGTAAGCCTTAAAAGCTTTAATTTTCTGAGAGAAAATTGTACTTGAGCGAAAATGGTAACGCCCTAAGAATTAATTACTTGTAACGATACGATTGACATCCGTAAAGTTCAATCAAGTGTAACCGGTAGTGGTTGATGTGAATACATCTTCAAGGGAGAACCTTGAAGCACGGACATAAAATTGTTTTGCCGAACCGCGTTAACAACTCAGTTTCGTATTCTCTAACTCTTAGCTTATAGCTTATTATTATTGTGCTAGATAAGATTATAGTTGTGATAATTTATATACGGTTAGATAAATTCATAATCACACGAAAAAGTTTAAAAACTTAATTCACCCTTTCTCTTAGGTTAATTACGATCTTTCAAGATGATGACTGAGGTAATACTCCATACAAGAATGGAAAAAAAAATACTTAAGAGTACAAGTGGAATATGCTGTTAGGCACAACCTTTTTTTCATCAATTTTTTTGATAAACTTGTTGATGTTGTTCTCGACTGAAGTGGAAGATGTCTCCATCGGTTGTAGACGAATGTTTCCAAGCGGTTAGACTGTTTGTCAGAAAACACATGAACATTTGAACTCTACCTTTTGTATCAAGTTTATTAACTGGACAAATTTTACAATAATTTCTATCTCTTCTTTGGATGACTAGATGTCGTTGCAAATTTGAATTGAGTAATCAGATTGAGCCAAGTTATTTTTGTTTAGTTTTTATTGGTTTCTTATGATAAACGTTCACGTCATTAGCCAACCAAAGGTCGTGTGTTAAAGTTTGGATTTGTTGAGAACGTGTTGTCTATGACCGCCAACTTGAACATGCCATTAGGATAGAGTTGTTTCAATTTATATATGACTCAATATAGATTTTCATTCTTTCTATTTTTAACAAGCGACTTCTCGACAGTGTAGTATGTTTATCTGTTAGATTTTGATGTGACTTAAATTCTATTGGGTCGTGCCTGTGGGCCAGCATTGTAGATCTCATTTAGGTTTTATTTTCTCTATAAATTTATGTAAGCTAGAATCGCAAAGCTCGCAATTATATTTTGATCTTCATAGTAGATTCATTCCACTGCCCGTGGTTTTTTCCCCGAAAGGATTTTTCCACGTAAATTTAGTGTCCCACATCGTATTTTTTTTTTTCCAGTTATCGTTCGATCTTTAACAAATGGTATCAAAGCTTTGGTTTCAAGAGTTAGTGTTTCCAAGTGTGTTGAAACAAATTCACTTCGGTAATTCTGCATCGAACAAGGTTTGTGTAATTTTTTAGAAAATTACAATTTTTAGGAAAAAGAAAAAAAAAAGAAAAACGGAAAAATTGTTCCCCATGCCATTTGTGTTACTCATGAGATTTGTCCTCTCTATCGTTCAGCCGCCATCAGAAACAATTCCCCCGTTTTTCATCTCTATTTGAAGTTCTCTAGAGCAATTATGTCTCCGAGCAACAAATTTGTCATTAGAGAGTTTTCTATTTATCGTCAGTCGCCATAGATTATCTACATTCATGTTCTCCATTCTCGCTGTCAAGTTATTTCGATTGAGGCTGCCGCAAAAGTGTCCTTTGAAAATTGAATTTTTTTCAAAGATAAAAATCATTGAAAATCATTGGGATTTTTGAAAAATTTTTGGGAGATTAAATTTGATGATTTATGCAGATTTGGAATCGCGGGAATTTCACAATCTTGGAGATTGTTTTCGGTTGAAATTCAAATAAGATTTGAATTTTATAATATTTGCGATTATTTTGACGATTTGATTTTATTTTAGGAATGATTTGTTATAACAAAAATATCTGAAATTTGGAGATATCTTTTGGAATCCTGTGATATCCATGGCTTTCAGCTACAATTTTTTTGATAAATATTTTATTGAAGCCAGTGATTTTTTGGATCAGATATTTTGTTAAAGATTATGTTTTTGGGGCGATGAAATCTTTGAAATAGATCTTCCACTTTTGAATTGAGATTTGATATTTTATTATGGTAAAATAACGATATTGAAATTTTAAAAGATTTTGAAGAAGAGATTTGATATGACAGGTTAAGAGGTGAGATATATTCGCATAGATTTAGATGATTCTTTGTGGGATTTGAAGATATTATCGTCGTGATTTAAGTGTTTTTAAACCTGGTCAGCATTAGTTGCTGAATTTACCCTTGAAGACTTTTATATTGATGATTTGTATATTTCGAGATGGAGATTGTCAGAATTCAAAGTTTTGAATTCATTTTGTTGGGTCGGGCTGACGAGCACACGCTATAGATCTCTTTCATAGAATTCATATCAAGGTGAAGATTGTTAGATTTCGATGTGACCCGAATTCTATTGGGCCTAGCTGGGCCAGTGGGCCCGCATTGTAAATCTCATTTAGGGTTTTGTTTTCTTTATAAATTGATGTAAACTAGAATATCAAAACTCGCAGTTGTATTTTGATCTTCATAGTAGATTCATTCTTCTACCCATGGTTTTTTCTCAAAAGGATTTTTCCACGTAAATCTGATGTCTCATATCATTTTTTTTTTTTCGATTATCGTTTGATCTCTAGCATTATCATTGTTATAGTAACGATGTTATAAGAGAGAGACATGATAGCAACTCAATTGTTGTAATTGTTGTCAATTAACCAAAACCTACTTTTTTTCCTACAAATTCTCTTTGTTTATTTTCTCTTAACGCTTGTTTCAACTAATCTCACTCACCCTCTGTTTGCTTGTTAGACATATATTACGCTCTAACGATATGGGCAATTTATGTCATTAGCACACATTGTAAGCTAACTTATGACATTTGTGAGACAAGGCCCCTTGACTCTTTTATAGTCACTCGGAAGGTAGGACCGTGCCACCATGCCATATTATCTGACTATGGCGGTTTCATTTAGGCCAGGCCACACTTTTCTAAGATCTTATAGACATTGTTGAGAAGGGCGAAAGGTATTTCTAATGTTCATGCAAGGTTTAGCCTCAAATTCCTCATCTCTCTCTACAAATGGAAAGAGCACTTCTGTTTGGTTGGCGAGAAAATGCAGTTCTATTTGCAGGAACAAATATTGCACACATATCAGATACAACCAAAAGCTGATCTTGAAGTCCGAATTTCAAAAAATAACATAACACGTTCTACATATTTGTTATCCTAGTGTAACACGTTCCTCTCCAACCATTTTGGCTTGCATGGCCTTCTCTCTCTATCTCGCTCTCTCTCTCCACACACATTCAGAGAGAGAGAGAGGACCACAAGCTTTATATCTCTAGAGAATGGAGAAGAAGACCATGATGGGATGAGGGAGACACAAATGCATATCCTAATCCATAAGAAAGGATGAGAATCAATAAGATCAGAAACTTGAAATAGATATATATATATATAAAACCCATTTTCAAAATACTTCAATTACAAATATTCAACAGCATCAAAGTAGCCTCTCACCAATTGCACATTCTTTCAAGGAAAAAAAAGGGAGAAAATATTGCCCAAAAAAATGAATACTCTATTCTTCAACGCACATATTAGACACTGTTCTTCATATGATTATTATACATCAAATACATATCCCGGAATCTCATTTTACACCTCAACTCAACGCCAACAAAGGAATCAAGTTTAAACTTTAATTAAAAAAAAAGGGTAAATATTGATAATGAATCCAAAAAAATAAACTTTATTCTCTCTGAATCTATGGAGTTCAAATAGACGATACCCGTTAAAGCTGTATAATCAGTTTTGTTGTGAGCTGAAAATATCGATAAGCGATGCTTTTAGAATTCACAATCCTTCATTCTGTTTGATCAATTTCTCATCAACTATTTTCGTGCTGGAATATCCACCCCACAAATTTCCTACGCAGCAATTCCTGAAGATAACAATAGCAAGAATCAAAGATCTTTGCCTTGAACCATCAGTAAATTATGCATAAATGAGTAAGTTCCTAAGTTTTGGGATTGAGGGGAAAACACAATACCAGCAATATAATTTATTAATGAGAAACCTCAAACGTTCATGATACAATGAAGAAAAAGACACTCTATATGCATACTATATAGATAAGAAAGGTCTTACAATTTGAAAGCCAGCTATAACATTTTCATGATTAGGCACAAAACAATGTAATTTATGACCAGTCATAGACAATATTACCATTGGAAACATTAGTCGAATCAACAATATAGTTGTATTAAACTACATTTTTCCATTATATGCTATGTTATCTAATTAGGGGAGATCAGGGAGTTACCTCTACTCGACTGTCTACTTGAAACATTGTAATTTCCGATAAAAGTTTCCGAACTATTTGCCGAGACATCAGAAGTTATGTTACCAAGGTCATATCCAAAAGTGTCAGAGCCTTCAAGGTCATGAGTTCCAGATTCCCAATTTGAGCCACCATAAACTGAACTGCCATTGTACAAGTCCCCAAAAGAAGCATCATAACCAGCAGCTGCTGCAGAAAACGTAGAGTTTGGGATTGTGCCTGGATTACTATTTCTTCCATAGCCAAACCCAAAGTTTTTTTCTCCATTTCCATATCCGATGCTAGCCTTTACGCTGCCTTGAGAAACAACTGAGGAACTCCAACTCTGTCCATTATTGCCAAATGTTCCTCCAAAACTCCCATTTCCAGATCCTAAAAATGCACCATCAGGACCAGAAACAGACGAATTCATCAAACCAGTTAACACCCCATTTCCCCAAAGATTCCGAGCTGTTGAGTTTAAGATAGTATCATTCCTTCCAATGCCCCCGTTAACTCCAATGGGTGTTGTGTATCTACCAGGACTGCCATTGTAATAAGTGTTCATTGCCTGTCCATTCCCTATATTACCAAAGTTGGCACTTCTTCCATAGCTTGGACTCAATCCCGGATTGGAGGTCAGGCCTATTCCATAATTAGCAGTACCAAATGTAGAAAAGCCAGAACGTACATTTGTTGTTGGACTGAACCTGTCCATTCGAATTCCAAAACCTCCAACAGAACCTACATTATAACCCCGTGCATAACTATTAAGTAAACTATTTGCTCTATTCAAACCATAACTATGTCCCGCCAAAGGACTTCGGTTCGGCCCTGGAGAGAGTTCTTTTGGGACTGCCCTTTTGACCTCAACCATCTTACCATAAAGTTCGTGAAATGATTTGTGTAAAACTCTGTCCACCGCTTCTTCTGAGTCAAAAGTTATGAATCCAAAACCCCTAGGCCTTTGCGTGTTATGATCATACATCACTACTACATCAGTTATTGTGCCAAATTGATCAAAATACCTCTTGAAATCACCCTCTGTTACTGTAGATGCCAAACCTCCAACAAAAATCTTTTTGGTTCGTCCCAGACCAGGTGAACCTTGAATGCTGCTACCAAAGTTCCTACTTAATATGTGCTGATCTTCCTTAGGAACAGCCTTCTTTGCTTCAACCTAAAACTTGAGAAGTGACTAAATATTAAATGTTTTCATGAGGTGTTCACTTTTGCTAATAGAACAGTAAGAACTTGTACAATGTAAGAAGTAAACGCTAGGTGATATACGAGATGGAAAAGCAATTCAATGTTGGAGTCATACAAAACCACAAACAAGCAATTCTCAAATTCTTTGAGACTGTCTTTGCAAGCTAGCTTCACAAGGAAACTAAAAGCAGAAAATGAACTTAAAATACAAAGTCGTCGAATAATAAGAAATGCCAATTCAAATAAAACAAAAATGTTTTCCAAGAAAGAATTTTTGGACAAGTTTTACAATAACGTCGTAAAGAAAACCAAAAAATGGGAAAAGAAAACAACATCCTTTAGCTGCACATTCGTAATCAATGAATTGCAGTGTAATTAAGGTTCTAAAAAGTTATTTCAGACAATTTTTTGTGGTTTAAGTCCTTCCCAAAACCAAAAAACAGCAACAAATCAGCACGAAAGCGCACATGATCCTTTGAATGAGTAGTCAAACTGAACAGAACAATCATTCCAAGAAACAATTTTCTAAAGACAAATGAAAATCAGGAATTGAAACTAGTCCACATTTCATGGCAAAGTATTTGTGACGAAATGAAACTACTCACAGTGCGGCCACCAATCACATGTTTCTCTAAAATGACTCTTTCAGCAACAGATGGATCTGCAAAAATGATAAACCCGAATCCACGAGCACGACCCGTGGCTCGATCTCTCATAATCACTGCCTCCACAACCTCTCCGTATCTCCTAAAGTATTCCTTAAGACGTTCTTCGTCTGTGTCCCAAGAAATTCCACCAATGAAGAGCTTCCCAAGATCGGATTCCATCTTTTCTATTATCAACCATTATAAATTAACTCATCACCCACAGAAACTAAAAATAATGTACAATTTTAAGTACAATCTAAGCCATTCAATCACAGAGTTTGCTCAGAACAAGAGGAGAATAAATTAATAGATAAACATAACGAAGTTAAAAGATCAAAGTATTTATCAGCAAAACTCAACATTTGAAATCGAAATGCAGACAGAACAATCGAACCACACCTGGCTCTAAAATTTCAGACAGAACCCGATTGGAGCTGCGATTACCATACGATGTGGGTCTTACCAAAGTCAATCCAGAAACATCGGATCCTTTATGGACCAATCAGAACACGGTCCTAAATTCCTGAGAAACGCAGAAAAGTGTAGATTAAGACGAACTGTTCTGAATCAGAGAAGACCCATAAAAAAGTTAAAACAAGGATCGAGAAAAAAACTAAAAGCAGAAAGAAAAATCACCATGTTAAGATGACCCTTGAGGAGAAATAACGAAGAAAAAAACTAAGATCTAAGAGGAGGATGAGGAATAATAGCAAGGAAAACAGAGGATGCTCTCATCCCCTCTCTCTCTCCTCTCTTTTCTTTTTTATCTTTTCTTTGCTGTTCCACTCCCTTAATGAAAATCAAAAGAAATGGAATTCGTTGATGAAAATGCAAATGAACAAATATATATGAGACAGAGAGAGAGAGAGAGAGAGAGAGAGAGAGAGAGAGAGAGGGACAGACACAGGGACAGATAGAGAGGGAAATTCACTGGTGTAAGAATGTTTAGAGGGAAGGGAGATAGACAAGAAAATGCTGTTTTCATATAAGTTTGAAAATCAACACATAATACGTATTATTTTTGCGAAAAAAGTAATAGTCCGGAAACGTGATTGCCAGTGAAATGAAGCTGTTCATCACTATTTTTCAAAAATTACCAATTATGTAGATTATGCAAATATTAATAAAATCAACCGTAATTGACGAAAAGAAAATTCCTGCATTTTGACGTCATGGGTAAGTTAAATTTTAAGTAAATTTTGGTAATAAATAAACTTTGAACTCAGAAAAATAAACAATATAAATCTTACAATTATCTTTTTCTATTAAAAGATGTTTCATGGATATCCATGCCACTCGTAGATGTTTAATTATACCTCTTTACATAAAGGTGGATATTTGTACTTATAACGTGTTAGAGATCGAACAATAATTAGAAAAAGAAAATACGATTTGAGACACTAGATTTACGTGAAAAAACCCTTTAGGAAAAAAATCATAGGTAGATGAATAAATCTACTTTGAAGATCAAAATACAACCGCAAGTTTTACGACTTTAGCTTACATCAATTTATAGAGAAAACAAAACTCTCAATGAGATTTACAATACGGGCCTACCGGCCCGACCCTATAGAATTTGGGTCACACCGAACTCTAACAATCTCTACCTTAACATTAATTCCATGAAAAAGATCCATAGCGTGTACTCGTCAACCATACCGAACAAAATGAATTCAAAATCTTAAATTCTGACAATCTCCATCTCGAAACGAATTCTCATGCAAGTAACCAATTTTTAAATTTTTAAAATTTTCTCTTCCACACCCTTAAAGAAGATATATAATGAGGGTATATTTGTCAGTCTCAAAGAAATATACAAATCACCGATATAAAAGTCTTCAAGGGTATATTCAGCAACTAATGTTGACTAGTGACATCTTCAAATCCCACAAAGAGTCATCCAAATCTATGCAAGTATATCTCGTCTCTTGACCTGCCATATCAAAATTGTCTTTCAATATCTTTTAAAATTTCACTATCCTTATCTTACCATAATAAAATATCAAATCTCGACCTAAAAGTGGAAGATCTACTTTAATGATCTCATCGCCACAAAAATATATTCTTGAACAAAATATCTTACCCAAAATCAATGGTTTTAATAAAATATTCACCTAAAAATTTGAAGCGGAAAACTATGGATATTACAATATTTCAAAAAATATCCTCAAAATTCAGATATTTCTTTAATAACTAATCAGCCTCAAAATCAAATCAAATTATATCAAATCGCTGAATAATCGCAGATATTACAAAATTTAAACCTTATTTGAATTTCAATCGAAAACAATCTCCAACATTGAGATATTCACGCGATTCCAAATCTACCATAAATCATCAAATTCAATCTCTAAAAAATTATTCAAAAATCCCAATGATTTTTAACAACTTTTATCTTTGACAAAAATTCAATTTTGCAAAAGACACTCTCGCGGCAGTTCCAATAAAAAATGACTTGACAACGAGAATGAAGAACAACAATGTAGATAATCTACGGCGACTGACGATAAATAGAAAACCCTCTAATGACGAACATGTTGCTCAGAAACACAATTGCTCTGGAGAACTCTAAATAGAGAAAAATTAGAGTTTTCACAACAAATGGGACAATTGTTTCTAGTGGCGGCTTGAAGATAGAGAAGAACAAATCTCATGTGCAAGACAAATGGTAGGAGGATCAATTTTCTCTTTTTTTTTTTCTTTTTTTTTTCCCAAAAATTGTAATTTTCTGAAAAATTACACCAACCTTGTTCGATGCGGAACGATCGGAATGAATTTGTTTCAACACACTTGGAAACACGAACTCTTGAAACCAAAGCTTTGATACCACTTGTTAGAAATTGGTATAGAGAACCTCAACCAAGCTATGATACCACTTGTTAGAGATCGAACAATAATCAGAAAAAGAAAATACGATGTGAAACACTAGATTTACGTGGAAAAACCCTTTAAGGTAAAAAACATTGGCAGAGGAATAAATCTACTATGAAGATCAAAATACAACTGCGAATTTTGCGACTATAGCTTACATCAATTTATAGAGAAAATAAAATCCTCAACGAGATTTACAATACGGGCCCACCGGCCCGACCCTATAGAATTTGGGTCACACTAAACTTTAACAATTATTGAAAATCGAATGCGAAATGGAAAAAGAAACCTGTGGAAGCAGGGACACTAAGATTTACATGGAAAACCCTTATGGGGAAAAACCACGGCAGAAGAGAAATTCATTAATCAGAAATCAAGGTACAATGAGTTTTGCGACTCAAGCATCAATATATAGAGAAAATAAATAACCATAATATTGGATATAGGCTCGACCCAGCCCAACTAGAATTCGGGTCACACCGAACTCTAACATAATGGATATTCATATATACTCATTCACACAGAAGCAAATGTACGTATTAAAATGAGCGAACGTTTTTTTTCTATGAAAGACGTCCATTATGTGTGAAGTTAATAAGAAGGGCGTCTGCGCTTTGAAATATATAATTTCATGAATTTTTTGTATAAAGGCGTACGTTCGCTCATAGAGTAGACGTCATTTCAACTCCATCTATATAAGTAATTATAATCCTTAAATAGTTAAAATTTTATGAAATTTGCATGATATATGTGGGGATTAACATTAGAATTGTTGAAATCTTGATACTGGTTGTTTTGGGATATTTATATCATGTGTTGGTGAGATTTAAATTGAGTTTGATATGGGGGAGATGAGGGATTGTCGAAGAATTTTGACATTCTGTTTCTCATGCAATCGATCGGAGTTGAAGGGCGGTCTACTGAACTCTAAAAATAACATGAGAGCGGTTGAGCAAGGGTGGACAACCGAATTTAGGAATCAAATTTGTATAAAATGCGGTTGATCGGTATTAAGATGTGGTCAACCAGAACATTGTAAAATGCCACGTAATGGGTATCCGCGGATGAGGCGGGTAACCGCGGACGTGTGTGCGGACGACCGCAGAAATAACAGAGGGGAAAATACATTGAGAGCGGAAAACCAATCTTTGGGGCCAGACATTTGGAAAAATGACAAAGTCTCGAGTTTTAAAAACATAGTCATGAGTAGACAACTGGGCTCCTAAGTGGATGACCAGAATCTGTGATTTTTGCCTTGAAATATGTTGGAGCGGATGACCGTTACTGAGGGGTGGACGACCGGAACTTGAGATTTTAGAATATTTTTCTTAGATTTTTAACCACTTTCTAATTCTTTTTTAGAGATTCTTAAGATATAGATAGAACATGTCTAGATAGATGTATGACATCAAAACATGCATCATTTATATATGCTTAATAACAAGATTTACATGATTCATATTACATGCATTATTAGTATGTATTATATGCTTTCAATATATGCATAGAGTGGATGCCAAATCATGAATCATAAACATATTTATATGTACAAAAATATTATCCTGGTGGTATTATCGGTCAAAGAGGAACCCAATATACTTCATCAGACAATGTATTGTGTGACATATGTAAAGTGGGAAATAGTAGGGAAGTGACTGTGAGTCCCCCTTAGGTTGCAAATTCTTAGCTCTCTAGAGGTTTATTTGTTTATAGATACACCTATTGGACACAGTGGCCAATATGGTGAAGTTTTATGGATGTATGCGACTTTACATACGATGGTATTTGATTCTGCATATTGACATTCAGGAATATGTTAATACGGTACTTGTTAAACAACTTCATTGTTTAAATTAAACAAATATTGCATTGAATTATAATATCATTGCATCTCAGTGACTAGAAGGGCATCGTGTCATGTTCATACTACATATCATATTGGTATTATAAAAAGGTCCAGATATAGGCTTAGTGGTGAGAGTTGGTCTTATGTTTGTGAATTACATGAGATTGTAATTATTGAGTATTAGATTTACTTGCTAAGCTTTATAGCTCACTCCAATGTGATTTTCTTCTTTTCAGATTCTGAGGGTAACCAGAAGGTAGATCAAAAGCAAGAGTGTAACACCCCAACTTTTTAGGTTGGACAATTATCGGGGTTTTACCAAGGACGTGTTTGAAGAGTTAAGTCGAATAGTAGTTCGGTAACGTTTTCCCCGTATACGTGATGTAATTGAAGTGTTGGAGTTGTGGGTATATTACATGACGTATCTATACGTGTCATTTTATGACATGTATTTATAGGGGAAATGTTATGGGATATGAGTTAAGTGTGAAAAGGTGAAGAAAAGTTGAATTTAGAGTGTTTCGGACTCATGCGGATGAACTTGTGGATGTGTCGTGTCGTCCACAAGTGCATTGTCCCGGCATCCCTGAGTATAGGATGACTCAGGACGCCATATTCCGTCCTAACTTCATTGCACATTGGAGTTACGGACGAGGGTCCCGGACGGTGCGAATGCAGAATGCTTCATCCACAATGAATCTGTCTAAGTCTGGAGAGTTGCGGACGATAGCAGATGATAGCGGACGAGGGGACCCATCGTCCGAATTGAATCTGTTCGATTTTATTATATATTCAGACGCTTGCAGACGCCTTGTGCAGACGCTGTTTGGCGTCTGAATCCCTTCTTCGGATGGTACGGACTGGTTTGAGGACGCCAGTCCTTGTCCGAGATCGCGGGTTGCTTGTGAGATTTTGTTCTTCCAGACGAATGCGGACGCGAAGAACAAAGTCCGCATCCGTCCGAAAGAAACCAGATCTGCGTAATTTCAGGGATTTAAAACCTGACTGCTTGTTGTGTAGTTAGTTACTACACACGATTTCTCGACAAGAAATCCTCTCCAACATAGGCGTCAACCTCCTTTAGTCAGGCCGCCTTCTTTTTGTCTCCTACGCCCACGGGTTGTCCCCTCCTCCCTCCAAGTAAAATCCTTTCTCTCCTTTCTTTCTCTGCCATTCCATTCCCTGCGTGAGAAATTACAGAGAGTGAGAGAAAGACTTGCGAGGGAGCTCCTGCGTGGAAGCTAAGTGTGTGTAAGTAGTGTGAAGATTGGAGCTCTTATGAGCTGGAGCTCCGTCTGTAAGTTGAGTGGTGAGCTATTGTGAGTGAAGCAAACGTGAGTGAGGGAGTCACTGTGTGAAGAGTGAGCTGCTGGTGAGCTGGAATAGCTTCGTCCGTGAGCTGCTGCGGTGAGCTTGAGCTGCTGTAGATTCCTTGCCATCCATGAGTGTGTTCTTCAAACTAGGTAAGGAAATTGAGTAGTCGTGGCCAATGGAGGCCCTACACCACAAGTAGAGTCATTGTGTTTTCCTTATTGAATTCTATGTGTTTTCCTTGATTGAATTCAATGGGTTTTGACTCTCTGTTTTGATAACCTCGTATGTGTTTCATATTTATAGATTTGGCAAAGAAGTTTGTATTGATTTATGTCTAATCAAAAGAGAGAATGTTAGTTCGATTTCTAGTTATGTGATTCCTTTTGATTGCTCTTGATTGATTCTAGAGACTCATAATCCTTCCCTTAGAATGCTGTTTGATTATTCAATTGATTCTCGGTTTATAGTGAATGTTACAATCTATGTTGAATTGTTGTTCAGTCATTAGTTTGGTTGTAATTGTTGGCTGTAATATCTCTGTTATTGTTGTTTATTCGTCATGGTCTAGGTGCTGTAATTTCTAATAAAATAGAGCATGTATTCTTGTTTTCAATTCACTGTTATTAGCCATTAAATTAATAAGCACGTATGTTCATGTTTCTCCGCTATTGTATATTGTTAATTAAGTCAGTTTAAAGCATGATAAAACGTTCCAATCGCTGTATAATTTGCTATTGTTTCGTAATTGATTTTTGTAAATTTTAGAGTATATTGGCATGTTTAATTGTCGTAGATTCATTATGGTTTCATGGTTGTTCCGTGTTTATTTTCCGTCAATTTCAAAGCATGATTAGTATGTTTTAACCGCTATGAACTCTCTGTTGTTCTGGATTTAATTGGTTGTCAAATATAGGTTGCACGTATGCTAGATTTATTCGTTGTTAAGTTGCTGTTAATTCCTATCGAATTCGAAGCATGTTAGCACGTTTTAATTGTTGAATTAGCTGTCGAATGCGCTATTGTTTTGTAAATGATTCTGTGAATCTTCAAATATGTTAGAAGCATATTAAAATAGTCAATTCTTGTACTGCCATGTTTTTTAAATTCAAGTTGTATTTCTTGTTTGAATCTCTTGCCTTACTAGTTATTTATTCTCATTCAATTTCCGTAATTCCATGTTAATTGCTATTCCTTATGGTTGTTCTTTCTATTGTTATGAACTGTTGTGATTCTTTTCCTATGGTATTGTTACGTTTATAATAATAGAAACAAATAGGGAGTACTACCTAGAGACAAATAAGGATTATCACCTACGGGGTGAGTACTCACAAACACAACGTAAGAAAAAACGAATGAACGAAATGAAAGAACGATGATGAAACGATGATGAAATGATGATGAAATAGGAATTAAAGAATGGAAGGGTAGTGCATCAGGTAGCTGACCAGGTCTCCTCCCTATTCAGGTATGGGACCAACTACCCTAGGTGGTTAATATCTGGTAGGCTACTTCCTATCCCAGGGTTTCTTTAATTCAACTCGATGTACGAGTAACGAACGAAAGAACGAATGAACGCAACAGAACGTAAAGAAAGATTTGGTTTGGACTGACATCTATTCCAAGAAAACTAAAGAGTGGTGTATGTATATATATATATATAAGATTGTTTTACCTCATTTCCTTACTGAGCCATTAGGCTCACGTATTACTTGTGGTGTAGGTACAAACGATGAATAGATAATAATAGGCTCATAAACAAGAAAGACGAACAAATAATAAAGCAGAGGAGAAGGGATTTGCACGAACGAGATTCGGGGCTGGCCAGACAAGGAAAAAGATGAGTAAATGTGTGTAATCAAATGGTGTTTAATTGTCAGTTTTATTTGTTTAAACGTAGTGTTTAAATTGTTTAGTAGTTTCTTCTTTAAAAGATTCATTTACGCTTCCGCCATGTTTTACAATGATTTAAAATAGAATATTTCATAACGTTTCCGCATTTTATTCACTGAGTTTTTATAACGAGTTTTACGAATGGTTAGTAGCGATCTGGTTTAGACGCACTCTGATATGTTTTGTTTTAAAAGGAAATAAAATTTTAGATTTTACGCATTTTCAAAGATTTACGAAAATCCGGGTCATTACAAAGAGACTAGATTCTCAGGGTAGAAATAGAACTTTATCTCTTGAACCTGTAGTGTGTGTGAGTTTTACTTTCCGTTGTGCATAGTTTGCTATGAGGGTTACACATGGTAGCCCTAATGTTTGTAATAAAGTAAAGATTACTTTCTTTGTAAATATAACTCATGTGGTTATGTGTTAAATAAAATGTGGTTGTTTATAATGAAATCACATATTTAATTGTAGTGTGCATATTAAATAAAAAGAAAATTTTATTAGGACTTAAATAAGGTCAAACACGTTGGGATTACTAGTAATATTATCCTTTATAAGGATACTTGAGTGATGTAATCCAACTTTATCGTACTTCAATTCAGATATAATGTGCACGCGTCATTCTCCGGGTTGAGAATCCTTATCACAATCCTGTAATTCGAGGGGGTTCGAGGTCGAGGTCGTGACATATAACAAGGTTCACACCTGTTCACGACAGATGGAAAGCCGACATACTTTTGCAAAATGGGTGGCAAACCAATATTTGAACAAGTTAAAAAATCAAGCAACATAGGACGTTGCTTCCATCATTGAGATAGTCGGAAAGGATTTTAATATCAACATTACCCCGACTCTTACAAGGAGGGCAATGAATGAAGCTCAGAAACTAAATGAAGGGGATGACAACAAACAATATAAGCAACTATGGTCGTACAGAGGAAAGATTCACAGATCCAATCGTAGCAACACATTGATTGTTAGTCAAGATAGGAACGATCTTACGCCCTATCCGATATTTCAAAGGATATACATGAGTTTGGTTGCGTGCAAGAGAGGTTTGCTAGAGTGTGATAAACCTGTCATTTGCTTGGATGACTGCAACTTGAAGGGCTCATGCCCAAGCCATTGCTCACAGCCGTCAACATTCATGACAATAATAGAATTTATCCACTTGCCATAATAGTGGTTGAAGTAGAATGCAGAGACTCATGGTCCTAGTTTCTATAATTGTAGCTCATGGATGTAGACAGTGCTTCGGGTAGAGGATGGGCATTTGTTTCTGACTGATAAAAGGTATGGTGCATTGTCTTTCTAATGTCTGTTTGTGTTATGCATTAGAAACATTTGTCTTATTATTTTTGTATGGTTGATGTCTGTCATCGAAGAGTTTGCACCATTTGCTGAACGTCACTTTTGCCTCAGACACTTGTATGTCAACTTCAAAAAACAATTTCGAGGCAAGTTATACAAGGATGCAATATGGAACACATCTAGGTCCACAACATTAGCGTACTTTGATAGAGAGATTAAAAAACTATTTTTGGTTTACCAAACAGCACACGCATATCTGTGAAACATCAACTCGAGATTCTGGTTGAACATGCTTTCAGTTCAATTCCAAAGTGTGATATAAGCCTTAACAATTTGAGTGAGTCTTTCAACACCTGCTTCCTATTAACCTGGGCCAAATTAATTCAACTATATTCAAGATGATAAGAAAGAGCATCATGTGTAAGATCGTTAAGAAACAACAAAAGATGGCTGAGGCAACGAACCTATTGTGTCCACAGGTCAAGAAGAAGTTTATCAAACTATAAGAAATTAGTGTCCAACATTTTTTGGAGCTAGTCGGTTTGAGATTAGTGACGGTAACGAATATTATATGGTCGATTTGGACAAACATGCCTATAATTGGTACATGTAGGACCTGAATGGAATTTCGTGTGTGCATGCAATCTCGTGTGTGCATGTAATCTCGTGTATGCAGTTTATGAGGAGATCAATTGAGAATTTCGTTCATTTATGGTATCACTGGGAAACATATATGAATATGTACTTTCACTTTGTCTAGCCCCTCAGTGGCCAACACATCTGGCCTGAAACGGATTAGGATCCAATTATGCCACTGCCAATAAAGAGACAACCAGAGAGGTTATATGAACTTCACCAATTATAGTGAGATTCAAAGAAAATAAGAAGATCATTCTAAATCAGTTTCAAAAATAATATCAGACCTTGACCCTTTATCTATGAAGAGATAAGAACCAAAAGTATAATTTTGGTGAAAATAGAAAACATTGACCCGTTATCTATAAAGAGATAAGAACCAAAGGTATAAGAAAAATTGTAGACGCCACATTCAAGAAAGAAGAGAACATTGTGAGTGATGAATCTAGTTTGAATGCAACAAGAAACTCTTGATGAATTCACAAAGTTCTTTAAAGAACCAAAGAGAAAACTCTCACTATGAAATTAATAATCTACCTCCCTAATAAAATAAATATGCTCATTGTTTATAGGCTACAAAAAGATATCTAATCTGGTTCAAAAGTCTTCAACCACCATATCTTCAAAATTTGAATTGGATAAGAATTATTGAATTTGAATTGGAAAAGTTTGTTGAATCTGGGCAGAATTCGAAATGCTGTTTGAATGACCAAATCATCTTCAAATCTTGCGATCTTGGTGTCTCCACAAAGATTAGAATGTCTACTTTAATTTGTATGAAGGCCACTATCCATTTGAAATATTTATCCATACAAAAGTATACAATCAGTTCTCGTGCATAGCAGGCTCAGGCCCAGTCTCAATTGCTCTTATGACATTGACTTAGTCTTTGTCTTTTTATGGATCAATTTTTTAGTCTATTTCTTTAGAATGAGCCTAAATTTGTTGTACTAATCCATTAAGTGTTTCCTTGAACTTTTTAGCCTTGGCCCTTGTCATTGGTCCGACTGGAACTTGTAATAATCTTTTGGTACAACTTCTTCATTCTCATCAAGAGGTCTCGAAAACAAAGAGTGAGGTATGTTGATGAGTCTCATTGGCGAATAGTCTTGAGCAGAAGAGATGTCATAATGACATATAGCTAGTGTGTGACACAACACCCACACTTATCAAGGTGGTGGCTTAGTCACTAGCGAGGCAAGTGGTAGTGGCAGGGCCAGAGGCAAAAGTGGCAGTAGCGGAAGAAGAAGCTCACATGACACATTTATGGCTTTTACCATTGCTCTCGAGACGCAAGTGAGTATATTGTTACGCTTTCAAACATTATTCTAACTATGTACGCTTTTTATGACTCAGTATTGCATTTGCCATACAAGATTTCATCATGTCAGGTCCACATCTTTAACTTGAGTGAGAATTATTGAAAAGTGGCTCAATGAGTGAAGGCAAGACTGGGGTGGTCCGGTCCTATTTAGCCACTTAATTGTACTATTTTATTTTTTAGTAACTTAATTGTACTAATGTCTTATTTGTTCATCATGAAGACAAATCCAAGTTGACTAATTAGTTGTGTCATGATTCCAGTAACTTTATATGTTCTTCCATGTTCGCTGTATGGACGTCCAAGGATTGCACATTCAGCAAACGAGCAAGAACAAATAAAGCTAGTGGGATTACGACACTTCCAATTAACCAACTTGGGTTTCTCTCAATGCAAATGATTTTAAGGAAAATGTTTAGGCATTATATTTTAATGCAAGCATTATTCGCTAATTGGGCAAATGATTTTATCTATAATAATTAACCAAAGAACAATGTTAAATCAATTCATAAATGGACATACTCTCGTATGGTTGTCATTTGATATAATCAGTCCCTCGACGTTGGCGGATATCCAAGGCCAACGTCAGACATCCTTCAGTATTGGAAGATATCCAAGGCTAATCCATAGAAGTCCCTCAGCATGGAAGGACATCCTAGGCTGATCCAAGGGCAGCATCGAACGTCCCTTATCGTTGGAGGATGTCCAAGGCTAGCGTCGGACATCCCTCAGCGATGGAAGATGTTCGAGTCTGATCCAAGGCCACCGTCGAATGTCCCTCATCATTTTGCATGTGCAGCCTAGGACATCCCTCGATGTTGGCATGTGCAGCCTCGAACGTCCCACGTCATCAGCTTGTGTAGCCTCATATGTCCCTTGGCGTTGACATGTGCAACCTTGAATGTCCCTCGTTGTTGGAGGACATCCAAGGACAGTGTTGGACGTCCCTTGGCATTGGAGGATGTCCACAGCTGATGCAAGGCCAATGTCAGGCGTCCCTCATCGTTGGCATGTGCAACCTCATACATTCTTTAGACATTGTTGGACTACCTTCGGCTTTTGTGAGACGTCCAAGACAAGCGTCAGATATCCCTAGGCTTTGTCAGACATCCAATGCTGATCCTTGGACTTCCGAGGGATGTCCATGTGCAGTATCGAACATCCTTGATCGATGGAGAATGTCCAAGGCATCAATTCTCAGACGTCCCTCATCGTTGGAGGACGTCCAAGGTTGATCTTCAGATGTCTATGTGCCATTTCACAATCAGAATAACCAAATCAGAACACGAAAAAAAAAAAATAACAATGAGGTAAAGAGACAACCATAATAACTAAGCAGAATACCAAATGTACAATCACACTATCAGATGTAACAATTTCATTATCAAATGTACAATTATAGTAATAGAAAGAAAAGTACATTAACAAATTACATTAATAACAAATGAAATAATTACACTTGCTGGAGATCGTTGACGTTGAACCCTAAATTGGGCCTCATATATAAATGTGAGGAGTGCTTGAAAGTGGACTCCAGAGACTCTTTGTGAGGATGAAATCTGCTCTGTTGACATCTATGAATCACTAACAAACCAATAGGGTCCAAGAGTTGAAATATATCATGTGAGCTGAAATAGAAAGAACTAAATTAGTATATAATTTAAAAACACAATGATTATGGCACTGAGTGTGACAAAATATATCATTTTTTATCTGTTAGATTGCCTCTCGTAATATATGTTGGTAGCCGTAATGAGTATGCAGGTCAACTGATGACATAAAATATGTCTATTTTGGGTGTGTTTGAAATTACAACCATATATTATAAGTGGTTTGACTAGGGAAAAAGTATTGTAGGAAGGAAAGTGACTTACATGGATTCATCCAAGAGTCACAAGTGAGTCCCTCACTTGGACATCAACTATCTTTTCTTCATTCAATGTGTCGCACTGCATAAAAAGAAAGTATTCAAGATATTTATTTAACATAGCAGCTTCTTATATATTTGATTAAACATTGATAAAAAGTTATTATCACTGAGTCAAATGTTGACTTTTGCTTGAGAATGATGAAAGGTGTGATCTTGAAAACATTGTTTTCTTAAAAAAATACAACATGAAGCAAGATGTACTAGCCCTCTAATAAAAAACAAGAATAACTTTTAACTGATAGCATTTCTTACTACAATGCTCCAAGAATACCACATGTTTTCATGTTTCTTTTGGTATTTGCATAAGCCAACCTCATGAAATCTTCCATTTTTTAAAAAGGCTACAATGATCAATTTAAACACTATCCTTAGACTACTAAGTGTAAATTCGATACATTGCACTAAAGAAAATTGAAGACATACCACATGCAAATTTTGATGTGAAGCAGGTTGTGGAACTGCTTCAATCGATGGAGGACTCGTTGTCAATATCTTTTGAAGTTTGGCAAGTGTTGAAGGAGGGGACGGTTGCCTAATGATAAAAAATTTGCACAGTTGTAACACATTGTTATATCTAATTCAAATAGCATAAACCAAATAATTAATGCATAGATGGAAAGTGCATATAAACTAAAAGACTTACAGACATTTTTTTAGTCTGGCGTCGAAAGATGAAGAGGCAGTTGGAGGGGTTGCAAGCGGGGTTATTGGAGGTGTAATGCAAAACCCGAGAATTTTCAAGATAATAAAATTTCACGTATAAAATTTTCGTGTTAAAATTGGTTATAACATTGAAAAGTTGATCCGAATTGTCGCATAGCGACTACGTGTGAAATTTTGGTCAATTAGTTAACCACTAACGTATGAAAAATTGACAAATCCAACATTGCACTCAAGTTAACCCAGGCAAAACTAACTAGACACCGCGTGGCGTCCAGGCAAACAAACCTGGACACCGCATGGCGTTTCTGGAACTCTCTATTTGTCATGCATGGCGTTCTCGATCAATTGTGTTTCATGGTTACTTCGAATTCGTTGTGTATATGTTTTACGAATGTAATGTTTTTATTGGTTTTTTGACCTCTGCACCTTCAAACTAGCATAACTTTTGCTACAAGTATCAGAATTGAACGCAGGAGGTATCAAATTGAAGCTCTATTAGAGCTCTATAATCATCATTGGGTAAACCTCATGACTGCCTTTCTCAGCCCCAAAATCAATCGTTTAAGCCCTCAAATTTGTGATCAAACAAATGCTTGGTCTGGAAAAATATTTGATCACAAATTTGAGGGCTTAAACGATTGATTTTGGGGCTGAGAAAGGCAGTCATGGGGTTTACCCGATGATGATTATAGAGCTCTAATAGAGCTTCAATTTGATACCTCCTGCGTTCAATTCTGATACTTGTAGCAAAAGTTATGCTAGTTTGAAGGTGCAGAGGTCAAAAAACCAATAAAAACATTACATTCGTAAAACATATACATAACGAATTCGAAGTAACCATGAAACACAATTGATCGAGAACGCCATGCATGACAAATAGAGAGTTCCAGAAACGCCATGCGGTGTCCAGGCAAAAATTGCCTGCGGTGTCCAGGCAAAAATTGTCTGCGGTGTCTAAGCAAAGATTGCCTGCGGTGTCCAGGCAAAAATTGCCTGAAGACCGCGGAGTCCAGGCAAAAATTACCTGGAGACCACGGCTTCCAGGCAAAAATTGCCTGGACGCCACGGCGTCCAAGCCAAAATTGGCGTACCCTCAGTTTATTTTTCTCACATCGATGGTGGATTTGTCATTTTAGCATACGTGGAATGTTAAATTGTTAGAAAACATACCACAGTGGTTGACTTGTCATTGACCGTAAACCACGATGGTTGAATTGTCGGGAAAATGACAAAGAAAGAGAAAGAGAAAAATCAACTTGAAGAAAGAGAAAGGAAGAGGGCAACTTCTATCCTTTACATTTCTCCTTTGGCCGAGAGCATAGCGAGAGAACTCGGAATCGTAGGCGACGGCGAAGCTTTGTCTGAGCCTCCAAAAAAGGCGAGCAGCTGGGCGACTTCGTCTCGGGATTCTCGGAGAGGCGACGGTTTGGATTCTGTTACTGGATGTTGTTGGGATTTTTGTTCTACGATTGTGCTTGCATTCCCCATTTGGTCACTACTTAATATACACTATTGGGACTCTCGTTCTGTTAGTTCAGTTCATATTTTCATTATGGTTAGCACTTGATGGAAAAGACCTGGGAATAATGATAAAGCTGGTCTCGTTATTGTGGTCGTTTGATGTTGTTAGCTGTAGAATTACAACATTCTATTTCGATGGAGAATATTCAATCTGTTATTTTTGGTTGATGAGTTAATTGGATAAATAGTTGACAGATTTAGATTAACATTTTGAACATGTTAATGATTGAATTTACTGCCTTTAGAGTTGGATGGGAACCTTACTTGGCAATTTTCCGTTAGAGTCATATTGGCATTCGGGACATTTTGATGATTGGAATTACTGCCTATAGTTGGAGATGCTGTTTCTTTTGTTTAGCCTAACCTGTTTCATTTCTAACATGGGGTTTGAAGACTCTATTTACTAGGAAAGTGTTAAACCCTTAGTTATGATTTAAAGTTGAGAATAGGTTCGGCATGCACGTCAAAAGTTATGTTTCATTTCTGTGGAAGTGGTGTGATGCTGTGAGTTATTTAGGAATTTGTTTATGAAAATATATGTAGCTTACTCCTAGTTATGTTTATTCATGTGGTTATATAACTTTTTACTGTTGCAATGATAAATAAGTTGAGGAATGATTGGAGGACCTGTGACACAGTTTGTTGATTAAATATTGCTCACTGATTTGAGGACAAATTCTTTGGGTTGTTTGTATTATGTGAAACTGCTTCGAGAGTGTTGTTTTACTAGAACTGTTAAAGTGTTGTTTGTAAGGCGTTATGTGGAATTGTTAGTGAACTCTTAAGGTGGAGTTGACAATGACTAATTTTTATGAATTAAGGAAGTGACGATACTTGTGAGGTTATTTATAGATCAATCGGGCATGTTGAGTCATAGTTTATAGTGGCATAGAGATAGACTTTAAACCTAGTCCCGACATAGGATCTTCTCACTTTTCCTAGAGACATATTTATGAGATTTTTCCATATTTGACATGTTGCAGGCTCGGACGAGTTTGAGGACGTTGAGCTAGCACCCGCAGTTGCTGCTCCTCCGGATACGAGAAGAGACTGTCGTCGAGGTAGGGGTTTTATACTTACTTGCTTTGCATTCCCATACCATCATTTTTCTAAAACTAATATTTTGTGGATTAGCACATATGCATAAAAATCGACGGGGATTGTTCGAAAACACGTCTGATTTTATTATATCTATGTATGCAAGTTTTACACGTTTAAATTATGTGCATAGTTTTCATTGTATGTGATATCTGATTTGGGGGCAATGAGTCATCTTGATACTTTGAATGGTTTTCGGCTTCAAAATATCAGGAGGAAATCCCCGGTCATCTCCTACTGTGTGGAGATGTTTTGTTTGTGCATTGTGTGAATGATGGTATTAGGAAGGTGATGACGCTTCCTTGGGTTTCGAACCCCTAAACCTGATTAGGGTGTATTTAATTCAAGTTTGTCGACATTGAGTTTTGGCTCGTCGGTTGACTTGGGATTGAGTTTATCGGCGCTGAGCTTTGGCTCGTCAGTAAACTCAAGAGGTGATTCGAGTTATGTCGGCATTGAGCTTTGGCCCGTCGGCAGGACTAGGGTTTATCTTGATACGAGTTTGTTGGCTTTGAGCTATGGCTCGTTAGCAAACTCGAGAGGTGATTTGAGTTATGTCGGCATTGAGCTTTGGCTTGTCGACAGGACTAGGCTTTATCTCGATTTGAGTTTGTTGGTGCTGAGCTTTGGCTCATCAGCAAACTCGGGACGTGATTTGAGTTGTGTCGGCGCTGAGCTTTGGCTCGTCTGTAGGACTTGGGTGACGATACGGGTTGGGTCGACGCTGAGCTTTGGCTCGTCGGCAAACTAGAGGTCACGAGCCAGATCTACGGACCGCCATTGCTTTATTCTGTGTGATTGATCGGAGGTGTCCATGAGTGATCTCCTTTTTCACTGGTGATAATTTTCAGTGTGAAATCAACGAGAGTAACTTTGAGTATAGCTGTCTATGTAAACAGCGGTGTTTTCTACGATATCTCGTCGGGGCCCTTCGAGGCTAGTTTTCCTTAAAAAGGATGTAAATGATTTTGAAAATGTTTTGATAAATGTGCATAGCCCCTAAAAGAATCTAAGTTTCGATAAAGAAAAGGTAAAACAAGTTTTCTCACGCGCTTGGCAGTGAGTATAAGTCTTCTATTGAGTTAGTCACTCACTTTTTATACTACATTTTCCCCCAAGTAGAGATAGGAACACCTAGAGCGTGGACACATTAGACTTGTGGAGTTCAAGCTTTGGATTGCACCTGAACTTGTTTCACTTCCTTTGGTTTAATTATATTTTCCACTGGTAAGAACTGATGGATTTTGTAATATTTTATGATTTAGAATTCTGGATGTATGGACATAGATGCACAGTTTGTTTGGATGTAATTTATATTTCTGCTATTTAACTCTTGCAATCACTACGAGGACCGTGATCCATCACAAGTGGGTCGTGGCTGGGTATTTATACAAGTCTTTAGCAATAATTTAACAAGCCTTGGGCTGGGCAACCGAGTATTCTACGAAGATCAGGTCATTTGGCTCAACGTTTCTGTTCGGCTCGCCTTCGGGTCGTGACATGTAATACCTTGAATTTTTATCATATTAAGTATGAAGTTATATAATGATGATGTATGATTATTAATGGTATGCATTGTTAGATATTAAGCAATGATTGATGAAAAATATAGATGATTTATAAGGTAGAAAGTATTTAATATGAAAATGTAATTTTGTCTGGTTGGCAAACGTCCACATGTGACAACAAGTCTCTGGAATGCACATCAAACCTTAGTTACATGTTTGGAAACTAAATTGCGGTTGTCCACATTGTATGGGCAGTCGTCCGCATGTGGAACATTGTTTATGGAATGAATGTCTAGAAGGCAAAACATATGCTCTGGATTGGGCGACCGATTCAAAGAAAATCAGTGCCTTGGTTTGTAATGTGGTCAATCGACTATAAGGTTGCAGTTAGTGTAAAATAGATTTTCGTGGAAGGCTAGGCTTTTGCAGCAGATGGCTAGACGTTTGTGGAAGGATAAACGTCCGTGGAAAGGAATATTAAATGTTGGATTTCCGTGGAAATAGAGAGCAGTCGATCAATAATTAAGGTGCGGTCGACTTGGAAAACAAAAATTCACTTGAAAATTTATGACATGTCACGATTGAAGAATGGAAAAATTGATTACTCAACATTAAAATACTGAGGGGGACACACTTCATGCTTGGTGTTGATAGATTATATAAGGAGTTACCCTTGAATGAAGAAAAAGCTTTAGATGTGCATATTTACTTTGGGGAAGAAACTCTCAGGAGATTGTTATTCTCTCTCTCGACTTCTTGAAGGTAAATTAAATTATCTTTAAGGTTTATAAAATTTTAAGGAGTTTGATTGAAGTTTATAGGTAAAAACCAATGGATAACGTGAAAATAGGCAAAACTGTATATTTTTGGTATTTAACAGCCAATGGTTATTTTAATGAAGTTAGAATGCAAAACTATTTTGGTATATTGGTTTTGGAATTTTGATGGATTTGGTTGAGTAAGAGTTATGCATGATTGAAATTATTAGTGCATGACTAGATGCTATATGAAAATTGGCATGTTTTAGGTGTTGAAGATCAAGGAAGTAAATTTGCAAGACATAGGGTAAAGATTATAAGGTAAGAGATACTGTGTGTTTTTTGGCTTCTTTGGTCTACATTACAAGATGCTAGGTTAAGATTGAGATATTGTTTGATATGTTGTGTATATAATAACAATATTATGATATGATTTGATTGTTGTATGTTATCATCATAGTTATTATGTTATGAATTATACGGGGATAGTAAGTATCGTTAAAAAAGATAAATTTTTGATTGTGTAATGTTGACATGTTATGTTAATGAAGAAATATGATAGGATGATTGATGTAATTATAGAGTATAGTTGTATGATGATTATATTGACTTGAGGATGTGTTGTATTGTTATTACATGATAGGTTGAATTGTGTATTTATATTCATGCATCATAATTTTCAAGAAAAGAATATAAAAATGCTTTCATGCATATGTTTTGATAGAGAAACTAAAAATGGACTGAATAAACATAAATAGACGCTATGAGGTATGAGTTTCAAGATGACGATATTAAAATGGATCAAGAGAGTCACTATCTCTTGTATGGTTATACCTCTAGCACCTGGATGGATAAGCAGAACTAAAGAAAAATGGAAAGTAATAGAATAAACATAAATAGATGTATGAGGAATGAGATTTTGAGATGGGGGTCCTAAAGCGAATCAAGAGAGTCACTCTCCCTTGTACAATAACATCTCTAGCGCATGGATGATTAAGTAAAAGTAAAAGTAAAAGTAAAGAAAGAGTGAAACAAAACTGCATGTTTTTATAAAGTTGCATAACACGATCATGACATTATTGTTATATTTCTTATTAAGCATTAGACTCATTGTTATATTTTGTGATGTAGGTGAGGATCTTATTTTGGATGAGGGCATTATAAATTGAAGATGTGAAGATGCAGTTGATGAGACATTGCTATGTTGAGCATTTTGCGTTGTTCGACGACTTGACCAGTGGGTTATGGCTCAAGATAAATTGCTTTTATATATTATATTTTAATACTTGTATAAATATTTTAGAAACAAACTTAAGTAATCAAAAGTGACTGTTTAAGATTATATATGTAAAATACAATTTATAATAATGATAAGTAAATGTGGTTGTAACCATGAAATGACATAAATGTTTTTATGTTAAAGATAGTAAGAAACGTGTTTTATATTTATAAAGAAGTCTTCCGCTACCCTAAGAGTTTTCAAACTTAAGTATTCCTGTGCAAAGTATTCATATGCTAGTAGGTGGGGACAGGTCGAATCACCTTGTGATTGACCTTAAGCTACGGAGTGGCTGTACGTTTTATTGTGATTTTGGGAGCCTTAGATGCCATGTTGGGGTTCAGAGCTTGAAATGTCACTAGAAAATTGCTCGGAAATTGCTTGTAAGTCACTCAAAAATTGCTCATAAATTTCTTGGAAATCTCCTAGGTCAATTTGTTTGCTCGCATCAGACATCCTCACATTTCAATTTATATAGATAGAGTTGAAAGGATGTATGCTCTATGTGTGGACATCCACCATTATACAAAAAATGCACGAAATTATATACTTGAAAGTGCGGACTGTAGGATCGATATACGCCTATAAAGGGAGGGAGGGAGGGAGGGAGGGAGGGTGAATATAGCGTACTAATAATTTCGTGCGATATTTAATCTCTAAATCTGTATGTGATTTATCTTATGCAATTAGAATATAAAATACGGAAATATAGAGAGATAAAGGATAAGAGATTCACACAAGGTTTGTTTACATGGTTCGGCAAACTCGCCTACGTCCGCGCTCCAAGATTCTACTTGGAGATCCACTAAACAATTGACTTACGGGTGCCAATTAAACCGTTTACAAAGACTAATCCTAAGGGCGTCACCCTTTGACTATTTCAAGTTGTCAACCTTTAACTATTAACGGGGCGCCTTTGATTGAACATACAGGCGTTCAATCGTGCTGTTGACTATTTCGGGGCGTCACCCTTGTATGACTAATTTGTAGGGTGTCACTCTTTACAATTTTGCACAAATATGATTTGGAAAATAAAGCTCGAAAAACTAATATGAAACTCTCCCAATAATAACTCGCAAGTTTATGGGTGGGGAGAGTTTGATTTACAATGCTCACAGTGATTTAGAATCGAGTAGTAAATTCGACAGGGCTTTGCCTCGATTTTTCGTTCGTTACATTGAGCTTGGAGTGCTTCTCTATTTATAGACCTCAGACTTTTTGGATCAGCCTCAACATTTTCGGTTGACCACATATAGTCGTTAAAAATTCTACCGTTGGAAATCTGTCCATTGACAAAGTCTAGACTTTTCGGTCACATATCCAAGACCGCGCCTCAATCACTAGTAGACCGAAAACTGGTGGACCTATTCTGTTTAGCTTTTTCGGACATAGATTGTCAACCACTACTTGACCGAAAACTCTTGAACCTGCTTTGTTCAGCTTTTTCGGACGCATATCATCAATCGTTACTTGACCGCTAGTCGACCAAAATGTCCCAAAATTTTGACAGATTCAAATTGTCCTCCACCACCTCAACTGGACCTCGACCACACAGCTCATCCGAAAAGCCCTAGAAATATTACAGATTCAAAAGCTTCTCTACCGGGCTCAACCGCACGTCGACCGCTACTCGACCGAACGACCAAACACAGTTGGGTCTAGTCTCCCTCGTCCGCACGCGTCCAGAAGCCACTCCAAAACTGCCCCTGAATTATTATAAGTCCCAAATTGATATGCAACACTACATAGATTTAGATAAACTTGTTAGAACATTATAATATCCATTTTGAGGGTATTTCTAATAAACACGGATATAAATATTATGATAAAAATAATAAAAATAATATCCGAATAATACAAAAACACAGCTGATTGATTTTATTAAATTAGACAACATTTTAGTCATCATCAAAATAAAACTTAGCCTAACAAAAATGTTAATACGGACGTCCTTCTTATTAACATTCATAGATAACAGACGTCCTTCCTAGGAAGCAAATGTTCGCTCATTTTAGTACAGATGTCAGCTTCTGTGCGAATGAGTATACATGAACGTTCGTTATAAGTACGGACATCAACCTTCATGTAGAGGGGTATAATCGAAAGTCTGCAGGTGGTGCAGATGTCTTTTAATGGAAAATGTGACTGTGAGGGTTGTGTCGTTCATTTCCAATAGTTCAGTGTTTTAGTTCTTAGTAAACTTAGTTTAAGGTTTCACTCGTCGTTACCCCAAAGTTCAAGATTTTTTTTAATTACCCTAAAATCAATTTCTAAACCCATTTAAACAAATTAAAATATTACAGTATTAATCTATGATTTCATGAATTTTTACATCAATTCAATAATTAATTTAATGTCATGTAAAATTATTACTGTGAAATTTGAAACCAAACCACACTAAATTTAATTGATCAAATTATCCAATAAACACCATTCGACGTTCACAACTGAATCATGAGAAAAATAACCAAGATGGATTTTGCATTGTAAGATTTAAAGGTTTAATTAGTGGCTTTGCATTTCTTTTTTGTTTGAAGTTTGAAATCGATTTTTGACTCATGTTAAGTCTCGTTAGTTTTGGCATTCTCCTATGCTTGTCAGTGTAAATGAAGACCTTCAAATTCTCGAACCGAAAACTCAGACTTTCCTTTTCCCAAGCAAAGTTGTATGTGATGACCTGGATTAGAATTAATCTTAATAATCATATTTTGTTTAACCTTAATAATTATATATTAGGTAGGAACCTTAACCCAAATGTTTTATAAACTATGTTAAATATTGCGTAGTTTCGGTAAAGAAAATAGTGGTTTTGGAAATTATAATTGAAGCTTATGAAATTGCATGTTGGTATCTATGGTTAAAATAGATTTGTTTTGTTTAAATTGGTTAATGTTAAGATTCTTGATTGAATGGATTAAGGAGAATTTGATGAAATAAGTAATTCCTACTTAAAAGAAAATGATATGGATAAAGATTTATATATGAAGGATTATAAGTATTAATTTGAGATATTTTGATGATTAAAAGAATGGTTTAGACATGCATTTAGTTAGTGCATTATTGGGAAAATATTGGTTGAATGCCATGATTTAAACTTGGTTTATATGATGTGAAAATATTTATTGGCAAGAGTTTGAATTATTATGATAATCATAATGGGTTAGTTCGATGTTGGTTAAAATAGTATAGAAATGTCTATCTTGATCATTTAAGTTATTCTTATGGTTATAAATGAGATTTGGCATGAAAAGATATACTAAAGGAGTGAGAAAATGTGAAATAGGACACGAGAGTGTTAGATGAATATTACATTCGAAACAATACTTTAATTCCAAATTTATTAATGTTGTTGATTCAGCCATTCTCTAGTTTCTAACAATTCGCGGAAAAACAAAACGAATAAATTACCAACCTTGATCCATGCTTTTGATGCAGACGTTGATCGAGAAACTTTTATCGCCTTAATCCTTCTTCTTTTCGTTTCTCTTCGCTGATCAAGAGAATCAATGGTTTTCCTTTCTAGAGAGAGTTATTCAGTTTCTCTTTCTATTCTTTGTGTATTCCACACCCTACAGAAACTTCCGCGCTCATCTCTTTTAAGAGAATTCAAAGAGATTCATTATAGGGAATTTACACTATTGTCCTTTCACCTTACAGGAAATTTATGTAAATACCCTTTCACTTTTATCCCTTTATTTACATCTCTTTAACCATATATTATACACTTTAATAAAGTCAAGGAAATGGAATTAAAACCCAATCAACTTAATTTCTTTTATGCTCAACAATCATCATATTAAGCATCGTAATATTAAGTTAATTCACTTTAATTAACATGGATCATACAATAGGTTATTAGAATTATCTAACAATCTCCCACTTTGGCCATGTTATATTAACTTTAATAAAATCAATTTCCAGCTATTACTTTTCAGCTGTCACATCTTGAAATTCACAATCAATTTCTATAGTGTACCATAATATGAATTTATCAAGTGTTCTTTTTATAATGAATTGTATAATCGGATCATGGCAGTTACAAGTCTTAATTAACGACATGATTCTTTTCATGTATCACAAATTAACTTAATTAATTAATTCTTTAATCGAGGAACACTATATACCTTTCAACTTTAACTTTTCATAAAGTTTATATATTATTTATAAACAACTTTAATTATATACACCATTCTATGAATAATAATATGCATACAAAAATATTTCTTTAATGAATTCAAAAGTGTCATAAGATACAAGTTAAGCTAATACAATCACATATACTAAGATTTATCACCTAAACTCATTTACAACATGTTCTTTAAAAGCTTTAGGTGGCAATCCTTTGGTTAATGGATCTGCTATCATCAAACTTGACTTATATGCTCTATGCACACCTTTTGTTTTTGTATTTCTTCTTTGACTGACAAGTACTTCAAATCCATATGTTTTGCTCCTTTTGAATACTTGTCATTTGTTGAGAAGAATACAGATGCGAAATTATCACAATAAATTTTCAGCGGTCTATCTATATTGCCGACCATTCCTAGACTCTGAATTAAGTTCCGCAACTACAATGCTTGAATTGTAGCTTCAAAACATGCTACAAATTCTGCCTCCATAGTGGAAGTAGAAATCGAAGATTGTTTTTCACTTTTTCATGATACGGCTCCTCCGGCTAATAGAAACACGTAACCGAACGTAGATTTCCTCGAGTCTACACATTCACCATAATCTGAATCTGAATATCCAATCACCTCAAGATGATTTGATTTTCTGTACGTGAGCATGTTTTCCTTTGTTCCATGTAAATACCGAATGACTTTCTTTCCAGCTTTCCAGTGATCCATTCCTGAGTTACTTTGATATCGGCCTAACATCCCTACTGCAAAACTGATGTCTGGCCGAGTACATGTCTATGCATACATTAAGCTTCCTACTGCTGATGCATATGGAACAAATTCTATTTCCTTTCATTGCAAATCATTTTTAGGACATTGCATTTCACCAAACTTGTCCTCTTTCTGAATTGGAGCAACACCAGTGGAACACTTATCCATTCTGAATCTCTTTAGAATTTTATTGATATATCCTTTCTGAGACAATCCCAACAAACCTTGCTGTCTATCACGGAATATTTCTATTCCAATTACATAGGATGTCTCACCTATATCTTTCATTTCAAAATTCTTAGAGAGAAAAGTGTTTACGTCATGTAACATTCCCTTATCATTTGCAACAAGAAGAATATCGTCAACATACAATACCAGGATACTAAACTTACTCCTACTAACCTTCATATAGATACACCGATCAACAGTGTTATCAATAAAATCGTATGACGTAATGGTATTGTTAAACTTAATATACCATTGTTTGGAAGCTTGTTTTAATCCATATATTGACTTATTCAATCTACACACTAACTTTTCATTTCCAGGAAATGAAAATCCTTCTGGTTGATCCATATATACTTATTCCTCTAAGTCACCATTAAGAAAGATGATTTTTACGTTCATTTGGTGAAGCTCTAAATCATAATGAGCTACCAAAGCCATAACTATCCTTAAAGAGTCCTTCTTTGAAACTAGAGAGAATGTCTTTTTATAGTCAATGCCGTCTTTCTGAGTGTAACCTTTGGCGACAAGTCTGGCCTTATACCTTTTGATGTTACCTTTTGAGTCACGTTTAGTTTTGAAAATCCATTTACAACGAACATATTTCTTCCTTTTAGGTAACTCTACAAGTTCCTAGACTTTATTGTCATCCATCGATTGCAACTCTTCTTTCATAATATTTAACCACTTTTCGGAATTACTACATTCCATGGCTTGTTTAAATGAATCTGGATCTTTGTCATTACTCAAGTCACATTCCTCTTCAAGTGAATAAATCACATAATCATCAAAAATTGCTGGTCTCCTTTGCCTTACAGACCTTCGCGTTTCTTGTGATAGTTCACTTATGACTTGACTATTATCAATATGCTCATCATTGACACGTTCACTTTGATTGGTTTGAATATTCACATGTTGTTCCGGTATGTTGTTAGACTGTGATACAACAAAACGAACAACAACTTGATGAGAAGTACTATGTGTTGTTTCCTCCACCCGATTCTCTTGAATATTCACATTTCGTGATTCATCACTCCCACCGAACTCGCCATTCTCAATGAATCGAGCATTTCCAGATTCAATTATTCTTGTACTACGCTTTGGACATTAAAATATGTACCCTTTTGACTTTTTTGGATAGCCGATGAAGCAACCATTGACGGTTCTTGCATCGAGCTTCTTTTCATATAGATTATATATCCTTACTTCTGCCGGACAACCCTAAACATGGATATGTCTCAAACTAGGTTTCTTTCCCATCCACAGTTCATAAGGTGTCTTAGGAACTGCCTTTCTAGGAACCCAATTCAGCAGATAAGCAGTGGTATTTAAACCGTGCATCCACAACGATAAAGGTACATCACTATTATTCATCGTACTCCCAACCATTTCGATAAAAGTATGATTCCGCCTTTCAGCTATACCATTTTGTTGTGGTGTTCCCAGCATTGTATATTGTGCCCAAATGCCTCGACTTTCGAGAAACCTTGCAAATGGACCTTTGTTTTGTCCATTTTCATCGAATTTTTCATAATATTCACCACTTCTATCAGACCTCACTACCTTTACTTTTCTATCTAACTGTCTTTCCACCTCATTGATGAATATTTCTATAACATTCATCACTTGAGACTTTTCATACAGTAGATACAAATAACCATAACGTGAGAAGTCATCTATGAAAGTGATAAAATATTTTTCACCACTCCATGAAGGAATATTGAATGGACTACATATGTCAGTGTGTATCAATTCTAAAAATTCACTACTTCTTGTGGTATGATACTTTGATGTGTGTTTAGTTTGCTTTCCTTTAATGCAATCTATACACACGTCCTAGTCATTTAAATCTAATTGAGGTAAAATATTAATTTTCATTAACCACAACATCCTATCTTTAGATATATGACCTAGACGTTTATGCCATAATGAAGCAAAACTTTCATTTGTTGAATTACGACCAATCACATGATCAACATTAAACAGAGATTCATTATATTTAGCATTAAGATTGAAATAGTATAAACCATCCTTTAAAATACCAGAACCATAACAGTATTTTTGTTTATACAATGTAAAAACACCATTACCAATCTCAATGTTAATCCTACATAATCCAACTTTGCAACATACATTAAATTCCTAGCACATTCAGGAACATAGAGACACTCTTCTAGATGGAATGGATACGGAAACAGGATACGGGAACAGGAACTGAACTCGGATCGGAAAGGAGTACAAATACAAAAAGAGAAGCAAGACGGAATGCGTTTGACTCAGCCATGGAGCGGTGTAGCTCATAACTCGAGAAAGCTTGGATGGACGGATTTGATGGTGGAGAGCATGTTTGAGCATGCTGTGGTTGTAGGCGAGAGAGAGGAAAATATAAGTACTAAGCCTTGAGTCATGAAGTGTAGGGGACTTGAAGAGGAGAATGGTGAAGGAAAGGTGAGTTCAACGTCAAGTTGTGGGTCTAATGGCGGCAAGAAGTTCGAAGGGACTCTCCCTTGGTGTTGAATCATTTGGGAATAAGTGAGAAATCTGATGTGGAACATCAAATTTAGGGATAAATCCGGGGAAAAATTTAATATGGAACATCAAATTTAAGAGAAAAATGTTGCAGATTCAGGAGTTGAACGACAATGGTGGAATAATTATTGGATTAAAGTGATATTTGGAGATAAGAGAGCTGTCATTTTGCTCTTGATGTTGAAGCATGACTATGATTAAGGCAATTCCTTCCTTAGAATAGATGTAATCAGAGTGGGGCATCAAAAGTGTAGAGGGTGAATGCGAGAATTTGGATTGACTTTTTGATACAAGTGATGTTGTGGGATGAAGTCAAGTTGATAATTAAGGTAAGACGAGAATAAATAGTCTAAAGATAAAACGAAGTATTATGACCACTAGTGGAAACTACATCATCAAATGGGGTAACTAAGAAGGGTAGGCAAATTTCGAGGACGAAATTTATTGTAAGGAGGGGAGTATGTAATACCTTGACTTTTTAAGTGGGTTGACTATCGGGGTATTACCAAGAACGTAATTATTAAATTATATATTATGGAAATAACCGTAATCTGAATAACAATACATTAAATTATAAAATATTGGATTAATATAAAGAATGAAACGAATTGTTTATATATAATAAACATATATATAAATTGTAAAATAAATAAATAAAATAAAAAATAAAAAGAAGAAATGGCAGAAGCCATTTCTTCTCTGGAAGGAAATCGACGAGAGGGAGAGGGAGAAGCGACGAGGGAGAGAGACCAAGCGCCGGGGAGCTCGCGACGACAAATGACACTGTTCGTCGGCGTGGCGACCTCCTGGCGGCTTCCGTGGGTGCGAAACGGCGGAGCTAGGGCACTAGTTCGCTCAGCAGTTCAAATCGCGATTCGGCAATCTCCCGCGAAGGCGATTCCGACGACGAGTTGAGGTGAGCTCCGTCAACTTCTTCTTCTCCTTTGCATTTTATCCATCGAGCGTGTTTGGAAGTGTGCTGCAGGGGTGGTTGTCAGCATTGTTGGTGTCGGGCAGTGACGATTTTCGTCATTGGCAGGGGCTAGCGGTTTGGGTGGAAACGGTTGGAACGGCTCGGCTCTGTGATTCTACACTAAACTCGGTTCCACATAGCCCTCCTTCCAGCTGTGTCCTGCCGACACACAATAGGGAGCACAATTAATTGGGTTGGTTGACAGACAACAAGTAGTTGAAACAATTGAAGAGGCTGTCGGGAGGAGAAGAGGAATAAATGTTGGCTGGAGGTCTTAGTTACGAGAAGGAGGAGAGAAGAGCAAAAAGCATCGATTGGGTGTGCAGAAAGATGAATTGGCCGAGAGCTTCTGTGGTGAGTTTCCTTGTTGTTTTGATTAGTGGGTTCTGTGTTCTGTCTTCTGATGAGGCAGTGGATTGCTAAATTAGTGACTTGATGAAATAATATGTTGTTGTTAAGTTATGGTTTTGATTTTTGAAGGATGGGTTGGGGTATATAACTATTGGAATTCGTTTGAGTGGTGATATGTTGGAGTACTTCAAGTATGCTCTGTAGTTCTGATTAACTGTCATGGGCTAGGTAGGTCTAAAACATGTTAAGTGTATATTACAAATGGATTTTTGGAAGTAGGAAACGTTAAACCTGTTGATGTTACATGAAATGGACTAATTTCACTACCTTGTGGTTATGCTAAATGTTTTGTTGGTTGATTCTGAATCTGTGAACATGTTGGATGTAGCTCTATCTTGTGATTTTAGTTCTGGACATATTCTCTATATTTGGATGATGACTTAGGGAATATTCTATGTAACTTGTTGGATTGGTTTTAAGTTGTGGAATATGTTTGATTTTATGAAGAAAAGATTTAAGAACATTGGATATATCTCTGGATCAATACTTTGTTGCTCGAAATTATAATCTGAAATGCTTTCATGGATGGATTATAAGCTGATGTTTGGTTTGATTCTAAAATATATGACCTATCAAAGTAAGATGTGTTTAGTTATTTATGTTGTTGAATGAATTGTCCAAATGATTAAGGAATATTGTCAAAGGATATAGATGTGTTCGGATAATTGCATGATATTATGGAAAGTTCACTGTCTTGATAAGATTCGAAAATATCGTTATTGGATGAGTTGAATATGGATTATGAGACACTATCAAATAATGAATGTTTCTAATTGTGAAGGTATCAGAAAGAGGAAGAAGCATAACGACAGAATGCTTATGCGCATTAAAGCTGGAGGTAAGGATTTGGGTTGTCTTGGCCAGAGGAGGCCCTACACCCAAGTAAAGTGTGTGTGTGTTGTTTTGTGGTTTGATTTCGGTAATGTTTATAGTTACCCTTGGTTTTACTGAATGATATAACTCTCACGTTTTCCATTAGTTCCTGAAAATGCTTGCTAAGCTTGAATGAATCAAAGGAATGATAGTTGAACTGAATGAAAAATGAGAACGGGTCCTAGACAGAATTCTAGTGGCATTAAAGAGAAAGAAGAAGTTAAGATATTAGAAAAGACTATGTTTCTTTACAGATTGGCGAAAAAGTTACTGATTTCTAAATGTTGTCCCTTTTCATGCCGTAAGTATACTTAGAGTTTCGTTCTTTTCAACTACGAAAAAGTATATGCAAACTTGATTAGTTATAGTTTACTGCCGTTTTCTATTAAGGTATTAAGAAGCATATAGAAACATGTTTTATGTTAGTTATCGTTGTTTTACTTACTGTCTATAGCAGGATAATTGTTTTAGAAGCATGCTAGGGGTCATAGATTCGCTGTTAGTCGATTGTTAAAAAGCAAGTGTAGTTTGATTTGATAATTGGTCCTAATCTGATATAGTTTATGTGTTGAATATTGTCCATTAAAAGATCATGTTAGTAGATAGTTTCTGTTGATTAAATTAAGATGAGAGCAAGAATGAAATGTGAACTACGACGATGTGGATGGTAGTGAAGGAAAAAGGTTTAGTTAACTAAACAAACGAAGGAAAAAGTTTAGTTAACTAAACAAACGAATGAAAAAGGTTTAAGGAGTTAAGATGTTTTGTTTTCATTAAATATGAGTTGTGAACTAGTAGATGAATATTATTTCTTAATTCTGGATAAGAACATTCTAGTTTAGCACAATTAGTTAATTATAATTGCCGTATGTTACTTTACTGCTTTATTGTATTCACTCACTGTTACATTTCGATAGCATAATTGTTTCTCGTACTTTCAGTAATTTTTATGATTCTTTACTTGTACCAGTTCACTTATAGTATGTTTATCTCAATGTGTAATTCAGTTTATGTTATGCAGTGTGTTTCATGATAATAGAAACCAAGTAGGGGGTAACCTTCAGGATGGTACCCACATGCATGAGTGAGGATAAAGAAAGAACCCTAAAGGCGAGTATATGCTGAAACACGAAAGAACCCTAAAGGCGGGTATATGCCGGGAAAGAAAGAACCCTAAAGGCGGGTATATGCCGAGATAGAAAGAACCCTAAAGGCGGGTATATGCCGGAAAAAGAACAAACCCTAAAGGCGGGTATATGCCGGAACTAGGGAGTTGAGGTAGATGGGTAGTCCGGATCTAATCTACCTACTAGGATACACCCTCACCAAGTCGAGAAAGGGACTAGTATGCACACAAGAGGTTAGGTTCCGTACAGCTATGTCATCTCAAAGGAAAACCCTCAATCTCCAGGCTCGATGTACGAGTTTTTAAAGAACGAACAAAAAATAAACGTAATGAAAGAGTTGGTTTGAGTGGCCCCATTCCAACAAGAACTAAAGAGAGAAATGCATATTGTTTTACCCCATCTCCTTACTGGGCGTAAGCTCACGTCCTTACTTGTGGTGTAGGTAAAAAGACGAACAGATAAGAAGAAAATGATGAACACGTAACGAAGCAGGGATGGATGATTTCACACACACAGGATTCGGGTTGGCAAGACAAAAGACAAATAAAAGTAAACGGTTATGAATCAACGAAGTTAAAGAAAAGTAAATGGTATTGAATTAATGAAGTAATGGTTCAGTCTTATTTGAGAAACGAAATGATTGAATGGTTTAGTATTGTTTAGTATTTCTTTTGAAAGAACTCTTACGTTTCCGCTATGATTTAAAAAGGGATATTTTAGAACGTTTCCGCAATAATTTAAAATAGATGATTTTCAACGCTTTCGCATAATTAATAAGTTGGTTTTCATGATAAGTTTTAAGAAAGAGTTAGTATCGATTCGGATTTATGCACTCGATTTAGTCGAAAAGAAAATTTTAAATTTTTACTCATTTTTAGGATTTACGAAAATCCGGGTCGTTACAATACGTCTCAATTTCTTATATCTGTGTCTTCATTCTATTTCCCATATACAGGAACTTTTCTGTCCCGTTTATGGGTTGGATCAAAAGAAATCCCTGCGTAACATTAGATACATGAGTAGTAGCTCCAGAATCTAACCACCAAATATTACTAAGCACTTCTATAATATTTGATTCAAAATATACTGAAACAAATAGTGTACTTTCTTTTCGAACCAAGCTTTTCTTTTTGGAAAATCCTTCTTGATGTGTCCAGCTTTGTTGCAGAAGTAGCACTTAAGCTCTTTTTGGATTTGACCATCTTTAATCTTTAATTGGCATTTTCCCTTCTGTTTGTTCTTTTTACTCGGCTTTCCTTTGCTACTATTGGCTTCCTTCTGAAACGTTAAATGAATGGTATGGTCCTTCATTTTCTTCAACCTCCCTTCTTCTTGAATTAACATAGGCTTTATTTCTTGAAAGTTCCATTTCTCTTTAATGGTGTTGTAATTCACCTGGAACTAGCCAAACTCAAGAAGAAGCAAGTTGATGATGAATTGAACTAAGAATGATTCACTTACATTCATACCCAACGTTTTCAGCCTTGCTGCCAAATTGGCCATGCTTGTTATATGATCATGAATGGTTTGAGACCAATCAAATTTCTTGGTCATCAACTCACTCATCAAATTCCCTACAACAGACTTATTCGTAATGTCTGATTGGAAATATTCTTTGATTTTTGACATGAATTCCTTTGCATCATTCACCTTTGGCATTGATGGCTTAACATTTTCAGTTATCTTCATCTTTATCAAGCTCAAATTCAACCTATTAGACTGCTCCCAAGTCTCACTGTATGACTTCTCAGCTTCCGTATTTGTCTCATTAATGGCTAGTGGTCTATTACAAACTAATGTCAGGTCTAAATCCAATACACTCAATTGAAACGAGATTTGTTCAGACCAATCAGCATAATTCAAACCATTGAACTTGAGTAAAGAATTGCAGAGGCGAATAGATTAATAGAAGCTACAAATATAACACATATTGATACATTAATGTTTTGAACAACCTAAAATGGATTCAAATAAATATAAAATTGATTTCTTTAAGTTCACCTTTGGGTAATCCTTAAAAAAAATAATCAATCATTGATGTTATAACATAAACTTTAATAGACTCGTAAACATATTCAATGTAATATGTTTAATATCTTTGGATATTTTAAACATATTAATCAAATATGTAAATGTGTCACTTTAATATTATTGATTACAAACATTGGTCCACCTTTGGGTGACCTACTAGTTTATAATTAATAATTTCCTTTCAATAATATCACTATAATTAAATGAATGAATTACACAATTTAATATTGATTATTTCAAACTAAGTCACTTTGGTGACTACTAAGTTTCTATACAACAATATTTAATTGAGTAAAACTTTCATTTATAACATTTATTTCTTTTTTGCCTTGTAGACGACTAGCGAATGCGGAACTTGCGTCCGCTATCATCCGAAAGCTCATTAAAAATTCAATTTAATATCGTCCTCATGCATCCTAGGTCATCTGAATTTTAACTTTCATTTTATGCTTTTCAGACGAGTCCGAACGTGAAACTTGTGTCTTGCTATCGTCCAAAAAAACACAGTAATTTGTACAGATTCAATTCAGTGATGTCCGCAGGCGTCCTATATCGACCGCAAGTATCTGAAATCGTATGAAAATATTACAGATTCAAAACAATATCGTCTGTAACAACCCAGTTTTTCGTAACATTTTAAAAATTGCGTGAAATTTAAAACTTTTATAAAATGACTGAATACTTATTAAAACCTTCATAGTTAAATCAGAGTGCCTTTCTAAAAAGTCGGACAGTCAAAATCCTTTTGTTATACTCATTAGGAAAATCGTTATAGTTATAAAATCGTTTAACAAAATATAACGGAAGCGAAATCGATTCAACTTAAGAAATACTTAACAATTAAGTGCAGCTTAATTACAAAATGTTTTCCCTTTTTCTCTCTTTAGCCTAGCCAGCCACAAGTCTGTTCGTGCAAATCCTTCATCAACTGCTTCTTGGTTCGTTCATCGTTTTCTCGTGCATGAACCAACACCATTAGCAACTGTGAGCCCAAGGCCCAGTAAGAAATGAGCTATGCAGTATGATGTATACCTCTCTTTTGTTCTTTTGGAATGGGGCCAGCAAAACCAATCTTTTCTTACATTCTTTCTTTCGTTCGTTTGTTCTTTACTCGTACTTCAAGCTGGAGATTGGAGAAATCCATGGCGGTAGGGTAGATCTTTGTCGGCTTCAACCACCTAGAGTAGACAGTCTTGCAGTCCCGACAAGGGAAAGATAATGTTCTCTTTTAAATCCTGTCTACCTGGATGATCTGTACTTACCCTACCATCCCCCAACTCCATATAATTCATTCATTCATTCATTCATTTCATTCGTTCATTTTCCTCACATCATGCATGTGAGTACCACCCCAAAGTGGCACTCCCTACTTATTTGTATTATCATGATGCATGTACATAAGAAACATTATCGTGATGCATGTCATTGGAAAGTAGAAATAGTCATGACATAAAGGTATGAAATAGGAAGCATAAATCACAAATATATACATGGCAATACATTCTAACATGCTTGGTAATTTGGAAGAAACAATAACAATTAAACATGCTTGGCAATTTAAGGAAAGCGGTAACAATACAAACATACTTGGCAGTTTAAACAAAAAAATAATCACATGCTAATATTCTAACATACTCGGAAATTAAACTATAACGTGCGATCCTAAACATGCTTGGTAATTAAACTAATAACGTGTGATCCTAAACATGCTCAGAAATTAAACTAATAACGTGAGATCTTAAACATGCTCAGAAATTAAACTAATAACGTACGATTTGCATAGGCATGATATATATATATATATATATAAAGCAACATAGCGGAATCGTAAACAAACAATTAAAGTAAACAACTCGGCTAACGGTGTAAGACCTCCACCGGCCAACGACTCTACTCAATTTTTTACCTTGAAGCTTTAATGCATATCGTCGCTTAATCGTTATCTTTATTCTCTTTTAGTACCTTCAAAATTTAATAACATTTAATTATTAATCAAATCAATTAATCAACTTATTAATCTCGTCATCTTTTCCTATCTTTAATTCTTATATGTCGCTTACTAGAATTTCCTAAACGAAACCGCTTCATTAATATAACTCAACTTAATTAATCAATCTCAATCGATAGCGTTTAGAAACTAAGTTTAATATATGGCAAAGTATTCCATCCACTGATTATATGCCCATAATTACCAACATAACTTCATCCATAAGTTATCGGCCCATAAATCAGCACTTAATAACAATATCTAAATCGAGACATTACTCTACATTAATCCAATTTCCAACATACATTATCCAACTAGTGAATCGAATTCAAAAACCAACGTGCATGAATTAATCCAACATTAGTTTAACACTTCCTATTTCCACAATTCATTCATGCTTTTACTCAATTCTAACTTAAACCAATATATTCTTCATTACCATATTTTTCACAACTAACAGAGTGCTTATATTCATCAATTAACAAAGTGTAACATGCAGTAAAACTAATATCCAACATGTTCATGCTTTCAGAATACCAACAGAGCACAGCAATTAGCAGAAACATTTCTAAACCAAGTGTTTCATAGGGCTATATTTATTTACTTACACCAAAGCAAATAATCCATAACAGAACAACCATTCCTACGAACACCCCTTAACAAAATAACCATCTATTATTATCCAATGACTTGCAACTAAAGTTTCAGAACACATAATCCATTATCCAACAACAGATCAACAACTCATTCACAGAATCAAAAGCAGATAATCCATAACACTCAACAAGGAGAGCAGTACACAGAGCATAAATCCAACGACAGATTAACAACCCAACAAAGACATTATTTATCAATACCAACATCCAGAAAGTTTAGATTACAGAGGAGGAAATCATTCTCACCATCTGGACAAGGCAGACCCGAGCCCTGCATCCTTTCTTCTCGGCTTCCAGCTCTCTTCACCTGCGAGTCCATTTATTTCTCATCCTCCCGACAGTTTCTTCATTTTCTTCTGCGGGTCGACAGTCTCCTCTTCAATTCGTCAACCACCCTGCTCCCCATCATGTGTGTCGGCAGAACAACACAGCTGGAAGAGAGAGTTACGTGTGGACCGAGCCGCAGCTGGACCATAGGCCTTCGGCCGGTCCAGCCCAAACCACCAACCATCAGCCCAAAGCTCCCATGCCGATCGCGAATCGTCACTGCCGATCACACCCTGTCAACACATGATCACCTAAACGTCAAGGAGAAGGAAGGAATTGGCTGGCTTACCTCGAACCGACGCCAGAGATCGCCACCCGCGAGAGTTCTAATTCGTCCCGCGACTTGGTGACGCTAAACCCCAAATCGCAACTCGCTTCGCCGACTGCAGCCGCTCGCCTGGACAGCGTTGCATCACAGCGAGGAGCCGTCCCGAACGCTCTCGACGCGTCACTCGCTCGAAGCTCTCCGTCCCCCTCTCGGGCCCTCTCTCCCTCTTTCGACTCTTCTCTTCTCCCTCTCTATTTTCTGAACGACGAAATGGCCAAGGGCCAAATTAATTTTCCCCCAACCTCAATTGATTCCTGAACCGGACCAGCAGCCATGAACCCGTGTGAACCCGAACCAAGCCACATCTTGAACCGATTCTCCTTCTTCAATTCCAATTAATTCTAATTCCTCGAATAAATCTTTCCTTAATCTCTCTCTTAATCCTTAATTCAACAAATCCAATAAATCTCATTTTAATTTAAATCATCTTTTTACACAAACAAATTCCTCTTTAATAATTTAATTAAATCTTTCACTTAATTAAATTATTCTCAACTCAATTCCAATTCCCTATTTATTCCAAATATTGCTCGATGATAATTGATAATTATGTCTTTGGTAATACCCTGATAATTATCCAATTTATCCAAATACCCTCAATTACTTTCCAATTATCCTTATTAAATTTTGATATAAAAAATCAGGGTATTACATCGTCAGCCTGCGTCCACAATGGTTCGCCATCGTCCTAATATGCAATGAAAGTTATAGATTCAAATTACGACAACCGCAGTCGTCCGACAGCGTCCGATAGCGTCCGCAAACTACAAATTTCATTGCAAAAAGGAATTTGCGTCGACTTCATTTCGCAGAAATCGACTTCCTTCGATTCTTTTATTTCATAATCAATTCATTTTGATCCATTATGAGTATTAGATCAATCCTTGCATCAATCAATACTCTTCATTCATAATTCTAAATAAAATTTTTCTATCTTTACGCAAAGCAAAAAATCATCCTTGATCCATAAACAAAACAATTTTAGAAACCCTAATTTTTCATGGCAAATCAATATGTTAATTACCGTACTCTGATACCAATTGTTAGATAAATATTACATTCGAAACAATACTTTAATTTCCAATTTATTAACGTTGTTGATTCAGCCATTCTCTAGTTTCTAACAATTTGCGGAAAAACAAGATGAATAAATTACCAACTTTGATCCATGCTTTTGATGTAGACATTGATCAAGAAACTTTTATCACCTTAATCCTTCTTTTTTTCGTTTCTCTTCGATGATCAAGAGAATCAATGGTTTTCCTTTATGGAGAGAGTTATTCAGTTTCTCCTGCTATTCTTTGTGTATTCCACACCCTACAGAAACTTCTACGCTCATCTCTTTTAAGAGAATTCAAAGAGATTCATTATAGGGAATTTACCCTATTGTCCTTTCACCTTACAGGAAATTTACGTAAATACTCTTTCACTTATATCCCTTTATTTACATCTCTTTAACCATATATTATACACTTTAATAAGGTCAATGAGAGTCATTAAAACTCAATAAACTTAATTTCTTTTATGCTCAACAATCATCACATGAAGCACCGTAATATTAAGTCAATTCACTTTAATTAACATGGACCATACAATAGGTTATTAATATTATCTAACAGAGAGTGGACACCCTGTCTATGGGGCAGAATGTCTGCAAGGCAAAAAAAAATGAGGAAATATGTCTTCGCAGTATACGATCGGTGTTTGGGGTAGACGTCCCCAAAAGTGAAAATAGAAGTAAACATTTCGGGGGAGCAAGCATCCATGGATGAGTGGACATTCGCGGATAAGTACGAGTAGCCGTGGATGTGTGGACATCTGAATGCGGGCATCCACAAATTTGTGCAGACATCCAAACGTGTAAAATAAAGAGGGACTGCAAGTGGAATGGTAGTTCAGTTTTTGGAGCGGATGTCCGCAGAAGTAAAAGTGAGGAAAACACTCTCGAGTGTAGACGATTAGAGTGTGAATGAACGTGCAATGCAATGTAATGCTCTCGGCTTTGGGCGTTCGGGGTCCAATGCCAACTTCTGGAAAGGTGTTTTGTTCTTTGTATAATTGTCTAGGGCGGACACTACAGATGGGCTGAGTATGTTCGTAAGTTGTAAAATTCGCATATTGTTTTTAGGTTTCAACCTAAATGTTTAATCATTACATAAATCCTTTGAGGATGATTTGAGACATTAGTAGAGGATGTCTAGATAGATGTGTAACATTATTTCATGCATCACTTATACTTACTTAATAAAAATATTTTCATGATTAATGTACATGTATTATTAGTATGTATTATATGCATTCAATGTATGCATAATATGAGTACTCAAATCATACATCATGAAATTATATACATGTATGAACAGTATTGTAGAAGATAGATTGGTCACATTTGAACCCAATTATCTATCCAGCTATGTATTGTTGACGTATGCAAAGTGAAAAGTAGTAGGGGAGTGACTATGGGTCCCCCTTAGGTTGCAAATCTCTAGCCCTTCGGAGTTATATTTGTATCATATACACACCTATTGGGAACAGTGACCAATATGGTGGAGTTATATGGTTGTGTGTGATTTTACATACGATGTGTTATGATCATGCACATTGATATTCACATATATGTTAATATAATACGTGTTAAATAACATCACTAATGAAATTAAATGGAACATTGCATTGATTCACATTATCATTGCATAGTTGTGAAAAGAAAGTCATTGTTTACTTTCATATGCATTTAATATATATTGTATAATATTGGTCATGGGATGACATTGTAAACGGTTATAGGAATTGAAGGATAGTGGCATCTAGACCATAATTTAAAATGTCATGAGTCTGGGCATTATTGTATATGCATATTGAGAAAGGCCTTCATATAGAGGATTATGTCATTGAGGTATAATTTGTGATAGACTTAATTGAAATGTCTAGACAATTCGGGGCTTAAACATGCATTAGAAATGTCTAGTGTTAATGATAAATAAACCATAGATAACTATGATATATGATTTGAGATTAGACATTAATTAGAAATATCTAGTTAGTTTGATAAAATAAACCAACAATGAACATAAAAAGAAAAAGATTCATTATTAACATAAAATAAATAATTATGTTAGAGTTGGAAGTGGAAGTGGAAAGAATGAATAAACATTCAATGGAGTATAGATGTGCTTAAAATGAAATAACACATGACATTTGGTATACATATATACTTATGGAATTAAGTTGTGCATGAAGAGAAGTTGCACATGTGAATTGAAAGTTAGTTAGGCTATGATTACCTAAATCATAGACTTAAGCATTTACACATACGCACTAAACATTTCTTAGATAAAGAAGTATAACACATAGATGAAATATTAAAAAGAAATATCTTGAGATTTAAATAAAATAAATCATGGTATGTGTGATCATGAGTGTTAATCAGAGATGAATGTTGAAGATAAGGATATAAAGACTAATCATGTAGGGTCTTAGTACATGGTTAGTTGTGATACTTGTATGGTTTATTGAATCTTTAAATTAGGATTCTTATTGAGCTCAAAAAGCTCACTGTAGTTCTTTTATCAAATTTTTCAGAAACAGGTGGTAGCAGCTCAAAGACATAAAGGTAAAGATCTACTTAACAAAAAAAGTTTGAACAACATAGAACCATAGTATGAGCTTGAGTTTTATTTTATTGTATTTAGTTTTAGTTTATCTCATATTTGTAAATAAATTTAGATAAAGTTTTGTAAAATAGATTATGTGTACGACTTTCTTCTTTAGGTGGATTTTATATTTATGTGGCCTAATTACGCAAATGTATGTTCAATTGTGAGTTTCTGTTATGTGTTGTGAGCTTGTGAGCGTTCTATGAGCATGAAAATCTAGTTTGCAGCACAAATTCTGAGGAAATCGGTGGTTGGGGCATGACATTGTATACTTCCTATACTTTGTATTTATATTCTTCATCCTAGAGGTTCTCCAATGTTGAAAAGATGACATCATGTTATGAGCAAATCAATCATTGAACTGATTGAGCAACGCCAACGGTTCAAACCAAAACCTGAACTACCAATCGTGGTCCTTGTGCAATTAGCTCTTGAGGTTGCAGAATAACAAGATTTGTAGTTCTTTGTTAAAGAGAAGAACGAAGGATATTGTAGTTCAAACCATAACCTGAACTACCAATCGCGGTTCTTGTGCAATTAGCTCTTGAGGTTGCAGAATAACAAGGTTTGTAATTCTTTTTCAACGAGAAGAACGAAAGATATTGTATAGGAAAGACTTGAGTGAGATTGACGGGAAATGAGAATAGCAAAACAAAGTAAAAGAACGAAACATTGTATCGAAAATTTTAATATATGTGAGAGAGTTTTTGTTACAATGATGAAATACATTGAAATTTCATAATGAAAATTGTAAAATAACTAAGGTTGCGACAAATCTAAAAACTATTCATCATTAATTCGCTATTTATGCTACAACCATGTTTTCTAGATCGATCAATATTAAATTCGAGTCACTAAAATTTAACAATTATATTTATTGGGATTCAAATAGAGAGCCAAATAGTGGAGGTCAACTTTGATGTATACATGTGTCTTTAGTTGAATCTTATGGTGCTTTTAGATTATGCTACACTTATATTATAATTTTACACTTTAACATATCTTATATGTGTTATTCGTTTAGTAATACAAACAATTTATTATTGTAACTATATATAGCACATTCTAATTAATGATTAATGAATGTATATTGCATCTAGTCTTAGTGTAAGATTTAGAAACGAGATTAGCATATATGAAATCAAAATTACAAATAAAAATTCTTATATGACTAATAATAACCTAAATAACTCTAGAACAATATAGTAGAATAAGTAGAGTATTTCATTTGAGCACATATTCTAAAAACATGGATAATTTAAATTAAAATATATAAATTAGTTCTTTGCGTTTTTATTTTTTATTTTTGGATAACTTAATTTTTATTGAAATAAATATAACTCGAAAATATATCTTTTTCAAATTAATTTCTTCGTTTTCTCAATTTTTATTTATTCAAAAGAAACTAATTGCCTTTTCAAAAAAAAAATATACAATAAAGTTTAATGTGGCCTTGTACGAAGCACTGTCTAATAAAGTGAATATGATTATATTTATTAGTCATTATTTATTTCAAGCATTTTAATTATAAAAAATTATTTCATTAATGTGATATAGAATAGAATAAATTTGCCAAAGTCAATACAACGTATCTTTATTGTTTTAGAATTAAAAATAATTTTAAAAAATGAAGTTGCTTTCGTTATAATGAATGAGTATAAATAATAACAACTAATACTTCACTAATCCATAGTTAGTTTATTTAAATAAATTGATTATTATGAGTCATCTAATAAATTTTATTTGTCACATATCAAAAAGATTGAATTTTTTAACACTAAAAAAATGACAGAATTTGAATTCAACCCCATCGAAATCAATTTTCTCATTAGGTCTTAAGTTCCATTTTGAAAAATGGGTAATCAAAATGGTGCTATATATATATAGTTTTTTTCTTTAAATTTTGAAATCTTATGGAAAAAAAGGGAAAAATTTCATATAAACCAACTAAAATTGAGCCTAAAAGAAAGCCAAATAGAGGTCCGAACTAAAAATAAATTGGTTCCACTCCGACATCGACTCAATTCAGCTTTTGTTTCTAAAATTTTAGAGTCGAAGTGATTTATTTGATTATGATTAGAAGTGGAAGAGGATCGGTCCTACCTCACCTCCTGTCTAGTTGTCTTTTGATACTAGGGGGCTCATTTAGTTTGATTTTATGATAAAATTGAATCAAATTAGTAGAGATTTGTTTGGGTAATTTTGAAATCGAAACTAATTTTTTTGTTTTTATGCAAAAAATCGAACTAGAATTGAACCGAAAATCCTGATTTGGTTTTGGTTCCGTTGCTAATAGAAAAATAGAGTAAAAAAAAAAAAGTGATTAAAGAGAACTTATATAGGGATTTTAGAAATAAAATTCATAATTTTTATATTATAATAAATTTAATTAATTAGATTTTTAAATCTTTTAATTAAATATAATACAAAATTATTCTAATGATCTCCAATTACCCTTAATTTTCATTTCTTATTAATAATGCTAAAATTACCCATCTTACATGATTAATCTAAGAATTTTAATCAAAATTTTCAATTCATTTACACCAAAAAATTGATTTTTTTTTTTAACTTAATGATAATTTGGTTCGATTCGGTTAATTTCGATTCTGCATATGTCAAACTAAAATTGAATAAAATTTTATTAGTTTCTAAATTGTATAACCGAATGTTGGCTCGATAGACTTTGAAAACTGACCAAAATCAAACCCAACAGAGCGGTTCGACTTGGTTTGTCAATTTCAATTCAGTTTTGAACAACCCTATTTGATAAAGAGATTTTCTCTTCTTCACCTTAATTTCTTGGTTTAAAGTTTTCACGTGAATATATGGATATCTTATTGTCTCGTTTGTGTTATATTCAGAGCAAAAATCGAGGTGTGAGACATTTATTTGAGAAAGGTCAATTATTTTTTGTGTTCAATTTCAGATGTATAATTATTTTACTTAATTTAAATAACTTTGTACGAATGTCATTACTCATAAGCTCTCATTAAGTGATTTTTATTACACTATGAAATGATTTATTAGCTTTTAGATATCATTCCCTTAATAATAATGATTCTAATGAATCATAATTATAATATAATATTACAAAATAAAATAAAATAAAAAAAGAATAAAATAATTAATGATTTAGTATATCCACTAGAATCAAGGTTGCAACATGAGAAGTTGATAATTAATTAATTGCAGACGTGTTTATTTTATATTAGAAATTGTTAGATTTTGGTATAACTCAAATTTTATTGAGTTATGTCAGTAGCCCCGCCTTTTATATCATATTTAAAATTTTATTTTATCTATAAATTCATGTAAGTTAAAGTCACAAAAAATTACAGTTATATTTTAATCTTTATAGTAGATTTGTTCTTCTACATATGTTTTTTTTTTCTCAAAAAAACTTTTTCATGTAAATCTGATACCACACATCCTATTTTCTTTTTTCGATTATCGTTCAATTTCAAACAAGTAATATTAAATCTTAGTTAGGAGAGAGATTATATAATCCAGGTTTCAAAATTAGTCGAAACATCGAACAAAGTTTTCAAATTTTTTTTAAAAATTACAATTTTTTGGAAAAAAAAGAGGAAAAATTGTTTGCTCTATCATTCATCTTGCTTATAAGATTTATTCTTTTCTACTGTCCAATTCTTCTCTACCGTCAAACCACCATCAGAAATAGTTGCTCCGTCTATCGTGAAAACTCTTATTTTTCTCTATTTTGAGTTCGCCAGAACCGTTGTACCTCCGAACAACAAATTCATCGTCGAAGGGTTTTCTATTTATTGTCAGTTACCATAAATATGCACTGTTGTTATTCATTCCTGCTGTCAAGCCATTTCAGTTGGGACTGTCGCGAGAATGTCCTTTACAAAGTTGAATATTTTGCACAAGATAAAAATTGTTAAAAATCTTTGAGATTTTCAAAAAAAATTTGGAAAATTAAATTCGATGATTTATAGTAGATTTGAAACCATAGAATATTCAATATTGGGTATTGTTTTCAGTCAAAAATCGAGTTACATTTGAATTTTATAATATCTACAATTATTCTCGCAATGAACTTTGATTTGATTTTGGGATAGATTAGTTATCATAAAAATATCTAAATTTTGAAAAATATTTTTTAAAATCTTGTGATATTCGTAATGTATTTGGATGGTTCATTAGTCGGCTCACTAATTGAAACTTGAAGAGACACTGTGGCAAGTCAAGGTTGGTCCAACAACCAAGCGCAAAACCCATAAACCAAATCTTGGAATGAAGTTTTCAATCCAAGATGAATTATTTATCAAAAACATCTTTGGCCCATATTGAAGCCTTGTTGTTTAGAATAGGTTGGTGTGGTCCAAGGAGGAACATAATATTATCATGCTACCTATAAAAAAGAGATAATAATAAATAATTATATATCAAAATAAATGATTATTGGGTTTGGAGTTGGGTAAAGAGGATGCATCAATCAATTGCATCTTCTTTCATGTTAAAGAAGTTGAGTGATGAAGATGTGTTTTTTGAAATTCTTCATTTTCTATTGGAGAAGCAAGATTCTAACTTCCTTTTGGAGCTACACTATTCTATAATCACGTTTAATTTTGTGATTTAAATGTTTGAAATTATACAATTAAAGTAAAGTTTATCCAACCATAGAATGTTTAACACTAGAAATTATGGTATCAAATAGTAATTTAGCATCATTATGTGAACTCACTCTTGTTGAAGAATATTTTGTTGTTTTTTTTTTTAAATATAGAGATATATCGTTAAAAATGGAGAGAAGAAGGTTATCAACCTTAACTTGATTATCAAATCAATAAATTTGAGCTTCTAAACCACTTGAAAATAATTAAAATTTAAAAATAATTAAATAAACGTTTTTGAAAATGACGACCCAATGACACAACCAGATCCAATGTCACAAGTCAACTAACCCCCCTCTCTCTCTCTCTCTCTCTCTGCAGACTTTCAGCTTCTCAGTATGCCTGCGTTTCTGACAATCTTCCCCAGAAACACACACAAAGACTAGCCCAGTGACCTCTGGTGGCCGTTGTTGGACTACCCATTTGACCATTTTATCCCTCCTTTCTTTCCGTTTTGCACCTCTCCTTCTTCTCCTCCGCCACTACCGCCTGCTTCGATCTTCTTTCTTCTGGAATGGGCTCTGCTGTTCATGGGTCCGAGCAGAATCGAGTCCCCGATGGAGATGTGCCCGGGGATTCGAATGGGACTGAGTTTCCGGATTGCGTAGAAGCTCGCTCTACTTTTATAGGCGGCGCTAGGTACAAGCTGATGACTCCGGCGAAGCTTCCGATCTCTAGGGCTACTTGCATTACGATCCCACCGGGTCTCAGCCCTTCTTCATTTTTGGAGTCTCCAGTTTTGCTCACTAACATGAAGGTTAGTTTCGCTTTTTTGAATCTCGATTTTCCCTCTTTTAAGGGTTTTCGGAAATTGGTTATGTGGAGACGATTTTAAGTTCCGGGAAAGTAGGGAAATAAGTTGTTTTGAACATTAAGAATCCTTTTGACTGCTGAGAAACGCAAAGAAAACAAAGAAACATTATGAAATCTGCCACAAGTTCCAAATTCAAAAACTTGATTTCATTTTTTCTGTAATTGTGAGCACCCAATTGGCATGGTTTTTTTTTGTCTTCAGTGGTGGGCTTTTTCGCCTTCATTGTGCTGTAATTGCTGGCAATTTATTCGATGATGTAGGCTATATTGATGTGCTTTAAGATGATTCTCTACCATCTCTTGCTGTCTGCAATTGCAGCAGTTAGATTTATGTATATGGCAGCTACAGTGTTAGTTTCACTCTCTTATCTGATTAAAATATTTGTGTTGGTGCTTATTATGGGACCATTAGATTCTGATTCCTGCCATAATGGTATTCTCCTGAATTGGCTGACTTGTCTTCTTTATACCCATATAGAGTGTTCTTTCGAATTGTTTTGAAGGATTAGTGTCTTTCCTGTGTACCCTTTTGTCGTTCCACTTTCATTTCATTGTTGTTTTTTCACATAATGAATCTTCTTTCTTGTTGATGCGTCAACTTTTTGTTTGTCTTTGATTCAACGGTCTTGTTTGCTGTACGGGATAAAGATTTTTGTATTTGAGAATGAAGAATAAGTGCTCAACACTTAATGGAGGAATTCTAGAAGGAATACTGGTAAAGGAGCTAAAAACCTCCTGATTAACTTTTATGGAATTTGTGGGCTTTAAGTCAATATATTATCATTTGTAATTGTTCATCCCCTTTCTCTCTTTCTCCCTCTTTTTCCTAGCCCCCCAAAAAAAGAAAATTACTTCACTGGTCATTGACAAGATGGTTTTAAGCCCCGGAAAATTTATTTGCAGGTTGAGCCTTCTCCTACCACTGGCTCCTTTATAAAGTCTCATATGGTTCATGGCTATTCCAGTTCTGGAACATATCCTACTACTACATCGGTTTTCTCTAATTTGGGCGTCTCAGATGATGGGAAATCCAGCAATTTTGACTTAAAGCCACATATAAAAGCGAATATGGTAGATTCTTGAACAAAATTGTCGTTACTTAATAATTGTTGTATCATTTAAGACTTAAATCTTGATAGCTTACCAAAAACTTTTAGTATCTGCGTGCCTTCTAATTTATATGAAATTTGTTTTGGCTTTCCTGTATCTTTTTGCCCAATCTGTTTTGTACTTGGTAACTGTTAATTCTCTAACATTATTAATCTCTTTTTGAAGTTAAGTTGGAAATTGGCTCCAATTAGTTCTTTTTTACGGACATGCTTAGTGTATAATGTGATTCACTGCTCAAAAAACTGGCGATATCGAATAGACTAATAATATTTCTTCATTTCTGGAGCTGTTTATCTAATGTATTCATTTATTTTAAGATTCCTGCAGATCTGAACGGCCATAGAAGTGAACAATCTGTCCAAGTCCAAGTGCATGGTGAGCTTTCATCTTTTGCTCCCTCATCATAGGTAAATATGATTTTTCTTCTTAAATGAAATGAGACGCTCTTCCCCTGTTCGCATACTCGCTGCAGGAATCAGTGCTGTGGCTGAGTTGAATGCCGACAAAATTAATCAGAGAATCCTTGAAAATACTGAAGTTCAACCCACATCGTTCGATCATAAAGGAACTGGTGTTTCAATAGTTGCTGATAGGTCATCAGATGATGGATATAACTGGCGAAAATACGGACAGAAACATGTTAAAGGGAGTGAATTTCCTCGTAGCTATTACAAATGTACTCATCCTAATTGTGAAGTGAAAAAATTGTTTGAACGCTCTCTGGATGGACAAATAACTGAGATTGTCTACAAGGGTACCCATGATCATCCTAAACCTCAGCCAAGTCGAAGATATATGTCTGCTAACGTTATGTCCATGCAAGAAGGAAGATTTGATAAGCCTGCATCCTTAATAGGACAAGATGGTAAATAACCTTTAGCCGACTCGAATACTTCTATGGCTGTAATTTTTTTTTAATTTTTGACATTTTTTTTTCTTTTGGACAAACCAGCTAACAGGTATGGTCATATTTCACATTCTGCCGAGCCAAATGATTATTCCGAGCATTCTCTTGCCGTAGCTACTGATGATAGTATTGAAGGCTCTGGTTCTTTGCCAAACAGAAACCTTGATGAAGCCGACGATGACGATCCTTTCTCCAAGCGGAGGTAGGCAATTAGATTGCTTCTTAGTTACTGTTAAGATGGGCTCTGTCTGTCTGTCTACCTAGAGAAATGAAGTTTTTTTTTGAGTAGGAGAATGGAAGCTGGTGAATTTGACGTCACTCCAGTTATTAAACCCGTAAGAGAACCACGTGTAGTTGTTCAAACTTTGAGCGAGGTTGATATACTCGATGATGGCTACCGCTGGCGCAAATACGGGCAGAAAGTAGTGAGAGGAAATCCAAATCCGAGGTATGGTTATGAAATGTATCGAAGCTCATTGTTTGAACATTGGACAACAACTCTTGTCGATTAATTTGTCTCACCTCTTTAGAATTGCTCTCGAATTTATGATTATTTGCAACTTTTTTTCATGTGGGTTTCAATTTTATCTAATATTTCAAACTAATACTCTGCAGGAGTTATTACAAGTGCACAAATTTGGGATGTCATGTGAGAAAACATGTTGAAAGAGCATCCCATGATCTTAAGGCTGTGATAACCACATATGAAGGGAAACACAACCATGATGTTCCAGCTGCAAAATCTAGTAGCCACGACACTCTTGGTCCGTCCTCGATGGGAGGAGGTCCATCCAAGTTCAGATCAGAAGAAGGTGATGCCATTAGCCTCGATCTTGGTGTTGGATCAAATGACTATGGCCAAACGGGGCAATACGAGCCTTCCCCTCGTCAACCTCTGAGCAGCACGGCCAACTTTCGGGTAGTTCAAGCAAAGCCTGTCTCTATGCATTTCGGTGTTATAAACGGTGGTGTAAATCAATATGGACGGAGAGAAAACGAGAGTACTCCTCCATTGAACCATTCGGCTTACTCTTATCCTCAGAATATCGGAAGAATATTAACTGGTCCTTGAATTCGAGTATCAATGATCGAACAAACGGACAAGACGGTTTTTTTCACGTTTCATATTTCAATTTGTTTCGTTTAATTGAGCTGCTAACAAAGATTTCCTTGTATGTTCCTATCCCTTAGCTGATCTAATATCGCCTTGCTCTAAGTAGTTTAGTTGAGTTGGTCTTGTTGTTTGTACAATACTTAAACTTGTTGGGGGAATACATTGTAAAACAAGTGCTTGAAAAATATAATGGAATTTTTTATGGATCCTTTTTGTATCTTTTCATTAACTTCTCAATTATAGCTATCTCTTTTTAACCTTTGATTGTTTTGCTACTCGAAAATGTTAAAAGTTTTTTCAGCACCCTCGGACACGACAATATGAACAATTTCTCGGGCCAGGCAATGCCGCCCAATCGCAAAAACATGCGTCAATTGGCTTGAAAATTTATTATATGATGTGTCGGTGTCTCGAGAAAGTGCAAAAAGGAGGTTTTTATTAGTGTTGCTCTCTTGTTCTACCTCTACGAGAGTCGTGACCTTAAGAGGTGTATTTCGATTTTGACTTGATAAATTTTTTTTTTACGTTTAGATGGAGTTTTTCGCATAAATCATAATTTTATTTAATTTATATTTATTATTACATTTCTTGCATGTCTATACTCACCTATATCATGAGTTTGAAATCGATAATATATTATATTTATGGTTCGTTAATGAGAGTAGATTAATAACTATTTTAAGCCTACTTAAACCAAATATTTCGTTATATTCTTCAATAAAGAATTCAATAAGAAATTTTATTATTAGAAAATTAACAAAACAATCATTGTATTATAGAATTAATGACAAATCATGCACTAAACATTTTTTGCTAATAACTTAAACACCGAACTATGAAAAATAGAAGGCAAAACATTACTGTTATATGTTGAAAGAAACATTAATGCGAAGACGATGCTGAAACATTACTCTCTGCAATTCTAATTCTATTTCGGTTTAATGCTAAAATTGTAATAATTGAAGCAATCTTACCGTGAAGATGATGTTAGGAAGCTTCGTCCTGGTCTTCTCGTCGTAGAAAAAATGACAAATCAACCAACGTACTTTATAATCAATGACAAGTCAACCACTAAAGTATTTTTGTTGACAACTTAACTACTGAACTATTGAAAACTATCGCCGCAAACATCGTAGTCACGTTTTCTGTTAAACATATTGATTTCGTTCCACGGCGAATCGTTACACTTTCAGCCGCGAAACATTATATTTTGAAATAAAATGATTATAGTTTGTTGTTCCATGGAGGAACGTTACAATTTTCGTAGCGGAACGCCATATAAGAAATTGAAAAATTTTCTCATTTCTTTATAGGAAAATTTATTTATTTCCTTTCTTTTTTCCAAAGAGAGAAAGAAGGAAAATTTATGTTCTTTTTTTTCTCATGAAGAAAAGAAGGAATTCTCTGATTTTTTTTTTCTAGAAAAAAAAAAGGAAATTAAAAGAATGAATAAAAATTTCCTTTTTTTCTTTAGGAGAAAAGAAATTCCTTCTTTTCTCTGGAGGAAAGAAGAAAATTTATTTTAATTTCCTCCAGGAGAAAAGAAGGAATGAAAATTTACTTTGTTTATTTCTTAGAGAAAAGAAAGAAATTTTTATTTATTTTTTTAATTTTCTTCTTTTATCTTCTCTAGGTGTAAGAAGGAAAATCTGGATACTTCCTTTTTTTTCGTAATTCCTTGTATAGTTTCCCTTTATACTTCCTCTCAATTTTTATATTTTGGATTCTCATATTTTTCTCTCTTTTTAAAAGAAGAGAGAGAAGAGTCAGTTGGAATTTATTGGAATTCAGTGCAGTAGTATCAAAGGCTGATGATAGTAAGGGTAATTTTGTAAATCGATGTCCATACACTTCGCAGTTCGCCCTCGACTTCGACTTCTATACAAAGAGAAAGCCTTCGTCCAGTTGTTTCTACACACAAAAACAAATCCAGAGCCCTGACGCCATGGCTGAGCTGATCAGAAGCAATCGCCTTTTTAGAAACGCAATGGAGCTCGCTTTCTCCGTTTCTATAATTTCCCTTCTCTTTTCCATATCGTCTCTTCTCTCTTTCATTCTTTCCTTCAACTTTCTCTTTCCATCATTTTCTTACTTCCCCATTAACAGGAACTGCGTGTTTCTCGTTTGCAATGGACTTTTGATGTTTCTTGCTAAAACCTCCAATGATTCGATGAGTTTGTGTGACGATTACTCGAGATCAGAATTTCTGGTAGTGGAGGGAAGAGCTTCACCACTAGAGAATCAATTTACCGTTATTTGCAGTGAAAAAGAGAACGCAGTGGGTGTAGAAAAGGCTGATGTTTTAATGGCGGCAGAAGAGAAGGATAAACAAGACGCAGAAGCAGAAGCAGAAGCAGAAGCAGAAGAAGAAGAAGAAGTAGAAGCAGAAGCAGAAGCAGAAGCAGAAGCAGCAGAAGAAGAAGAAGAAGAAGAAGCCAATGGGATGTTGAGTATGGAAGAGTTAAACAGAAAATTTGATGATTTCATTAGAAAAATGAAGGAAGAAATCAGAATCGAAGAAGTTCAACAACAGTTACTCGTTGCTAGTTGATCTCTCTCTCTCTCTCTCTCTCTCTGCATTTGAATAGTGAAGTTTCTAATAATGAAGTCTGTCTATTCTCTCTTTATTTCCATCACTTTCTCGGCGCTTCTACGGCGACTGCATGTAATTTTCTCGGCAGAAGTCAAATAAACATGCAAGGAATAGGACACAATAATTTCAAGCCTGCTGTCATTTAAGATGTCCATTTTCTTTCTTGCCAAACAAACATTAAATATCAAGGAAAACTCGTATGGTTCCTCCCTGCAATCCTTCCAAAAGCTGACATGTAATTTAAACATCAACACAGCTTTTCCTTTGGAGACTTGTTTACTTCACACATGGAAAGCAACGCCACGGTAGAAAATCAAACGGTAATAGAAAAAAAGAAATATGCAGTCAAGGAGTATTGAAATTTATATAGAAAACTCTAATATTGAATATGAATCGAATTTGACCCATCTAAAATTCAAGTCAACGTCCATTGGCATGCTCACAGCATGTGACAATGTCCTATCTCACGTTCACCAATAGGAAAAAGAAAATACGAATAATGTACATTGAGATATACACGAAAAGCTCAGACGAAATAAGAGTAAAAACTATGTGCAGAAACAAAATTTATTTTCTAACATCATGGTCTCTGTTGAGCATTACAGTATTGTCTGATTTTGGCCCACATGGTTTTATTTTTATGTTTTACCTTAAAAGAATACGTACTAGTTGGAGATAAAATGTTACTTATGAAGTACACATGAAAATCAAAATAATTCAATGTAAAATTATGATCTCATCACTTGGTTTTAAGATCAAACTTTTGCAAGAATAGATCATCACACTCTATCACAGAGATTAAAGTATTATAAATTTTGCGATTTAAACAAATATATATAGAATGTAAAAAAACAAAAACCTAAATAAAACTTCGACATTTACTTTAGGAACTGGGGTCAACAGTTAATGAAATCTGTGGTTGATATCTAGGACAAAAGTTATGGTCCCCATTCAAAATCACCCAAATCTAATCTTACTCTAGTTCAAAAGTTTGATGTTTGATGTTAGTCCATCAAGGGACAGACAAGGGCCCATTGCCAAACACTCCTTATCTTGACCATGAGAAACCAAACACCCACTTTGAACCCACATCAGTGGGCAGGAGAGGGAACAGAAAATGAAAAGACTTGCGCTTCCCTTCCCTTCTTGTCCAACACATTGTCTTCCTTGCTCCCATTATGTAGACCTCTTTCAACACCTTCAAAGGTGTTGGCCAGTTTTTCTGTGGCCTTGCTGAGTTTCAGAAGATCTGATTTTCATCTTTCTGAAGTACACTACATAAAAAAATCATGGGTTTTTGTTTCACTGGTGCAATCATTTTCAATTCTTGGAGATGAGTCCTTTTCCCAACTGAAGTTTGTCTCAGATACAATGGATTTTGATGAAGTTTTAATCCTCCTCCTTTTTCAATGTCATTCTCATCTTACCCAGATAAGAAAATCCGAGGTTAGAATTACCGTTGATCCTGTAATAATTAAACACGAAAAAGAGTAAAGAAGAACGAATACTACAATTTACGTAGAAAATCACAGGATAGCAATTCACCCTAACGAAACTAAAGTACATGTGCAAAACCTATAAAAATGAGGTCAAAAAATATGAAATGCACCAGCGCAATTCCTTTATTACCGTCATTTTAGGTCTAAGAAAAATTTATAATTTTGTTCAATCACTTTTATCACGCTACAATATTTTCAGCGCAAACTAATCAAAATTCAGTTTACCCTATTCTATCAGATTCTCCATTTGTAGGTTGAGAAAGAAACCTCAATTATCAAGTGTTTAATATAGTAATTTACTACACATCTTGCAGAGTAGTGTTACATTTACCTTTTATTTTTACCCTTTTATTCTTACCTCATTATGTTACACTTGTTAGTTGGTGCAATAAATTATTTTTTTTGTTTGTAATCTTCATTTTAATTGCATCAATTAATAATTGTCATGTCACAAAATAAGAATAATAAGTTAAAAATAAAAGATAAACGTAGCATTACTCATATTTTGAATGGGCAACCATAAGACTCTAGTTGTGGTGCTATGGGATTCACTCGAAGTGACAATGATTCGTCTTATTTGTTTAATGGATGTTGCACAAAACTTTTCCTTCCAAGTTCCTTGATTTTCCTTACTTGGTATCATACATGTCATATTTTATAAAATGGTTAGTAATGGTTAAAATGATGCTAATATTGTGTCCGTATTGTACATATGTATGATATGGTTGTAATTGAATTGATAAATTAGTATCTATGTAATGCTATTTGTATTGCGAATCAGCCAATTGACATGAGACCGACCTTACCCGAAGAAAGTCATCTATAAAGCTTATGATCCGAGAGGAACTCGCTGAACTAGCAGACGAAGCAAGAAGAAGAAGATGGAGAGGAAGACAAAACACAATCCACAAGTGAACAAGTGGAAATTTGACGAGTTTCTTCAATGATTTTACTGTGTGAGAATATATTTACAGAGAATGACACATGTCACACGTACTAAATTTAACAGATTTAGTGAAGTCTATAACTGCTTATGTTAAATTTGACGAATTAACATGTTTGTTATATGAGTAGTGAAAGTTAAATGCATTGTCCCGTGCTTGATTATGAATTGACGGCTGTTATTATCCTTAGTAGTTATCAACGGCTGACGAGAAGTTTCTGCTTATTCCCACTTATCAGTAAACAACGGCTCAGGATCCACCACCTTTCCTCTAACCTTGGTCGTTTATCACATTCTGATCCAACGGACCCAACTCCTTCGCGCCAATTCTCTCTCTCTCTCTCAGAAACTTGAAACGTCGACGGAGTCATTATCATGCAGCTGTCAGAGTCAACTGAGCCTGCGCGTTGAAGCAGAAGATGTTCATTATTTCACGAATTTCCGGCGGAATTGACTTCGTGGGTTTCTTCAACGAGTTTTTGAAGCGCTTCGTTTATATTCAATTTTGAATTCTGAACTCAAAGAGGGACAGCGTGTTTTTGTTTCTAGTTTTTCTTTTCATGAATCGGAGTTTTTCTCTGCTGAAATCCGTTTATACCTCCACCGGATTTTAACCTTGATCTCGAAACCTTGACATTGACAGCTCTCAGTTAAAAGAACAGGTCTCAATGTGGACTCAGACAATGGCTCTTTTGGCCACTCAGCGAAAAACAGCGAGCGATCTCCGCGGGAGCAGGACCGGCTCTTGCCGATTGCCAACGTGAGCAGGAAAATGAAGAAGGCAGTACCGGCAAACCTGAAGATCTCCAAACACGCAAAGGAGACGGTTCAGGACTGTGTTTCCGAATTCATCAGGCGAGGCATCAGACAAATGCCAGAGAGAGAAGCGGAAGACAATCAACGGCGAAGATTTTCGCTGGGCGACAACGCCGTTGTTGGAATTAGAGGGTGTTGAGATTAGACGCTGTAAAACCCAGCCCAATTGGCCTAGAAAAAAAAGAAAAAAAAAATTCAAATTTTTTTAAAAATCCCCTGTATCGGGGTAGTTGCCGAAAAGAAAGGGGATCCCTCCCCTCCCCTATTTGCAGGGAGTTCTTCCCCCATTTTTTTCCTCTCTCCCTGAAGCATCCCTCCCTCTCTCCGGCGGAAGGTTTTCTTCGACAAAGTTGGCGTCTTGTCCTATCCGCGGTAATTGTCGACCTCCTCCGATTTATTTGTTTCTCTCTGTTCTAACTCGGTAATTAGCGAGTGGAATGATTTTTAATTGAAGTTTTGTTGTGGGTATCAAAGTTTAGAGGTCGGCGATGGCTAGATGGTGGTCCGGGCGGCGTTCATCATTTGGCGAGTATTGTTTTCTCTATTCGCCGAGGTTGTGTTGGTCATCAATTTGGAGATCGATGTTGGCGAACGAGTTTTGGCAGTGAGTTGTAGGTTAGGGGAAATCAAAATTTTGTCTTTTATGTGAGATTGAAGTTCTACGTAAATCGTTGCACTAATTGGTTTCCCTTAAAGGTTTGGAATTTAGTATCAACATTGTGAACCATTCCGACGAAGCAGTTTTTTTTAGATTTTGAAATTCTCTGGGTAAGGTTCAATTTTTTTTGAAGATTGCCTGAAATTCTGGATTTTCTTTTGGTTGATTATGAGTGATTGTTTGGTTGATGTTGGACGTTGTTTCCAAAGGTGGAACTTGGAATTTATTTTGAGTCTCCGGAGACTACAGAGAAGCATGAGACATTGAAGAAATTCTTCAAGGTATAAAAGTTTGATGCATTACTCTTCTGAAGTTTTAATTATTGGCTGTTTTGTGGACATTTTATATACTGTAAATCATTATGTATTGATGGGTAATGGGTTGCGGAAGAATGGAAAATCAAAAAGTGAATTCAGATTCACTTATGTCCGCTTGATCAATGTATGACAAGATTCGGTCACCGATTGGTGATGGGTGACGTTAATTTGGATTGAAGGCCAAAACAAAGTTGAACCTTTGGTCTTTGGGCCATAATTGTTGATAAAGTTTTTGAGTTAGATTGGTTTGGAAGACCATTGGGCCCTATGTCATGGATTTGGATCTTAATAAGAATATTTTGGGCCAAGTTATTAGATCTTTGTTACTCATGCTTTGTTATGAGTCAAGCTATATGCTATTTCAGATCAAATTTAAATAATTAATTTTACATTTTAGATCCTAATTATCATTAGAATTATTATTGATTAGGTTCAAGACCTAAGTGATATTGGACATCTTGTCATCAGCTCGGTGACTATTTTGGATTGGGCTTTAGCATTGGTTGACCTAATTTCGAGGTAGGGATTATTTTATATTTAACGTACTTTAATTCCTAAAATGTAAATATTAAATTTAAATCAAGCATGTCACTTTTACTTTTGAATTCATTTACATTTATTTTACGTTTATTTATTTTATTGTTAACTAGAGTAATGGGACAGCTGTATGTGCCGTGTCCCTGGGCGCAAAATCCTAAACCTGATCAGGGTCTTTTTGGCTTGCGATCGCCTGAGTATCGCTTTTGTTAATTTTTGTTACTCAATTTATTGCTCATCAGCACCTCTTTATATGTTAATCTGTTAATTTAATTAACTGAAAAGTCTGTTAAATTCATATGACATATAAGTTGAAAATAAAATAATTCCCTACTGAGTTTTGTCGACTCACCCCAAATATGACTCTATTTTTCAGGAAATGATCAGAGTAGTTTCCTATTGCCATCTCAAGAGAAAATTTGGAGTTTCCCCAAATTTAGTTTTTTTTTTTTTACTTTGTTTAAAAGACTAGAGGTATTTTAGGGAGATTTGTACCTTAATTTTAGTTTATGCTAAGTCTGCCAAGTTTGATATTCTGTTAAATTGTATTATATTATTGTCACTTCTGGACCTATTTCTTTAGGGCCTAGATTGTAATAAATTGTTTTTAGTCTTCCGTTGCTATATATATTGGATTTAAGTGAGGGTTGGACGATTTGGTTCCTTTTTGGGCCGGATCGTTCCCCGTTCTGTCTCGGGTCCCCTTTGGGGCGTGACAGAAAAAGTGGTATCAGAGCATGGTTGACATCCTGAAGAAGTGACATTAATAAAAGAGATAATGTTATACAAGAAATGAAATTATAGTACTTTAGGACAAAGTACAAAAATCAATTTGCGTTCAAATACTATTAGAAAAATACCTCGAGGTTATCTATTGGTGGATGAAAATATTTCTCTAATTGGACACGAGAAATTTGAAGTTGACATGCTTTAGTTAGAAATGATGAGGAGTACTCATTTAAACGATTAGAAACAACTTTTTGGAACATATGAGTCTGCGAACTCTGCTGGGTTATAAGTGTGGGACTGTGAAATTGGAATTTAAGAAATTCATTTTAAATTGAAATCTAAAGTGTTAATTCCCTTCAAAAGTTCAATATTTGTTCTATCTCGTTTGGAAATCATTAATCAAAGTTAGAGCACTCAGTGGTAGACTTTAGTTCAAAAACTATTAAAGGAAGGTTCTGAATAGATTTCATTTGGAGCGTTTTGGCGTTAGTGTAGATTTTGGCATAAATTGTTGGGAATGTTGGTTCGAGGTTTGGAGTTGTTTAAGTGGGTATTTCTTGAAGAATGACTGCAGGAAAAATTTATCTGGTCAAAGTTTATATTGAAAGGTTTAATTGATAGTGAATGATTTAAAAATCATTATTATGTTCATGGAACAGATGATTTGTTTTGCTATAATTCATATTGGGTTAAGGACGAAAAATTTTAAGGATTAATGTCTGGTTCAAGCTTTAAGGTTAATGAAAATTTAGACAAAGTTCAATGTGTGAGATGAAGATAAATCATAATTTGGAATAAAGGAAACTTTTAATTTTTGGACTATAAAGGATAGTTGTGAAAAATGATATATTACATTAGAATCCTATATTACAACTGATGAAGTTGTATGGCTGAGAATCACTTTAGGACCAAGATTATCTTGAGATTTACAAGCATAGTTATATGATTGTAAATTTGGGTGTTATTTGAAATGTTAGAACAAATTTTGTTAAACATTGGAGTGGAAATGATAAATGATTGGAATGCAGTAATGAAATTCAATATGGATGCAAAAGAGTTTAAGAGAAGTCTGTTGAGGCATGTTTATGTAGTTGAATGATTTAATATCTGTGATTCGATTGACAAGTGAACTCTTTTGAAGATTTATGGTTAGGAAATCTAATCTCCACTTTGTTCGGAGTGCGTTGAGAGCTGATGATGATGTGTTTTATATCTAGTGCAATATGATGCCATAAGATTTTTGAACACAAGAAAACAGTGGACATTTGGGTTTTCTTATAGTTTGACTTGATGTGATCTCGAATGTTGAGTGATTAAGTGAGTTTAAGTTCATATTTAAATTGTTACGCAGATGGTGCGACTTTTCAATTGTGAGCGAGCAAGTTGTTGCTTCGATCGCCTGAGTATCGCTTTTTGGCTTGCGATCGCCTGAGTATCGCTTTTGTTAATTTTTGTTACTCAATTTATTGCTCATCAGCACCTCTTTATATGTTAATCTGTTAATTTAATTAACTGAAAAGTCTGTTAAATTCATATGACATATAAGTTGAAAATAAAATAATTCCCTACTGAGTTTTGTCGACTCACCCCAAATATGACTCTATTTTTCAGGAAATGATCAGAGTAGTTTCCCATTGCCATCTCAAGAGAAAATTTGGAGTTTCCCCAAATTTAGTTATTTTTTTTTACTTTGTTTAAAAGACTAGAGGTATTTTAGGGAGATTTGTACCCTAATTTTAGTTTATGCTAATTCTGCCAAGTTTGATATTTTGTTAAATTGTATTATATTATTGTCACTTCTGGACCTATTTCTTTAGGGCCTAGATTGTAATAAATTGTTTTTAGTCTTCCGTTGCTATATATATTGGATTTAAGTGAGGGTTGGACGATTTGGTTCATTTTTGGGCCGGATCGTTCCCCGTTCTGTCTCGGGTCCCCTTTGGGGCGTGACAGACGCTCTAATCCGACTTGTATCGAAACGATTGATCGAGAAAAACAGAAAATAGAAAACACACAGTTTATAGTGGTTCACTCTTAGTTTGAGAGCTACGTCCACTGGTCGCCAATAGATTTCACTATGATCAAAGAACAGAGTTACAGAAATTGTTTCTTGGTTTTGCCTCACCCTCACTGTTTCTCTCTCTATCTCTCAGACTACCTCCAAAACCCTAATTACATCTTTATATACCTAAATAAATAGGGTTATGAAAACATGGTGAAAATACCAAAATACCCTAATCAACAAATTAGACTCCATAACTCAACAATCTCCCACATGGAGACTAATCACATAATCTCTTCATCTGCAACGGTATCATGCACATATCTCATCCAAGAAGTCCAACTAAAGTTGCGCACAACTTCAGCTTCTCACTAGTCACAGCTTTCGTCAACATGTCAGCTGGATTTCGACTCCCTAGTATCTTCTCAAGTGCCAACACACCATCTTCTAAAATGGATCTGATAAAATGATAGCGTACCTGTATGTGCTTTGTCTTGCCATGATAAACTGGGTTCTTTGCCAAAAGGATGGCACTCTGACTGTCACAATGCAATTTACTTCTATCGTAGTTTTGGCCTAATTCTCGCAGAAAATGCTGTAACCACATCATCTCCTTTGCGGCTTCTGTCACTGCAATGTACTTTGCTTCACAACAAGAGAGAGCAACTACATCTTGAAGCCTTAAGACCCAACTGATTGCGGTACCACCAAGAGTGTAAACATACCCAGTTATGCTTTTACTGCTATCAATATCACCACCGTTATCAGCATCAACATATCCATCCAAACCAGAATATGACTTCTGAAAACATAAAGCAAACCCTGAACTTCCCTTCAAGTATCGCAAGATCCACTTTACGGCTTCCCAATGCTGTTTTCCTGGATTACTCATATACCTGCTGACAACTCCCACTGCATGTGCAATATCTGGCCGTGTACAAACCATCGCATACATAAGACTACCAACGGCAGAGGCATATGGAACTCTGTTCATGTAGCTCCTCTCTTCCTCGGTCGACGGTGATTGATCTTTAGATAGTTTGAAGTGACTAGCTAAAGGTGTAGCAACTGGTTTCACATTCTGCATATTGAATCTGCTAAGAACTTTATTCACATAGTCTTCTTGAGAAAGTTTGAGAACATCTCTATCCCTGAATATTCTCATCCCAAGAATTTGTTTTGCAGCACCCAAATCCTTCATAGCAAATTCTTTAGATAACTCCCTCTTTAGCTTATCAATCTTAGTCAAGCTTGCTCCAGCGATTAACATATCGTCCAGCAGTATAATGTAGGAATTATCAAACCTTTTAATGTAGCAACAGTGATCGGCTTCACATCTCACAAAGTTCTTACTGTTCATGAAGCTGTCAAATCTCTTGTACCACTGTCTTGGAGCTTGTTTCAAACCGTACAAACTTTTATTAAGTTTACACACAAACTCCTCTTTCCCCTTCACCTCAAAACCTTGTGGTTGACGCATGTAGATTTCTTCATCTAAACTGCCGTGAAGGAAAGCAGTTTTCACGTCCATTTGCTGCAAATGAAGATCTTCTTTCACAACCAAACTCAAAACAATTCTGATCGTTGTCAGCTTCACCACTGGTGAGAAAATCTCAGTGTAGTCAATGCCTTCTTTCTGCTGAAAACCTTTGACAACTAATCTAGCTTTAAATCTTTTGCTTCCATCAGGTTCTTCTTTAATCCAGTAAACCCACTTGTTATGCAGTGCTTTCTTTCCCTTCGGCAACTTAGTCAATTTCCAGGTTTCATTGGACTTCAGTGAGTCCATTTCATCTTTCATAGCTGCCTCCCACTCAATCAAATCATCTGACTGTTTGACTTCCTCATAACATCCTGGTTCACCTCTGTCAGTACGCAAAATATAATTTAGAGACGGGGACCATCTCTGAGTTGGTTTGCTAGTTCTGGATGATCGTCTTGGTTCTATAATTGGCGTTTGCAAATTTTCTTCTGAAGCCGTATTCTCATCAACTTTTTCTTCTTCAATTATACTCTGATCTTCTTTTCTAGTCGGAGTATCTTCTCCTGAAAAATCTTTGAAGTTGACCACAGTAGACTCTTTCAATACTGAACTCCCACTGTTTGAAGTGTTACCAACTTCATCTTTGTAGAGAACCTACTCGTTGAAAATGACATTCCTACTGCGTATGATCTTCCGATTTTGATTATCCCAGAAACGATAACCAATCTCGGAGTCACCATAGCCAATGAAAAAAAACTTCTTAGATTTCGGATCAAGTTTGCTTCTATTCGAATCATCAACATGAATATAAGATAAACAACCAAATACTTTCATGAACGAAAAATCTACCTTTTTTCCGCTCCAAGCTTCTTCTGGAAGTTTAAAATTCAAAGGTACGGAGGGTCTTCTATTGATCAAGAATGCTGCTATGCTAACTGCTTCTGCCCAAAACATTTTAGGTAATCCGGCATGCAATCTCATGCTCCTTGCACGCTCATTCAACGTTCTGTTCATCCTCTCAGCTACTCCATTTTCTTGAGGCGTTCGAGGAATGGTCTTCACCATCTTGATTCCATTTACAGCACAATATTCTTTAAAATCTGCATCTATATACTCACCTCCATTGTCAGATCTTAGACATTTCACCTTTAGGTTCGTTTCATTTTCGACCAGGGCTTTCCACTTCTTGAACACACTGAAAACATCAGATTTTTTCTTCAAAAAATAGACCCATACCTTTCTTGTTGAATCATCTATGAAAGTCACATAATAGACTGATCCACCAATAGAAGAAACTTCTGCGGGTCCCCACACGTCAGTGTGCACTAATTCGAGTCGTTTCTTCTTTGGCTCTTTCCCAACCTTTAGGAAATTGACACGCTTCTGCTTGCCAAGAATGCAACTCTCACATAACTGATGCTCAATAGATTTTAACTCTGGAATCTAACCACCCTTGACAAGAATTTTCATTCCTTTCTCGCTCATATGGCCCAACCTGCAATGCCATAAATATGTGTTGCTTTGACTGTCAACACTTGCAATCGTATCTCTGCATGTAGATGTCATGTATAGGGTTCCTGTTTTCTGACCTCGAGCAACGACCATTGCTCCCTTAGTTACCTTCCAAACATTGGTCCCGAAAGTGACGTGGTAACCCTCACTATCAAGCTGTCCCACTGATATCAAGTTTCGCATCAACCTCGGAACGTGTCTCACTTTACTGATACTCCAAACTGACCCGTTTGTTGTCTTTAATTTAATGTCCCCGATGCCAACAATATCCAGTGGCTTACCATCTGCAAGATAGACTTTCCCATGATTTCCAGCTACATAATTTTCAAGTAATTCTCTGTGTGTCGTGGTATGAAAAGATGCTCCCGAGTCCAAAACTCATGAGTCTATTGGGCTATCGACTGAAAGAATCAACGCGTTTGTGTTTTCCTCAGTTGCTGCATTTGCTCCATCACTTTTGTCAATATTGTTCTTCTTCGGTGCTTTGCAGTCCCTTTTGATGTGACCTTGCTTGCCACAATTCCAGCACTCAAATTTTATCCCAGATTTAGACTGACCCCTTCCATTTCTCGACTTTGATCTGCTTCTGCCCCAATTAGAATTCTTGTTACTAGTTCGCCCTCTATATTCCACATTCAATGCTGAGCTCGTCGATGTTTCACCAGAATCAATTCTTCGAACTTCCTCGGCTAGAATTCGATCCCTCACATCAGTAAATACTAACTTTGAGCTTCTAATTGAATTACTGACTGCTGCTCTCGTAGGCTCCCAACTATTTGGTAAAGATGCCAGTAAAATTAGGGCACGTACCTCATCCCCAAAGTCAATCTCTACAGAATTCAACTGATTTACCACTGTATTAAATTCGTTCAGATGAGCTGCTACAGAATTGCCTTCAACCATTTTCAGATTGAACAATTTCTTCATCAGATGCACCTTATTATTTGCAGATGGTTTCTCATACATATCAGATGACGCTTTCATTAATCCTGCGGTGCTCTTTTTCTTTGCAACGTTATGAGCAACGCTTTTGGTTATCGTCAATCGGATGACTCCCAAAACCTGTCTATCAAGAAGATTCCATTCGGCATCTTCCATTTTTTCTGGTTTTTCACTCAACGGAATATAAAGTTTCTTTCCATACAAATAATCTTCAATCTGCATTCTCCGTAAAGCATAATCAGTCCCATCAAATTTATTAATATCGTATGTATTGTCTTCGCCTGTCATATTATCAACTCCGAATAATCTAATCAATAAATATTCTGAACCAATAATCACCATTTTCTGACAAATTTCAAATCCAAATCAACCCTGCAAAATCCAGAAAAAATCCAATTTTTTATCACCCAAATAATTTTCCACAATTTTTTCAATTTGCTGGACGGATCGGGACGAATCGGTGGCGGACGGCGGTGCAGCTTCTCTCCTCTCTATTCAGAATCGGTCGACGGCGGCGGGAGGTTCAGATTGGCGCACTTCGCTGCTTCGGTTCGGGACAGTCGACGGTCGATGGCGGGGAATGGCTTGACGACAGACAACGGATCGGACGCGTTCGCTGCTGATCGTCGCTTCTGTTCTTCGCCGCGGTTGTGATCTTCGCTTCGTCTTCGCTGTTCTTCAACGATCGGAATCGATCGGTGCGGCGCGAGACAGCTTGCTGGAGAAGAAGCCTGCGATGGAGAAGATGAAGACTCGGGCAGGCGGGGCAGCACTTCGGGCAGGGCCTTGTTTTTTTTTTTTTCAATTTCTTTTTCCAACAATTTACAATTTTTCTCACAAAAGTGTAAATCATAACTTCGTTTGATACTTTCGACAAATCAATCCCTGATTATCGAAACCACTTCAACCTGAAGCTCTGATACTAGTTGTTGGGATTAGAGGGTGTTGAGATTAGACGCTCTAATTCGACTTGTATCGAAACGATTGATCGAGAAAAACAGAAAATAGAAAACATACAGTTTATAGTGGTTCACTCTCAGTTTGAGAGCTACGTCCACTGGCCGCCAACAGATTTCACTATGATCAATAACAGAGTTACAGAAATTGTTTCTTGGTTTTGCCTCACCCTTACTGTTTCTCTCTCTATCTCTCAGACTACCTCCAAAACCCTAATTACATTTTTATATACCTAAAAAAATAGGGTTATGAAAACATGATGAAAATACCAAAATACCCTAATCAATAAATTAGACTCCATAGCTCAACAGCTGTTGAGGTTTGAGGTGTACGTGGAGCCTCTGAGACTGAAAGGATACCTGCAAAGGTTTAGGGTGCGGTCGCACGTGCGAAAGACGGCAGTAGTAAGAGCGTGGGAAATTTTGGTAGTAGAGCGACAGGTAGGATATACGAAGCGGGATTGGATGGTGATTATGAGCCAACATCAACTTCATCAGGGAAACATATACGGCGGTGGTGACTTTCATCAGCCTGCTATCAATTGAGGACAAAATTGGGTTGGGCCCAGTCATGCTGGGCTGAGATCCAATACGGACAAATCCAGGTAGATCAAATGAGGAGTGGGTAACGGCTATTTCTTGTTCTAAACTAGCGGACGATTTTACATAGTACCCCACTTTCCAACGGTCACATTGTTTCACTTCCTTTGCCGTTCTCTTTTACACCTTTAACGACCCTCCTCCCGCGATTTCACCACCGTCTTCCTCTGTTTCAAACCTCTTCTCCCTTTCCCCTAACCGGGAAACTCTCTCAATATTAAAGATGACGATGCGCTGGGTCGTTCTTCTCTCCATTTTTCTTTTGTTTGCATCGTTTAACGTGGAAACCCATGCCGACTCTGCCCCTTCTCCTTCCCCATCTTCCCCTATAGCCACCAAATCCCCCTCTCCCGCCATTTCTCCTTCTACTGCGTCGCCTTCTGCTTCCCCTTTGATGTCTCCCTCCGTACCGCCTCCTGCAACGACTCCGAATTTATCTCCTACTATATCCACCGTGACGCCAGTCATTTCACCGGCGGCTCCACATGTGTCGCCGGTAATAAGTCCTTCTCCGAGCATATCTCCTCCAGTTTCGTCTCTGGAAGCTTCTCCGCCGACTGTTCCCTCTCCGGTTTCGACTCCGTCAAGTACCCCTGCTTCCACTCCTGTCGCAGCTCACTCTCCGGCGGAAGTCCCAGCAACAGCAGCGACTCCAGAGACACCAACCAGTATTCCATCGAGTTCGGCCACACCCGCAGAGACGCCATCAGTATTTCCATCTATTGAAAGCCCTCCAAGCCCAGCTCCGGCGACTCAGTCACCTGAAACTGGAGAACGCCCGATCAACGACGAGTCGGGAACCAATTCAAAGCCCAGGGATCGGATTTTCGTGAGTGGGCTATCACTTTGGGCGGCTCTGGCATGTTATGTAATTTGATTACTCCCACATTTTTGAAAAAAGTATTACTCAATTCAGTAATATGAATGATTCATGAGTGTTCAGTGCTCATGGTCAATCTCTTAGATTCTTTAATTTCATACTTTCATGAGAAGAATATTTAATTTTTTTCAAAATTAATTAACGTCATTTGATTCATTCAATCATTACATTTAATTATAGATAAAAAAAACTTTTATACTTACCTTGATCCATGTTGTTGTTGTTGATATTGAAAAACTATGTAAAGGAGTTTTAAGAAATTATGCAAATCATCAAAAAAATAAAGGAAGAAAGAGAGAGAGAGAGAGAAAGAGAGGCTAGGGTTTCACATCTTGAATCAATATCAATAGGAAGAGTTCAAATACAAGCTTTTAAAGGGAAAACTAAAATAGCAAATTAGGGTAAAGTAAAAAGACTAATATATCCATACAACATAAAATAAGTAAAACCTAATTTTTCTAACATCCTCCCACGTGTCATGCCCTCATTCCCACAATGCTTAAATGGGCCAAGGGCCCGGGAGAAGGGAGGCTTCGGACAGCTTCCCAGTTGCGTGCACCCGGAGAACCTCGCTGATCGGGCCGCACACACGGGCCAGCAGATGGATGGGCCGTGCCATGGGTCAGTAGACGGCTGCACCAAACGAAGATGGCTGGGCCATCAACAGAAGACTACAAGGCTAGGCTGCGAGCCAACCCGAAAGAAGCCCGCCCAGCTAGGAGCCGTGCTACTGTGCCATTTTGATGGGACGAGAGAGAGCGCACACAGCAAACCAGGGAGATCCCTTGATTTGTGGATCGTGAGCACCATGATGGCCCTAATCAAGGCAGGGCTTGAGGTGGATGACAAGAGTTGGCCAATCAAGGTTGCACCATCTAAATAAGATGACATGACTCAACCAATGGGATTGATGCATCAACAGAGGTGACACATGCTGCTAATAGTGTATTTCCACCTCACCATTTCTACGTAGCCTTAGTAGTCAAAATTGTGTATAAATACACCATGAGGCACCAGCTTAAGGTATTCAATCCATAATAAAAAGGTGGATTGCCATCCTTGAGAATGGTGGTGTTCCGTGGAGTTTCCTAGGTTCTTTGCAAATATAAAGAGCGGGTTGGGATGGGGTCCCGTAAATATCGGATTCTTGTGTTGTCAAACAAAAGAAAAAGAGGAGGCTGGTCAAGGAGGGTCTTTGACGCCGGTCACACCTTTCGTCACTCATTACATAAGCATTTGACGTCACTCATTACGTAAGGCAAAAAAATTGGGTGTGACACCACGTGAGTTTGCGATTCTGCCAATGCCAATGTCAATGCCAATACTAATGTCAATGCCAATACCAATGTGAATGCCAACGCGAATGTCAATGCGAATGCGAATGCCAATGCAAATGCGAGTCTCGACTTGCGAAACACTAAGTCTGAACAAAGTGCGAGTTAAGGTTTGCGAGTTGCAACTTTGCCCTACGGCCAAAGAAAATCCGAAACGACTCCAATTTCGCCTTCCTTATCAAACTAGAACTCGAATTTTTGTGTATGGCGACAACCTCTATTTTCGGTGCAAAAGCTCCCATTCCTAAGAGAAAAATCCTCTTTACTAAGCCATGTTCTACAAAACCTTCATCAACTAATCCTTCCATCTATTTCTCAATAGAAAACTTGTTCGATGCGGAACAACTGGAGTGAATTTGTTTCACCACACTTGGAAACACGAACTTCCGAATTACCAAAGCTCAATCGATCACCTTTCAATTACGAATTGTGAATTGCGGATTGCGGATTGTGGATTTGCGATTTGCGATTTTGGATTTGTGATTTGCGATAGCTGAGGAATGAACTAGGCTCTGATATCATGAAAAACTATGCAAAGGGGTTTCAAGAAATTATGCAAATCATCAAAGAAATAAAGGGAGAGAGAGAGAGAGAGAGAGAGAGAGAGAGAGAGAGAGAGACTAGGGTTTCACATCTTGAATCAATATCAATAGGGAGAGTCCAAATACAAGCTTCTAAAGAGAAAACTAAGATAGCAAACTAGGGTAAAGTAAAAAGACTAATATATCCATACAACATAAAATAAGTAAAGCCTAATTTTTCTAACATATATAATGTTGATCCAGCAAACTTTTTCTCACCTTAAACCTTTTGCCTTACGTTCTCCCTTCGATGATTAAGGGAAAATGTATGAAGTCTTTAATTTTCCCTCCTCTTATTGTTTTTCTTCGGGGAATATGAAGTTTAGAGAGAAAAACTTCAAAAGATGAAAACCAACAATACCAGAGATATTGTGTATTGAGAGAGGAGCATTTATTAAGTAGTGAGTAAAATAAAACGTGGAGGCCAACATGCATTTATTACTCTCTTTCTTCTGAAGACTTTCTGAAGAATTATTAAAGGAGAGGAAGAAGCAAAATCCCTTTAGGCTTCTCTTCCTCCCACATTTCTACGTACACATCTTCTTGGGATAGTTAATGAAGATGTTTTTCATATGTCAATTTACTGTCTTACCCTTTAATTTATAGGGCATTTCGTAAATGACATTTCATCTATTTTAATCATACATTATTTACTGTCACAATGTCAAGGTGGGAGAATTAAAACCCAATCAACTTAATTCTTTTACGCTTAACAGTCATCACATTAAACACCTTAATATTAAGTCAATGTACTTTAATTTAATTAACATAGACCACATTTATAGGTTATTAGAAAATAATCTAACAATCTCCCACTTGGGCTATGTTATATTAACTTTAATAAAATCGATTTCCAGTTATTACTTTTCAGCTGTCACAACTTGCATTCACAATCCATTTCTATAGCATACTATAATGTGAATTTATCAAGTGTTCTTTTCATAATGAATTGTATAATTGGATCATGGCAGTCACAAGTCTTTAATGACGACATGATTCTTTCCATGTATCACAAATTATCACAATGCATTAAGTCTTTAATCGAGGAATACTATATATATATATATACCTTTCAACTTTATCTTTGCATAAAGTTTCATTTATTATTCATAAATAACTTTAATTGTATACACCATTATATGAATAATAAACATATATACAAAACATTTCCTTACTGAATTCAAAAGTATCATAAAATACAAATTATGCTTTTACAGTCACATATACAAAGATTTGTCACCTAAGTCCATCATTTTAACATGTTCTTTAAAGGCTTTGGGTGGCAATCCTTTGGTTAATGGATCCGCTATCATCAAACTTGTACTTATATGTTCTATACACACCTTTTGTTTTTGTATTTCCTCTTTGACTGACAAGCACTTTAAATCCGTATGTTTTGCTCCTTTTGAGTACTTGTCATTCTTTCGAGAAGAATACAGCTGCGGAATTGTCACAATAAATTTTCAGCGGTCTATCGATATTGTTTACCATTCCTAGACCCCGAATTAAGTTCCGCAACCACAATGCTTGAATTGTAGCTTCAAAACATGCTACAAATTCTGACTCCATAGTGGAAGTAGCAATCAAACACTGCTTTCCACTTTTCTATGATACGGCTCCTCCAGCTAATAGGAACACGTAACCGAATGTAGATTTCTTCGAGTCTACACATCCGCCATAATCTGAATTTGATATCCAATCACCTCAAGATGATTTGATTTTCTGTACATGACCATATATTCTTTTGTTCCTTGTAAATAACGAAGTACTTTCTTTGCAGCTTTCTAGTGATACATTCCTGAGTTACTTTGATATCAGCCCAACATCCCTACTGCAAAACTGATGTCTGGTCGAGTACATGTCATTGCATACATTAAGCTTCCTACAGCTGATGCATATGGAATAAATTCCATTTCATTACGTTTCAAATCATTTTTCGGACATTGCATTTGATTAAACCTGTCCCCTTTCTGAATTGGAGCAACACCAGCGGAACACTTATCCATTTTGAATCTCTCTAGAATTTTATCGATATATCCTTTTTGAGACAAGCCCAGCAAACCTTGCTGTCTATCACAGAATATTTCTATTCTAATTACATAGGTTGCCTCTCCCATATCTTTCATTTCAAAATTCTTAGAGAGAAAAACTTTTACGTCATGTAACATTCCCTTATCATTTGCAACAAGAAGAATATCGTCAACATACAATACTAGAATACTAAACTTGCTTCCACTGTCTTTCATATAGATACACCGATCAACGGTGTTCTCTATAAAACTATACGACGTAATGGTATCGTTAAACTTAATTACTATTGTCTGGAAGCTTGTTTTAATCCATAAATTGACTTCTTCAATTTACACACAAATTTTTCATTTCCAGGAAATGAAAACCCTTCTGATCAATCCATATACACTTCTTCCTCTAAGTCACCATTAAGAAAGACGGTTTTTATGTCCATTTGGTGAAGCTCTAAATCATAATGAGCTACCAAAGCCATAACTATCCTTAAAGAGTTTTTCTTTGAAACTGGAGAGAATGTCTCTTTATAGTCAATGCCATCTTTCTGAGTATAACCTTTGGCGACACGTCTGACCTTATACCTTTCGATATTACCTTTCGAGTCACGTTTGGTTTTGAAACTCTACTTTCATAGCATTTAACCACTTTTCAGAATTATTACATTTCATGGCTTGTTTATATGAATCTGGATCTTTGTCATTACTCAAGTCACATTCCTCTTCAAGTGAATAAATTACATAATCATCAGAAATTGCTGGTCTCCTTTGCCTTATAGACCTTCGCAATTCTGGTTCTTGTGAGGGTTCACTAACGACTTGATCATCATTAATATGCTCTTCATTGACACGTTCACTTTGATTGGTTTGAATGTTCATATGTCGTTTCGATATGTTGTTGGACTATGACACAACAAAAGGAATGACAACTTGTTGAGAAGTACTAGGTGTTGTTTCCTCCACCTGATTCTCTTGAATATTCACATTTCGTGATTCATCACTCCCACTAAACTTGCCATTCTCAATGAATTGAGCATTTCTAGATTCAACTATTCTTGTACTATGTTTTGGACAATAAAATGTGTACCCTTTCAGCTTTTCCGGATAGCCAATGAAATAGCCACTGATGGTTCTTGCATCGATCATCTTTTCATGTGGATTATATATCATTACTTCTGTTGGACAACCCCAAACATGGATATGTCTTAGACTAGGTTTCCTTCTCGTCCACAGTTCATAAGAAGTCTTAGGAACTGCCTTACTAGGAACCCTAGTCAACAGATATGCAACATTTTTCAAACCGTGCACCCACAACGATAAAGGTACATCACTTTGATTCATCATACTCCTAACCATTTCGATAAGAGTACGATTCTGCCTTTCAGCTACACCATTTTGTTGTGGTGTTCCAGACATTGTATATTGTGCACAAATGCCTCGACTTTCAAGAAACCATGCAAATGGACCTTTGTTTTGTCCATTCTCATCGAATTTTTTGTAATATTCACCACCTCTATCCGACCTCACTACCTTTACTTTTCTATCTAACTGCCTTTCCACTTCATTGATGAATATTTCTAGAACATTCATCGCTTGAGACTTTTCATGCAGTAGATACAAATAACCATAACGTGAGAAGTCATCGATAAATGTGATAAAATATTTTTCACCACTCCATGAAGGAGTGTCAAATGGACCACATATATCAATGTGTGTCAATTCTAAAAGTTCACTGCTTCTTGTGGCAGGATACTTTGATGTGTGTTTAGTTTGCTTTCCTTTAATGCAATCTATACACACGTCCCAGTCATTTAATCTAATTGAGGTAAAATATTACTTTTCATTAACCTCAACATTCTTTCTTTAGTTATATGACCTAGACGTTTATGCCATAATGAAGTAGAACTTTCATTTGTTGCATTACGTTTAGTTCCAGTCACATGACTAACATTAAACAAGAAATCAAAATATTTAGCATCAAGATTGAAATAGTACAAACCATTCTTTAAAATACCAGAACCATAACAGTATTTTTGTTTGTACAAAGAAAACACATCATTACCAATCTGAATATTAAATCCTACATAATCCAACTTTGCAACAAAAATTAAATTCCTAGTACATTCAGGAATGTAGAGACACTTTTCTAGATCTAGATGATATCCAGTATCTAGGATCAATCTATACGTCCCAATTCCTTGTATCCGTGCTTTCATTATGTTTCCCATATACAGGAATTTTTCATTCCCGTTTATGGGCTGGATTGAAAGAAATCCCTATGTAATATTAGATACATGAGTAGTAGCTTCAGAATTTAACAACCAAGTATTACTAGGCAATTCTATAATATTTGATTCAAAATATACTGAAACAAATAGTGTATCTTTCTTTTCGAACCAAGTTTTTCTTTTCGGACAATCTTTCTTGATGTGTCCAGCTTTGTTGCAGAAGTAGCATTTAAGCACTTTTCGGATCTAACCATCTTTTATCTTTAATTGGCCTTTTCCTTTCTGTTTGTTCTTTTTACTCGGTTTTCCTTTGCTACTAGTGCCTTCCTTCTGAAACGTTAAATGAGCGGTATGGTTCTTTAATTTCTTCAACCTCCCTTCTTCTTGAATTAACATGACCTTTATTTCTTGAAAGTTCCATTTTTCTTCAATGGTGTTATAATTCACCTGGAACTGGCTAAATTCAAGAGGAAGTGAGTTGATGATGAATTGAACCAAGAATGATTCACTTACATCCATACCCAAGGTTTTCAGTCGTGTTGCCAAATTGGCCATACTTGTTACATGATCATGAATGAGTTGAGACCAATCAAATTTCTTGGTCGTCAACTCACTCATTAGATTCCCTACAACAGACTTATCCGTAATATCTAATTGGGAATATGCCTTTATTTTTTACATGAACTCCTTTGCATCATTCGTCTTTGGCATGGATGGCTTAACGTTTTCAGCCATTGTCATTTTCATTAAGCTCAAACTCAGCCTATTAGACCGCTCCCAAGTCTCACTGTATGACTTGTCAGCATCTGTACTGGTCTCATTAAGGGCTGGTGGTCTTTCACAAACTAATGCTAGGTCTAAATTCATTACACCCAGTTGAAACTGGATTTGTTTAGACCAGTTAACATAGTTCAGACCATTGAATTTGAGTAGTGCATTACCAGAGGCGAATAAATTATGTGAAGCTGTAAAAACATAACACATGATCATTCATTAATTTATTCAAATTTAGATAACCATTTATTTATTTAAGTTCACATTTGGGCAATCCTTAAAAAATTAAAACAATCATTGATGTTATTATTTATACTTTATTCGACTTATAAACATATTTAATGCAATATATTTAATATCTTTGGATATTTAAATATATTAATTTAAATATGTAAATTTGTCACTTTAATTATTATTAATTATAAACATTGGTCCACCTTTGGGTGACCTACTAGTTTTTCAATTAATAATTTCCTTTCAATAACATCATCATAATTATTACCGTAATTAAATGAATACATTACACAATTTAATATTGATCATTTCAAACTAAGTCACTTTGGTGACTACTAAGTTTCTATACACCAATATTTAATTGAGTTAATTTTCTTTTATTTTATTTAATTTAACTTTAATTTTCTGTCTTGCGGAAGACTACGAACGTGAAACTCGCGTCCGCTATTATCCAAAATCACATTACAAATTTACAGATTCTTTAATCGTCCCGTCCGTACAATTTATAGTGATTGTTTTGTATCCTTTTCTTTTATTAAAGATAAAGATCTCTTTCTTTGAAGTTGATTTCCATAAATTTGTTTTTAAGTGTAATTTACATAAATATTAAATCAACACTTTAAATTAACTTTTATGCAAATTCATTATGCAACAAATAAACATGCTTTTATGCAGATCTAATCATGTAGCAAAATCATACAGCAAAACAATATTTGCAGAACTTTTATTCAATAAATAAATTTTCATGCAGAAAGATTATCCATCAAAATCACTTTCATAACTTTTATGTTCAGAACAAAGGAAATGTCTGCTTACGGATAAACAGAGTGTTATGGAGCAATAAAGTAACTTTTAATCTTTCCTTTGTTCCATTTTTTAAGCTCTGTTTCATTCCTCGAGCAAAACCAAGCAATACTATTATACAACAATGATCAACTTTCATATAGAACCAAAGATGCAGAAATAACTTTTATACAACCCTTGTTCATGGTAAAGCAAATTACCATGCTCTGATACCAATTGTTAGATTCTTTAATTTCATACTTTCATATGAACAATATTATATTTTTCCCAAAATCAATTAACGTTGTTTGATTCAACCAATCATTACGTTTAATTACGGATAAACAAACCTTTATGCTTACCTTGATCCATGTTGTTGTTGATATAACGTTGATCCAGCAAAATTTTTCTCACCTTAAACCTTTTGCCTTACGTTCTCCCTTCGATGATTAAGGGAAAATGTATGAAGTCTTTAATTTTCCCTCCTTTTATTGTTTTTCTTCGGGGAATATGAAGTTCAGAGATAAGAACTTCAAAAGATGAAAACCAATAATACCAGAGATGTTGTGTATTGAGAGAGGAGCATTTATTAATTAGTGAGTAAAATAAAACGTGGAGGCCAACATGCATTTATTACTCTCTTTCTTCTGAAGACTTTCTGAAGAATTATTAAAGGAGAGGAAGAAGCAAAATCCCTTCAGGCTTCTCTTCCTCCCACATTTCCATGTACACATCTTCTTGGGATAGTTAATGAAGATGTTTTTCATATGTCAATTTACTATCTTACCCTTTAATTTATAGGGCATTTCGTAAATGACATTTCATCTATTTTAATCATACATTATTTACTATCACAAGGTTAAGGTGAGGGAATTACCCAATCAACTTAATTCTTTTACGCTTAATAATCATCACATTAAGCAACTTAATATTAAGTCTATGTACTTTAATTTAATTAACATAGACCACCTTTATAGATTATTAGAAAATAATCTAACAAGGTCATGTTCGTATTAAAACATTTCTCACTAATTTGTGACCAGTGATATAAAAGTATTAACCAAAGCGCACTTTTGGGTCGGGTTTATTTTAATTTTGTAGATAAGTAAAACTGGTTATCGCAGGATCTCCTTCTTGCTTTTTTTGCCATCGACGGAGAAACTTTTGTATCCTCGCCATTTCAACTAAATCAAACTATTAAATATTACAGAATAACCTGAAGTTCACTAAAGCGTATATGAAGTTCACTGAAGCTCGCTATCTCGCTTACTTCTTGGAGTAGGAACGTCGTCGTTCACATGCAAGTTAAGATGATGTAATGACGTGGATAATACAGTTAGTTAGTTGAGTTTTCTTAGCTCTCTTTATGTTTTTCTTCACTGTACAAGTACTCTGTTTTGATACTATAAAAGCAGAGCTATCTGCTTATAATTGTAGATGAAAGAATAATAAGAAAAGGAGATTCTTTTCTTTTGTGATTTTCTTTATTTCTTGTAATATGGTATCAAAGCTCTGAGAAGCGGTTATTTTTGCCATGCCTAGAGGTAAGAATGCATCTTCTAAAAATCCAGGGAATACTTCTGGATCAAGTCCTGTATCTTTTCCAGATGCTGAAGTTGCCAGAAATCAGCAATCTGCCGCATTCTGGTAGTGATGCAAATATTCAGAGTTCTAGCAATCCTTTCGAATCAACTGGTAATCTATTTTCTTTGCATAATAGCGATCATCCTGGATTGATTTTAGTTTCTCACATTCTCCATGGTTAATTCATGGAGGAGAGCTATGATCATGGCTTTAAATGCCAAAAACAACTTATCATTTGTTGATGGTACCATTTCAAGACTGATATCCACTGACTCTAGGTTTAGTTCATGGTCTAGGTGTGATAGCATGGTTTCTTCTTGGATCTTGAATTCTGTTAATCTCAAAATTTCTGATAGTCTTCTTTATCTTACTTCCGCAAAGGCTGTATGAGACGACCTTTTTGAGCGTTTTTCTCAGTCTAGTGGTCCTCGCATTTTTGAACTTTGAAAATTGTTGTTAACCATTTCTCAAGGTCCGCTAGATGTTAATACCTACTATACTCGCATGAAAACTCTATGGGACGAGTTACAAGACTCACGCCCAATATAGCTTTGCACTTATGGAAGCATGAAGAATTTTTTGCTTCAACAACAGCAGGATTGTGTTATGCAGTTTCTTATGGGTTTAAATGATACTTATGCTCAAATACGGACTCAGGTTTTAATGATGGATCCAATACCTCCCATTAGCAAAGTTTTTTCCCTGGTTGTTCAAGAAGAAAGACAGCGCACTATAGGCTCTAATTCTCTTCCTGCTGAGCCAAAAACGTTTGATTCTTTAACTTCGAACTCTCAGTATAATAAAGGAAAGCGGGAGAAGGTTTTCTGTACCCATTGCAAATTTACAGGTCATACCATTGAGAAGTGTTATAAACTCCATGGTTATCCTCCAAGGTACAAACCAAGGATTAAACCCACTGTCCATCAGAGTTCCATTGAGCATTCAACTTCAAATTCTGATTCCACAGCTACTAAGGATGCTTCTCATTTACCTGATCTCACTGCCAATCAATGTCAGCAATTGATTGCACTCTTGAGTTCTAAACTTCAACATGATTCAAGTTCTTCTAGCAATGATTCTACCTCTGCACCTTCTACTTTCAATTTCACAGGTACATATTCTTCTCAATTATCCAATCTCTCTTGGATACTTGATACTGGTGCTACTCACCATGTCTGTATTAATTCCAATTTTTTTTCTTCTTTTTGCACTCTTTCCAATGTCTTTGTTACATTACCTGATAGTTCAACCATCCCTATCACTGGTATTGGTAGTGTTCCCATTACCACTAATATTTTGTTACACAATGTCTTCTTTGTTCCACAATTTCGTTTCAATCTTTTATCTGTTAGTTCTTTTACTACTTCTTCCCAATGTTCTGTCATTTGCCACTCTAATTCCTACATTATTCAAGACCTTATTTCGGCGAAAATGATCGGGAAGGGTAATCCTGTTGGCAATCTGTACATTCTCCAATAAGATGAAGATTTGCAACCTCAAATAAATGTTTCTTTTCTTCATTATGATTCTTCTTTGTGGCATAAAAGACTTGGTCACCCTTCTGATGTAACAATTCAGTTGCTTAAAGATACTTTGCAACTTTCCTCAATAAAATCATCTGTTTGTTCGATTTGTCCATTAGCTAAACAACGTAAATTACCCTTTCTTTCTCATGGTTCTATCTCAGATGCTGTTTTCAATTTGATTCACTATGATGTATGGGGTCTGTTTCAAACTCCTACCCATGATAATTTTCGTTATTTTTTAACAATTGTGGATGATCATTCTCGAGCTACATGGGTCTATCTACTTCATTCTAAATCTGATGTCTGTCGTCTTCTTCCTGACTTTATTCGCTTTGTTGAAAAACAATTTAACACCACTGTTAAAGGTGTGCGCACAGACAATGCACCTGAGTTTTTACTTCATGATTTTTTTACCCAGAAAGGGATTATGCATTATCACTCTTGTGTTGAGACTCCACAACAGAATTCAGTTGTTGAGCGTAAGCATCAACATATTCTGAATGTTGCAAGATCTCTACTTTTTCAGTCAAAAATTCCTTTGAAATATTGGGGTGATTGTATACTTACTTCAGTTTATCTCATAAATAGAATTCCTTCGAAGCTTCTGAAAAATAAAAGTCCCTTTGAAATGTTGTATAAGAAGCCTCCTTCATATTCTAATCTGAAGGTTTTCGGATGTCTTTGTTTTGTTTCTACTTTGACTACTTATAGAAACAAATTTTCTCCCAAAGCTAAAGCTGCTCTTTTTCTTGGTTATCCTCCTGGATATAAAGGGTATAAAGTTTTGGATTTTGAATCCAATTCTATTATTGTTTCAAGGAACGTTATTTTCCATGAAAGTGTTTTTCCATTCGCTGGCTCTATTTATACTGATAATTCTGATTTTTTCAGTAACACACCAGTTTCTCGTTTATCTTCTTATCCTTTATCTTCTGATACTTCTCTTGACAAATCTGCTATTGATCATCTACGTCCTGTTGATAAATCTGTTTCTGATCACAATTGTTCTTCTTCAACACGTTCCCTTCGCATTTGTAAACAACCTTCCTATCTTAATGATTACCACTGTTATCTTGCACATAATTATTATTTTCCATTTCTTACAGAGTAAAAATATCCCATTTCCAGTACCTTATCATATGACAATTTATCTTCTTGTTTTGGAGCCCATTGTTTTGCTATATCTTCTCATTCAGAACCCAAAACTTATGCTCAAGCTATTAAACACATTGAATGGAAGAACGCGATGAATGTTGAGTTGAAGGCTCTTGAGGACAATTCCACCTGGCATTTGGTTGAGCTGCCTCCTGGTAAACATGCCATTAGATGCAAATGAGTTTTTAAAATCAAATATAATGCAGATGGCAGCATTGAACGTCATAAGGCTCGGTTGGTTGTGAAACGGTACACTCAACAGGAGGGCGTCGATTACTTGGAAACATTTTCTCCAGTGGCTAAATTGGTCACTGTCAAACTGCTCTTAGCTATTGCAGCTGTTAAGGGATGATTCCTTTTTCAATTGGACGTTAACAATGTTTTCTTGCATTGCGAACTTCGTGAAGAAGTTTACATGGACTTACCACAGGGTTATGTTTTACCTGACCGCTCTTCTTATCGATTGGACAAATCCCTCTATGGTTTAAAACAAGCCTCAAGACAGTGGTTTTCAAAGTTTTCTGCTACTTTGATTGGTTTTGGTTTTACTCAATCTCTTCCAGATTCGTCTTTGTTTCTAAAGAAGTAATTGGACTCTTTTGTTGTCATTTTGGTGTACGTCGGTGATATTATTTTAGCAGGCGATTCTCTGGATGAAATTCAGAATTTTAAAGCATTCCTTCATGATAAATTCAAACTCAAAGATTTGGGTCCTCTTCATTTTTTTTTGGGTCTTGAAGTTGCTCGTTCCGACAAAGGTATTATGTTAAATCAACGATATTATACTTTAGATCTTCTACAAAATACTGGTTTTTTGGGTTGTAAGCTTGCTGCTTCTCCTATGGATCCAACTTGTAAGCTAACTTCGGACAGTGGGACATTACTTGAAGATCCTTCTATATTTAGACGCTTGGTTGGCAAACTTCTGTATCTCACTTATACTCGTCTAGACATTTCCTTTGCTGTTGGAGTTCTTAGCTCAGCCACGGTCTTCTCATTTGAATGCAGCTTATCGTGTCTTACCTTATCTCAAATTGACTCCTGCACAGGGTTTATTTTATTCTGCAACTTCTTCTTTGCAACTTAAAGCTTTTAGTGACTCTAATTGGGCGTCTTGTATTGAGTCCAAGAGATCTATTACAGGTTTTTCTATATTTCTTGGAGATTCGTTGGTTTCATGGAAATCCAAGAAACAACAAACAATTTCTCGTTCTTCTGCAGAGGCCGAGTATAGTGCCATGACTCATACAACTTGTGAACTTATGTGGTTGCATGCTTTATTACAGGATTTTGGTATTAGCATTTTTTCTCCAGCTTTGTTATTTTGTGATAATCAATCTGCCTTGCATATCGCTGCAAATCCAGTTTTTCATGAACGGACGAAACACATCGAGATTGACTGCCATCTTGTTCGTCAAGAGATTCAGCGGGGTCATGTTAAGTTACTACACATTTCGTTCAAATTTCAATTGGCAGACATATTCACAAAGGCTTTACATCCTAATCCTCTTCAGTTTCTATTGCGCAAGATAGGAATCATAAATATTCAATCTCCATTTTGAGGGGGCGTATTAAATATTACAGAATAACCTGAAGTTCACTGAAGCGTATCTGAAGTTCGATGAAGCTCGCTATCTCGCTTACTTCATGGAGTAGGAACGTCATCGTTTACATGCAAGTTAAGATCATGTAATGATGTGGATAATACAGTTAGTTAGTTTAGTTTTCTTAGCTCTCTTTATGTTTTTCTTCACTGTACGAGTACTCTGTTTTCATACTATAAAAGCAAAGCTATCTGCTTATAATTGTAGACGAAAAAATAATAAGAAAAGGAGATTCTTTTCTTTTGTGATTTTCTTTATTTCTTGTAATACAAACTTCAGTCATATTTGATTTTTGGTGCTCGATGGAGGAATTTTGATTCTTTTTTTTTGCCATGTGCTTGTTCTGATTCTCACACTGGCAAAACTAAAATCGAAAGTATAATGATTTGAAGTAGAAAATTGAAACTACAACAACCAATTCAACCAATTCCAATATGCAGTTTCCTATGTTTTTCTTTTGCTGCTTGTTCGGGGAAATGGAGATGATGTTAGATTATTTAATTATAATCTATGTAAATGTGGTCCATGTTAATTAATGTTACATTGACTTAATATTAAAGAGCTTAATGTGATGGTTGTTAAGCATTAAAGACATTAAGTTAATTGGGTTTTAATTCCCTCACCTTAACCTTATTAAAAGTGTATAACGTATAGTTGAAGAGACACGAATGAAAAGGCATGTATGGAGAGTTGCCTTTTGTACAGGTGTCTCCTTTCAATCACCAAGAGAGAATTAAAGATTCATTCGAACCAACGAACGAACTCTCTCACGAATTCTCTCTCAAATCAAATTACGGTATAGGATGTTTCTGCATCATCGAAAGAAACGAATTAAAGAAAAGGCTTTAAGGAGATAAATGGAAACTCAACATCGTCATCAAAAGTATTTTGTATCATGGACCAAGGTTGGTATCTTCTTTAAACTCGAAAGGTTAAATTAAATTCGTTATATGAGAATAAAAGTATTGCAAGCATGTAAAGTAAATAAAAATGGGATTAAAATAGAAAAGTTGAATGGAAAATGCTTACAATTGGTATCCGAGCACGGTTAAATATACGATTTGATTTACCATGAAAACGAGTAATATGCATGAGAAATAATAGTTTATATTTCGTAATGTCATGCATGTATGGATGTATAGATGAAATCATGAATAGGATGATAGTTAATTATGTTTTCTGTTAATTTTCATCGGACTGTTCATCATCCGGACGATGGGTATCGTGATGCGGTCGACCTGAAGTGTGGTAGGATGCATGATTCATGTTGAAAATGTATATGCAGACGCATATATGAAAGGGTGAGGACGACGCGGACGCATGCAAGTTTCGTCCGCATTGAATCTGTAAAAGATTCATCCGGACAATATAATGCGGACGTTACGGACGCTACAATTTGCGTCTGATATGAATATGTAAAGAATTTATCCGGACGATTGATGCGGACTGTATGGACGAGAAAGTGTGCGTCCGATTTGAATCTGTAATTTTGATTCATGAGGACGCATCACACGGACGCAGCGGACGATAAGATTAGCGTCCGCTATAGGCAGTTTCGGACGACAGTAAGAGATTGCGGACGCCATTACAACGTCCTCATAGTCGTCCGCAACGCCTAATTATACAGTCCAATTAAAGAAATTGAGTGAATGAATGTTTATACAATTAATATATTATTGTATAGAAACTATATAGTCACCAAAGTGACCTAGTTTGAAAGGATCAATATTAAATTGTGTAATTTATTCATTTAATTATTATGATATTATTGAAATGTGTTTATTAATTATAAATTATTAGGTCACCCAAAGGTAGACTATTGTTTATAACTGATAACATTAAAGTGACATGTTTACATAGTTAATTAATATGTTTAAACATCCAAAGATGTTAAACATATTGTGTTAAATATGTTTATAAGTCAATTAAAGATTATAATATCATGAATTGTATATTTCTTTAAGTATTACCCAAAGGTAAACTTAATGAAATTTTATATGCTTTATTTGGGATCTGGTTAGGATAGATTATTCAATGTATTTATATATGAGTATTGTTGTTATTTGCAGCTACTATGAATTTGTTTGCTTCTGGTAATTCGTCTGTTAAGTTCAATGGTCTTAACTATGCTGACTTGTCCGAACAAATCCAGTTTTAACTGAGTGTATTGGATTTGGACCTGGCACTAGTTAACGATAGACCACCAGCTATTACTGAGACCACTTCGGAAGCTGACAAGTCTTATTATGAGGCTTGGGAGTGGTCTAATAGGCTGTGTTTGGGCTTAATGAGGATGACGATGGCTGAAAATGTTAAGCCATCGATGCCTAAAGTGAATGATGCAAAGGAATTCATGTCAAAGATTAAGGCATACTCCCAATCAGACATTACTGAAAAGTCTGTTGTGGGAAGCTTAATGAGTGAGTTGACGACCAAGAAATTTGATTGGTCTCAACCCATTCATGACCACGTAACGAGCATGCCCAATTTGGCTGCAAAGCTTAAGACGTTGGATATGGATGTGAATGAATCATTCTTGGTTCAATTCATCATCAACTCACTTTCAGTTGAGTTTGGCCAGTTCCAAGTGAACTATAACACCATTAAGGAAAAGTGGAACTTTCAGGAGATAAAGGCCATGCTCATTCAAGAGGAAGGGAGATTGAAAAAGTTAAAGTCTCATACCGTCAACTTAGCTATGCAGAAGGATGCCAAAGGTAGTACATCAAAGTCACCTAGTAAAAAGAACAAGAAGAAGGGAAAGGCCAAATTAAAGGTTAATGATGGTCAAATCCATAAGGAGATTAAACGCTTCTTCTGCAACAAAGCCGGACATGTAAATAAAGATTGTCCTAAAAGAAAGGCTTGGTTTGAAAAGAAAGGTACATTATTTGTTTCAGTATGTTTTGAATCAAATATTATAGAAGTACCTAATAATACTTGGTGGTTAGATTCTGGTGCCACTACTCATGTTTCTCATGTTACGCAGGGATTTCTTTCGATCCATCCCATAAACGGAACTGAAAAGTTCCTGTATATGGGGAATAGAATGAAGGCACGCATTGAAGGAATTGGAATGTATAGACTGATCCTGGATACCGGATACCACCTGGATCTAGAAGAGTGTCTTTATGTTCCTGAGTGTGCTAGGAATTTAATTTCTGTTGCTAGGTTGGATTGTAAAAGTTTTTCTTTCAAGATTGGTGATGGTATTTTTGCAATGTACAAACAAAAATACTGTTATGGTTATGGTATTCTGAATGATGGTTTGTATTGCTTTAATCTTGATAAGAAATTTAAGGAATCTCTGTTTAACGTTGATCATATAATTGGCTTAAAGCGAGGTGCAACGAACGAAAGTTCAGCTTTCTTATGGCATAAACATCTAGGTCACATATCTAAAGAAAGGTTGATGAGGTTAATGAAAAATGACATTTTACCTCAATTAGATTTTGATGAATGGGACGTGTGTATAGATTGCATCAAAGGAAAGCAAACTAAACACACATCAAAGTATCCCGCCACAAAAAGCAAAGAACTTTTGGAATTAATACATACCGATATTTGTGGTCCATTCGACATTCCTTCTTGCAATGGAGAAAAATATTTCATTACCTTTATAGACGATTTCTCACGTTACAGTTATGTATATCTATTGCATGAAAAATCTCAAGCGATGAACGTTATAGAAGTGTTCATCAATGAGGTTGAAAGGCAACTAGATAGAAAAGTAAAAGTAGTGAGATCAGATAGAGGTGGTGAATACTATGGAAAATTCAATGAAAGTGGACAAAACAAAGGTCCATTTGCAAGGTTTCTCGAAAGTCGAGGCATTTGTGCTCAATACACAATGCCGGGTACACCACAACAAAATGGTGTAGCTGAAAGGCGGAATCGTACTCTTATCGAAATGGTAAGAAGTATGATTAATAATAGTAATGTACCTATATTGTTGTGGATGTACGGTTTAAAAACCGCTGCATATCTGCTGAATAGGGTTCCTAGGCAGTTCCTAAGACTCCATATGAACTGTGGATGGGAAGGAAACCTAGTATGAGACATCTACACATTTGGGGATATCCAGCAGAAGTTAGGATTTATAACCCACATGAAAAGAAGCTCGATGCAAGAACCATTAGTGGTTTCTTCATCGGTTATCCAGAAAAGTCAAACGGGTACATTTTCTATTGTCCAAAGCATAGTACAAGGATTGTAGAATCTGGAAATGCTCGATTCATTGAGCATGGCATGTTCAGTGGGAGTGATGATTCACGAAATGTGAATATCCAAGAGAATAGGGTGACGGAAACGACACCCAATAATTCTCATCAAGTTGTTGTGACATATGTTGTATCACAGTCTAACAACATACTGGAACAACAAATGGATATTCAACCCACGCAAGGTGAACGAGTTAATGATGAGCATGTTAACGTTGATCAAGTCATAAGTGATCAACCACAAATAACAGAATTGCGAAGGTCTGTAAGGGAGAGAAGACCGGCAATTTCTGATGACTATGGGGTTTATTCACTTGAAGAAGAATGTGACTTGAGCATCGATAAGGATCCAGAATCATTCAATAAAGCCATGGAATGTAATGATTCCGAAAAATAGTTTAATGCTATGAAGGAAGAGTTGAAATCTATGGATGACAACAAAGTTTGGGAACTTGTAGAGTTACCTGAAGGAAAGAAATGCGTTGGTTGTAAATGGATTGACAAAACCAAACGTGATTCGAAAGGTAACATCGAAAGGTATAAGGCCAGACTTGTCGCCAAAGGTTACACTCAGAAAGACGGCATTGACTATAAAGAGACTTTCTCTCCAGTTTCGAAGAAAGATTCTTTAAGGATAGTTATGGCTTTGGTGGCTCATTATGATTTAGAGCTTCACCAAATGGACGTAAAGACCGCCTTTCTTAATGTGACTTAGAGGAAGAGGTTTATATGGATCAACCTTTGGGATTTTCCTTTCCAGGAAATGAAAAGATGGTATGTAAGCTGAATAAGTCAATCTATGGATTGAAACAAACTTCCAGACAATAGTACATTAAGTTTAATGATACCATATTGTCATAGGGTTTTATAGAGAACACCGTTGATCGGTGTATCTTTATGAAGGTCAGTGGGAGTAAGTTTTGTATCCTAGTATTGTACGTTGACGATATTCTGCTCGTTGCAAACAATAAAGGGATATTACGTGATGTTAAGGATTTTCTCTCCAAGAATTTTGAAATTAAAGATATGGGTGAGACATCCTATGTTATTGGAATAGAAATATTCCGTGATAGAAAGGAAGGATTGCTAGGATTGTCTCAGAAAGGTTATATCGAGAAAATTCTTGAGAGATTTAGAATGGATAAGTTTTCCGCTGGTGTTGCTCCAATTCAGAAAGGGGACAAATTCAGTTTGATGCAATGTCCGAAAAATGATTTGGAACGTAAGGAAATGGAACTTGTTCCATATGCATCAGTAGTAGGAAGCTTGATGTATGTCCAGATATGTACATTGCCAGATATAAGTTTTGTAGTAGGGATGTTGGGCCGTTATCAAAGTAATCCAGGATTGGATCATGGGAAAGCTGCAAAGAAAGTACTCAGGTACTTGCAAAGAACAAAGGACTTCATGCTCATGTATAGAAAATCGAGTCAACTCGAAGTGATTGGATATTCAGATTCGGATTATGCCGGTTGTGTAGACTCGAGGAAATCTACATTTGGCTACGTGTTCCTTGTAGGATCGATATACGCCTATAAAGGGGGGTGAATATAGCATTTTAACTTTTTCGTGCGATATTTTATTCTCTAATTACCCTAAGTGATTTAATGCATATAATTAAAATATCGATAACAAATATATGCAATAATATAAAGAGTAAGGGTTGAGAAGTGCACGCAATATTTGTTTACGCGGTTCGGCAAACAAGCCTACGTTCGCGCTCCAAGTTGCACTTGGACATTCACTATGTAATTGGCTTGCGGGTGCCAATAAAACCTTTTACAAATTGACTATTAAACGGGGTGTCACCCTTAACTAATTCTTAGGTCGTCAACCTTAGACTCTTACGAGTCGTTACCCTAAATTGACTATTGCGGGGCGTCACCCAAGTGTGATGAATTCTAAGGGAATCACCCTTTACAATCAAGCACAATACTAAACTCGGAAACTTAAGCTTAAATCTAGCTAATCCGAATTCTCCCAAAATATAACTCACAAGTTCGGAATAGGGAGAATTGGATTTACAACACAATTAAAAGCTCACAGAGTAGTATTCGAGTATTGATTTTGCAAGGGCTTCGCCTCAAATATTCGATTCATTAGTTGTGGAGAGCATAGAGTGATCCTCTATTTATACACACTGCCACTGCAGCTTCCGGACGACCTCAGCGTCCACACCTATCGTCCGCACGACCATTGAAATTTTCCCGTTGAGAAAAATAGCCGTCGGACAGAAAATTCTGCACTTGCGGATGCCAAATCCATCATCCGCTGCGTCCGCATATATCGTCCGCACAAATCCAGAATTGGACAGATTCAAAGCGGACGCCAATATTCGCGTCCGCACCTACTGGGTCCATCGTCCGCGACTGCACAAATTTGAAGGGGACGCCAAACTATCGTCCTATTCTTCTTTTCCGTCCACACACTTGAAGAGTTGCGGACGCCATTTCACGTCCGCCTCGTCTGCGACCATCGTCCGCTTCTCACTGAATTGGACAGAGGAAAATCAGACGCCTACGCCTCGCGTCTGCCTCATCCGCAGCATCCGCAACTGCATAGCCTACTTCATACTTTCACAAAATGTTTCCTCTAAGTCATACGAACATTCCATTTTCCTGCATAGACTTAGAGAAACACATTAAACATTCCCAATACCCTTAATCAAGGCTATTCTCAATTTAATCAATAAAAATGATATATAAGAATTCAATGTATAAACAACTTTTGCACTTTATTAAATTTCACATCATCTTTATCACATAGTCTACACAATCTCTCTTATAGATGATGTCCATAACATATAAAGTTATTTATATCATAACCTAAGCATGTGCCATAAACATTGCATATTTGATTTGCTCAATTAAGTTATGCAATTTATCAACCAATTAATCCAAGCAACATGCTACTTAAATACAACTTATTGATCAACTAAATTAACACACAATTTAGTCATCATCAAAATAAAACTTAGCCTACCAAAAAGGCTAACATTCCTATTAGCTGGAGGAGCCGTATCATGGAAAAGTGGAAAGCAATCTATAATTGCCACTTCCACTATGGAAGCTGAATTTGTAGCTTGTTTTGAAGCTACAATTCAAGCATTGTGGCTGCGGAACTTTATTCAGGGTCTTAGTATGGTCGAAAGTATAGAGAGACCGCTGAAATTGTATTGTGATAACTCCGCAGCTGTATTCTTCCCAAAGAATGACAAGTACTCGAAAGGAGCAAAACATATGGACTTAAAGTACTTGACAGTCAAAGAAGAAATACAAAAACAAAGGGTGTGCATTGAGCATATAAGTACAACCTCAATGATAGCTGATCCATTGACAAAAAGATTGCCACCGAAAACCTTTAAAGAACATGTTGTAAAGATGGGTTTAGGTGACAAGTTTGTGTGATTGTAAAAGCGTCGCTTGTATCTTATAACACTTATGAATTCAATGAAAGAATGTTTTTGTATGTCAATTTATTATTCATATTATGGCTATGTACAATTATTGATTATGAATAATATATGATGGATTTATAGTGTTCTTCAATTACAGAATTAATGAATTGTATAGTTTGTAATACAAGAAAGAATCATGTTGACATAATTCACATGTGTCTGCCATGATTCGATTATGCAATTCATTATGAAAAGATAACTTGATATAATTCATATTAAAGTACACTATATTAATTAATTGTGAATTCAAGTTATGTCAGCTGGAATTAGCTGAAGCAGCTGAAAAGTACTAGCTGGAACATCAATTGATATTAAAGTTAATAACATGGCCCAAGTAGGAGATTGTTAGATTATTTAATTATAATTTATGTAAATGTGGTCCATGTTAATTAATGTTACATTGACTTAATATTAAAAAGCTTAATGTGATGGTTGTTAAGCATTAAAGACATTAAGTTAATTGGGTTTTAATTCCCTCACCTTAACCTTATTAAAAGTGTATAACGTATAGTTGAAGAGACACGAATGAAAAGGCATGTATGGAGAGTTGCCTTTTGTACAGGTGTCTCCTTTCAATCACCAAGAGAGAATTTAAGATTCATTCGAACCAACGAATGAACTCTCTCACGAATTCTCTCTCAAATCAAATTACGGTATAGGACGTTTCTGCATCATCGAAAGAAACGAATTAAAGAAAAGGCTTTAAGGAGATAAACGGAACTCAACATCGTCATCAAAAGCATTTTGTATCATGGACCAAGGTTGGTATCTTCTTTAAACTCGAAAGGTTAAATTAAATTTATTATATGGGAATAAAAGTATTGAAAGCATGTAAAGTAAATAAAAATAGGATTAAAGTAGAAAAGTTGAATGAAAAATGATTACAGACGAAATATTCATTTTTTCAAGAATCTGGGTATGGTTCTTAAAACTGGGAATTTGGTTGATTTTGGTAGGGAGGGGATGAAGAAGAAAACAAGTGGCAGCCATGGCTGAAACCTCTGCTGTGAGAGACAGAGCTTTTTGGGTCAATGCCAATTACATTTTCATTCTCATAAAAGTGAATGCAATATGTACTCCATAGATTGCACGAACGGCCCTCTTTGCTCTCTTGCTTCTTCTTCTTCTTCTACATCTCCGATTTCGACGCATCTCCGATTTCGACCTTGATCGTCTGATAAACATCACCAGAAACAGCACCTCCTCCGACAGCCAAAAAAATTCATTCATGGTCAACTAGGCTGAAAATTGCCAAAGGAACTGCAAGGGGATTAGCCTATCTCCATGAGTGTAGTCCAAGAAAATTCATCCATGGCGGTATAAAGCCCTCTAACATTCTTCTCGATAGTGAATTCCGGCCATACATCTCCGATTTCGACCTCGATCGTTTGATAAACATCACAAAAAACAGCACCTCCTCCGGCAGCCAAACCGGTGGAGCTTTCTCCTACTTAAAATCACCCTATAGGGAGCAAACAACAAGCTATCTAGCCCCAGAGGATAGAAATCCAGGCATCAAAACGACGCAAAAACGGGACGTCTACTCGTTCGGAGTAGTCCTACTGGAATTGCTCACAGGAAAATCTCCCCAACCTCCTCAATCCACGTCGACTTCAATGGAAGTAGGAGATATTGTGAGGTGGTGAGGAAAGGATTCAAAGAAGAATAGCCATTGTCGGACATAGTCGATCTACAGCTTCTTCAAGAAGTTCATGCTAAAAAGGAAGTACTTGCTGCATTTCATGCTGCTCTCTCCTGCACTGAGGCTGGCCCTGAAATTCGTCCCAGAATGAAAACTGTTTCTGAAAATCTTGATCGAATTGGAAAGTGAAAAAAACCCAAAAGCAGATAGCGGCCATTGATGAAATGGAGAGAAATAATCTAATAAGAGAATAAACAGATAATTTGAAAATGGAGAAATCGATTTCGAGTTGGATGATTTGAAAGTGAAACTTGATGAAGATAATGGAGAAATCAGAGTCTGTAACTCATCAGAGTCTGTAACTCATCAGAGTCTGTAACTTCGCAGGGGGAGAGCCGGTCAGTCTTTAAGGAGTTCGCCTTCTAAAATAGAAACGTCAAGGTGTAGGTTGATAACGTTTACAACTTTAAGGTGTTCAATGACAAGGAATATATAGGGTAAATGACAAATCAACCATCGTGGTTTGTGATCAATGACAAGTCAATCACTAGGGTATTTTTTTCAACAAATTAACCATTGACGTATGGGAAAATCACAAAGCAAACATCGCAGTTACGTTTTTTGTTCTCCGTTAACAAGTTAAAACGCGATGTCACCGCGTAAAAACGCGGTGACAGTGCCTTTAAATTCCATCTACACAGATCGAGTAGATCCAAATCTGGATTTGGCGATCTGTGAGACCCGCGACGACGAGAGTACGAAGCTACGACTCGACGGGTTGGCTACTGCGACGCGACGGGTTGGCGACGACGAGTTGGCGAGTGCGACTGCGATTTGCGACGACGAGTTGGCGAGTGCGATTTCTCAACTGATTCCGGTATAGTTTCATTGCTTTGCTCCCCTGTTCCGATATCCGAGTACGGTACAAATAGTTTCATTAGTTTCAATTGCTGATTGTGGTACATATAGTTTCATTAGTTTCGTTGCTTTGCATTACAGATTTGCATTACAGAGATTGTGGTACAGATAGTTTCATTGATTTGCATTACAGATTTGCTCCCCTGTTCCGATTTGCATTACAGATAGTTTCATTGCTTTGATTAACTTAAGTTGGGATACCCAGCAATGTCGATGAAATATTTTTGGTTGCAGAGCAATCTGTAAATTGCATTTTACAGATTGATTTACAGATTGCAATCTGTAATGCAATTGCAATCTGTAATGCAATTTACAGATTGCAATCTGGAATGCAATCTGTATTCCAGATTGCAATATGGAAATTGCAATTTACAGATTGATTTACAGATTGCAATATGGAATGCAATTGCAATCTGTAATACAGATTGCATTCCAGATTGTAATCTGGAATGCAATGTATAGATTTGTGTTGCTTTTGGTGATTGTGTTATCTTTGAAGACTTATTAAAGAGTACATGTACTGAATTGAAGAAAGAATCTCTTCTCTAGTTTTGTTTTTTTTCTTGGCAATCAAGTTGTTTACTTTGATTGATTTATATACGATAGACTATTTGCGTAAATACTATTATACTGACTTATGACATTTCGTTGGGTTATTATACTGCAGGTTGGCGAATTACTCAGGGAGCACAATGGACCGAGCTAGGAAATTCATGCAGAAGCGTGGGAGGAGAAGGGGGGAGGCTAGTGAAAGACGAGCAACCGAGGCTGTGGAAGCCGCGTGGGGTGAATATGTTCAACATGAGACGGTTGAAGAAGTTGAACAAGCAACGACGGTGGAAGACGAAGACACCGCCGAGCCTGAACAAGGAGAAACAGAGTTATTATTCAGTACAGACGATGTCAGAAGACGGTATGAAGAAGATGTTGAACACCGTGGCATTATTGTTTCCAAAGTAGTCGATTTTGACTCTTTCACGGAAATGGGCATTCAACATATGCTGGAAAATGCTGGATTACTCGAGTTGTGTCGGATGGGGGGCACTTATTGCGAGAGAGTCATTAAGATGTTTTACGCAAATTTCCAACTTTCTGAGGAGCCAGTTGAGGTGCAAACCTATATTTTTGGACGGGAGTTGAGATTCACTCTCGACCATATCAATACAATACTTGAATGTTATGGGGCAAGCGAGGAATATTATGACATAGCTAAGACGAAGCCACCATTTATCAAGGAAGGAGATGGGCTAGCCGTTCTTAGATTGTTGCACAAGGATCCTGAGATTGCCCATTACAAGAGGCCAAAGGCTAATGAGTTGAATGTAATGGCCCGAGTAATCCACATGATATTGACGTACACAATTTTGCCTAGGATTGGGCATCGAGACCATGTTACAAGCATGGATCTGTATATTTTGGAGAAGGTGTTCAGGGAAAAAAAAGTGAACATTGGATATATCATAGCGAAGCACATGGAAGAGGTCGTCAACAACCCATCAATGAGCCTACCGTACAATTAGCTTATCCAGACTATAGTTGAGCAGTTTGGGGTTCCCATTTCTGCGAATGAGCCAAGAATTGAAGCGACGACCACTGACACCTACAAAAGAGCCAACTTGGATCGATTGGGCATCACCCAAGTTGATGGCGGATGGTTCCGGAAGTCCAAACAGAAGGCAGCACCTCCACCCATTACAGAGCCTCAGTATGCAGGCACCTCTTATGATATGCCGCCTCCTCCCCACTTAGAGCCTGAGTATGCGTATGCAGCCCCCGAATATGAAATGCCACCTCCTCCACAATCATCACACTTTACTGCGATGCCTGAGGAGTCGTCTGCCTGGATGAGCAGAATGGAGGAGCTCCATCATGCGTCGATGACCAGAATGCAAATGATGGAGGAGCACGTGCAAAGGCAACAAATCGAGCTACAAAGAGCTAACGAGCTCGCAACAGAGAGGTGGGCCATTGCCCAACAGTGGTAGGTGGAAGCATCAGAGAGCAGACGTGCCGCAGAGCAGTGGCGTATGCAAGAGGCGGAGCTTGCTGAAGCGAGGCATAGAGAAGTTGAACAGTGGCATCTTCAAGAGGCGGACCTCGCAGCAGAGAGGTATCACCAATCCGAACAATGGCATGTTCGAGAAGAGGAGTGACATGTTCGAGAAGAGCAGCGACACCGTGAGGTGTTGGCCGCACTCAAGAGACGTGGGAGGCGATTAGCCCGATCATCATCCTCGTCATCGCCCAATGATGCACCTGATGCCACATTCCGCCTGTAAGTTATTTATGTTTTACGCAAAGTCCAGGTTTTTATTTTATTTTTGTTTCACGTGATGATGTGTTGTTGATTTGCAGTGACCCTGTCAGTCGCCGCCAAGGATCACCTAGAGCTGGGGCGCTCCAACCTCTGCCCAGAAGAGTTGTGCGCGTGGTACGTCTTTCATTTTGTTATATGTGTGTTCAATCATGTTCATGCAACTGTTAGGATCTCAGCGTTGTTTGCAGCCTGTGTCGATCATGTCCTCGTTCAAGATATATTTCCAGACAAATACCCGTTACAACAAGGAGACGTGCGCAATTCTTGGGGGAAAGTTGGAGGGCGAACATTACGTTGTCTCACATCTCATCTTTCCAGAACAAGAAGGGACACCAAATACGGTGCGAACCCATCTTTGTATGTTAGTGTATAATCTATTATCTTACTACTCATCCGAACTTATATGCAGTGTATTGCGAGCAATGAAGAAGCCATATTGGCGTTTCATCAGTCAAAGAATCTATTGCAATTAGGGTGGATTCACGTAAGTCACCATCTCGTTTCTCCGAGTTATCGTGCATGTTCTCTTGAGATGATCTTATGACTTGTTTACATTGCAGACACACCCAAAGCAAGGGCTGTTTATGTCCTCCGTTAACTTGCACACCCACTATGGGTACCAGCGATTGTTGTGGGAGTCCATCTCTATCATTGTAACTCCATCAGACAAAAAGACGTATGTACTGTCTCTTGTGTAAATTCTTAATCTTTCTTTCCACGTCACTGACAAACAATTATTAACTTTGCATTGCAGGCCGTACGACATCTTTCAGCTTACGGAAGAAGGGATGTTGGTGATGTCCAGCTGCAGAAATGAAAAACACTTCCACGAGCACGAACGTGAAATCTTTCAGTATAAGGGTGAGTTATACGGTGCTACAGACGGGGTTCTATTGGACCCAAACGGAAGTTGTCTTTTAGAGGATTTGTGCCCGCCTCAGCCACGGCCACCGCCCCGGTCCAGAAAGAAGGCGCCATAATATAGTTCGTTCAGTATTTTTGTAGTTTATGTTTAGTTTAATTTGTGTACATTTTCTTTTTCGTTGTAAATTATGTGTAGTTTAAGGATTTCTGTGGTTGATTATGTTTACTTTAATGTTTGTACATTCTGGAATTGCTGTGGAGTTTTGTGCAGGATGTATGAAAATGGTGTTGTGGGAGTAAAGTAATAGAGGAGGTTCTGGCAAAAATTTTTTTGGACACCTTGCATATAAACACTCATGACACTGAAATAACTTCACGAACTAAACTCTCTCGTTACAGAAATAACGTCACACAATTCACCCTCGCTCGCAAGAGGCCGCGCAAAAATGTGATCTGTTTGCAAGACACCAGGTCACCGAGTTCGACACACCGCGTTCTATGCAGTGTCTTGCGAGACACCGCCTTCTTAGTGGTGTCTCTCGCGTTCAAGACACCACGCGAGACACCACGTAGAAGGCTGTGTCTCACGCGGTGTCTTGCGAGACACTGCCAAAAATGCGGTGTCTTCTCTGAAGACACCTACTCTAGAACGTGGTGTCTTGCGAGACACTGCCAAAAACGCGGTGTCTTCTCTGAAGACACCTACTCTACTCTTTTTAACTCTGTCTTCTCCAGTCAAATTGGCATATTCGAACGCATTTCGGAGTCTATTAAGTAACCCTAAAAATTCTTGAGAGCTTCAAAGAGCGATTAGCGAAGGTGAAAAATTTGTTCAGAAGCAAATGGCGAGTGAAGAGCCTGTTATCAACCGTCAACTTGAAGTGGGACCCACAATCACTTGTGCGCTCAATGAAAATGAGGTACGTCAAATTGGAAATGAAGATGCGATTGTTTTGCATTCCGTATCAATAACTCTACATGAGGAGGACAATGGCGACCTCCGTTCTTTATGTGAATCAACTAGTGATGAAGACATGGACATGGCCGAGAGTAGGCCTAGATGTCCAACACAAGTAGAAGACAGATTCCCTGGATTGGGCCTAGGTAAAAAGTACAGTTCATTGAAGAAGATTAGAGAAGAAATTGTTGAGCATGCATTGACGAACGGGTATGGAATTAAATTCCCCCATAGTGATGCGCATCGACTGAAGGCTGCTTGCCAGGAAGGCTGCCCGTGGCGGTTACACGCCTCACAACTAAAAGATGAGATGACCTTCCAAATAAAATTTTACAATGACATTCACACATGCTCCAGAAAGATGGAAAGTCGTCTTGCTACTACCAAATGGGTTGCAACTCATTACTTAGACAGATTTAAAAGTCAGGTAGATTGGGACCTTCCGAACATAATTGAGACAGTGAGAAAGGACTTTAATGTCAATATCTCACCCAGTCTTGCTAGAAGGGCAAGAAGTGCAGCCAAAAAAAATTAACGAAGGTGATGGAAATGAGCAATATAAACTCATATGGTCGTATGCAGCGGAGATTCGGAGGTCTAATCCGAGGAGCTCCGTGCGTGTGGACCTCGATATGAGTGTATTTAAAAGAATGTACATGTGTTTGGCTGCATGCAAGACGGCTGTGCTAACTTGTGGTAGACGACTTATTTGTTTGGACGGTTGCCATTTAAAGGGAGCCACTACAGGCCAGTTGCTCACAGCTGTGACCATCGACGGGAATGATGGCATGTATCCAATTGCTGTAGCAGTGGTCGAAGCAGAAAATAGGAATTCATGGAGCTGGTTTCTAGAATTGTTGCTCGATGATCTAAACACTCCATCTGGCAATAGATGGACAATCATTTCCGACCGTCAAAAGGTGCGGTTCATTGCTTTTGCCTTATGTGTAAAAGTTATGCATTTTGTAGGAATATGACTAATATTATGAATGTTTACAGGGTCTAGTGCCAGCTGTGAGCGCGGTGGCAGGGCAAGCTGACCATCGATTTTGCATCCGACACCTGTATGCCAATTTCCAAAAACAATTTAAAGGCAGGTTGTTAAAGGATGCAATGTGGGCTGCATCTCGAGCCACTACTGTAAGACAATTTGAGAGAGAGATGGGTAAGTTATTTATGCTTGACAAGGCGGCCAACGAATACTTACGTGGAATAGTTGTGACATCCTGGGCCAAACATGCCTTCATCTCCATCCTGAAGTGCGACATAAGCCTTAACAATCTGAGTGAGTCATTCAACGCCTGCCTCCTACCAGCCCGAGACAAACCAATTCTTAGTATGTTTGAGATCATCCGGAAGGGCATCATGGGTAGGATTGTGAAAAAAAATGAAAAAATGGCTCACTTGACGGACCTTTTGTGTCCAAAGATCAGCACTCGGCTCGCCAAACTACAACTTCCCGGGCAAAATTAGAGCCCCCAGTTTGCAGGAGCTGCCCAGTTTGAGGTCACCAATGGTAACGAACAGTACTCTGTCGATTTGGACAGGTGTACTTGTACATGTTACCGGTGGGAGTTGACCGGCATCCCATGTGTCCATGCAGTCCCGTGCATTCACTTCATGAGGAGATCCCCTGAGGAGTTTGTGCATGCATGCTATCATCGGGAAACATACATGGCGATGTACTCCCACTTTATCCGGCCCGTCAATGGACCGATCGAGTGGCAGCCGGTGAAGAATCTTGATCCTATTATCCCACCGCCATTTAAAAGGCTTCCAGGAAGACCGTGCAAACGTAGAATACGGGATGTGGACGAGGCTCCAAGCCGGACAATGCTGAGCAGAAGAAATGTGAACATCACTTGTGGTCAGTGTGGGCGTGTTGGGCACAATTCTCGCACATGCGATGGTGGAGGTGAGTCAAGTGCCGGGGCTTGCAGAGGGCGAGGCAGAGGCAGGGGTGGCAGAGGCAGAGGTGGGAGAGGCAGGTCAGAGGGAACATTTATGGGGTTCAGAGTTCCTGAGACAGCCCCGAGACAATTCCTGACCTAGTTCCTGAGACAGCTCCCGACAGAGTTCCTGACACGCAGGTGAGCCCTTTATCACATTTTCGTTTTCAATTGATGTTTGAAATATGCTAATTTCATTTGCATTGTGTTGTGTAGGAGTCTGATGCGCAAGGTCCACACACACAATCGTACACAAACGTGGACCTTAACCTTCCGTGACACAGAGGGAACACAATTGTTTTACAATTTCAGTTGATGGATAGTTGGATGTTATTTAATACTTGTCTACTTGTAATGATATTACGGTGAATAATAATGCACTGATGTTGATTGGGTTGAGTTTAAGGTGATTGGTAAGTTTTATGTTATGTAATTTCTAGGTATGGGTGTGGTTCTGGTAGGCTATTGTAAGGTTAGATTAGTTAAGTGTAAGATGTGTTAGTATGAAAATGTTTCTCTGTTACTTTACTCCCCCAACGCAATTCTCATACATTCAGTATCTTCACAAACATTTTTTATCAAGTATAAACTACAACGGACATCATTGAACTATAGATCAATTACAACGGGTGTGTTTTTTTACGCGGGGTCTGTTCGTCGAGTCGCGGGATCTGTTCGTCGCGGGTTCCTGGAATTTCAAGTGTTCTGGTCTTTTGCAAAAAAGACAGTGTCTGGTGCGAGACACCGCGTTTTTACGCGGTGCCTCGAGTAAAAACGCGGTGACACCGAGTTTTAACTTGTTAACGGAGAACAAAAAACATAACTGCAATGTTTGCTTTGTTATTTTCCCATACGTCAGTGGTTACTTTGTTAAAAAAAATACCCTAGTGGTTGACTTGTCATTGACCACAAACCACGATGGTTTATTTGTCATTTACCCAAATATATATATAGAAATGGAAGGATTGATATTAATATTTCTAACCTTAAGTGATTGAATGCATATAGATGAATTAAACAAACACAAATATAAGAGAGAAGGTTAGAGAGTTGACACCGATATGTTTACGCGGTTCGACAACTCTGGCCTACGTCCGCGCTCCAAGTGTTCCGCTTGGAGATAGGGGTGGGAATCGGTCCGGTTCAAACAGGGTAACAGAACCAAACCGAACAATTTTAGTCAATTCGGTTTGGTTCTGTTGGAGAAAAATTATAGGATATAACCAAATCGAACCAAACCAAAAATATCGATTCGATTCTTGGTTTTGGGTTGTCAGAACCAGGTAACTCGAAACCAACCCGAACATTAATAAAAAAAAAAAAACCAAAACCTCACCTTTCTTCTACCTTCTCTCTCCAGTTTCGTTCACCCTTCCCCGAAGGCGAAAACTCGTGAGTCTCTAGGGTTAGCTGCACGCACCCACGTCATCCCACACCTCCTTCCGTTCCATCTCCCCCCGACCCTGCCCTTTCTCTCAATATCGCTAGCCGTGACGACGATTCGATGAACCGAACTCAGACTGGTGATTCGAAAAATCTAGGTGTAAATCGACAATTTGAATCCTCTAACCAACGTTGTCCATTACGGTCTCCACCCCAGCACAGGTTGAAGCTTCACGGTGTAATCTTCTCAGTTCACTAGTTCGGCTTCAGTTCACAAGTTCGGCTTTCAGTTCACAGTTCACAGGTTCTCATGACTTTGTTTATATTTTTTAAATCCATAAACGCAGTCTTAACACCCCTTTCAATGATTTTAGGTCTATTAATCTGGTAGTGCTTCTAGTTCCAAATTAGGCCATGATTATTCAAGCAGTGATTTCAGGTCAATTTTTGGAATATCTGTTATGTTTGGAATTTTTATTTCTATTGTGAATTGTGAATTGGAATTTGAATTGGAATTCGTAGAGACTCGATATATCTATGGATTGTGAATTAGATAAATCTGTGAATTATGAATTGTGAATTGGAATTGCAATTGGAATTTGTAGAGACTCAATAAATCTATGAATTGTGAATTAGACTGTGAATTGTTATGAATTTGGCAGTTTTTAATTTTTATGAAAACATACTACAAAAAACACTCTTGTATCATCCAATAATATTCTCAAATGCAATTTAGATTCGCAGGCCTGAGCCAACTTTTGTATTTAATGCAATTTAGATCGGCATTATATGAGTAGAGTCTGATTTTTTAGTTTTTTATTTTTAATATCATTATAGAGTAGTTTTTATTATGGATATCTTGACTACAAAAACTGACTAAAAATCGACTCAAAAACCCAACAAACCAAACCGAAAAAAGAAAATAGAATTTATGAAAAAACATAACCGAAACCAAAATCGAACAGATTAAAAACTGAAACTGAGGTTCGGTTTTTGGTTCTGTTTTTCACTAGTCTCGGTTCGATTTTGGTTTTCTAAAATCAAAACCAAACCATATCGGTTCGATTTTCATTCAGTCAAAAACCGAACCGAACCGATCCCACCCCTACTTGGAGATCCCTAATCGCCCAATCTCCCTGTTTGGCAATGTTTGACTTACGGGTGTCAAAAAAACCTTTTACAATTGACTCTTTCTAAAGGCGTCACCTTTTTCTCTTAACTATTGTGGGGCGTCACCCTTTACTTGACTAATTCATAGGGCGTCATCATTTTCGTTTGAGTACAAGAATTACAGAAATAGAAAAACACACTAAATCCTAACTCTCCTTAAATCAAATCTCAAGTTTAGGGATGAGGAGAGTTAGGTTACAAGCTCAATGAATGATTTGGAATTGAGTATAAAATTTTGCGGAGCTTCGTCTCAATTCCTGGTTCATTAGAATGAGCTTCAGAGTGTCTTATATTTATAGACAACTCAAATTCGGTAGACCAAATCCTTTTTGGTCTACCGCACCCGACTGTGAGAAACTAGCTGTTGTTCGATCGACCCAATTTTGTCTTTCTCGATCTCATATTCGACCAAAAACCTTCGGTGCTCGCTGTGTACAATTTCGATCAAACTTCTTGTCGGCTTCATCGTCCGAAATACTTTGGAGTACTCTGTATACAAATTTGGTCGTGTGCTTTGACCGCTACCTCGATCAAAAACTCTCAGGGTAATCTGTGTAGCTTTTCGGTAGAACTTGTCAACCGCGTTGTCGATGGCAAAATCAGGGAGGGCATTGTCTACATTTTTGGTCGCTCCCGTTGACTGGACCTTTGGCCAGTTCTTTGATCGAATTCTTCCTAGGTAGTTTTGGTCAACAATTTCTCCATTTGACTAGACCTCTTGTCTCCCAATTGTCATCTTTTATTTTCCTAAGTTCTAAATTGATTAAATTGACTGCATTGACTTAGATAGACATATGAGCACAACTTAATACTCGTAATTAGGGTATTTGCAATGAATATACGTATAAATATTATGATTATATAATTAAGCATAATATTCAATAAACAACTTATAATTTCAATCAAAACATTCATCATCAAAATAAGTAAGTCTAACACCATTTAGACTAACATTGCTTTCGATTCATGGATTTATGCATTGGTTGATATATGTTTATTAGACCTTAAGTCATAAGATTGTTTACATGTTTTAAGGTTGTATTGTTGATATGTTAGAATTGATTAAGTTGAATGTTATCATGCTCATGCATCATAGATTGTACGAAAATGATTTCATCATGCATATGTTTTGAAAATGGTGAATGGATGCTTATCTATATCAAGTGGATGTGTTCTGAGTTGGTGGTATGGAACGCTAGCCTAAGGACAAGTTCGTGAGAGCCGATCACCCAAAGCAGACAACATTCATTTAGGATATATGTTTATCCATTGTATCATTAAAGATAAATGTAAAAGGAATAAACATAAATGGGTTTGTGGGGGTTCGGGAGACTGTGACGGTCCTAGGTGCTAACACTTCTGATGGATACTGTTATACCCTTACTTCCCGTAACATAATTAAGTAAAGATAATTGAGAAATAAATTAGGTATAATAGGATTATTTGGATGATTTTTATTATGGAATGTAATAAATACCCCAAAAATAAACTTAATAAATGAAATAAGTTGGGGTATAATTTGTATTGATTAATTAGATAATTATTGAAGATTTATTTGATGGAAATTATTAGAATTGGTTAAGTGGAGATTTTGGATTAATTAATATATGGAATTAAGTTGAAGAAGTGTAAATTAAGTAAGGGGAGTAATTAATTAAAGAGATGGATAAATTAATTGAAATTAAAAAAGAATAAAATAAAGAAAGGAAGAAAGGTTGACGTTTTGATCGCTGAAGAAAGAAGCGAAATAACGTAGGACTGGTTGACTGGAGCTGTCGACCAGTGCTGAGCGGTTGACTATAGCTATTGACCGCTCCCATTCAAAATTTGGCAGATTATGTAATCCCGAGGCGAACATTTTCTAATTTCTTCCCACGCGTCCCACTTTACAGATGACATAATATAGAAGGTGTTAGGTGAGGCATGAGGATTGTTGAGAAGCTTATATGAGACGATTATCTCTGAACAAAAATTAGAAGGAGAGAAAGAGGCAGAGAGCAGAGAGTGCTCTCTGGAGCGTTGGATGCTGTGTGAGAGAAAGGAAAGAGACAGAGAGCGAGAGGAAAGATACAGAGAGTGTGAGTAAAAGGTTCTCTGGAGAAGAGCTATGACTTGCAAAGGTGAAAGGCTGCCGAGGAAGAAGAAAGAAAGAAGAAGCAGGGAAGAAAAGAGGAGAAGAAAAAGTGGTGAAGCTCTCAGGTATTCTTCAGGTATGGGATTTCCTCCTTTGTATATGGATTTAGGGATTTTGTTAAGACTTATGCTTTGGATTTTTTGGAGATTCTTGGTAAATCGTCTGCTGCATGCTTAATAATGGTTTATGCTCTCTGTTTAATTACAAATTTGATAAATGTGTTTTGTTGAGGTTGTTTTGGTTATTGGTCGTGTGGGTGGTTATTCTGTTGATAAGCCATGATGTTGGTTGCTTGCAGTGAAGTGTATTGTACTGTAGTTAAGTGGTTGTATTACGGCTATTTATGTTGGATGTATGCTCTCTTTTCTTTGGAATGGATGTTCTATCGATTGAATGCTACTCTTTGTGGCTTGCTGTTTATTGGTTTTGGGAAATGGAGATATGATGCATGTCAGTTGGATTAAATTCATGCACTTCGAGGTTGAAGTTAAGTGTTTTGCATGTTAGATAAGTGCTCTGTCATTGGAATAACGCTCCACTGTTGGCTGTTAAGTTATAAATAATAGAAAATGTTATTTAATGTATTTGGAGTATGATATTCTGTTACGATATGAATGAGGAAGGATGGTATCAAGGCTGAGGTTCATAATGGGCGATAATTAATTATTAAATATTTTTAATTGTGAAGGTACTGAAAAGGAAGAAGGATAATGATTAGGTGTTGATACACGTTAAAGTTTCGAGGTAAGTGATACGCATGTGTTTTGGTCTTTGGGGCCCTACATCATAAGAGTTAGGAATTGTATACTGACTGTTTACTGCTTTAGTAGAATATTAAGGTTGTTTACTGCTTTCTTAGAATAGCCAAATATTGAGCATGTTTCGTGGATTGTACTTGTAATACCCTGATTTTTTGTATCGGAATTTAATAAGAATAATTGAAAAATAATTGAAGGGTAATTGGATTAATTAGGTAATTATCGGGGTATTACTAATGACGTTTCTCATAAGATTATAATTTACGGGAATTTATCAGATGAAAATAAGAATTTAAAATGGAGAAAAGAAATAATGGATTAGTTGGTATTAAAATGTAAGAGAGTAATTAATTGAAGATTAAGTGGATATTATGTGAAGACTAAATGAGATATTAAAAATAATAGAATTTAGGATAGAGAAAGGGGAAATTTAAATTAACGAAAGATTAGTAGAAATATAGAAATAAAAAGTGATAATTTAGAAGGGGTGAAAGGAAGGCATGAACCGGTTCACGCAAATTAGTTGGCTGGAAATAAAAATAAGGGTAGAGTTTTGTTTGGCCTTCGACCATTTTCGTGAAGAGAGACCGGGAAGAGAGAAGAGAGCACGGGGGAGAAGGAGTGACGAGCATGTGAGGCGTTCGGGCGTCGGCAAAGGTGAGCTCGGACGACTTCTTCGCTGCAGACAGCAAGTATGCTGCGGCTACGAACAGCGCGGGTTGCGAGCTAGGGCTCGGGAATTTTTGAGCTGCGCGGGTGAAGAACAACCACGATGCGTCGGTCCTCTGACGTCGAGTAATCAGTGCTGTTGAAGAGGTAAGTCTGTGGTGTTCCTTTCTCTCCCTGGCATTCTATTGCTCGGCAATTCAAGGTATGGCCATGCATTTCTCCGGCTAGGAATCGACGGGGGCTGGGCTGGCGGTTCGCGAGGTGGGGTGGGTCTGGATTCTGTTTCGACCCGAACCTGTCTGGTCTATCCTGCTCTAAAGAAACCGATAGTGGAATGTGTGAGGAATGGTGGGGCAGTGGCAGGGGCGTGGCCTTGGGACATCCATGGGTGTCTATGGCAGAGACTTAGGCGAGGAGGGCTTCTCTGGTGACTTAGAAATGCAGAGGATGAGGGGATTGTATGGCAGTGAGCTCTCGGGTGAGCTGGAGAAGTGAGATCGAGTGAGAAATGGAGACAGAGAGTGAGGTGTTCTCTGGTGAAGATGGGAGCCGAGAGTTTCTGCGAGGAGGAAAGAAATGAGAGGGGAGCACTCTCTCTAGGGAGGATTGAGTGAAGCTCTCAGGTGCCTTATGGTATGATGATTTCTCATCTTCTATGGTTTTTATGGATTTTGGAAGCATGCACTTCGATTGAATGACTCTCTGTTGTGTTCAGCTGGTATATATAGTTACATTATACTGATGAATTAGAACTCTGTTGGTTTACGCCCCTTAGTTTTGTGATGTGTTAGATGCTCTGTTAATGCTCTTTGGGTTTACTGCTTAGTTGGTGAAGTGAAAGCATAATGTACGTTGGATTAGAGCTTGGGTCTGTACTATATTTTAGCTTGGAAATGTCCTGCCACTTGGTTGATAATCTATGAACCCTGTTACTTACTACTTTACTGATTTTGAAGGATATAACCCATTCTATGCCCCTGTTGTTTAACTGCTCATTGGTTCTGTGAGATATTTAAATTGGATATTGGTCTATGCACGTACAATTGTTGTTTGGTGTAATGCTCTTTAGGTTTACTGCTTAGTTGGTGAAGTGAAAGCATATTTTAGCTTGGAAATGTCTTGCCACTTGGTTGATAATCTATGTACCCTATTATTCTAGGCAAGCTTGGCAGTTTAAAGGAATCAATAAGAATATAGACATGCTTTGCAATTCAAAAGAAACAATATAGACATGCTTACAATATTGTCTTTTTAAATTGCTAAGCACTCCTATGTTATTATTGCTTCTTTTGAATTGCTAAGCACGCCTACATTAACGTTTCTTTTAAATTATCAAGCATGTTTAGATTGTTATTGCTTTCTTTAAATTACTAAGCACGTTTATATTGTTATCGCTTTCCTTTAATTATCGAGCATGTCTACATTGGTATTATCGAGCATGCCTGTATAATAATAGTTTCCTTTAAATTTCTAAGCATGTTTATATTGTTATCGCTTTCCTTTAAGCTACCGAGCATGTCTCCATGATTATTATTTCCTTTAATTTGTCAAGCATGCCTTTGTTATAATTGATTCCTTTAAATTACAAACCTTGTCTATCTATCTTGTTGTTATTTCCTTTAAATAGCCAAGCACGTCCATATTATTATTGTTTCCTTTAAATTACCAAATATATTCATCTTGTTATTGTTTTTTTTAAAATTGTTGAGCACGCCTATATCGTTATCGCTTCCTATGTTGTTATGGTTAACTTGATGAATGGATTGAATGGCTTGTAGTTGTAATCTTAGCAATTGCATTGACATGCATCATATTAATAGAAACAATTAGGAAGTGCCACCTTTGGGGTTGGTACTCATATGCATTATGTGAGGAAAAATGTTAATGAAAATGAATGAAAGAATGAATGGGGAGTTGGGGGCAGATGGGTAGTTCGGATCTAGTCGGGCAGCTAGGCTACACTCCTACCTTGTTGGGAATGGGACTAGCTGCACACAGGAGATTAGAAGCCGATCAAACTATACCATCCCGTATGAGTCCTCTAGTCTCCCACTTGATGTATGAATAATGAACGAACGAACGTAATGAAAAGATTGGTTTGGGGCGGTACCCATTCCAAAAGAATTCAAGAGAAGCATGATCATACTGAATATCTCTTTTCTTACTGGGCCTCAGGCTTACAGTTTGCTAATGGTGTAGGTACACGCACGAGAAAATGATGAACTGATCAAGGAGCAGTTGATGAAGAATTTGCACGGGCAGGACTTGTGGCTGGCTAGGCTAAGAAAAGAAAAAGAAAAAAGGGTTTTGTAAATATAAAGTAAAAATTTAATTATTGTCTTTTTAAAATAAATATTTTATGTTTCCGTTAGAAAAATGAGTTTTATAAATAAAGTCTTCTGCTGTCAATAAGGATTTAAATAACGAGTTTTAAGTAAGACGTTTATCGACCGGGTTTTTAAGAAAAGAACTTCAATTTCAATTGAAAGGTTTTAATAAGGTTTCAGTGGTTTTATAAAAGTTTTAAATTTAACGTATTTTTAAAGTAAAGAAAAATCTGGTCGTCACATAAAATGTATTGAGATTTGAAGCAGCATTATTGGTGGCATGGACTGAAGTTAGACGTAGCAAAGTTTGTTGAGCTTACATGCCAATAAGTCAAAGCAGAGCATCAACGACCTGTTGGTACGTTGCAACCATTTTTGGTACCTCAGTGGAAATTAGAGCATATAACTATAAATTTCGTAGTAGGACTTCTAAAGACTATCAAAGGACATGACTATATTTGGATTTTAGTGGATCGACTAACTAAATTGGCTCATTTTTTTCCTGTTAAGTCCACATAAACTGTGGATCAGTATACACAATTTTATATTCAAGAGATCCTTAGATTGCATGGTACGCCAGTATTTATAGTGTCGGATTAAGATACTGGTTTCACTTCTAAATTCTGGAAAAGTGTGCAGAAAGCGATGGACATGCAATTAAATTTTAGTACGGCTTTTCACCCCCAGACGGACGGACAATCAGAAAGAATGATTCAAACTCTTGAGAATATGTTGAGAGCTTGCACTATTGATTTTTAGGGTAATTGGAGTACAAACCTACCACTTATGGAGTTCACCTATAATAATCGTTACCAAGCTTGATTGGGATGACGCCTTATGAAGCACTTTATGGCAGAAAGTGCAGATCTCTAGTGCATTAGGATGAAGTTGGAGATGGAATACTTGTTGGACCAGATATTTTGAGACAAGCTGCTGAGATTGTAGCTATAATTCAAAAAAGGATCCTTATAGCCCAGAGTAGACAAAAAAACTATGTTGATCGAAGAAGAAGAAAATTGAAATTTGTAGTGGGATATTAAGTATTTGTGAAGATTTCTCTGATAAGAGGTGTGATGCAGTTTGGTAAGAAAGGAAAACTAAGTCCAAGATTTGTTGGCCCGTTTGCAATTTTGGAAAGAATTAGAGAAGTTGCTTATCAGTTGAATCTGCCTATTTCACTTAAGCATGTGACAACGTGTTTCATATCTCGATGTTGAAAAAATACGTTCCACATCAATCACATATTCTACCAATTAGGTCCCTCGACTTTGTAATCAACCATGATTTTTCATATGAATAAAGACCAATTCAAATTATGGATTCAGAAGAAAGAGAACTAAGGAATACAAATGTTTTGCTTGTAAAAGTACTATGGAGAAACGGTAACGTTGAAGAAGCAACTTGGGAAAGCGAAAAGAAAATGCGAAAGGACTGCCCAAAACTTTTTCAGGTAATAATTTAAATTTCGATGACAAAATTTTTGTAAGGAAGAGAGATTGTAACATATTAGGGTTTAAATTTTTTTAAATTTTAAATCAGAATCTATCCTAGCAGTTTTTTTTTTCAAAATTTGAATTTTACCAATCAGATAACAAATTCAACAAAAATTTAACCATAATGTGTGTTTGTTTTCAAAAATCTCTCCAGCTAGGTGAGGAATCCGAGCTGAGCAAAATTTTTGAATTTCAACAACTTTGAAGTTGTTGAGGGGAATTCGACACCAACTCTGTTTTATTGGTGTTTCGATTTAAATCCTCCTCTATAAATAGAGGGTTGAAGCGAAGAAGCAAACTCACCTCTCAACTCAATATCTCCATTGCTCTTTGTCTACCTTCCCAACAAAGAAGGAATTTCCTCCATCAACTGAGCCCTAACTGAGAACCTCCTCCCCCTTGTCATAGTCGAGCTTCCTTCTAGCGAGACGAAATCCCTCCCTCTAGCGATGACCATCAGCGACGAGGATCCGAGAGGAAGGGGTCCTCTTATCGCAAAGCAGAGTGTTGATTATGCTTTTCTCACGAGAAGAAGAAAAAGATTGTGAAGGGGAAGAACTGATTCTTTGTTTTAAGTTGGACCGACCCCGCCCAAACCAAACTGAAACGAACCTGCCTAGTGAACCAGGCCGGACCTATTGGACTGACTCGAACCTGACCAGATCCAAATTCAACACGAAATTTTCCCAAAATTTTCTAGATCAATCCGATTTCAACTCTGTTTCGTTTAAGGATTATCGGTAAGGAATTTCAACCTAATTTCTTTCAAATATTACTATTTTTATAAGAAATTTAACCACAATTAATCCTTTAGGCAGACTAGATTATTTGAAGGTTACGGAAACTCTAGAATTTTTATTTTCTCAGAATCTAGGTAAGTAAAGATATTGGTTTTCAACGTTTTGGCCATTGACTCTACATCACAAAGCAAATCTTTATTTAATTTATTTTGCAACTTTATTATATTACTTTTTATCTTAATATTTTAAATGCACAAGCATGATTAGTCATTGACGTAAGATTAAAGAAAGATGAAATTGATAAGTCATCTTGTATGCGAGCATGAACGCATGAATCTGATGGAATTGACGAAAAACATGATGTGATGACTAATGAGAGTCTGAACGCATGAAAATTTTGAGATGACTAATGAAAGCCTGAATGCATGAAAATTCTGAGATAGCTAATGAAAGCTTGAACGCATGAAAATTTTGAGATGACTAATAAAGTCTAAATGCATGAAAAATTTGAGATGACTAATGAAAGTCTAAACGCATGAAAATTTGATATGGCTAATGAAAGCCTGAATACATGCTGGAAAATGAGTTCCAACCAGTATGTGACTTTAAGCATGAAAATTCGGTAATGCATGAAATTGATTTAATTATACACATATTTTTACTTATTGAGTTTATCTAATCTCTAGTTTTGTGATGTAGATGAATTTTTAATAAATTATGATTTTGGGTTGATTGAGAATATTCTAGAGACAGACGAGCATATAGATGAAGATATTGTCGGGTTAGAGGAATTATTTAATTATTTAAATATCATTTTTAATGAATAAATCTTGATGGAAATTTTATTTGAGGGAGATTGTTAGAATTTGATTTAATTTAGTACTTCGTTAATAAAAATATTGAATTATGTTTTGGTATTTAATATTGTATTTGTAGACATTTTCAACTCTATTTCTGTATTCCAATGATAATATTTATTTAATGTTTGACTAAAAATAAGTTAAATAGATATTCCCTTATAAATATTAGATTTTCTTCAGCGTAATTAAAAATTTTGATGATTTCAAGAAATTCCAAATTTTAATTAGAGTTTTAAATAAACTAATTTAACCTAGTTTTTCAATCAATTTGGGGAAAATTTTAAGGTTTTGAAATGTAGGGAAAAATAAATTTTGGGGCGTTGGACATACATTTATAATCTTCTTACTTTATGTTGATGACATGCTGATTGTGGTTCCATACAAAGAAAATATTGTTAAGTTAAAGAAAGAATTTAGTAAGTGTTTAGCCATGAAAGACTTTGATCTGACAAAACAGATACTTGAGATGAGTTTAACTTGTGATAGGAAAAATGAAAAATTATAGCTATCGCAAAAAAAATATATAAAGAAAATTCTCAGCCGATTATATATGGATAAAACAAAGTCAGTCAGTACTCAACTTGCTAAACATTTCAAGCTTACTTCTGAATAAAGCTCTTATACTAAAAAAGGAAAAACAAAAATGCATAGAATTTCATATGCCTCAACATTTGTCAGCTTGATGTATGTTATGATTTATACGAGACCTGATATTTTTCATTCTGTTGGAGTAGTCAGCCAATTTCTATCAAATCTAGGTAGAGAGCATTGAAATACAGTTAAGTGAATTTTTAAGTATCATAAAGGTAATTCTGAATTAAGTTTGTATTTTGGGAATAAAGAGACTTCGTTAGTAAGCTATATTGATGCAGACATAATTGGAGACATCAACTCAAGAAAATCAACATTAGAATATTTAGTTACATTTGGAGGGAGAGCGGTATCATGCCAATCTAATTGGCAAAAATCAATTGCATTATTGATAATAGAAGCTGAATTTGTAGTAACTACAAAGGCTTATAAAGAAGTTTTGTGAATGCAAAGATTTTTAACAGAGATAGATCATAAACAAATCAAATATAGCTTGTATTGTGACAGTCAAAGTGTTATTCATTTGAGCAAAAATCTGAGCTTTCATTCAAAGGCAAAACACATAAATATTAGATATCATTGGATATAAGGTGTGTGAGGCATTAAGCAAGTATATCTTGAGAAAGTTTACAAAAATAAAAAGAACTTAGATATAATGACAAAGATCTTGTAAAAATGTAAGTACGAATTCTGTAGAAAATCAATTGGACTATACTTATCTTATCATAAGTTAGAAGAGGAGATTTGTGAAATCCCTCTTTATGATGAAGGATCCATACAAACCTACCCATTCAATGTTAGGTAGGTGAAAGAAAGACAAACAAATGTAAAATGATAGGAGAAAGTCCTCATTTGTGGCTTCATGTCTTCTGCCATGTGTAGAAGACTTTTGCTCATGTGTGGAGAAATGTATTGCATCCAAAAATTGAGAGAAGAAATAAGGTGAAGGAAGAGGGAGAGAAGAAAATAGAGATGATTATTTTTGTGGAAGAGAAAAGAAAGAGCGTGAGGAAAAATAGGTTATATGTTTTTTTGCACATTATGAAATCTAAAAATAGTAATTTTTTCTTAATGAATATTCAGTTGTTAGAAAATATTGTAAATCTTATTTTTCTTAGTAAGATCTTTCTGGATTTGGTCTCCGTAGTTTTTTCTCGATTTGGGTTTCCAAGTTAAAATTCTCAAAGTTTATTTTTATTATTATTTATTGTATTTCTTGGTTGTTATATTATAACAAAATGGAAAAAATATTCTTGATATTTTTGGATCGCATATGCTATCGTTTTTTGCATTGTTTATTTAGTAGTATAATTATACTATGTACGTAAGTGGGACCTTTTATAACCCTTGCAGCTTTTTCTAGGAACTTAATTGGAAAGTTAATTTTGTCTAAAAGAGATTGTAAAAAACAGTCTTTCCTCACAATTATTTTGATCAGTACCATCCACTCTATTTCATCTCTACATTATTATTTTCCGGACAAATGCTGTTTTGTTGGTGGTCAATCGTGGATTAGGATCCTTTGTTTCAGACGTACCATTTACATTTGATACAAAATTGTATAAAGTCTTGATGATTTCTGAGCATCTCAACTGAAGGCTGCTATGCTGGTTCTATCAGAGAGTCTTTTTTCTTGGATCCCACTTTTCCCTTCTGCCGTTAAATCACTGGGACATCATATACTGGCTATTTATATTTTGATCCTGAAATAAGATTAATCCTTTTGTTTCTTCCAGATTGGTGCTCACAATAAAGATATAAACTATCAGGATAAAAGTGGATTCTCCAATGATGACTATCTTAGGCTTGGAGTTGATCATTTTCCTCTATTTTCTGGCTGGACCGGCCTTCAGTGTTATGACAACTTTATGTTTACTTTTATTTGGAGTATTTAGAAGAAAGACATATTGGTTTTGACCGAACTTAGGTGTTCTAAATTAAAATTTAACAATGAAGGATTTTTAGGACCGTGGATGAATAATTTTTTCTAGGTGGGAATTTCCTGGGATTGGAAAATTCCAGTGCTAAGACAAATATATGCAGGTAAATTTGTCTTTCTAAGATCGAGAATGGTATATAACAATGATTATTTCACGAGAAGGTTGCTCTGTTTCCAGGATGGATGACTTGAAGATGGCGGCATGTCGAGTAGGCACGCCTTGCTGGGGGGTGGGAGGCGGTGTTTCCTTTTGGGGTTAGTTCTTTTGGAGATGGAGATGAAAGCTTTCAATCTGGTTATGGACATTTTTTCCAAGTGTCCTTAGAATCTTAATGACTTCGCTCTCCAATGTTGTTTTTCCGAAACATGTTTAGTTCAAATCGTAAAACTACAATTCAAATCTCGTTCATGGTTTCAAAGAAACGCGGATTTCGAAGGGAAAAGAAAGCTTTTATGTTTGAAAATGAAGTGGCTTCATCGTAACTCACCCACCCACTTTAACTCAGACTAAAACAATCAAAAGAGTAGGCTGGACATAAAAATAGATGATAGTTTACAAATGCCTGGTCCCCCTCTCCTGTGAATCTTAAATCCAAGGACAAATAACTAGTACAATGTGCAGCGTAACAGCAGTTAAAAAAATAAACCTTTCAATGATTTAGACTACAATATTTATGTAAAAAGATCTATACTTTTTGGGAGGCAGATCTTGATTTGTTCAAGGAGTTTGTGGAGAATTGTAATCCTAACTCCCATTTGGGCAAGTTGCATTTATGTTTCCAGATTAGAAATATAGGTAGTTGAAGTGAATGCTGTCACAAGTTTTTCATGTGCTGTTCTTGAAAATCTTGGTCGAGGTTCCCAAGGCAGTCAAGTCTAAGAAGAAAAGTATTGCGAGTAAATAGACTCATCAAACTAGGCTAATTCTCCACATTCTATATTTAAAGGAAATTTTTGGTGGGTCTTATTATTCATCATTGCTTTCATTAAATATAGTTTCAAAACTTCTATTTTGAGATTATTAACATTTATTTTATATAATAAATAGTTAAATATTATAGTGATACCCAAAAGATAACTAAAGGGCCTAAAAATTAAGGTGTGTAACTAGAAGTATTGAGAACGGTCGACGTTCAATGCAGCACGAATGTCAAACGCCCTGATTTTTCTAAGAAAAATCTGACCTTTTTGTTGAGAAATACAAAGGGAAAACTTGGTCAATCAGGCATTGAGATTTCGGGGGAAACAAGGAAAGTTTGGCCGTGAAATTGTGATGTTCATTAGAATTAAAGTAATTAAATTTGGTGACAACGAATAGAAGTAAACTCAAGCTCTCTCTTTTATCTTCTTTCAGCCTTTGTTGCCTCCTAAAAAAACATGATATTTTTGGCACTGAAAGTCCTCACCCCTCTTTGATCAACTTTCTTGAAGGAGTTTAACGGGAATAGACACAGTAGCAGAGCGCCATGTCTCTTGGGTATGCAGAAAAGCTTTCGTTCATAGAAGATGTGGGCCAAGTGGGAATGACGGAACATTTTGACCCAACTCACATTTTGCGAGAGAAAGTATGATCTTCCAACTTTTTATCATATTACATTGTTTCTTCTGAGTTTCTTCCTTTTTCTCTGTTTATTGTTGATTTTATTTGTAGTCGATGGCTTTTTGATCTTCTGCAGTGTAGTACCTTGACCATTACTTGAATTTGTTTGGAATATGGTCCGATATACCAATAGTTTTCTCTGAATGGTCTGCTTGCTGATTTTTGGAAATCTGGATAGATCATATTTGCTTACTTTGACGCCAATTAAGCTGGTATCTGTGAATTTATGGGTAGTGCTGTTTCATAGTTGGCATGCTTAGATAAGAAGCTAATGTAGTCTAGTCTTTTGGTCGGGCATCGATTGTAAAGCACTGTACTTTGATGAAAGTGAAAATTGTTCCATTTTTTTGTGGGGTAAAAGGTTTCATGGTTATGGAAAAGTTTAGTAAAAGATTTTATGCATGGTTTAATTTTGGCGAGGAGGTTGATATTTTCTTCACACCCTAATGTAGTTCGAGCCAGAATTATGCAGAAAAAATTAGGGGAAGGAAGAAAACATGTATTGAAAAATATTTCCATTTTGGTCGGGAGAAAATTACTTATCAGGATGTTTCTCTCCACATTTGGCCAGTGTGGATCATCTGGCTGATATGTTTAGAAAGCCTCTTCCTTTATCCAGTTTTATTTGGTTTCTTGTCCAAATGTTGCAAATACCATACCACCAGTTTGAATGGGGACCTTGAGGGGCTAACTTTGATTATTTGAAATTCGAATTGTTTACAGCCTATAATTGTTGATTTTGTTTGTGCTTTGTGCTTTCTATGGACGAAATTATTGAAACTTTAGAACTGATTAGGTTCTTGTTGTAATTCAAGTGGGAACTCTTCGTTTTATGTGAAGAATGGAAAATGAAGAATGAATGCAAAGCTCCTTGAGGAATTTGGCAATATCAAATTGTTTAGTCTAGTTAAGTTTTTGTGGGTTGGGAGTTGTGATCAAATAATCCGGAAAGGTAGATTATCATTGGATCCTTAAATATTTGAGTGGCTTCTTGTTAAATTCTTATGGTAAAGTATGACAATAATTTCTGTTCTAAAATGAACTTTACTCGTTAAATGGCAGATTGAGCGACTAGCTACCATGATACAAAAGGTTTGAACCCACAATCACTCATCTCATTTATGTGTTGAAGTTTCTGATTTTTGTCAACCACCCTCTTTAATTTTATCTTTTTACTTGTAGAGCAAGCATCTAGTGGTGTTTACTGGTGCAGGAATATCGACCTCTAGCGGTATACCTGATTTTCGAGGTCCCAAAGGAATTTGGACGTTACAGGTAAAAAAAATATCATTTCTATATAGTATTAATGAACTTTATGAGCTCTAGTGAAATAAAATTTACTTGGATTGTCTCTCACAGTAGCTTATCTTCTGATTTTTTTAAATGATTGTGTAGTGGCCCTAGAGTTTCTAACATGGAACTCATTAACATCCTTCCTAATGAATATTTTGTAAGTCATTTAACTGGTAACATATAATTGTTGTTTCTTTTCTCAATCTTCTCCATTTATGTCTAAGGCCGTGAAAAGCCACCATTTTTCACATTTTCGAGCATTTGGTGTTCTCTCTTTCGCCAGAAGAGATCAGAGGCTTTGAGAGGATAGGCTGGGAAAGATCTTCAACATTGATGTGTTATTTGTTTTGAGTGTTGGAAGGAGTAGAATTCAATATCTTCTCAAACTTCTTTACTATCACTCAAAGATGTTCTATAATAAAAGATTTGGAGCTTTTGTACTTGGTTCAACACAAGTGAAAGAAACTTAATTGAAAAATTAACCCGAAAGAAGTTGTCATTCTTAGCTGAAGGTGTTTGCAAAGATTTTTGAAATTTGCAGTTTCCTCATTTTGTCTGCTCCAAAATCTAGATTATTTTTTCAACTTAGCAGTTGGCAACAAGTGTTTGGTAAACCATTTTGGTAGCTCCTCTAATTCTCATATGTTGATCTAGCGCGAAGGGAAAGCATTGCCAGAAGCATCACTTCCTTTTCATCGGGCAATGCCAAGTTCGACACATATGGCTTTGGTTGAACTAGAGAAGGCTGGTGTTCTGAAGTTTCTTATTAGTCAGGTAGGCTCCTTCGATTGAATTCATTGAAGTTAAGTATTTGCCTTAAGTTTTTGTATGAAGTAAGCCTGGTAATTTGATAAAACTATAAATCAAATATTATATAGAATTACATACAAAACAATAAAGTAGCAAAAACTATTTTATTATTGAATAAAATACGAAGCAATAACCGATTAGTTGATATCCTTGAGATATGGTAATTTTCTGTGTAGAATTAATTAGACTGGATGCTTAATGTATTCGTACGATCATTTGGTTCTCAAAAAAGATAGAAATGATTATATCAATAACTAATTCAAAATTTACACTCTTGATTAACTCAAGAAAAAGGAAAATCAAATATCTCTGATGGATTTTATTCAATTAATGTAAGTTTGAGATACTTCACTTTAACGTGCGACATTTAAAGAATGAGATTTAAAGAATGAGACGTGGAGCCATGTGATGCACAATATGCTCTCAAATTTTCCAACTTTGGATGTACTTTTTCCTTACATTTGATGACATTAATGACAGAATATTGATGGTCTCCACCTACGCTCTGGAATATCGAGAGAGAAACTTTCTGAGTTGCATGGAAACTCCTTCATGGAAATTTGTCCATCTTGTGGAATTGAGTGAGAGTTACTTTTATGAGCAGACCCTCCATCCTACATTTTTGTATAAAAACATCTTTTATAAATTTATTTTTGGAATATTTATATTATTGTGATAAATTGTTTCTTTTTTGTTCACGTTTTTGCCTTATATAAAATACCAACTCTATGATTCTGTGCAGATACATGCGCGATTTTGAGGTGGAAACTATTGGGTTGAAGGAGACCTCACGACGATGCTCCAATGCAAAATGCGGAGCAAAACTAAAGGATACGGTTCTTGACTGGGAGGTACTACTTTTCCATTTATCGATAGCATTTTATTGGAGGTTTAAATGCTATAGTTAATAACTATCGGTTGGTTTGTGTGCTTGGAATTAGTCAACTACTTTCTTTGGTCTTTTAATGTCAAATATTTGTTTCTGATTAGTAGACTATTTGCTGTGTTTACTTAAAGGAGAACTAATAGTTTTCTTAATTTTGAAGTTTCATAAGAAGTTGCCTGTAGTAAAAAGCTAAGTTTTAAATTATAACCATTTTGAAATAAAGAGAAGCAATAATGCTTGTACAATATTTATTACAGATACGTAATTTATGAGCAATGTTTGTTTTGATTTTCATGTCACCAATCATATCCAGTATACTTTTGGTGGAGTGGTTGGGAGGACTGAGTTAATCATTGAGTATGATCATGTTCACCTTTTTTTACTGTCAAAAGACTGAATCTTGAAAAGTTCCGATAAGGTATATTATATCAGAAAAAGTTTGTTGAAGTGTACAAATCATTTAAGGTTGGTTTATGAAGCTCGTTTATGGTAGTTGATGCTATGGAATTGTAACTAATTGTAGGAATAAAATGTTGGTAAGGATGTGATGTGACTTGTGGCACGATTCAGCTAAAACATGGCTGAAAAAAAGAGTAAAATATTGCTCTAGTTGACTTCATTTCTTGTTATTGAATTATTTTTCTTTGAAAACAGGATGCATTACCACCAAAGGAGATGAATCCTGCCGAAAAGCACTGCAGAATTGCCGATGTTGTATTATGTCTTGGGACCAGGTAATTCCGAGGTTCCTTCTTACTATTCAGCTTTCATTTTTGTTCTTTAAATTGTTTTATTTTCTGTATTATAGAAAATAGAAGGAAACAACTAGTTGAAGGTTTCTTTTTCTGGAACTATGCAAGTTCATTTTTCTTCTTTGGGCATGGAGTATAATCCCTTCCTCATCACCCAGTTAAATTTGTTATTCTTTTGCCTGCACATTGAGTGGTTCGTGTTTTGTTGGTTGACATAACCTTATTTTTATGGGTATTTGGTTTTTTTCTCTATCACAAACTTTGTGTCATCATTTTCATTGTCAAGTAGAATGATCAATTTAGCAGGTCCTACGAAGAATGCTCAAATCCTTCACAATGATGTTCATACTGTTAATGTCAATGTGCAGTTTGCAGATTACCCCAGCATGTAACCTGCCTTTGAAGTCACTTCGTGGAGGGGGGAAGATTATAATTGTAAATCTACAGGTAATATCATACCTTTCTTTTGTTGAAGTTTACATATCAAAGGAGAAGGAAATGAGAAATTATAATTTAAAATTTGTTTTGATATTATTTGTTGGTGGTGAGTGAAATTTTAATGTGTTGATGGGGAAGGTGGGTGATAGATTATTTAGGGAGACGTTTGGGGTAGGAGAATGGTCATTGAGAATTTGGGAGAAGAAATTGTGGTAGAGTATAGACCTCTTGAAAGCCCATGAATTTTACAATCCCTTTCACCGTTTCTGTGTTTTCTGTCAACATACAAGGGATATATCATTGGTATTTGAGCTCTAAATTACCTCCGATATGATGGCGGGCTACAAGGTAGATAGCAATGAAGGCTCGGCTGACGACAGAATTGGGCAAGTTCGCGAGGTGTTGCGAACTAAGACGGGAACACTTTGTGAGGGAGTGTCCTAAGAAATGGGAGCCTTGCGAGTAGATGTTTTAGCGATTCTGGAGCAACTTGTGTCTCTGTCCGCGACATTGCATTGGAGTGAAAACTCCTCTAACAAAAGTGGCAGGGAAGAGAAAGTTGGGCAAAGATGTTCTAGGGACGGAGGAAAATGGGCCTCACTGAGGCTCCGTTTACGTCGACGGGATGAATGCCTAAGAGGAACAGTGTTGTGATCGATCAGTTCATGAAGGAAATGCACATGCCAGTGCCGAACGACATCACAATACGGCAGCCAACAATGTTCAACTCCAGCAAGTGGAGATGTCGGTGTGCATTTACGTGGACAAGATCGGCCGGTTCACAAATGAAACGCACACGTCCATGTCGAACGACATCGTAGTATGCCGACCAATGTGGTGCGACTTCGACAAGTGGAGATGTCGGTGTTCATAGACGGAGACCTAGACGATTGGGTCTTTTGGGTGTAGCACTACTTTGCTCAGCACAACTAGAATGAGGATGAAAAAATGGATAGAGTACCTGTGTATTTGGAGGGTGAAGCGTTGCCATGGTTTCAGTGGGAGGAAGGCAGAAGACCATTTTGAAATTAGGCAAATTTTAAGATGCAATTTAGACTGATTTTGTTCCTCACAGGAGAGAACCTTGTCCGAGCGTTTTTTTGGTCATCCGACAAGAGGGGACCATGAGAGAATATCGGCAACAATTTGAGAAGCTTTCATTGCCTTTCCAAGACATACCCGACCACTTGTTGGAAGCACAATTTGTAAATGGGTTACGAACAGATATTTGGACCGAGTTAATTGTTGCAAGGTCGATCTAGCTAAGTTGAATTATGCAAACAACCCAAAGAAATGAGAAACAATTGGAACTTCTAAAGCCAAATAAAATTCAAGGGGGGTACCTGGAGCCCAAACCCCCAAATTCAGAAGCCCCAATACAAATTCATCCATAAGGTCCATGGGAGAAAAACCCAATTCACCAATCTACTTAGCAAATCCTACTGTTAGGGGCTTTAAGGGAGGGGGGCCGAATGTTCCCAAAAAGTCAAGCGATTGATTAGTGTGAGCGAAATGAGAAAAAGATTGTGTTACTAGTGCGACAAGAAATACAACATTGGTCTTCTCTGTAAAGTAATGGAATTGCAAGTGTTAATTTATCAGTTAACTCAGTGGTCGAGTTGACGCCACCTAAAACAATGAACTTGAGGAGTCATTGAAGGTATGTAGATTATTATTTTGATCGTTAGTAGCGCGACCACAATTTTATTTCAATCGAATTGGTTCAAAATTTTAATTTTAAATTGGACAACAAGGGCAGTTACGGAATTTTAATGGGCATGAGATTTTCCGTCAAACGCAAAGGAATTGGAGCTGCAAGGCCTTGAAATTGTGGATGACTTCTTACTATTAGAATTGGGCACTACAGACATTATGTTGGGGAGGCATTGGTTGCAATTGCTGAGTGATATATAGGTAAATTGGGCTATATTTACTAGGGGTGTTCATGGTCCAGTTCGGTCTAGTTTCAAAGTGAAATCGCACCGAACCAGTTGATTTCAGTTTTGAATTTCCAGTTGATTTCGGTTTTGAATTTCCAAAACCGAAACCGATCATTTAGAAAACCAGTACCGAACCGGAAACTCGGTTCTGGTTCCGCTTTAGTACTGGTTCAGAACCGGGTTTAATTTAATTTTTTTTAATATTATAATAAAATTTTATAAAAATTAAAAATACAAAAAAAAGTAAATATTAATTAATCAGAAACATTGTATTGATACTTCTGGTACCTAAATGCTGCAAATCAACGACACCCAGTACAGATCTTGGTATATAATTAGAGAAAATGAAATGGGTGGTCGTTGCTCTTGATTTTCTAGTTCCCAAATGCTGAAACAAAGATTTAACGCTTTAATATATGAACAATCACATGACATATACATAAAAATAGCCATTTTTGTCGATTCTCAGAAATATAGATATATATGTAGAAAGAGAGAAAGGAGAACCGTTCAGATCTTAGCAGATGAAGAAAGAAATGGAAATGGGTCGCAAATATTGTTCGCCATTCGGGAGAGGAGCCAAAGACGAAGACGTAGACGAAGGCGAACCGAAGACGCAGAAGGACTGAGCTCTCTCGACGCAGACGAACGGTCTTCGTTCGGAAGACGCAGACGAACTGACGAAGACGGAAGACGGAAGAGTCAATGCTTTTCCATTCTCATTCTCCAATCCTATCGCTTCCTGCCGGCAACCAAAAATCGCTCGAATATTAGTAGACAAACATAAATGAAGAGAGAGTGGTGAGAATGTAGTAGAAGTGGTGAGAAAGTGGTAGAAGCTAGGAAGACATAAATGAAGAGAGAGAAAAAATAATTTAAAACATAAAGAATTGGTGGAAGATAAAAAAATATTAGTAGAAAAGACAAATAATTTAAAAAGCAAAATAAAGTACAAAAAGTTGAAAGAGAGTTTAAAACACTATAAATTCAAAATTGATGAGTCTATCATCGTGAAGACCGAGACGCATGCAGCAGACGAGCGCAGAAGATGAAGTGACAAGTGATCCTTGGAATTCGGTTCGGTCCAGTTTTTTTGGTTTTGAGAATTTAAAACCGAAAACCGGACCGAATATTTCAGTTTTTCATACTTAGAACCGAAATTCGGTTATTCTATGGGTAAAATTGAACCGAACCGACCCAAAACAGTCGGTTCTGATTCGATTTGAACACCCCTAATATTTACGATGAACAAATCTGTGACTTTACAAGGAGACCTAGGACTTTATAAGAACTTAGTCTTTCTGAAGATCTTGATGACCGCTCTTGAAAAAGGGGGCGAAGGAGTATTAATTGAATGATGCAATTTACAGTTGAAGGAATCCATGCCTGCGCCACAGGTTGAAGTACTGACTATCGAGTTCTATTCAGAGCCTTTTGGACAAATATTTAGATGTGTTTGCGATGCTCACTAGGCTCGTTTCCACGATCATGCTATCACTTTGAGCGAGGGCTAACTCCCCGTTTGTGTTAGACCTTACAAGTATTGTCATATCCAAAAACTCAAGGTTGAAAAACTAATTTATGAAATGTTGGCGGTAGGAATTATTCAACACTGTTACGCCCTTTTTCTAGTCCTGTATTATTAGTCAAGAAGAAAGATGGAAGCTGGCATTTTTGTGTGGATTATCGACCACTTAATAAGGTGACAATTCCAAATAAATTTCCAATTCTTGTTATCGGTGATTTGTTGAATGAATTACATGGAGCCCATATATTTTCCAAGGTTGACCTTAAGTCTAGAGACTATCAGATTGGGGTTCGCCTAGAAGATATTCCCAAAACTGTTTTTGCCGCACTCATGAGGGTCACTATGAATTTTTAGTCATGTCATTCGGCCTCACTAATGCACCATTAACGTTTAAAGATGTAATAAATGATTTGTTCCGAATTTTTTTGCGAAAATGTGTTATGGTTTTCTTTGATGACATTTTGGTATACAGTGTAGATATGAACTCTCATTTACACCATTTGGAGCAAGTGCTTGAGACACTACAGAAGCATAGTCTTTATGCTAATCAAAATAAATGTCAGTTTCCATAGCCTCAAGTAGAATATTTGGGACATGTTGTTTTTGCTGACGGAGTTGCGATTAATCAGTCCAAAATCCAGGTTTTGTTCCAGTAGCCCGTTTATAGCACTATAAAAGAGCTTCGAGGATTTTGGGACTAACATGATACTACTGCAAGTTTGTGGCTAGGTGTGCAAAGATTACTCAGTCGTTAACAAACCAATTAAAGAAGGACAATTATAACTAAGGACCGGAGGCCGATACGGCGTTTAATCGTCTAAAGGAAACTATGACTATATGGTACAAAATCTATTTTTATTATTAGTAAAAACCCCTGTTACATTCACTGTAGCAGAAGACTTTTCTACCACATTTCACACACCACCACTATTTTCCATACCCACCCCAACAACTCCCCCCTTCCCTTTTATTACACTTCTTGTAATAACTGCTATACAGAGGTTTCCCTCTAATAATCACTATAGATAAGTTTAGATGTATTCTTAACTGCTCCTTCTTCTTAACTGCTCCTTCTTCTTCTAGCATAGGTAAACTTTATTAAAGGCTTATCGTTACTCCCGGCCCAAAGAATAATCTTGTCCTCAAAGTTGAAAAGAGGAAATTTGAGACGAATATAGTCAAAGTCCTCCCAAGTGGCCTCCATAGGTGATAGATGTTTCCATTTAATCAAAACCGGCAATTTCGAAGGATCCCCACATTGTTTTTGAACATCCAACAATAAATCCGGTTCAACTTTGAAACTAGTATTATACATAATATCCGCGGGAAAAGGAGTAACCATAGGAACTTCACCCTTGACTTCCTTAAGCAAGGAAACATGAAAAACAGGATGTATTTGAGCTGATTCCGGTAATTGCAGCTTATTGGCAACTTTGCCAATTTTTTGCAAAACCAAAAATGGACCATAGAAATGTGGGGACAACTTAAGATTTAAAGGCTTAGCCAAAGATCGTTGCCGATACGGATGAAGTTTCAGCCAAACAAAATCACCAACAGCGAACTGCACATCTCTCCTTTTCTTATTAGCCACCACAGCCATATCAGATTGTACCTTACGAAGGTTAGATTTTAACAACTCCAGCACAATATCTCTTTCCTGTAATTGCAAATCCACAGCAGCCACAGAAGATATAGGGTAAGTATCAAACCTCAAAATGGACGGCGGAACTCGCTTATAAACAGCTTGAAAAGGGGACATTTTAATGGCCGAATGGAAAGAGGAATTGTACCAAAATTCGGCCCAAGACAACCACCGAAACCATGAAGTTGGCTTAGTACCCAAAAAACACCGTAAATAACCTTCTAATGTACGATTAACGACCTCTGTTTGGCCATCCGTCTGCGGATGATAAGCAGAACTGAAACGTAAAGAAGTACCATGCAATCGGAAGAGTTCTTTATAGAAATGACTCACAAAAATCCTGTCCCGATCAGAAATGATAGAGCGAGGCATGCCATGCAATTTAAAAACATTGTTAAAGAAAGCAACAGCCACTGTTTTAGCAGAAAAAGGATGACACAATCCGATAAAATGAGCATACTTGCTTAGTCTGTCCACCACAGCAAAAATTGTATCCTTACCATCTGAACGAGGCAACTTTTCGATGAAATCCATTGAAATATCCTCCCAAATGTTCTGAGGAATAGGTAGAGGTTGTAAAAGACCGACAGGAGATAAAGCCTCGTATTTGTTTTGTTGACAGACTACACAATTACGAATGAATTGTTTAACATCAGACCGCATACCAATCCAATACAATTCTGCAGCCAAACGGTGAAACATTTTAGTGACACCCCCATGTCCACCTTCTGGACTAGAATGGAAAAGTGATAAGATCTGCGGAATGAATTTAGATTGAGAAGAGAGAACTTTCTTATTTTTGTAGAAAAGTTGATCATTAATCAAGGAAAAACCAACCAGCCAACAATCTGGAGATAACAGCTGCTGTTTAATGACAGATAAATAAGCATCCTGTTGAACCTCTTCATCTAACACCTTGAAATCAATAACACTTTGGCAGGATAAAACAGCCAAAGACATACAATTGTCATGAACATCAAATTGTCGAGACAAAGCATCCGCGACAGAGTTCTCACGCCCAGGCTTGTATTACACCTCAAAGTCATAACCCAATAATTTTGTCATCCATTTCTGGTGTTCAACAGCCACCCTACATTGTTCTAACAAAAACTTGAGGCTCTGTTGATCAGTTTTGATAATAAAATGCGAACCAAGAAGATACGGTCTCCATTTCTGCACGGCCAAAACGATTGCCATCAATTCCCTCTCATAGACTGATTTAAGTTGCTACTGTTTCGACAATTGCTGACTGAAGTAAGCTGTGGGTCGTTGATTTTGCATCAGAACCGCGCCAATACCCACTCTTGAAGCATCAGTCTCGATGATAAATACCTCTTTAAAATTCGGTAAAGCGAGCACAGGAAGAGAAGACATTGCTGTTTTTAGCTTCTGAAACGCGGCCTCTGTATTGTCCGACCAACAGAACTTTTCTTTTTTTAACTGCTCCGTTAACGGCAAGGCAATTCCGCCGTAGCCAGACACAAACTTTCTATAATAACCAGATAAACCTAAAAACCCACGTAGCTGCTTCAATGTGGTAGGTGATGGCCAAGCTAAAATCGCAGAGACTTTCGACAGGTTAGCTGCCACCCCTCGAGCTGAGATCACATAACCCAGGTATTCCAATTCTGTCTGAGCGAAAGAGCATTTTTTTTATTTAAGAAAAGCTAATGGAGCAATAGGGTCTGGAAAGTAGTCTTAATATGCTCCAGATGGTCATCCATAGAAGAACTGAAAATTAATATATCATCAAAAAACATTAAGATAAATTTTCGCAAAAATTTACCCAACACCTTATTCATCAAGCTTTGGAAAGTGGATGGAGCATTAGAAAGGCCAAACGGCATAACCAAAAATTTATAATGACCCTCGTGCGTGCGAAAAGCCGTTTTATGAACATCTTCTTTACACACACGAATCTGATGGTAACCGGATTTTAGATTCAATTTAGTGAAGAATTTAGCCCCATGTAACTCATCAATCAATTCGTCAATCACAGGAATTGGGAATCTATCCTTAATAGTCTCCTTATTCACAGCCCTGTAATCAACACAAAAACGCCAGCTATTATTCTTTTTTTTATAAGAATAATTGGGTTGGAAAAAGGACTGGAACTAAGCTGTATAATACCGGCTTATAACATTTCTTTAATCAACTTCTCAATTTCATCTTTCTGAACAACAGGGTACCGATAGGGTCGGATGTTAATAGGAGACACTCCTTCCTTTAATGTAATTGCATGGTCACACTCACGACTAGGAGGTAAACCACGAGGAAGGTGAAAAGGTGGTCAAACTGCTGTAATAATTCCTCTAACTTTCCACTTTGTTCCTTCTGTACAGTAGAAAATTCATCCTCCATATTACAGAATTCCACTAATAAATTGTGGCTGTGATTTTTTACAGCTTTAATCAGTGCCTTCATAGAAATCTTTGACCTGCAAAGACTTGGATCACCTTTAATATGAACAGTCCGATTGCCCAATTTACATTTCATCGTAAGCAACTTCCAATTAATATTCATATCTCCTAAAGACTCTAGCCATTGCATTCCCAAAACCAATTCTGAATTTCCCAAATCAATAGGGAGAAAATCGTCCAACACTTCCAACTCTGGTAAAATGAGCAGAACATTTTTGCATATTCCACTACCTTGGATAGCTTCACCATTACCCATCTGAATATTGAAAGGAGCTGTAGGAAATAAAGGCAACTGCAATTCTGTCACCAACTTTTTAGCGATGAAGTTGTGTGTTGCACCACAATCCACTAAAACAATAACTTTTCTTTGCTGGACACGCCCCCATAATCTCATCGACAACAGAATTTAAAGATATTCCCACTTGATCCAAACTATTGACTTCGTCTACCTCCTTGTAATTCTGCTTGTCATCATCACACAAAGCATTATCATCTTCCTTCTGAAGCATTAAAACCTGTAAAGTCTTCTTTTTAGACTGATGGCCCACAGTATATCGTTCATCACACCTGAAGCAGAGACCCTTTTCCCTTCTTGTTTTTATTTCAGCTTCAGTTAATCTTCTTCTGTTAAACTCGGGTCCCTTGTTTACTGGTGGTAATATAAGAGTATCTCTTGGTACATTCTTGTTGCTGGAATACGTAGACCAACTAGTTTTGTCTATACCTGATTTCTCAACCTAAGTAGTTCTTCTTAGCTTTTCTGGCTTCAATAGCTCATTTTTATCTTCCACAACTTGAGAAGAATGCATTAAATTTGCTAAACCGATGGGTCGCATTAGGCGGACATCAGCTTTAATCTCATTTTTCAGGCCATTGTAAAAAGTGCTGAATAGCACCTCATTAGAAACACCAAACAAGCTTGAAGCTATAGATTCGAAATCTGTTCGATACTCCTCCACCAAACCTTCTTATCTCAACGACAATAATCTTTCGCAACCGTATCCTAAACGAGAATGGGCAAAACGATCCACAATACTCCTTTTCAGGACCAACCAATTCGAGAAGGGTCGCTTGCTGTTTTCCCATTGAAATCAGGATAGGGCTGATCCTTCGAAACAAACAACTGCTGCCTCAAGTTTTTCTTCCTCCGTAAGTCGGTTGACAGCAAAATACCGTTCGACCCTAAACAACCATCCTTCAGGATCAACTCCATTAAAGATCGGCAATTCCAGTTTTCGTGGAAAATTTTCCTGATTAATAAATTGTCTCTGATCGTTTCCCTTGGCGCTTTGTTCAGCGGAATTGTTACTCGGAATTTCCACAGAATCGGCAAAATTATGCTATTCGTCCAGTCTGGCAAAAAGTCGAGTTAACTGCTCTTGAATCTGTGCCATATTCCGATCGACCTTCTCTGAAAGATTAGCGACTTCCCTTTGCCATTCCATCGCACTTTCTTTTAAGGCTTCAGATCTGGTTAACATCTTGCACAGGACCGCACTGCTCTGATACCAACAATGGTACGAAATCTACTTTTATTATTAGTAAAAACCCCTGTTACATTCACTGTAGCAGAAGACTTTTCTACCACATTTCACACACCACCACTATTTTCCATACCCACCCCAACAACTCCCCCCTTCCCTTTTATTACACTCCCGGTAATAAGTGCTATAGAGATATTTCCCTTTAATAACCACTATAGATAAGTTTAGATATATTTTTAACTGCTCCTTCTTAACTGCTCCTTTTTCTTTTAGCATAGGTAAACTTTATTAAAAGCTTATCACTATAGCACCAATGTTAGCTTTACCGGATTTCTTGAAGTTATTCATTATTGAGGTCGATACATTAGGAAGTGGAATTGGGGTGGTTTTGATGCAAGGCGGACGTCTCATTGCATATTTTAGCCAAGTACTATCACCACAATATCGGTTCGCGTTAGTTTATGAGTGTGAGCTCAAGAAAATTGTGTTTGCTATTCAGAAGTGCCGATCATATTTAATGGGGTGAAAATTCGTAGTAAGTACTAATTAGCGCAGTTTGAAATTCCTCCTGGAACGATTTGTTAATCCTGACCATCAGAAGTGGCTAACCAAAATTATGAGTTTTGATTTCGAAATTCAATACCGTTTGGTGATGGAAAATAAGAACGCCAACACTTTATCCTGGCGGCATGAGAATCTCACTATTTTTGTCGTTCCATCATTATATAGATAACTTGGACCTACCTTGATTTTGAAGTCTGAAATGATCCATTTTTGAGCAAAATATATCAAGAATTGCAGTCTAGAGGACATGAACAAGTGACTGACATTTTTATGAGCACCGTATGGTATTAGTTAAAGGCTCTACCATCATCCCTCTCTTCTTTTGGGAGTTTCATGATAGTGGATTGAGAGGTCACGCTGGAGTTGTGAAAACCTATTAGCGGATTGCAGTTGAATTTTATTGGCAGGGGATGAAACGAGATGTGACGTCGTATGTGGCCGCCTGCAAAGTGTGTCAGAGAAACAAGTATCAAACTTTATCTCCCACCAAATTACTGCAATCTTTACCCATTCTGAAGCAAATTTGGGATGATATCTCCATGGACTTTATTGAGGGACTCCCTCATTCCAACAGTATGGATTCTATTATGGTGGTGGTGAATTGTTTAAGTAAGGACACTCATTTTACTGGCCTTCGGCATCCTTTTACTGTAGTGACCATTGCAACGGCGTTTATCTTCAATATTGTTAAGCTGCATGGGGTTCTACGCTCAATTGTGTCCGACAAAGATAAGGTTTTCCCGAGTTTGTTTTGGAATGAACTATTCAAGGCTAAAAAATCTAAGCTTCAACATAACACTGCTTACCACCTACAAACATATGGTCAGACTGAGGTGATGAACTGTTGTCTTGAAACCTATTTGCGTTGTTTTGACAGTGATAAACTCAAACATTGGGCACAGTGGCTTCCATAAGAAGAATATTTGTAAAATACCTCTTATCACACTGCTGCTCATACTACGTCATTTCGTGTGGTGTATGACTGAGATCCTCGTCTTTTAGTTCGTTATGGCGTGGATTCATCCTCAATATCCTCGGTGGACTCCCTTCTTCAGGACCGCAATGTTATTTTGGATGAGTTGAAACATCATCTTCTTCGTGCCCAGTCTAACATGAAGAAAATGGTGGATTGTCATCGCCGTGAGGTACATTTTGATTTAAATGATCGAGTTTATCTTAAGTTGCAGCCTCAACGCCAACACTCCTTAGCTAAACAGTGGAATGAAGAACTCCGTCCTAGTTTTTATGGGTTGTTTTCTGTCATAGTCAAGGTGGGTTGAGTTGCCTATAAACTCGATCTTCTCCCGGAATTTTCCATGCATTCAGTTTTTCATGTTTTGCAATTTGAGAAGGCGATTGGGAATCATATAGCTTCATCGACTCTGCCTCCTCTCCTCATGGCTGATAATGAATTACACGCCGAACTAGGCTCTTCAAGGTGTTCGACAATGCACAGATGGTAATTCCATTAGAATTGAAGTATTGATTGCGTTGAAGGGATACGCTAATAATGATGCTTCTTGGGAGAGTTTTGACATCATTCATTGCCAATTTTCTCACTTCCACCTTGAGGACAAGTGACTCTTTGGGCAAGTGGTATTGATATATCTCCTTCGTTGAAGTTTACATGTGTAGGAAGAAAGAAATGAGAAATTAGAATTGAAGATATGTTTCTTTTTATTTATTTTCTGTATTGATATTGTTTGTTGGTGATGAGTGAAGTTTTAATGTGTTGTATGGGAAACATGGGTGAGAGAATACTTAGGGGACGTTTGGAGTAGGAGAACGGTCATTGAAAATTTGGGCGAAGAAATTGTGGGAGAGTATAAACCTCTTGTTTTGCAATTTCCTCCATGATTATGTGTTTTCTGTCAACATACAAGGGATATATTATAATACTTTTAATTGCTATTGGATATCTTTCCCAGATACAAGATACTGCATAGATAAAGAGATGCAGATCTTTCCTTCAAAATAGTTTTTTTCCCATCTCGATGATAAAATCATCCAAAAACAATAATAATAGTCTTGATATTTGAAAAACTATAATTTATGTTGAGAAAATATCATGATGAAAGTGGAAGAGGAGAATAATTTTCTTCTCAAAAATATATTGGTGCATTTTGTAAAAGTGGATGATATTTCTATATTTCCAGAGATCCACATTCAGAAATGTATATTTGTTTTCTCAAATTTGAATAACTATGTTAACATAATTTTGCAATGTCAAAGTTGGCGATGAATTCACTTCTTCAAGTTTTCCGTTTGAAAGTTCTGATCTTTCTCTCTTTCTAGAAAACACCAAAGGACAAGAAAGCAAGTTTGGTGATCCATGGACTTGTAGATAAGGTATGGTGAGCGATTCCTACTCCAAGTCCACTGAAATAGTAAAATGAAGTGCAGAAATATCCTACGTTTCGTCCTGTTCTTAAATGCTATGAAAACAACTCTCATTAGCATTAATTTCCGTACATTTATAAGTGAGCACTTTACTGCCTTTAGTGGCTACAACGATGTAATATGTGTATTCTGTCAGCCCTTTATAATCATATTCGTCCGCTAGACTTATCGGAATGACGAGATTTAAATATTTACTAGCATGTTGGAGGATGATTTCTCAACTGTTTTCCCTGTTTACTTCAAATGCAACAGGTTATTGCTGGTGTGATGGAGGTCCTTAATCTACAAATACCCCCATTTATCAGAATTGATCTTTTCCAAATGATTCTGACTCAAGGCTTGAGTATGGGTAACTCCTGAATTTTCTCATTGAGTTTCATATTTGGCAAACGTGCTGAATCGATTTTGGGCATCAATATGATTGAACTCCTCATGAAATCTAGTCAATGGCCAATGCATTGAAACCCAACTCCAATGTCCAAAATGTGCCTATTTATGGCTCAACACTTTGATCTTTACCGAGTTCTGAATCATTGCACAACCTTGCCTTATGATTTCAAACAAGCTCCCCTTCAACATCTGAGTTTGCAGGGAAAAAGGGGTCTCATTGATGTGTAAAATTGCATACGCTTGTATTATTCATATACTTTCTGATGCTTGTATTATAGTAAAAGGGTCCTTTTACTTCCAATGCAGATAAAAAATTTGTCAATTGGACTCTTCGCATTGCGAGTGTTCATGGACATAAAGCCCCTTTACCATTCATCAATTCTGTTGAGGTGATTTTCTTTATTTTTTTTTGTTTTGATAGTTTCTCCATCAGTTATTACACCTAAACTCCTGAAAGTTTGTATTCATATGATTTCCTGAGGAATGAAGAAAAAGAAAACGTCATTCGAAGACTACAAAAAGCAGATAATCTCCTTCCGAAGCAATTCCCTTCAAAATTGTTACTGGCATAAAATCTTTTATTTGGTCTTTAGTAGCAGCCAAGTTCTCATTCTGGTTTCGTTGGTTTGACTCGCATTATGGTATTTCATACTTGAAGGAAAACTATATAAACAAAAATCTTGTTAGGATCTTCATATACCCTTTACAAGACAAATATTTGTAGACTCTGAGACACTGACTCTACAAAATTTTTGCAGACTTTGTTCAAGAAAAAGCTGCCACGCATTATTTGCTGTTACTTATTGCCGTGCTTTTATCTTGTTATAAATCTTTAGAAACTTTATGTGTCATTTGCTTCAACATAGTGATTTACCCTTATGCTGTCTTTCCTCAAAGGTTTCCTTTTTGGACAATCCGGATTATAAAGCTGCTGTTTTAGACAAACAGCCATTTCTGCTTAAAAGGTGATTTTTTTTAGGCTTCTAGCGAGGAAATCTTTCATGTCTAATTCATTCGTCTTTATGGAACTTCCAATAAATTGGAATGATGATTGATATATTTTTGGTACTTTTATCGATGTGAATCAGGAGAACGGTGAAGTCAAAGACATTTGACATGGTTTTACGGCTTAATTTCAGCGAGGGTTGCGGTTGTTCATCAATTGAAATCAAAATTCCCGTCGACTTTAAGGTAAGATGGTTGGATACGAGTATTTTATACCTGGCTAGCATTTCTTTGTTGTTGTAGACCTTACTTTTGAATCATTATAAGTTATTTCTATGCCATATAAGAGAATTTTTTTTGCCTTCAAATTATAACCTTTTCAAATATTACTACAAACGGAATTTCAAAATTCAAAGTAGGGAGGGAATAGTTTATTCTCTTCTTGGACTTGTAAAACTAATGTTATTCAGCACCATCTCTCCCTCTGTCCCGCACACAGGCACAGGCACAGGCACATATGTACTCACTTGCCTGAACTCATATTTCTACTCTACGAAGAGATAGGATCATTGTCCTAAAACAATTCTAAAACACCAGTATTTAAACTGCTTTGCAGGTTTCTAAAAACTATTCAAACCTCGATAAGGAAGCAATTTTCAAAAGGCTCAAGGACTCGGCTTTGCAAGATCTGAGCTGCGGAGGAACTGCCATTGTCGAGAAAAAGGCGACCTTGGCCCCAAAAAGCGAGATCACAAGGTATGCTATTGTCACCAATGTCTTAAGATATGAGAAAAACTCGAAAGCTCATGAAGGAGACTCCACATGTGATGGTGCAAATTCAAAGAGGCAAAGGGAGAGCCTAAACGGAACAGTGACGACTAGAAAGCGATCGAAGAAACACAAGCAAAAGTCTAGATCGTAAAAAACTAAGATCGATTTTCAGGTAATTTTTGTAGATATGATATGATATCATTGATTGGAAAAGAAGACGCAAGTGAAAAAACAAAATTTGGGGGCAGAGTGAATTTTGTTAGATATTGTGCACTCAGTCTCCCCTCAAGGCTGCAGTATAGGGTAGCGGCCTTTTAAACTTGAGCATAACCTCATTTTATGAGTTAGTTTTTTGAATTGCAAGTGCTCTATACATGGCTTCTGTTTTGTGAACTAATAGTTTTTAGAATTCGCGCCTTTAGACTGCCGAAAATTGTTGAAAGATTATTTGCTCTTACAACCTTTCACTTTTGCCTGCATTGTAGTATTTGGTTTTAGTGCCAGAACCAATGGTTCGATATTATGTCGATTATACCCAAAATCCATCTTTTGGCTCTCTTAAGCCATATATCTCTTATTCGAGTTTTTACTTTTGCTCGGATTGTATCATTCAGTTTACCCGTCCGTACTGATATCGTTTGAGATTATGTAGAATCATACACGTCTTAAATTTTTAGTTCTCACAACCCAGGTTTTCCCGCAAATTTCATTAATTATTCGAATCAGTTTATTTTACATTCTAAATCTGCAGATCATTTCTTAGTATTTTGAAAGTTGATTCTTTTGGAGGGGTAAAAAAATAAAGGGAAAATGACAAATCAATCATCGTAGTTTTAGGTCAATAACAAGTCAACTACTGTGGTTTAAATTTTAACAAGTTAATCACTAACGTATGACAAATGACAAATTTAACATCGCAGTGACGTTCCCTGTTAAAAATTAGTCGGGACGCTCCTGCGGTGTCCTCACGAAACTCCTGCGGTCTCCAAAATCAATGTTTTTATTAGATTTTTGACCTCTTCAACTTCAAACGACCATAACTTTCGCTACGAATGTCAGAATTGGACGCAGAAGGTATCAAATCGAAGTTCTCTCAGAGATCTACAACCTTTTATGTGATTTATCACATGCCCCCCTGTTTCGACCCCTAAATCCATCGTCTAAGCCCTCAAATCTGCAATTTAACATGTTTAATCCTAAACTATGTAAGACACTGCCGAGGCGTCCTAGGACACCGCAGTGGCATCCCGGGAAACCTCGGCAGCGTCCCGACTACGTTTTAACGGCAAATGTAACTGCGATGGTTGATTTGTCATTTACACGTACGTTAGTGGTTAACTTATTAAAATCTAAACCACAGTGGTTAACTTGTCATTGATTTGAAACTACGATGGTTGATTTGTCATTTCCCAAAAATAAATAAATAATAGAACTATATTTGTCAAAAGAATTATTAAATGTTGTGAAATCCCCAAATTAGCCCTGAGAATGAGATGCATGGCCATGGGCTTTGTATAGTTTGGTGGGATTAATGAAACAGCATTAGTTGGTCACTGTCATCGATGGCCTTGAAACCAGGCCAAAATCTTAATTACAGGGAAGAGGTTTGACCGGCCACCTCCTGCTCCCGGTGAGGAAGCCCATTTTGTCCAATTGCAGAGACTGTTAAGAACCGGCAATTCTGGGTTTCCTCGTTCAAAACGCCGGTGTGCCATTTGGATTCCTTTACTGGACCTTCTATACTTATATAGGTATAACCTCCATATGCCCCATCACAACAAAGAAAACCATACTTTCTTCCAGAGAGAGAAATCTCTAGAGAGAGAGAAGAAGATGGAACGTGTGGGTGAGTTCCATTGCCATCGCAATAATGCAAAATCCAGCTCTGGTAATTTCTTAGAAAAATGATTTATCCATCTTTCTTCCCTCCTAAACGGTATCATCTTTCAAGCCCTGCAATACTGCAACTTGTTGTACTCTCTCTCTCTCTCCCTCTCTCTCTCTAGACGTATACATATTCCACACTTATATATCTAGCCATATTATTGCATGCATATCTGGTTTGTGTTTGACAGTTCTTACTCAATCACGTCTGGAAGTTTTTTTTTTTTTTTTAGTTTCTTCTGATATTTTTTGTTTTGATTCTTGAACTTTTGCGAGGTTCAAATGAAACCCAACTTTTACATGCACGTCTAGATTTATGTCGCCAGTGATACCACTTTTTTCATGGTGAAAGAAAAAACTCGACATTTTCTGGACATAAAGACGGGATATTTATTAACAACTATACCAGATGTTTGAAGTTGATCGCATTTTATCTTTGTTCTAACGCTTTTTTGCTTAAAAGGGTCCTCCTTATTTGGTCTTTTCTATTGCCAATCTGAAAACTGGAAGTGTATTAATTATAGACTTTATCAATGACTTTTCTTGTTATTTCTCTTTAATCGTATTACTAGATGTGGCAAGCATGCAAGACTGATAAATTATAGCAGTAAAATCATTCTAGAAACTAAAAATAATTCCCTAACTGACCTACACTACACCATAAGCATTATTACTGAGTCGCAATGAAGAAACATATATAGAAAGAGAATAGATATTTGTTGAGATCTTAGAGAGAAAGACAAGGTGTTCATCGGAGAGGCTTATATTCATGAATGAGAGAAAGAGAGAGAGAGCTTTTGTATTGATGAGCTAGAGAGAGAAAGTCCATGAGAGAGATTAATAAGCTGGAGAAGAAGAGCCTGGAGAAGTGGAAATGGGTTTGACTTTTACAGACGTGATTGTAAAAGGCAGACATAGTAATGTGGGCCCAACAAAGAAAGTAGGGTCCACGTGGTGTTGCTTGGGAACACAAACAGACTCCATTTGAAAATCTTTGGAGCCTAGCCTATTAAACTTCACGTTGATTTGCATGGCGCTAATCTTCTTCATGCAGGTACGAAGATTATACTAGCCAACAATCTCCCCAAAGGAACCACCGCAGCAAATGGGAAGGACCGGGCGGAGCAGTGCGCAGTGCGGGAGCAGGACCAGTACATGCCCATCGCAAACGTCATACGCATCATGCGTCGGATCCTACCGTCACACGCCAAGATTTCCGACGACGCCAAAGAGACGATCCAAGAGTGCGTGTCGGAGTACATAAGCTTCATCACCGGCGAGGCCAACGAGAGGTGCCAGCGGGAGCAGAGAAAGACGGTGACGGCGGAGGACGTGCTTTGGGCGATGGGGAAGTTGGGGTTCGACGACTACGTGGAGCCACTCACCGTTTACCTGAGCAGATATCGGGAGACGGAGAACGAAAGGACTCGGGTGGACCCCCTTGTGAGACGTGGGTCGGGGGATTATGGGCCTCCGGTTGGCATTGTTAGTGGGTACGGGCCGGGTTATCAAGTTGGGTATTTTGATGCCATGGGTGGGTATTATGGTGGGTCAGGTGGTGGGTCTTCTTCAGCGGCTGGATTTGATCCATTTCCTCCCTTTAAATGATGGGTAGTGAGCGATATGATGAAATTTGATTATAGTTTGAATTTCTTAAATAAATATTAAAAATAATAACTCTTGTCTTATCTATCTAAATTCACTACTCATTTGTTAATTCAAAGTCTTGAAGTTCACCACCAAGATTATCTCTATTGCCATTGTTTTCAATGAAAATGATGGCAAATATGTTGTGTTTTAAATATCATTATCCTCCCAACACTTAAAGTTGACAAACATATAATGTTTCAAATAATAATCGAATTCACAGGATCAACAAACACTTTGTTTTAGCATTTTGATGATCAAGATTGTCAAAGTTGCACATTGAGCACGAACCTTCATAGCTGTTCTTTTTTTACAACAAGAGTGTGTATAGTATAGACAAATCTAACGTTGAACTCTCGTTGAAAAATATTAATATATTTATTATCATATTTAGCTTAATAATTTACCCTTTGTGTCACGATTTGGATGCGAGTCTAACAGAAACGCCTGGTTGAGCGACCTGATTCTTAGAGATGATTCGATTACCTAGCCCAAATGATTGGTTGGCAATGGAAGATTCAAACATATATCAAAGTTATAGTCCACCTGAGATAAGTTTAGGCTCATACAGTGATAATGAAAAAGTAATAGTATAAATACAAAATAAGCACTGTGCATCCAAACAAAAACCCAAATGTTAATGAAGGCTTGAATTCAACAATCCTCACCAGAAACACAACTACACACTCGAAGAAAAAGGAAAACAGAAATCTCCTTCACCTAGTAGCCCCACTGATGTGATCCTAGGGTATATGAACCCTAGACTCAACAACATACAAGGAAAATAACGGATCATCTCACGAATCAAGGTCATGATGGAACTATGACTCTAGCCAAACTTATTGACTAGAACCAGAGTTACTAGATGAGGAGATTGATCCTAATTAAACTTGTTGGTTGAATCAAAGCTATCAAAGTTTCGATTTTCTAAATCATGCTTGAAGAAGATCAAGTTCTTCACAAAGAACTAAAGAGAAAAACTCTCTCACAAGCTAAAAGCTCTTTTTCATAAATGGGCAACAGCTTCAATATGTTAGCACTAAGGTGCTTTTATAACCTAAAATTAATCTAAACTAATCCTAATCAAAATAAGATAAAAACTAGGATAAGTCAATTTAAATCAATTTAAAATAAACTAAACTAATTTAAAAAGAGTGGCACACGTGGAATGGGCTCCATGGGTGGTGGGGCGCGCGCGGGTGGGCTTCTTGGTAATGGTGTGTGAAATGGGCTGCTACGGATGTTGACCAATTGGGCGCGTAGATAGGTTGTTTGGTGCGCGCAAGTGGGCTGCTGTGTGCGGAATGGCTGCTGGCACGGAATAGGCTGTTGGACTGCCTGAGTGCCTGTTGGCTGTTGTGGTTTGATTATTTGAGATTATGATTATGTTGAATACTTAGTCAAGTAGTCAGACTGTTGATTCAATTGTTGTTGATTCTGCTCTGCTTGGTATGAAATTATTGATTCATTGGACTGTCTGTTGTTGTGGTTGGACACATGGATTATTTTTTTGGACTGCCTGTTGTTGTGTTTGGATTATTATTATTATTTTTTCATTTGACTAGTAAATAATTTGATTCTAAAATGGGGTTTTATATTGTTGAAACTAGTATTGTAATTTGATTCTGAAAAATTAATATCATCATTTTTTTTATCTTCCAAGTGGTTGAAATTAGTCATTGTAATGTGGGTGCTTGTTCTTGGATTTATAAACATTTTTTTCATATTTTTGTGCTAATATGTATATGATGATGGATGTTGAGAAGGTTATTCGGGAGCTAAGTGGAGTGATACTTAACCGAGCACCAAAGCTTTGTAATTTTGTGGAGTGGAGAGGATGTAAAGTAGTTTATAAAAGGTAATAAAAAAGTAGGTCACAGCCTTCCATAGAAATATCGTTTCTAACTATTTGTATAATATGCTCAGTTGATTTTACTGGATGTTTGATGCAGATATGCTAGCCTTTATTTATGCATGTGTATTGATAAGATGATAATGAACTAGAGGTCCTCGAAATCATTCACCATTTTGTTGAGATTCTAGATCGTTACTTTGGCAGTGTAAGTAAAAGTTAAATTTGTAGCACATTTCTAGGCAACCAAACTAAAAATTTTTTAACGTATGCTATCCGATGGGAATGTAATAGACTTTTCATGATTGCTTATTCAATATTGCAGGTCAGTGATAGAGTTTTATGTAATAGATCCAAAATTTTATTATAATATTAAAAAAAATATTTATATCTGGTTCTAAACTGATACCGAATTTCTAGTTCGGTTCCTATTCTATACCGGTTTCCCATAAGACCAGTTCCGATTTTGAAAATCCAAAATCAAAACCGATTGGTTTGGTGCCTTCCACTTTGGAATCGGACCAAACCGAACAATGAACACCCCTAGGTGTGTTGGACAATGAGCTGCATGCTGGGTCGGGTGTGCAGGTACTCGGGCGGGCTGGCATGTTAAAAGGGCGCAACTCTGTCTGAAGAAGGAGCAGGTGGACGCGCTATCACGCCACTGATGGACTAGATATTGGATCAAGCGTGCAGGACCGCTGGTGGAACGCACGGCACTGTCAGAATGAATGCGTTGGGTTAGGCCTAGTGCATTGTCTGAACGAATGCGCTAATGGGTCGCGCATGTGGGCACACTGTGCGGGATGCGCTGCTGTTGAGTGGGCATGCGGGTTGTGCACACTGCTTGAATGCGCGCGCTACAGGTGGGCCTTCAGGCTTTTTGAACAAGTAGCCTCTTTGCTTTCTTTCATTTGGATCTCCTCTTTTAACTTCTCTCCAATGCTTACCAAGTTCAATGCTTTGTGGATCATGGATTTTGGGCCCCATTTCTTGGATTTTGGGCCCCATTTCTTGGATTTTCTCCACTAAAAGTTGTGGTTTTTCTTTTACTTTTTTTATTCATACTTTAGTCTTTGAGCTTCTATTGCCTTCTAATGGACCTTTGTCTTTGTGCGTTTTTCGGATCACATCAATGGGGAGGGGTCAATGGGGTGGGTGACTAACTCAATGGGAAGCTTATACTAAATGCAATGCATAAAAAATTTTTTAATGTATGCTTTCCGATAGGGATGTAATAGAGTTTTCGTGATTGCTTATTCAATATTTCAAGTATGTGATAGAGTTTTATGTAATAGATCAAAAATTTTACTATAATATTAAAAAAAATTATATATGGTTCCAAACAGGTACCGAATTTCTGGTTTGATTCCAGTTCTGTACTGATTTCCCCATAAGACCGGTTCCAGTTTTGAAAATCCAGAATCGAAACCGACTGGTTCGGTGCGCTTCCACTTCGGAACCAGACAGAACAGGATCATGAACACCCCTAGGCGTGTTGGACAATGGGCTGTATGCTAGGTCGGGTGTGCAGGCACTCGGGCGGGCTGGCCTGCGAAGAGGTCGCAACTTTGTCTGAAGAAGGCGCAGATAGACCCGTTGTCGTGCCACTGATGGACTAGATATTGGATCAAGCGTGTAGGACCGTTGGTGGAACGCATGGCGCTGTTGGAATGAATGCGTTGGGTTAGGCCTCGTGCGTTGTCTGAACGAATGCGTTAATGGGCCGCGCATGTGGCCACACTGTGTGGGATGCGCTGCTGTTGAGTGGGCATGCAGGTTGTGCACATTGCCTGAATGCGCGCGTTACAGGTGGGCTTTCAGGCTTTTTGAACAAGTAGTCTCTTTGCTTTCTTTGATTTGGATCTCCTCTTTTAACTTCTCTCCAATGCTTACCAAGTTCAATGCTTTATGGATCATGGATTTTGGGCCCCCTTTCTTGAATTTTCTCCACTAAAAGTTGTGGTTTTTCCTTTACCTTTTTTATTCATACTTTAGTCTTTGAGCCTCTATTGCCTCCTAATGGACCTTTGTCTTTGTGCGTTTTCCGGATCGCATCATTGGGGAGGGGTCAATGGGGTGAGTGACTAACTCAGTGGGAAGCTTATATTAAATGCAATGCATGAAAAATTTTTTAACATATGCTTTCCGATGGGGATGTAATAGAGTTTTCATGATTGCTTATTCAATATTTCAGGTCTGTGATAGAGTTTTATGTAATAGATCCAAAATTTTATTATAATATTAAAAAAAATTATATCTGGTTCCAAACCGGTACCGAATTTCTGGTTTGGTTCCGGTTTTGTACCGATTTCCCATAAGATCGGTTCTGGTTTTGAAAATCCAAAATCGAAACCGACTGGTTCGGTGCGCTTCCACTTTGGAACTAGACCGAACTAGACCATGAACACCCCTAGGCGTGCTGGACAATGAGCGGCACGGTGGGTCGGGTGTGTAGGTACTCAGGCGAGCTGGCCTACGAAGAAGGCGTAACTCTGTCTGAAGAAGGCGCGGGTGGACGGGCTGTCGGGCCGCTGAGGGACTAGATATTGGATCAAGTGTGCAGGACCGCTGGTGGAATGCACGGCGCTGTCGGAATGAATGCGTTGGGTTAGGCCTTGTGCGTTGTCTGAACGAATGCGCTGATGGGCCGCGCATGTGGGCACACTGTGCGGAACATGCTACTGTTGAGTGGGCCTGCGGGTTGCGCACACTGTCTAAATGCGCACGCTACAGGTGGGCCTTCAGGCTTTTTGAACAAGTAGCCTCTTTGCTTTCTTTGATTTGGATCTCCTCTTTTAACTTCTATCCAATGCTTACCAAGTTCAATGTTTTGTGGATCATTGATTTTGGGCCCCCTTTCTTGGATTTTCTCCACTAAAAGTTGTGGTTTTTCCTTCACATTTTTTATTCATACTTTAGTCTTTGAGCCTCCATTGCCTTCTAATGCACCTTTGTCTTTGTGCGTTTTCCGGATCGCATCATTGGGGAGGGATCAATGGGGTGAATGACTAACTTAGTGGGAAACTTATACTAAATGCAATGCATGAAAAACTGGTTTTACATTTTATTGACAAAACTATGATCAAACATTTCTATGCTGCGCATGAACTTTAAAAATCTTTTCAAAACATGATTTTTTTCAAAACAGGCTCCTTGAGTCACTAATGAGTCAATTCATCGAAATCCAGTTGAATACATAGCCAATTATAATAAAATAAGTCTCTATCATTTTTGCTTAATCAAAACGAGGATCTGTGAAAGATAAGGGTCGCATAAGGATCCCTCTGATACAAACCATAGAAAGACAACCGAGAATGGCCACACCTCATGAGTCCGAAGGAAAGTACTGTGAGTGCGATCCAAAGATCCAAGCTCTCACAGGGTTGCCAGTGAACCAGTCAGCAACGACACAACCCAATATATTCACACCTTGATCAGGTTTAAGGATTTGAAACCTAAGGGGCGCGTCAACACTGCCTTGATCCCATTTTCACATAGCGAGCAAACAAAACATCTTCACACAATAGAATATGTATCGAGATATCCTCGTATTTTGGTACTGTGACCATCCAAAGTATCCAGAGGATTCTATCTCTTGTATTAGAATCATATCACAATATAAAAACCATGTACGTAATGTAAACGTGTAAAACTCACATATATACATAGTATAAAAATCGATGGGAATAGTTCTCAGCGTGTTTTCATATGTGGCAACCCACAAAATACGTATTGAAAATCATTGTTAGTCTAATAGACATTAGGTTATTTGTTTTAATAATGATTGTTTAATTGGTTAATAAGTTGTTTATTATGAATTTTTTGAATCATGTGAATACATTATTGATCTTTATTGGAAATACTTTTAATATAGGTATTAATATTTACTAATGTGTTTGACTAAGTCCATATATCTTATAGATTAATATTGAGATTTAGAAGATTCAAAAAGTGCAAAATACTGAGTATAGGTTGACTTTGGACCAGAGGATGGTCGACTAGAGAGGTTGCAGAAGAACCAGAACAGATTAAGCGGTCAACTGGAGCTGAGGAAGTGATCGATCGGAAATCAGAGAGTGAGCTTTGCAATTTACAAAGGCTAGAAAGCGGTCGACCAGAGAAGAAGTGGTCGATTGGAAATTGGACAGATTTGAGCCTTATTCTGAGATGTGAAGAAACGGTCGACGGGGGCTGACCAAGTGGTTGATCAATTAGACAGAACGCACAACAGTAACATTCCAAGGGTCGGGAGGCAGTTGACCGAACAAAGGGTGGGCGACTGGTCTAGTTGTTTTCTATATATTGAAGCACTTCGACTTGAAGAGCAACGAAGAGAAAATCGTACTGAAACACTACCAATTTTCTACACGAATTCTCATTAGTAATTGAGTGTCAAGCTTAACTCTTTTACTCCTAAACTTGAAAGTTTTCATTTGAGAGAGTTAGTTCTCCGAGGTTGGAATATTTCAATTACATCATTTTGTACTTAAACAGTGATTGAAAGGGTAACGCCCCTGAATAGTCAATAAAGGCTAAATTGATGTCCATGAAGATCAACCAAAGGGTGACGACCTAGGAATAGTCAAAGAAAAGGATGACGCCTTGTGAATAGTCATTGTAAATGTTTGATTGACATCCGTGAAACTCAATTATCATTAATCGAGGAGGTTAGGTGATTAAGGATCTGTAAGTAGTAAACTTAGAGTGCAGACATAAACGAGTTTGTCGAACCACGTGAACAAATTATTTATAAGTCTCTTTCCTTATCTTTTGCTTTCACACATGTATTAATTGCATATTAATATTAAATGACTTAAAGATTTTATGAAGCAAAGTACATCTCAATGCCAAAATGTGAAGAGTAAGATTGTTTAGAATATGTTGTTTATTGCTTCTGGGAGTAATGAACAACCTTTTTGATTATATCATTCATCGGAACATCTCCTGTTATGTATTTCTCCGAAATTAATCCGGGCTGTTCACAGAATTTCTCAGTGGGGTGACATTGATGATAGGGATTTATAAGAGAAAACTTGGGTTTAAATTAGGATAATAAGTTGTAACGGCTATGTGACGTGTTGATATGACTAATTTGGAATTGGGTGGAATAAAGTGAAGATGTAGATGGAGTAAAGCGGAGCGGACCAGGTCACATGCACACTCTGTTGTGTCTGTGTGTGCATTATTCAATTTGTCCAATAATCCACGTTGGACACTTGTTGCAATACCCGTTGGAATTTATGTTTTTTTTATTCTTTAAATCTCAGCGCATGAATTTCAGAGTCTCAATTGACAGCCCCCTTTTTGCCCATTTCCTTTTTTAATTTTACTTTGAAATTAGTGTCTAGAATTAAATGATTATTATTATGAAAATTAATATTTAAAAATATAATTATGATGAAGGTGGAAGAATGATCCCATCCAGAATATTTAAATTCAAGAATAGAATCTTATTATTGAGGTTTGTGTCTGTCAATGTCAGTATTATAGCCAGTACGATTATGATAATATACTTTGACCAGGCAACGACGTCGTTTGAGTCTTAGTTAATAACCGTTGTGTACTCATCTTCAAACCGACCTTCCACCGCTGCGCTGCGCCTATTTTCCAACCGTTTGAACCTCCATTTTCCCACCACGGCTCTCTCTCTCTCTGTGTGCAAGTGTTCCACAGTGATGCTCCCTCTGAGAAACCTTCTTGTTTTCTCCTTCTTCTTCTTCTTCTTTTTCTCTAACTCGCTCCGTTCAAATGCAGATAACTACAGTTTTAGTTTTGAATCTTTGAGTATCCGAAACTTGACTCTACTCGGCGATTCTTACCTCCGTAACGGAGTCATTGGCCTCACCAAAGATCTCACCGTACCGTCTTCGAGCGCCGGCTCCGTCGTCTACAATGCCCCGATTTCTTTTTTTGACGCAGAAACGAACACCACTGCTTCTTTCTCTACGAGATTCTCTTTCTCCATCACAGACGTCAATCCAAGCTCGTCTGGGGACGGACTGTGTTTCTTCCTTTCGCCAAACAATCGGACTCTAGGTAGTCCAGGTGGATTTCTAGGTCTTGTTAACTCCTCCCAGTTGACCAAGAACCAATTCGTAGCTATTGAATTTGATACGTTTCTTGATTCGTTTTTCAACGACCCCAGCGACAACCATATCGGATTGGATGTTGACACTCTTGATTCTATCAAGACCGCCGATCCACTTTCCATAGGTATTGATCTTAAAAGTGGTTCTTTGATCACAGCTTGGATCGACTACAAAAACGACAGAAAAATTCTGAATGTGTTTCTGAGCTATTCCAGTTTCAAACCAGAAACCCCTCTTCTGAGTGTGGATATAGATCTATCAAATTATCTCAAGGATCATATGTATATTGGTTTTTCTGGTTCAACTGAGGGAAGTACAGAGCTTCATCTGATTGCAGATTGGAGTTTTAACACTTCTGGGTTTGTCCCTATTAGAACAAAATTAACTCCTCATAACGTTTCTGATAGTTCTGCTAGTGTAACTCCTAACATTCCTATCTCTGAATCCACCCCTACTAAGTATCATAATAGGCTTGGATTGGGACTTGGGATTTCTGGCCCAGCATTTTTTTGCATTGCTCTTGCTGTTTTTGGTTATATTTCTTTAAGAAAATTGAAGAAAATTAGGACCCAGAAGAGCTTCAAAGCAGAGCTTTCAACAGGCCCAAGGGAATTTAGTTACAAAGTGCTGAAAGAAGCAACAAAGGGTTTTCATTCTAGTAGGATCATAGGTAATGGAGCTTTTGGAACTGTTTATAAAGCTTTTTTCGCCTCGTTGGGATCAATCGCGGCCGTTAAACGGTCGAAACATTCTCACGAAGGGAAAACAGAATTCCTTGTGGAATTGTCGATCATTGCTCGTTTGAGGCACAAGAATTTAGTTCAGCTTCAAGGTTGGTGTGTTGAGAAGGGCGAACTGCTCCTTGTTTATGATTTTATGCCTAATGGCAGTCTTGATAGATTGCTTTACCAAGAAGTTGGAGAAGTTTGTTTATTGAAATGGCCTCATAGATACAATATTGCAGCTGGGTTGGCATCTGTTTTGACATATCTTCATCAAGAGTGTGAACAGCAAGTGATTCACAGAGATATAAAGACTGGTAATGTATTGCTTGACGGGAATTTCAATGCAAGGTTGGGAGATTTCGGACTGGCGAAGCTCATGGATCACGACAAGAGTCCCGTCTCGACGCTAACTGCTGGAACGATGGGATATCTCGCACCCGAGTATCTTCAATACGGAAAAGCCACCGAAAAAACCGATGTTTTCAGCTATGGGGTGGTTATCCTAGAAGTGGCATGTGGGAGGAGGCCGATAGAGAGAGAAACGGGGACTAATAAAATGGCGAACTTGGTTGATTGGGTGTGGGGAATGCATTCTCAGGGGAAGATAATTGAAGCTGCTGATAAAAGATTGAAAGGAGAATTCAGTGAAGAGGAGATGAAGAAGCTTTTACTGGTGGGTTTGAGCTGTTCAAATCCAGATAGTGCTGAACGGCCTTCCATGAGGAGAGTTCTGCAAATTCTCCATAACGAGGCAGAGGCTTCGTCTGTGCCTAAGACGAAACCGAGTCTTACATTTTCTCTTGGATTGCCTCTCACCATTGATGACATCGTTTCTGATGAAGGAGAATAGGAGATTACAGAAACAATTTTCTATATTCTTTAATCATTTACAGTTGATTTTCTACATTCTTTTTTAATTAATCATAATGTTTTCATTGTGTAATTTCATTGATTGGAAGAGAGTGTAGCAGTTCAGTTGGTGTCCTTAGTTCAATACTAACTATTGAACAGTGAAGGATCAAATGAATCTTCTCTCCTCTCTTAATTTGCGCATGATAATCTCTTTGGCTACTAAGATATGTATCAATCCCAGTTATGAATGGGTATTCTCTCTACTGTCTAATCCCAGAGGTAGGAGAGAGCCAAGATGAGGAAATGGGAACGTTATTATTTTTCATCTTTTTTTCTATTTGTGACAAAGCAAGCTACAATTTCCTTTAAAAAAGAAACAATGTAGAAGGAGAGTTTTACCTTCGCAAGACAGCAACCGGTATGGTAGCCCGCCCTGTGAAGACAAGGACGACTCAATATATTGTTGATTGTGAGAGTCCAGCCTATACTAGTGGGGGTGCACAATCTCACATTGCTTGAGAGAGAGTGAAAAATGAATGATTTATAAGTAGAGTTCTCCTCTCTACCTATTACAACACATTTGGGACTAACCCCAAGAACAAAAATATGCGAATTCCGGCTCAAAGCAGACAATATTATATTAGGAGCACTAGGGGACTCCACAACGGGACATTCATCTCCCTCCGTGTTCCAATCTTCCAGAATCACACAAAAGATAAAATGAACTAAATAGCAACAGGTCTAAGCCAATGATATCTTAGGTCAAGGTTCAGTCATTGAACTGTATGAGTTGTAGATAAAGCCATTGATTCCTTAGTCAAGGTCCAGCCAAAACGAGAAATCACAACACAACAAAATGAGTTTTCAGAAAACAACTTTTGACTCGTTGAGATCTCGTGATCGCCTAAAATTTGGCAGGCGAATCGCTACTCATATACGTATAAACTATATTTCAATGAGATGAAAAATTGACACGACCATTAAGTATTTCCATCAAATTAGTGTCATATCCAAAATGGACTAGTTAATTTCAAAATCAAAAGAAAATATGAGCAAGAGTGCATAGCAAGAGCTAGAAGAGCAGAAATCACGATCTTGTGGCAGATTCTTGATAAACATTAGTATGGGCAAGTAAAACATCACAAAAGGGAAACCATAAAAGGAAATAGAAGGTGGACCGGTTGATGAGGCTTGAAGTAATGATGGAGCTAAAAGGATTAAAAAGAAGCCGAGTTGATTAAAATATTTCATTAAATAGTTGTAGCTGAATGTATGAATTACAGTTGAATAAGGAGTTATAAATCATAACAGTTGAAAAGGAGTATAAATGTAATGAAATTTAAGAAAATCGATAGCAATGAAAAAGATTAGTCTTCACTTTTTATTTTCTTCTCAGACTTCTTCATCTTCTTCTCTGTTTCTTACAATCTTTACTGGTTAATCAGTAACATTGGTGTTTTCATTGAATTCTGCCAATCATGGTAGAAAAAACTTGATCACAATCGACACTTCAAGCAGTAGAGTTAAACAAGCCGATAACTATATTGATAGTTAGTATAAGTCAATTAGATCAATAAAACTTGATGTTCCAAATTTCGATGGTGACGATCCTCATGGATAGATTTTCAAGGCCAAACGTTTATTTGATTATCATGAACTAGATGATTCCCAACAATTAAATATAGCATCATTTCATTTGGATGGACCGACATTACAGTGGTTTCAATGGATTTACAGAAACAAAATGATAACAACTTGACAATTTTTTTTACAAGCCTTATTGGTTTGTTTTGAACCATCGGAATTTTGTGATTTACAAGGTAAATTGTGAAATCCGTAAATTTTTTGATTTTATATTGTTTTGAGAAAATTTTTCACTTTAGTCTAAGTCAAATTATTTTGTGTTGACCAGGTTTTCGACCATGTGTGAATGATTCGATCAATGGTCAATGGTTGTATTCTGTGTTCCCTTATGACTCAAAGTTGTGGGATTATGTCTGGTAAGTTTGTATTTTGTCGCCCTAATTTCGAGTTTTGTCATGTTAGAATTTAATAATTTTATTTAATATTTATAATATATTAATTTATATTATATATATTAAATAAAATAATTAAATTTTCTTTTAATGGTAAGAAGGAATGATCGTTTCCTTCCTTTCTTTAGGGTCGCCACGGAGGTAAGAGGCCAGGGGGAGAGGGATGTAATCGAATGGCATGCGGAAAGTTTCTAAGGCTAGGATTGTGTTCGTGGTGGCCCGATCTCCTTCTTTTATGAAGAATCTTTGCAGGTAAGTCGGTTTTAACTCTTTTTTTTTCATTTGGAATATTCTGTTTGTCGGTCTCGGATTTGAACTTAGAAATTCGAATCATTTGGTTGTATGTGTTATTGTTGTAGATTTAGTGTTTGTATAGAAATTTAAGCTGATTTGGGACCATAATTAGTGAGGGAATATGGGTTTCCTTGCGTTTTTCGAGTTGGAAAGCTTTCTCTAGTCTACCGTAGTTTTAGCCGAAAGCCTCTTTGTATGAGATGGCTTGTGCCGGTTGACCAATTCTTGGGTTTGGTAGACCAAGAAATTGGCCGAGAGCCTCTGTTCGGGATGGCTTGAGTTCGGACAACTGCGGGAGTGTTTGTGAAAGTCAAGGCGTTCATGGAAGCGGGATATTTGTTCTGTATGTCCGCGGAAGCCTGAGGCATTCGGCCAGGCCCCCATGCTGGGTCCGGACGTCCGCACTGAATTTCCACTTTTAGTCTGGGCTTCATCTTCAATTGTCCACAGCGGGGGTCCGATCGACCGCAACTGATGTTTTTGAGTCAAATTTTGTAGCTCACGCTTCAACGAATTCCTAACCATGGTTTCTTCCCTTCAGGTTCTGGTTCCTATGTAGTCTTGGTTAACAGTAGGGGGGTCATTGACTGTCGTTTGGTCTTGATTGAGTGCAGTTGTGTTCCGTCAACCATTATTGAGTCTTGGATAGTCGCTAGTGTGTCTTGTTGACTGTTGCAAGGTCCAGGTTGACCGTCGTCATGTCTTGCTGACACAGTGTGGTCCTAGTTGACTGTTGTTAAGTATTTTCAATTGTTGTGTGGTCCTAGTTAATCGTTGTAGTGTCTTGTTGACACTGGGTGATCTTGGTCTATCATAGTCGTGTTTGGTTGGCTCAAGGTATGTCTCCTCAACTGCTAAATTGTTCGGTTTGAGCATTGTGCCTCGTTGACCAATGGGTCTTTTGAGCTAATTTTTGTTGTGCCTAGTCAACCGGTATTATATCTTGGTCGACTGCATAGTGTGTCTTCATAGAGTTGAGTTTAGTAATCTTCATTTGGCTTCCTTAGCCATGTCATGTTTCCAATCTTTGTGGCTTTTTGGTTCAATGTGTGGGTTCTTGTCATTCCTTGACTAAGGCTAAAAATTTTGTGTTAGTTTTTCCGGTTTGTTTTCATATTCCAGTTTGGGACTCATGTTTTGTCTCTAGTTTTGGTTTGGGGTTTTGACGTCGGTTTGATTTTAGGTTTTGACAGTATCCCCGGTTTCGGTATCTATATCCAACGGTGCGTGCGGCTGGTCGACTGAGATTTTGTCGTCATTGAGGTAGAGATTTTTATATTTATACACTACATTGCATCATGGTTTTCAAATTATTATTTTGTGAGTTAGCACATATAAAAACCCGACAGGAACTGTAACGACCCGGTTTTATTTACTTTGAAAATCGTGTAAAATTTAAAACTTTTCTTTTTATAAAAATATCAGAGTATTTTTCTTTTATAAAACCCGATCATTAAATCTCTTTATTCAAATCATTTATCAATTTTAGCGGAAGTAATAAAATTATTTTATGAAAAGTAGCGGAATTAAAACAAGCATTAAAAAATATTAAATAATTTACAAATTCTTTTACAAATAATCTCATTTAATTCTTTAGCCCAGTCAGGCACAATATCCACCCGTACAAATCCTTCGTCAACTGTCTTTGACCTGATCACCTGTGCGTATACTTACATCGCAAGACTTAACTAATGCTTAGTAAGTGATATAAATTAAAGGTATGATACACATGTCATGCAACTCTTAAATCTCTTTTCTTTTAACTATTTATGTTTCTTTTCTTTCTTTCTTTGTTTTATTTTCTTTTACCGTTTTCTCGATCTTGACTTGGTTTTCTAACTTTACTTTACTGTTCATTTCTTTATTTAATCGTTAATTTACTTTATCTTGAAAGGCATTGGCGATGTCTAAACTTGACGAGGCGAACCTCACATCCCCAGACGACCCCGTTTCTTTACTTAATCGTTACAAGAACTGTTCGACATAGGGGTGGAATCAGTTTGGTTCGGTTCGGTTTTGGTCAGAACTAAAACCAAACTGACTTAGTTCGGTTTTGGAAAATTAAAATCGAAACTGAACCGACTAAGGAGAAAAACAGATGAAAAAACAAACCTCATTTTTCAATTTTTCTCTGTTCCGTTTTCGGTTTACATCCTAACTCAAACTCAGCTTAGCAGTGGGTTGAGGGACGTTCCTTGTGGGTTGAGAGACGTCCGTTGTAAGTTGAGGGACATCTGTTGTGGGCTAAGGGATGTGTAACAACCCGGTTTTTCTTACATTTATAAACGTGTATAATTTAAAACTTTTTCTTTTCTTTTGTGAAACAATGGAAGATTTTTCATTATTAAAAACTCCTTTATAAACGATACGATAAATAGAAATCTTTTATGGAAATCTTTTATAAAGTACAACGAAAAACTAAATAAATAAAACAAAACATTTTAGAATACAATAAATAACTTCTTTTCTTTTTAAATTTAAATACATTTGCAAAACTTTTATAAGTCATTTTTTTTACATTCATTAGCCTAGCCAGCCATAAAATTCGCTTGTGCAAATTCTTCACCAACTGTCATTGACATGTTCTCATGTTTCTTGTACATACCTACATCACGAGATAAAACAATAAGCTTAATACTCAGCAAGAAATAGGATGAAATACAATGTTCATGCTCATGTTCTTGCTCATGCTCGTGCTCATGCTCATGCTCATGCGGCTGTCTTAGAAAAGAACTTATCTTTTCTGTTATTCTTGAGAGAAAGGATACATCTTATGGCCATGCGGCTAACCGTCACTCCGATTAGGAGATACATCTATTAGGGGTGTCATCACCAATAACCATTACCAATCTCTTTTGTTTCCAAGCGTTGGGGATTTCTGGTACAAGAAAAGAGGATACATCCTATGGTCCATGTGACTTAACCGTCACTCTGCTTCCTACGTGGAAAGAGATACATCTATTAGGGGTGCCACAACCAATGGACCGTCACCAAATCTCCTGAACCTTCACACGCCTATTTATATTTATTATGCATGTCAACAATTTTAGAAGCCCTATTTATGATGTATATATGTCGTGTCACATACAGTTCACAACAATGTACAGATTATACCAAAGGAAACATAATATTGAAGCCACGATGTAACAATGCATGCTCAAGTTGAAATAAAGAGCAGTTCATACACTAATTAACAGAGGCAATTTATATGCTAATTTACAAAGAGTAATTTACACGCTATTCAACAAAGGTAATTTATATACTAGATAATAAACTACAGTTATATGCTATTTAACAGAGACACTTTATATGCTATTTATTAGCCTAAATGTGTTAGACTCAATTATTTTGATGATAAATATTTTGATTGGAATTATAAGTTGGTTATTGAGTTTTATTGATTTTGTTCTTAGTTGTTTAAATATTATATTCATTAAAAATACCCTAGAAATGGTTATTAAGTTGTGCTAACAAGTTTATCTCAGTCCATATAGTGATTAGGTATCATATTGGAACTTAAAGAAATTAAGAAAAATGAAGCAGGCAAAGGAATGAGGAGCGGGCGTCCCTCACAGAAGAAAAGGACATCCTGCTATTATAACTGTGAAGAAATAGAGGTTTTGGTCGTCCCTCATGAAGGAAAGGACATCCATCTTGTAGTCGTGGCAAAGAATTGAAGAAATGGACGAAAGAGTGAAGGAATGGACATCTGTAAATGAGAAACGGACGTCCGATATAAAGCTACACAGAGAGGTGAAGCATTTTAGATGAATCAGAGGTTGAAGCCGCATTTGAAGACTGCGACCAAAAAGGTTTACAAACTGCATTGGAAGATTTCGGACAAAGCAGTGGTCAAATCAGCAGACGAGATATACGACCGAAAAGCTTTACAGATTGGTCCGTGAGTTTTCAGACGCAAGATTCAGACAAAGGCACAGATGAGATATGCGACCAAACATATGCAGAACACACAACAACTAGTTTTCAATAGTCGGGGAACTAGAAAGAAGTGGTCGACCGAAAATAGAAAGTTCTATAAATTCAATACCTCCGAAGCTCATTTCAACGTTTTGGGAATTGAGGCGAAGCCTTGCCAATTTTTATACTCAATTCCAATTCATATATTGAGTTTGTAAATTAACTCTCCACACTCCCAAATTTGATTTTTCTACTTGGGGAGTTCGTAATCGTTTAATTTGCTCACTTCCACAATTGTACTTCAAAGCAAAGAGTAACGCCCTACAAATTAGTCAAGTAAAGGGTGACTGTAATTCCTCTTATATTGTAAAAAATTTATTTAGTGTACGAATATTTTATAAATTGAAGAAATGTTTCGTGATCATTTAATTAAGACTTGGTGTGGTGTAATTGATGGAAGAAAATATTTTGGAAAAGTTTAAGTGGAAAATTATCACGGATTGTGTAATTTACACATTTGGCCGACTAGCGGTCTATGTTGTTGTCGCAGAAGAAGAAGACTATAATGATGAAGGTCTTCTATTTGTGTCAGAGGGAAACCCAAAGCCAAACAAAGATTGGATTCTAGATTCAGCGTGTTCGTTTCATGTGTTAAAATCATGATTGGTTTTCAACATATGAGGTAGTTTCAGGAGGTGATGTGTTAATGGGTAGTAACATACCTTGCAAGATAGATGATATCGGTACTGTCAGAATCATAATGTTTGATGGAGTTGTGAGAACATTGGGTAATGTGTGACATGTTCATGATTTAAAGAAAAATCTGATCTCGTTGAGTACTTTGGATTCGAAAGGGTACAAGTACAACGTTGTAAGTGAAGCTATAAAGATCAGTAGGGGTGCTCTCGTTAAGTTAAAGGGACACAGAAGCTCTACAAATTTGTATGTGTTATAGGATTCTATAGTGATAGGTAATAAGACTGCAAAGTTTGTGTGTAACGTCCCCCAGTCCTCCCAGTACAATATTGTCCGCTTTGGGCTGAAGCCCACACGATTTTGTTCTTGGGGTTAGCCCAAAATGCATTGTATTAGGTGAGGAGGGGAACTCTACTTATGAACCATATATTTTATATTCTCCAAAGCAATGTGGAATTGTGCATTCCCTTGATATGGGTTGGACCCACACCTGGGCCTTTCCTAGACTTCATAGGGCGGGCTGCCACAATCTCCCCCCCCCCCCCCTTGGGGACTCGACGTCCTCTTCGGCCACACTTTTGGTTGAGATTTTGCTCTGATACCATTTGTAACGTCCCCAGTGCTCTTAGTACAATATTGTCTACTTTGGGCAGAAGCCTGCACGGTTTTATTCTTGGGGTTAACCCAAAACGCGTTGCATTAGATAGGGAGGGGAACTGTACTTATAAACCATGTATTTTCTACTCTCCCAAGCAATGTGGAATTGTGCACCCCCATTGATATGGGTCAACCCCACACCAAGGCCTTTCCTGTCCCAGTACAATATTGTCCGCTTTGGGTCAAAGCCTGCGCGATTTTGTTCTTGGAACCAAAGCACACAGCAGTGGCCCAAAACGCATACGCATGTCTATGGTTAACCATCCACTTATATCCTAGTATCCCAACTTCACCCAAGTCGATGTAGGATTGAAGCTCCCACCTTTCTGGGATACTACAATTATAGATGATAAATGGATAATCACCAAACCCAAATGTATATTGTTGCTTTGTCTCAGAGCTCAATCCCTACCCTAAGGCTTATGGGCCGCAGCCCGAGGATTTGCCTCACCCCAAGGCTTATTTGCCCTACACCTGGGCCTTTCTTAGACTTCACAGGGCGGGCTGCCACATTGTGAATTAAATTAACCTTCTAAAGGTTTTTTGGAGAAGACTCAGAAGAAGTCAGGTTCTTAGGTGAAGTTTAAGTTGAGATATGAATTTATATCAAAGCCGATACGTCAGCTTATTACAGATGTTCAGTGTGATCCGGTCACTTCATTGTCACCAGTTACAGTTGCACGTTAGAGTGGTATCGTCAAAAGCAAAACTAAGAGGAAGCGTAAAGCTCCATAGCGATATGGTGAAACTTCTACAGTAGATTATGCATTGAGTGTGTTCAAGGGTATTGATTCCAGTTGGGGGTCTTCAGCATATTCATATACAGTTCGTTGTGATATCTCTGATAGTTTGTTGGTACCATTGAGAAGATGTGATTTCTTCCTGAGTGTGTCTCTCAAGTTTACTGGCTTAAACTTAATTAGTACCAGATATTGAGTTGGCCTAGCAGGGGCCTTTGTGGAAGAGGAGGTTATTTTTCATTGGAGTTTTGCAGATCGTTCACCTTGCATTGAAATTTCTTTGAAGATGGAGATTGTCAGAGTTCAGTGTTCTGGATTAGTTTTGGGGTGGGCCGAGAAGTCTGTATTGGATCTCTCAGGTGGAATTTGTGTCAAGATGGAGATTGTTAGAGTTCGGTATGACTCGAATTCTAGTTGGGCCCATATATAATATTAGGGTTATTTATTTTCTCTATATATTGATGTTTGAGTCACAAAACTCATTGTACCTTGATTTCTGATTAGCGAATTCTCCTTTACCCGTGATTTTTCTCCATAAGGGTTTTCCATGTAAATTTTGGTGTCCCTGCTTCCACAGTTTTCTTTTTCAGTTTCACGTTCGATTCTCAACATGTAGGTAGATTTGAGTTCGTCGAGATGAGAAACGTTGTAGTTTAGTGTTCAAAGAATATCCTTCGATCTACAATGAACGTCCCTCGTATGAAGACGGACATCCTGGCCTAAATGACGCAGTCTTAAGACGAGACACATCAATTGTGAGGCTAGTGATGTCTGTAATTGGTATAACGACATTGTCTTGGGGCGAGAGACGTCCGTTATGGACAAGAGACGTCTGAAATAGGTCGAGGGACGTCTGTTGTCGAGGAGGGGCGTTCATCTTAAATGAGGGAATTCTCGCTTTTTAATAATGCACGTGCTTTGTACGTGACCCTTCAACGTTAAAAAACTTGAAGTCAATCTTGACCATCTATTCTGATCCAGGGACGTCTCTCGGTCGATCCAACGGCCATGGAACGTCATTTGCTATCGCCTTTGGAAAATGGCAGATTCAATTTTGGCCGTCAATCCTTACCAGGGACGTTCCTCGCTCGATCCAACGGCCATGGATGATCGTCTACCATCACCAATCATGGTCGTCAATTCCTATAAGGGACGTCCCTCCCTCGATCAAACGGCCATGGATGATCGTCCACCATCGCCTTTGGAAATTGAAAAATTCAATATCGATCGTCAATTTTGAGTGGGGATGTCTTTCCCGATGCAATAGCCATTAACAATTGTCTACCATCGCCCGATAACTGTTCCAACGACCATCCGTCTTGGAACGAGCACGAGAGACGCCCCTCATCTGCCAATAATTGACGTCCTTCGTCTTCGTTCGACGGTCCTTGGTGTCAACAAAACAAAGGCGTTAACGTCGACAGATTTGGACGAGAAACATGACTGCGAGGTTGTCAGCGAGAATTTTCCACAGTACAAGGTTTTAGTTGTTAACAAATTTTTTTTAAGATTTGACTTGTCGTTGATTTCAAACTATAGGGTCTGTGGTGTTAATTTTCCATTAACTTAAATTAATACTATTTGGTTATACCAATTCTTTCTTGATTAGGTCATACCACGGACAATACTTATGTACATGATCTAGTGCGAATCTAATTCAATTTTGCATGTGTATATGAAATATTTTATTAAAATTTATCGGAGAAAGGAAAACCAAAGTATGCATTGTGCTTGAAACTAATAAAAAAATTTTAATTATTATGTTTTATTCTAGCTTTTTAGTTAAAACCTTTCCTACTAGAAAAAAAAAAGAAAATAATAAATTTTGAGAAGTGGTACAAGTTATATACATAAATCAATACATAAATACAATTTTATTTCTAATTTAATAACATATATTTTAAAATAACATTCAAGAATAAATATGTTCTAACCTAAATAAATAATATCTTATTGATAAGAGCATAACTTTATAACATTGCATCAAATTTATTAGTAAGGTAAGCTTTGAAGAAATTGACGTTATTTCATTGTTAATATAATTTTATTTTTGGTATAATTTTATATTAACAATGAAATAACCCCAATTTTTTTTAATAACCTCAATTTTGTTTTTACAAAAATGAATATTTAGGTAGTCATATTCTAGTTATATTTAGTTAAATTACCAATAATTTTAAAATTTTAAATCATTTAAATGAGGTTAACTTAATTACTTATATATTTTTTTAATGTGTTTTTTGCGTACACATTCATTTATTTTATCATAAATATTTGAATTTTGAATAAAATTAAAATGACATAAAATATATTTAAATTCAAGATCTTTGAAATTAATATTAATATAATCAATTAGACATTTCAAAACATATTTATTAGAGTAATTATCAATATTAATTCTGAAGGATAGAAGTCTTTTTAACTGACACATTAAACTTTTACTTTTATTATTTAACACTTCAAAGTTTGAGTTGTTAGCAATAGACACCATTACCGTTAAAAAATCTGTTAAATGACCTCACTTTTCGTAATGGAAAACAAGTATTAGCTGCAAAATGGGTATTTTTCGCAACTTAAATGTGTTTTCCAGTACGCAAAGTAAGTCATATTATAAGGAAACATGGCCGCAGAATCAATGGTGTCTGCAGAAACAATAGTATTCACCATTTAATGGATCTATTAATGGTGAATGTGTCTGTTTTTAATATTTCAAACTTTGAGATATTAGATAACAAAAGTAAAAGTTCAAGGTCTCAATTAAAAAGACCTCATATTTTAGAGTTAATATTGATAATTACTTTATTTATTAATATAACATATTTGTCGTGATAAAGAGTTAGACAATTAGGACTTTATGAAAACCAAATTTCTCTTAAGAATTAGTGGAACATAAATTTAAGAATGCATCTTTCTATCGGTAAGAATGAATGGAAAGAAAAGTTCAAGTCAACTTCAAGAATTTTAATGAGTCAAGAGTCTACGTTCTATGTGGAAGAAAGACAAAAATCAATTAATTTAAATTTACCCATAAATTATTTAAGGTTTTATTAACTTATATTTATTCTTGAAAAATTCCGTATTAAATAATTTAAAAAAAAAACTAAGTTTTAAAAAGGTTAAAAATCAAAATAACTCCTAAATTATTGAAGTTATCACAAATTAAGCCATAAATTATATTTTAAGAAAGTGACTTTTCAAATTCTCCGTCACCACTCACCAAACTGGCCCTTACCGTTATCAGAAGAAAAAGACAAATATGTCCTAGACATAGTCGCGACTCTGAAGAAGACAAACGCAAGAACACCAACAGTCTAACATCCTTGAACACAAATAATCTTAAACACGGCAGAATTTTGTCTGGTTTCTTCGAGGCTTTCTCTTTTGAGTTTGTATCGCACTGTTCTTTCTCATCAACTTCACCATTTTCAAATTTTATGGCCGGTCGGATGTTTTCTGTTTCCAAGTCTGCTGACTCGTCTTCATTTTCAAGTGTTTCTTCGGTCACTTTTCCTTCGACTGTAAAAATGGCGGATTCAGACTGTTTTTCGGTAGCCATAGAATTGGTAAACAAGAAAACAGAGCAAATAAGCGGTTTTAAGAGATGAGAAAAAGAAAGATCGACCCATGAATTCTTTCACCATGCCTACAAGTGGGTCGCCCTCAGATTAGTCTCTGCTTCATTAACAATTAAAATCTCTTGTTTACAGGCACCCTAAAATTGCAGACAAGAAAGAAAACAAAGCGCAGAAGTTGAATTCCATAATTTTATCTTTAAAAAAGAGTCTATAATAATATCGTTACATAAATAATGGCTACCTTCCCTTAAATATCATTTAATTATTATTCAAAAATCAAGGAGCTAACAGCACCATTAAATGTTATTTAATTATGTTAATTAATTATTTATTTATTTTCACTTACAGTGACACGTGACGGTGCACCAACTGACTCAACGACGTCGTTTAAAGTTCATGAACCAACTAGTATGCTAAAGAGCAACCATCTCTCTGTCCTCTCTCTATTATCTCCATTGTCAGTTCCCTTCTGCTTTTTTTCCCCTTGAAGAAGCTCTCGTTTTCTCTACTTGTCATTCATGTCGGTATGTTGTTCACTGTCTGAACGGAATTAAATAGTTTACAAATCTCATATATTTCCGGTTGGTTTTCCGGTGTTCATTCGTTTTTTTTCGATAAGTTCTCCGATCTTTTGGTGCCCTCGTTGGTATTGTTTTACTTTCTTCTCCCAGATGAATCAGCTGAATCAGTTTTAGTTTTTTTCCCCCTTTTGGGTTGGGTATGGATTTAACCCTTTGTTTATTCCAATTTGGCCGTAGGATAATTTATTATAATCATGGTCATTCACTTGGGTAGAAATTTGGGTTTTCTGTTTTTCTTTTTGAAGTTTATTTTGTTGTTCTACTTCTACCCATATAATTTGATTGTGTTGGACTTAGTTAAATTTAGTTTTTACAAGGAAATAGATTTTGTAGTGCTTTATTCACTTTTCGACGTCGAAGATTACTCAGTACTTGTATGAATACGCTGAGGATGTGTCAGCTAATAACGTCGCGGGACTTTATTTTGTTTGAAATTATGAAGATCAAGCTCCATTCATTGATGAAATGATGATAACTGGTGATATAATTGAGTTACTTTATGAAGCTGAATAAACTAAGTTCATTAATTCCAATAAGGGTTTTCATTCATTTGAGATGAGTGCGAAAGCACTATTCTTTCTTTTTCCATTTTTTTAGGTTGTGTTCTTCAATTTTGGTTGGAGGATTTCGCATTTTTTCTAGTCATGTCTCTTTATTTGTAGAAAAGAAACTTTTTATGGCAACAACTGTGAGACAGCATTAACTTTTAGGATTTGCAATCAAACATCTTAAAAACAAGTTCCATTTGATTACAGCGTTGAATGTATCTTCTTCGTTATGATAGGAGAAAGGGCAGGCACTTCCAAAATTTGGTGACTGGGATGTCAATGATCCTTCTTCAGCTGAGGGATTTACAGTGATCTTTGACAAGGCTAGGGATGAGAAGAAAACTGGTTTAAAGCCTGACTCTCCTGTAAGGGTTGATCATCAGATCAAGCATGGAGTGGATCTTAGCAAGCCTCACTCTGTAATATCTTACCAATGACTTTCTTTTCGTTTTTTATTTACGAGATTTTTAAAATATCTGAACCATTTATCCCACTTTTCCGGCACCTTGCTCGGCATAACTATGGTCAATTATAAGAATACATAGAATCATATTTGGTAATTTGAAACTTACAACTTGCTTTGTCTTTAAATGATTTTTTTTACACTAATAACAGAATTACTCATGCAATTGACATGGCTGTCTTTGTTATTCCTTAAAGAGAGACTAGGCAGTTGTAATTATTTGGCAATGTAGGATCGACCTGGCACTTACTCGATTAAACGGAGGCAAACCAAGTGGAATCTTAACTTGATTGCTACCATTTGAGCATTTATATTTGCATGCTGATTCTATTTACTCCTATTTGTTTCTCATGTGGAAAACTCCTTTTTCTTGCAGAAGAAATGGTTTTGCTGCATGTCTTGACTAGATCTATGCAATGCTCAAGTGAGGATCATCCGCGCTTCAGGCATTGTCAGTGATGGGTGCTTCTAAATTTGAATTTGTGATGCAAAACTAAATCGTGGTGCGACAAGTCGCGAAAGGGGGCCAAAAAAAATTATGTTTTGGCATAAAAACTGTGGTGGTTCATAAGTAGAAACAGAGTTATCCCGTTCAGTCTTTTGTGTATGCGTTTCTTTTATTGTGAGCTGTTGAACTTCCCTTGGCTTCCAAGTCTTTGCTGTCTGTATTGATCAACTAATACTAGTACTGTGAAATGAAGTTTCTGTATTTTCTCATTTCATTTTCATATTTTGATCAGCTTCTTCTTTTCCAGTTCTTTTTAAATGTTTGTGAAAAAGAAAGCAGTCTTATATTTGACTCTTTGAAAAGATGGAAATCCATTTGATCAATTGATCACATTTCTCTTTCTATTATCTCAGAATAAACTCTTAAGATTCAAATGTGTATTTGGAGTTTCTACATTCTATATTTCTGGCGTCTTAGAACAAATATTTTTTCAGAAAATATTCATCGCGGTATCATAGAATTGAGTTGTCAATCATGGAAAATCTTCTTCTCGGTTACATTTTTGAACGAAAATTGTTACGCGGTAGCTATTGATAAAATGATAAACTTCTTGTAGGATTAGGTATGCTAGAAGAAGGTAAGGGAAGAGGGAGTTAGTTAAATAACTAACTCAGTACTTACTGTTTTAACAGTTAGGGAAATAAATAACAGAAGGAAAGGGCAATAAGGAGGGAGTGAGGATCTGGGAAATTACTTGGTGTATTAGTGTGCTATAACAGTGGACTACAACAGTTTGTAATCTTTTTTTTTCAGAATTGAATAAAGAAATAGATCTTACCAATTTGGTATTAGAGCGGTTCAATTCTTTGGGGTGAGATAATCACGAGGTCGGAAGCGTAGAAGGAGAACTCAATGGAGTGGCAGAGAGAGGTTGTTGGGCTTTAAGAAAAAATGGAGAAAATGTCTACGATGGAGCACAACATGGTACAAATTCAAGAGCAGATAGGTCAGATATTAACTTGATTGGATGAAAAACATTTGACAGCAAAGTCCATGGAATTGCCAAGAAATATGTCTGCAGAACAGAATGCCAAAGATAACGATGGGAGGCAATTTTTGAATGGTTATTTTTTTTTTGCAAAAATTGGAGCTACCGGTTTTTAGCTGGGTGGATCCAGAGGGGTGGTTGTTTAAAGCCAAACGATATTTCAACATAAATCGTTTGACAGAAGGAGAAAACCTCGAAGCAGCGATGGTTTGCTTCGAAGGTTCGGTTCTGGCTTGATACCAATGGGAAAGCAGTGCGCGACCATTTCGAAGTTGGATTATTTTAAAGAAGAGAATGATGGATAGATTTACCCATTCAAGGACATGGAGTGGCTGTGAGCACCTATTATCGTTAAAACAAGAATTGTGGAAGAATATCGAACTGAATTTGAGTATATAGTTTTGAACCTGTTGGGAATATCTGATGAAGTGTTGTTAAGTACTTTCTATAATGGCTTAAAAAATGAAATCAAAGGTGATGTACGTCTGATGAGGCTAATGGGATTAATGGATTTAACGCAGTCTTCACAAGTAGTAGAAGACAAGAATTTACTACTTAAACTATAAAGGTATGGTGGAAGTAAGTTTGCAGAGATGTCGTGTACAGAGAAACCTAATTGGAATTTGTTTTCTAGTAGTAGAATCATGCCAAGAGACAATTCAGTAATACAACCAATGACCAAAATTAGTGAAATGAATAGGAGAAAATTAACGGATGTAGAGATCAAAATGAAGAGGGAAAAAGACATCTGTTTCAAATGTGATGAAAGGTATACAGTAAGCTATCATTGCAAGAAGAAAACATTGTTGGTGTTGCTGGTGTTGATGCTGCAGGATGAAAATGAGATAGACTTAAGAAATGAAGTAACGCAGAATTATACATCAAATGATAATGGAATTACTCCTGATCAGGTGGAGCTATCCTTGAATTATGTTATTGCGTTAACTAGTCCACAGTCAATGTGTCTATAGGGCAGCGTTAAGAAAAGAAAGGTTATAGTTCTAGTTGATTGCGAGGCAACTCATAACTTCATTACTAACTAGTTGGTGGAAGATCTTTAGCTGCCAATTACTTCTACGATAACATATAATATTCAAACGGGAAATGAGAAGCCATTCAAGGCAGCGACATTTGTAATGAATTTCTAGAGTTACTCGAACTGAAAGTATTAGAAGAATTTTTATCGATAGATCGTGATTCTTGGTATGCAATGGCTGGAGTCATTGGGGGATATGAATGTGAACTGGAAAATACTAACCATGATATGCAAATTAGGAGACTGGTTGGTGAGTATAAAGGGAAATCCGAGCCTCTGTAAAACTAAGATTTCGATGAAGGCCATGATTAAAGCAGTAAGAAAGGAAAGGCAGAGACTACTGGTTGAATTGTGTAACATGGAGAAAGTTTCTGCGACGGAACACGCAGAGTAGAACAAGGAATTAGAGGAACTATTACAGCTCTTTGAACATGTATTCAATCTTCCCAAGGGATTACCTCCTGCTAGAAGTTGTGATCATGCTATAATATTAAAAGGAGTTTCACCTATCAATATACGGTCGTATAGATACACGGTGGTATAAAAAGATGAGATTGAAAAAATGATTTGGGAAATGTTAGATGCCGGTATTATCCAACCAAACTCATGCCCTTTGTCTAGTCCAATTATCTCAGTTAAAAAAAGGATAATAGTAAGTGGTTTTGTGTAGACTATAGAGCTTTGAATAGCGAAACAATCAAAAACCGTTTTCTTATTCTAGTAATGGATGAGCTAATTGATGAATTGAATGAGGCACATATTTTCACTAAGTTATTTTTGAAGTCGGGTTATCATCAAATCTGAGTACACCAAGAAGATGTCCACAAAACAACTTTTAGAACACAAGAAGACCATTATGAATTCTTAGTGATGCCTTTCGGCCTCACTAATTGTAGCAGTTCGCCCTGTGAAGGCCAGGAATGACCCAAGTGTAGGTCCGACTCATATCAATGGGGATGCACAATCCCACATCGCTTGGGAGAGTAGAAAATACATGGTTTATAAGTAAGGTTCCCCTCTCTACCTAGTACAGCGCATTTTGGGCTAACCCTAAGAATAAAACCTTGCGGGTTTTGGCCCAAAGCAGACAATATTGTACTGGAAGCACTGAGGAACGTTACAAATGGTACTAGAGTGAAATCTCAAGTGGAAGTGTGGCTGATGAGGACGTTGAGTCCCTAAGGGGGGACATTGTAGCTAGGACTGGGCAGAAACCGACGGAACCGAGAACCGGAACCGGAACTGAGGTCGGTTCCGGGTTCGGTTCTGGTTCTCGGTTCCACAAATGACATTTCAAAACGGGTTCGGTTCCTTGATTAAAGGTGGGTTCGGTTCTCGGTTCCAGGGGTTAAAGTACCGAGAACCGACTATTTTACCCTAAAATCAGAAATTCTGATTCATAGCCCTACCCTCCCCGACCCCGACTCCCCGATTCTGATTCAGAGCCCTACCCGATTCTGAGAGACGACGAGTGACGACTGCGATCAAAGAACAGAAAGACAACTGCAATTGAAAGCTAAGAGACGACGACTGGTCGACTGCGACGAGGATTGAGAAGGTACGCCGAACACTATGAAGCTGCGAGCCTGCGAGCGACGAACACCGTGAAGCCGAGCCATTGCAACTGCAATTACACAGGGTATTGTCTACTTTGATTGATCTGCTTCTCTAATTCTGAATATTGTACTGCTCCTCTAATTACACAGAATGAATATGTAATGCAATTTTACAAATTGCTCTCTGTAATATTGTTAACCTAATGACTGTTGAAAGGCGATAGCCATCTGTAAAGCAATCTGTAATGTGCAATCTGTAAATGCAAATTACAGATTGCAATCTGTAATGCAATCATTTACAGATTGCAATTTACAGATTGCAATCTGTAAATGCAAATTGCATTACAGATTTGCAATCTGTAATGCCATGTCCTGTTTTATTTGGGTTGGTTCCTGTTCTATTTTGGATAGAAATGTTGAAAATTCATTTTGAATCTGTTGCTCTGTTGGACTTGGACAATTGTTGTGTTTAAACTCTGCTGTTATTGAAAATCAGAATTTGGAAATAGGTTCTCGGTATCGAAAATCAGAAATTTGGGAAACAGGTAAACAACCGTTCTCGGAACCGAGAACCGCCGGTTCCGGACCCGGAACCGAGAATCGCCGGTTCAGGACCCGGAACCGACCTCGGTTCTGGGTTCGGTTCTGGTACCCATCTGTTCCGGGTTCGGTACCGGCTCCCCGGAACCGAGAACCGATTATTCGGTTCCGGACGGTCCGGAACCGGACCCGAACCCGAAATGCCCAGTCCTAATTGTAGCAGCACGCCCTGTGAAGGCCAGGAATGACCCAGGTGTGGGTTCGACCCATAACAGTGGGGGTGCACAATCCCACATCGCTTGGGAGAATAGAAAGTGCATGATTTATAAGTAGGGTTCCCCTCCCTATTTAGTACAACGCGTTTTGGGTTAACCCCAAGAACAAAACCGTACAGGTTTCGGCCCAAAACAGACAATATTATACTGGAAGCACTGAGAGACGTTACACTAATGCATCTTCTACCTTCCGTTCCTTGATGAATAAGGTATTTCACCAATTTCTTAGAAAGTTTATATTGATGTTTTTTATGACATTTTAGGATATAGTTCTTCAATGGCGGAGCATTTAGAACACATCAAAGCAATTCTACAAACTCTATCAGTGCACCAGCTTTATGTTAACAGAAAGAAGTGTTCTTTTGCTCAACGAGAATTAGAATATTTGAGCTATATCATTTCGAGAAAAGGTGTGACAGCTGACCCTTCTAAAATTTTTGCCATATTTGTAACGACTTGGTTTTTCTTACGTTTAAAATCGCGTGAAATTTAAAATTTTTCTTTTATAAAAACAACGAAAGAATAACTGAATAAAACACTTTACGAATTAAAACATATTTATCAAATCATATAAATAAACTTCTTATCTTTTACAATTTAAATACATTTATAAAGCCTTTACAAACCATTTCTTTTACGTCCATTAGCCTAGCTAGCCATAAGATCCGCGCATGCAAATCTTTCGTCAACTACTCCTTAATCTATTCTCGTACATATACCTACATCATGTGAAAAACAGTGAGCCTAACGCTCAGCAATGAATAGAAATGCAATATGATACATGTATATGTTTGATTATGTCAGAAAGGAATCCATCCAATCTGTCTTTTACTCATAGTCTTATATCATTAAACTTATACATTGAGCTGAGACATTGAGAATATTTCCCACAAGGAGAATAGCTTTTGGCCGGAAACTAAACCTCGGCAAACAGACTCACACATCCAGATGAGGGAAGGGTATAACGCATCCCGATGAGGGAAGAGTATAATCTCTAGTCTACTAGTTAGAGTCCGAACTACCTCCCCAACTCTCAATTCCCATTACATTCATTTAATCTGGTTTATCTCATGCAATGCACGTGAATACCAACCTCATGGTATCCCTAATTGTTTCTATCATCATGATGCATGTCAATGCAATACAATACCAATAACAGCAATATAATATATGTGGAAGCAGGCAAGTATACAACATGGAATACATACAAGAAAAACAACATGGAATAAATAAAGGAAAAACAGCATGGAATAAACATAAGAAAAACAGGCAGAAACATCACAGTGAATACCATTCTTTCTTTTTCAGCTATAGGTCATATTACTCTTAAGTCTTTCTCTTCAACCATTCCTTTCTTTATAACGGATATGTTCTTTTGACAATAACAAACTAAATGCACAGAGCCAATTAGTCAACAACCAAATAAAGAAGCAGAAATATTCAAATAGAACAATCATCTCAATAATATAGGAAATTAAACTAGGCAGAAACATGTATCAAAACACAACAGAGATAAAATAGGCAACTAACAACATATAGTTAAACTAACAATTAATAATCGAGAGCTCACTAGGCAGAGGGTAGTGTCTTTTCAACTTACAGATTATGCATTAAGTAACAAAGAGCTAAACTAAGCAGGAAATTCAAGAAACATAACAACTTAAACACACAAACTCTAGTCCTATGATATAGGCCTCCACTGTCCAAACACATGCACTATTCTTTACCTTGTATCCGTAGCAGGTATAGCACTTTCTTCCACTTCCCTTAACACCTGCACAATACCTTCACAATTAAAAATATTTAATCATTAATTATCGCCCAATAAGAACCTCAGCCTTGATACCCTCCTTTCCCATCCATTTTGTAACAGAACATTATAATCTAAATACACTAAATCACTTTACAGTTTCCATTAGCACAGACTGTAACGACCCGGATTTTCATAAATCCTTTAAAATACGTAAAAATTTAAATTTTCTTTTTGAAAATAAATCAGAGTGCGTCTAACCGGATCGCTACCAACTCTTTCGTAAAACTCAGTATAAAATCACATTTATTAAACTTATGCGGAAGCGTGAAATCAAAACCATTAATGTAAAACGTTTGCAGAAGCATAGATACAATTCAACTAAAGAAACCAAAACATCTAAATACGATTTATTACATCTTCACTCAATTAAAACAGTTTCTCTTTTACCCTTTTTATATTTAGCCAGCCGTGAGCATCCCTCGAGTGTGCAAATCCATCATCCTTGTATGCTAATGTTTGTTCTTTATCTTTCATTACTAGTAGTCCGTGCAATCATCTACGTACAGTACCTACACCACAAGCAACTGTAAGTCTAAAAAGACTTAGTAAGGAAAAAGGGAAATACAATTATGCTTATGACTCTCTTTAGTTCATTTGAAATGGGGGCCACCCAAACCAATTCTTTCATTTACGTTTCCTTTCTTTCTTTCCTTTCTTTCTTTCTTTCTTTCATTTCTTTCTTTCTTTCATTTCTTTCTTTCCTTTCTTTACTCGTACTTCGAGCTGGAGATTGGAGGATTTCCTTTGTGATGGAATAGTGATCGAATCTAACCTTTTACTTGCCACTAGAACTCCGGTACCCTATGTGGGAGGGGCTTCGGCTAGTTGCAGACTAGACCCGCTACCCATCCGCCCTCCAACTCCCTTTTCTTTTCATTCATTTCCTTTGGTCTTTTCATTATCATTTTTCCTCACCATGCATGTGAGCACTACCCCTTTGGAGTACTCCCTACTTGGTTTCTATTAATATGATGCATGAACATACACTATCAACCTAGCATAATGCATATAACATAACTTTAATAATTGCAGGGCACACATAAGCAATTGAAAACAAAACTGTAATGGAAGCACATATAATTGAACGTACAGGTAAAATGAAGTAACTGAATAGCAGGAATTGAAACGCAATACAATGAAGACAACCGCTACTAGAACCATGCACAACAAGAAGCATTCGTAATATTAAATTACAGAAAGTAACATACTAATTATCCTAGTTAACTTCTTAGTCCATTTACATGCTTCTTACATTTATGTTTCTAAGTCATTATTCTAATAATTTATCCTATTAAATTATCATGCTCATACAACTTACTTAACATTTAATCGGGCAAGAATAACAGAGAAACATAATGCGTAAGGAAAGGAAAACAATACTACACAGGAAGTAAACATCCAAGATTAGCATAGAACTCTTAACTCTTTTATCGTTCATTTGCTCATTCTTCATCTATTAAACATTTTCCACAACCTTATCTAACCATGAAGGAACTATAACGAGATATCCACACAACACTAATAAATAACAGAGTTGGCCCTAACGAAACATCACATAGCAATGAAAACAAAGAAACAAAGTATCATTCAAAGGAATAATATCACAGAGCATAAATCTACACTATCGTTAACTAAGGGAGCATTTCACAACAATTAACCTACTAAATCAACTAGTGGTAACAATCAACTAACATTAAACATAAGCATTAAACTAACATTAACACTAAACTCACTCACCCATACTTGTGGTGTAGGGCCTCAATGGCCAAAACAATCCTTAATCCTTACCTCAATTGTTTACTGCGTAATCACACTTCATCGTTATCCTTCTTGTCCTTTTTGATACCTTCACAATTTAGAACATTTAATCATTAATACCAATTCTTTCATAACGATTTATACGGCTCAATAACACGTTGGAGCTTTAACGCTCACAACTTACAATATCAACCCAATCTATACTCATATTCTTTATACATTCACTTAATATGACCTGACCTCATAAAACCAAATCCAACAAAAATCAATGAACTGTAAATCTATTAGATTTTTCCATTTACGTAATACCTTCCATTCGAAAAGCCTATAAACCAAGCAGTGATTCAATCTTCCTTGATGTCCAATAATGCAGTAAACAATAAAAGGGCAGAACATAACTCAACCACAAGGCAGAAATCTCCAACAAAAAATCCTTAACAGTGAACCATTTCCAGCATACCAGACCAAAATCCAACTACAGGGCATAATTCATACATTCGTCCTTCAAAAATCTATCCAAAATACTAAACTCAATGTAACAGCAGACCACTAACTGTTAGAAGGGGAATTTCGTTACCTGAGGAACAAAGAACAGCCAACCCGACCAATTCCAGCTTATACTTGGACTCCCTCTCGGCCTAACACTCTTCCTCTTAGCTTCCCTCTGTGTTTGCTTCAATTGTTGCCGGAGATCACACCTGCGAAGGTCCCGAACGAAGCCATCTGCCAGAATCGAAACCCCTAGCGAACCGAAGCTCCCTTGCCATCGTCAATCTGCCGGATTCCGTCTCCCAAATCGTCGCTCGCCGCTGCTCGCCAGACCGGAAACAAATCTGAGCCGAACTCGCAGACCTCGTCGCCGACCGTTTGCCTGCATCAATCGTCGCCGTATGACCGGGACGAACCCGAGCTGCTCCGTTCGCTGTTCCGTCGTCACCGATCGACGCCGCGATCTTCCTCCCGATCGCTTCACCAGCAGCTCGTCGCTGGTCTGCCGTCGCACCGTCGCTGCTCGATCGTCGTCAATCGGCCATCGCTCGCTGTCAATCTTTCGGTTTCCCCCTCTCTCGCACGGTTTCCCCCTCTCTCGCACGATCTCCCTGCAGAATGGCCTCTCGGCCATTCTTCTATTTTTTTTTTTTTATTATTTTTTTTTTTATAATTTAATTAATCCATAACAATTAAATTAATTCTAATAAAACAAATTTAATTTCATTAATTTTTTATTGATTTAATTATAGTACATCCTTTTCAATTTTAAATGAAATTCTTATAAATATTTTCTTCGTAATATCCCGATAATTAGATAACTATCTAGTTATCAAATTATCGGGATGTTACACAGACCAACAAGGCAGTAACCAATCCACAACACACACCTCACTTCAATGGTTTCACCCTGCAATAGCATTGCAACATATCTTCTTTCAATATCTAACAATCACAGAGAATACAAAACCACTTCAACCGAGGTTGACAACAACATTTCAGCAATTACCCAAACTTCCATCCATATACATCTTACAGGCATTAGGATAAATAACCAAAGTAGATAACCCATTAATATCCTTCACAGAACCAAGCAACAGTAATTAATGGAGAGTAATAGCCAACAACAGAGCATGCATTTATCGAAGCATCAAATGACAGAACACAATCCCCTTCAAACTTCATGCTAATCACATAGTCCATCAAATCAATTAGGGAGAAGTCCAAATACCTGAAGATCAAAGGGACCCAAGAGTAGGAACTCCTCCTTCGTCTCTATTATTTTCTTCTGTCGCAACTCCTTTCTCTCTTCCACTTCACGGCCCACAGCGCACTCACACCCTCTGTCTATTTTTTCTTCTCTCTCAGTCTCTTCCTCTCTTCTTCTTTTCCTATTCTTCTTCCCTTCAGAAAGGCCACTTCTCCTCTCCCTCACTTTCTCTTCTTTCTCTTTTCCTCTCGACTCACGATTTCCCCAGAGAGTAGTCTCATTCTTTCTCTCCTCTCTGTCTCTATTTCTTTTCTTTAGATTTTTCTTCAGAGATAATCGTCCCATATAAGCTTCTCAACAATCCTCATGTCTCACCTAACACCTCCTATATTATGTCATTAGTAAACTGGGATGCATGGAAGAATCTAGAAAACTTTCGCCTCGGGATTATATGATGTGCCACATTTTCATGTGAGACCGGTCGACAACTACAGTCGACCGGTACTCACCTGTTGACCGCTCCCATGTTATCACTGTATCGTTTGGTCCTACACGAATCATGCTTCTGACGTGTTTCCTTCCTTTTTTGGTCGAGTATCTGGACCGCTCCATTGATCGATCACTCAACTGAAATCCCCAAATTACAATTTGTAATGCATTTCGGTCGAGCATCTCGACCGTGCCCTTTATCGCGGCCTTGATCGAAACACCACTGCTTCTCTCTCTCCCCTTTGTCTTCACTAAATCAATAAAATCTTAAATAATACTTCTCTAATTAACCCTAATTATCTTCTAACAAATCTTCTAAACCATAATCCACCAATTATCTCTAATAATTATCCAAACATTCCTATTACACCCAATTAATTTCCTAATTATCTTTACTGAATTTTGTTATGGGAAATCAGGGTATTACAATATTAGAGTAGAAGTCTCCAACATCTATGAGGCAGCTAGGCGGATTTCTCTGATTAACAGGTTACTATAGCAAATTTGTTTCGGGCTATGGAAGTATTGTGTTGCCCTTGATAGAACAACTTAAAAAAGACAGGTTATGTTGGTCTAAGGAAGCTGAGATGGCTTTTTAGAGTTTGAAAGATGCCATGAGTTCTTTGCCCGTGTTGGCAATACCGAATTTTAAGGAAACATTTGTAGTTGAAACAGATGCATCTGGTGTGGTAGCATGTGCTGTAATCATGTAAAATTAAAGGTCAATTGCCTATTTCAGTTAGCAATTGTCAAAACAGAAAAGGTTGAAATCGGCGTATGAAAGAGAATTAATGGCAATAGTTATGGTAGTGCAGAAATGGAGGCCTCACTTGCTAGGTATCTATTTTATAGTTCACACTAATAAAAAAAGTCTAAAATTTTTGCCAAACAAAGAATGGTGGCTGTCGAACACCAAAAAATGGTTTACCAAATTGTTGGGTTATGATTATGAAGTTCAACCAGGGTGTGAGAATACAATAGCAAATGCTTTATCATGAAAAGATGAAAGTCGGAAGGAAGAAATAGCTTTATCAGCACTTTTGTGCCAAGGAATAATTAATCAGACTAAGCTGGAATTGGAAATTAAAGATGATGACAAGTTGAATACTATTAAGGAACAACTATTCTTAACAGGTAGCGCGCCACCGGGATATATGATTATCAATTGTTTTATAAGAACTAGAAGGTTATTTGAAGTCGATTGAAATTCATGCCGCAGATTTTATTCCTATTTCATTCTAGCCTAGTGGGTGGTAATGGGGGAATTATTAAAACATTTAGACACATTGCAGGTGAATTGTATTGGATTGGTATGAGGCGAGACATCAAGCGGTTCTTTAATTGTTGCGTGGTATGCCAAAGAAACAAGAATGAGGCTTCCTCACTAGTAGGTTCACTCCAACCCTAATCCATTCCTCAAGATGTGTGGGAGGACGTTTCAATGGATTTCATCAAGAAGCTGTCAAAATCGAATGGAAGGGATACAATTTTTGTTATGGTCGACCAATTAAGCAAGTATGCTCATTTCATCGGATTAAGCCACCCTTACAATGCTAGGATAGTGGCTATTGCATTTTTTGACAATGTTTTTTGCTTACACGGAATGCCAAAACCCATCGTTTCTGACAGAGATAAGATCTTTGTGAGTAATTTTTTAAAAGAACTATTTCGATTGCATGGAACAACTTTGAAATTCAGCTCAACTTATCATCCACAAATGGACGAACAATCCAAGGTGATTAATTGTATAATTGAAGCATATTTGCGCTGCTTTACAGAAGAGACCAACAACTTGGTTTAAATGGTTGTTGTGGGCTGAATTCTGGTATAATTCTTCCTATCATTCAGCCATTAAAATGTCACCCTTTAAAGCAATTTACAAACGGGATCCACCGTTGATTTTACAGTATGAAACTCAACCTACTTAGGCTATGGATAATCAATTGCAAGAGCGAGATGATATTCTGGAATTGGTAAAGACGAATTGATAAAGACTTAAGTTGTAATGACTATTGTTGCAAACAGAAAACATGGGAATGTGGAATTTTCAAGTTTGACTTAATCTTAAATCTTATAGACAGAGGTCCCTTGCTAAGCCATTACATCTTATGCGATCCCTAAGATATTATGGTTCCTTTTTGATATTGGAGAAAATTGGGAGGGTGAGATATAAGTTGCAGCTTCTGGAGACAGCGAGCATACACCTTGTTTTTCACGTTTCTTTGTTACACGAGGTGAAGGGTAATATATCTACAATTACACCTTTACTTGAAGAATTTTTGCATAACAACAGTTTCCAAGTAGAACAAGAGTTGTTGTTAGATGTTTAAAAGTGGTTAGGGAAATAAATAAATGGGAAAATGACAAATCAACCATTGTACTTTGTGATCAATGACAAGTCAACCACTAAACTATTTTTGCTAACAAAATAACTACTAAACTATGGAAAAAGGTCCCCGCAAACATCACTGTCACGTTTATCGTTAAACGTTTTGACTTTGTTCTGTGGCGGATCGTGTACTGTTCCATCACAGATCATTATTTTTAAAAATAATGTTATAATATTGATGGTCCGCTACAGATTGGGACATGATCCGCCACAGATTAATGATGCTCCGTGGTAAATTGATAATGATCCGCTGCAGATCATTATCCCTCGTTCTGTGTTTTTGTACCCTAGTATATAAACCTCGACTGTCCGCTGTGGTGAGTTCACCGCAAACCACGATATCCTCAGCGAACATTCGTACTCTCAGAACTTCGTTCCACAGTGTTTAATCGATACCAATGGATTCCCGTGCAGCAAAGAAAATGCCGCTCAAAAGGGGGTGGGCCCTCTCAGGCTGAGGCTCGGTCACGGCCAAAAATGACAGACTCAGACCGTGAAAGAAGGCAGATTGCAATCGAGCTCTTCGGTCAGTTACACGGCAATGTACCCGCTACGGTGCAAGGTGAAGCACTCGCGGTTCAAGTTGGACCAGCTACAGTTGACGTTGGAGGACCCACAATTGCCCCTGTTACAGAAGCCAAGGTTGAAGCACAACATCAACCTCAACCTCAACCTCAACCTCATCTTCAACAATGACTGGCAATAGATGCATTGGTCTTTTTCTAACTCGTTATAGCAGGGTTCCACTACTCACTCTTCATGACAGCCAATGCAAAGGAATGGTATGAAGCTGATGTTAAACATCGTTCAATTATTGTTCTAGAAGAGTAGACTTTGAGTCTTGGCTGAGTTGGAAATTGAAGACTTGTTTGAGGAGGCTGGCTTAACCATTTTGTGTCGATTGGGTGGAAGTTACTGTGAGCGGATTGTCAAATTGTTTTATGAAAATTTAGAACTGTCCACCCAACTGTTAGAGGTCCGAACTTACATGTTTGGACGGGATTTGAGAATGACTCCCAGAGACAATAACGTTTTGCTTGGATGTTCGGTGGAGGAACCAAGTGAGCACTACTACCATGTGTCTCGGGAGCCACCTTTCATCAGAAGAGGAGAAGAGTTGACAATGCTTAGATTGTTGTACCGTGATCCCGAGATCGCAACATATAAGAAGCCAAAGTCCAATGACTTGAATGTCATAGCCCAAGTGATCCACATCATCATGACGCACACCATTTTGCCTCAGGATGGACATCGAGCCCATATTAGCTGCATGGATCTCTATCTGCTCGAGAAGGTGTTCCACAGAAAAAAAAAGTGGACATCGGCTTTGTCATTTTGAGTCACATGTACAAGGTGCTCAACAACCTAGCAAAGAGTCTGCCTTTTAATTGACTAATTCAGAAGATTGTTGAGCATTACTAGGTACCAATCTCGAAGAAAGAGCCAAGAATCGAAGAGAAGACCATGGATGTCCACAACAAATTGAAATTGGACCGAATGAGGCTCAACAAAGTTGTATGCAATACTTCATCCAAGCCTGCCTCGAAGAAGCGAGCTACAGTGTCCCAACAGCCACCCCCCCTTAGTTGTATGACCTCCACCCTTTTCAATGGCTCAGCCTACAGCCCCCTCGGAGGAACAACCTCGAACCTCTCGGAGGAACAACCTTCAGCATCGCCTCTGCACCACATGGAGGATGACACTGCATAGCCGATGAATACACCCCCTCCTAAGACATCTCATTTTACTTCGATGTTTAAGGACATGTCCGGCTAGATGCATAGGATGGAGGACCGACTTGTCTAGATAGAGGAGCTCCATCAAATGGGGCTGAACAGAATACAAATGATGGAGGAACACCATCAAATGGAGTTGCCCCAAATGCAAAAAATGAAGGAGCAACGTCAAATGGTGCTCCTTCAAATGCAACAAATGGAGGAGCAATGTCAAATGGTGCTGCTCCAAATGCAAAAAATGGAGGAATGAGCAAAGGAGCACCATAATGCGATGTTGGCAGCATTGCAAAGAATATTGACAGCAGCCTCTCAAGCAGCCCCCGTAGCAACCCCTCAAGCAGCTCCTCCAGCAGCCTCTCCAGCGGCGTCACCATTGTCCTCTTTCGCAATTGAAGCCATAGACTGCTTGTAAGTTACTTAGTTTTTACGCAAACCATTATTTACTTTACTTTATTTGTATGTAATGTAATAATGTGGCTTAAATTTGCAGCACCATTGCCCTTAGAGGCTAACCTTCTCCCATTCCTCCATTGACAGCTGCATCAGATGGATCGCAGCCTCTGCCACTTAAAACTGTGCACATGGTATGTCTTCGATTTGGTTATCTACGTGTCTGCACTTATTCATGCCTTATTAGTCTGACGGTAACTTGTCAATGTTTTTTGTAGCTAGGTGAACTGATAGATTATTTCAAGAAGTATGTTGCTGCAAATATTCGGAAGAACCTAGAGACGTACAGAATTCTTTTAGGAAAGCTGGTAGGCTTTTTCATTTTGGATCATTAAGTGTTTTGGACTGCCTACTTACGAGATTCCACCTGTTGTTTTCATTTTCAGGTCCAGGATGAGTACAACATCACTAAGATTATCTTCCCGAAGCAAGAAGGGACGACAAACACGGTGAGAATTACGGTCTGTTACATTAAGTAGTTCAGAAGATGTTATCTTAGTACTCATCCTTGCTTTGTGTTCTTTGTATGCAGTGCTTTGCGTTGAACGAAGAAGAATATTTAGAGGTTCAACACCAAAAATCGCTAATGACATTAGGGTGGATTCATGTAAGTAAACATCTTGCTTTTCTGGTTTGTCATCATGTTTCACTAGTTCTAACACGTGCTTCCTTTGCATTTTAGTCCCACCCAATTGAACCGTGTTTTATGTCATCCGTTGACCTGCACACTCACTTCTCTTTCTAGCTGTTGCTGCATGAAGCAATTGCGATCGTCGTAGTGCCAACGGACAAAGAGTGATATATATTTTTCCTTGTGTAGATTCATATTATTTTTCGCTTCTATTCATGTGGGCTGAAAGCCAAAGGAAAAAATTAGCATATATTCATGAATATATACGTTTAGCCCTACAAATGGTCCGAGATTGCAAAAGACCGACTTCCACCATCACGATGATGTACTTGCGGAAGGTCTGTTGTTCATCAAAGCATCCAATCTATGCGTGGACCCGCATGAGTCATTTGAGATCACAGATTTGCGGAAGAAGACTCGGAAGAAGGCAACTTAGGGTAGTTGAGATATGTAGGGATACTAACTTTGTTGTACATAACATAAAAAATTCATTCTCTTTATATGTTTACTTAGTGTACTTGGATAATATATGTTTATGTTTATGTTTTGTTTGGTTTACTTGAATAAAATCCTTCTGTTTGGAAAATATATGTTTGGATTTCTGGTTTTGATAAAATCACAAGGGGGATAAACTAAAAACAAAGGAAACTCTTGCAAAATTTGCATTTTTTTGAAAGAGAAATTAACTCAGACCATTTGATTCATCATCAACAAACAACTAACATGTTCTCGAGAATATCATAGTTCACGGTGAGCTAGCTGGACCGCATAGTTGAAATTTGTATACTAGGGCAAAAAAAAGTAGAACGAGGCATAATGATTCACGACAGATCTTTATTAATCTGCCGCAGATCGTTGTCAATTTACTGCAGATCGTAGTCAATTTGCGGTGAATTGTAGTCAATCCGCGGCGAATCGTATTACGATCCACAGGGGATCATCAATACTATAACGTTATTTTTAAAAATAACGATCTGCTGCAGAACAATACATGATCCGCCGCAAATCGAAATCAATGTGTTTAACGCTAAACGTAACAACAACATTTGTAAGGACCTTTTTCTATAGTTCAATGGTTATTTTGTTAGCAAAAATAATTTAATGATTGAGTTGTCATTAATAAAAAAATAGGATGGTTGATTTATGATTTTCCCTAAATAAATAGAAGGGAAATAAGGGGGAGGGAGTGAGGGATCTAGGAAATTACCGGTGTGTTAGTGTGGTAGAACAGTAGACTACTACAGTTTGTAATATTTTTTCTTCAAGAATTGAATAAAGAAATATTTCTTGCCATAACATCGACATGAAAAATAACATTTAGCTTTTGAGTATTTTGTTTAAGTTCTTATGAAGGAAAGTTACACGTGACAGCAGCAACAATTACATTACAGTAAGTTGGCTAGTATATAGGAATAAGACAAGCAACGGCAGCTAAAACCAAGGATTTGAACACAACTGATGTTGGCATTCTCCCTTGGTCTGTTCTGATGAAGAGTGCTTCATAAATTGGAAAGTTGATCAGCACTGTCAGCCCACATAGAATAATTTGCAGAGTCAGCTTGTTCAGAGCTTGAAAATCCATATCCATGGCGACCTTCTTCATTGCCAAAAGGAAAGAAAGAACATTCAGCTCTGCAACAGCTGATATGATCACAAACATGGAGTTTGAGCTTCCAAACTCGATGATTTCCTTCTCATATCTCTTGGTTACTTCCTCTGTAGCTACTTTAGTCGTAATGGCAAACTTCGTTTGAGACAGGCCTAATTGCTTCATAATCGTGTCGGTAAATGCAAACAAAAACGAGCTTGTTCTTCGAATCAGCAACATTCGCTGTAAGTTCCACCATCCCTTTAAATTTTTCCCACAGCTCAGCGCTTCAGCCAAGCTGTAAAAATTCCTGGCCAAGAAGACATATGCAAAGGGTATAAACCATCTGCTTGTCACCTGCACAAAACCACTTTTTTCAAACGCAATTCCTAGAGAGAGAGAGAGAGAGAGAGAGAGAGAGAGAGAGAGAGAGGGAGGTACCTGAGGGAATAAAGAAATGTTGCGGAGAAGGCAAAGAGGAGGAAACACAACATAGAAGAGAGTAGGCAAGGAGAGAGGAGCCCATAAAAGATAGACACAGTAACCCATCTGAGCTAAAAATTTTATCTTTTTGTGGGCATAGATGAAGGGGCAATGCTTTGATAGAAAAATTTGAAACAATCCTTCAGACCACCTCTTGAATTGAACCAGAGAGGTGTCTAATGTTGTTGGAGCCAATCCCAAGAAAGCCCTCTTCTCTGGATTGTAGTAAATTGATTTCCATCCCCTGCATTGGATTGTCAACCCTGTCACTATGTCTTCAACTGGACACCCATATACCAATCCCATCTGCACCATATTCACACCACCATTCTTATCTCAGAGATAGAGGATAGAGAGAGAGAGAGAGAGAGAGAGAGAGAGAGAGAGAGAGAGAGAGACCTCTTTTCCCCAGAGTGTGTTTTTCTCATAGTTACAATCAGCAACAATCTTTGATGCTTCTTCCAATTCAATCACACTTCTTGTTCTTTCTCCTTCGGCTTCAATCTTCATGGGATCTCCTCCGAATTCTATTCCGTACTTTCTTCCGCAAAGACTATCTCTTCGATGGAGACATCCGGTTCCACAGTACAATGCGGCTCCATACCCGCCCAAGCTTGCCAGTTCGATCTTCAACGAAAACCCGAGCATCAAAACATCAGTCACGAAGATTTAAGGGAAAAAACCATAATAGTTTGCATTTACACACATTATCAACATGTAGAGGCTCATTTCCATAGATATCATTCTTGGTGAGATTGCTATATTTCTGAGGAAACTGCACATAGGCTATCTCATGCCCTTTTTTATCGTCCATGAAGAAGCATATTATCTCTCGTATTGTTTCGGGATCATTTGCATACATATCGCAGTCGACGTTCAGGATAAATGGCGCATTGCTTATTTCTGACGACACTCTTATCTGAAAATGGAAAAATTTCGATGTTAACATCGTATTTTCTGCTACTTTGGCTAAGGTAAGAACAGAGAAGACATTACAAACCAGTGCATTCATTGCTCCGGCTTTGAAGTTGTGAGGATGCTCAGGTCGTTTCTCACGTGCCATATACACGAGTTTTGGCAACTGAAGTCCGTCTTCATCGATAAAAGATTCACTCTTTCCATCTGCAATGATCTGAAAAGAAGGAAATGGGTTCATAAGATCTGATTCAGTTCTGAATTATGTTTGACAGGAGAATTAATTACCCGCACGATTGAAGGATGATCCTGTTTTGTTACGCTCTGGTTCCATTCTGAGAATCCTTCATGCTTATCCCTTATCTCTTTTGGTATCTTTCCGGTTTCAGCGGCCGATTCGATCAGGCTTTTCATTTCTTCATACATTTTCTGGGAAAATTTGGCCAGAAAAACTCGGAAAATGATGAATATGAAGTTCAGGCTGCTATTTGCAATTCTTTTTTTCAACATTTCTTATACTCTTCTGAGTGATTTCCGAAGGGTTTCTCGTTCATTAGTTTCATATTTTGAAAATAAAAATTATAATAAAATGAAGGCAAACTACCTTCATAAGCAGCCATTGGTGAGGAGCCTGCTCATTGCCGGAACATTTTGAAAAGTAAGCCTCCGGCGACCTCGGTTCAACCATGAACTTTCTGCAAAAGGGTATCCATTTCTTACAGAAGAAGGACGCTTCCCAGAGAGCGTAAAACGTCAGCTCCGAGCAACCATCGTCTGAAAGATAAACACTCAGTTTCTCCGGCGGATAATCATACGCCATCGCCGACAAAACGGTGTTCATCACCAACGCCGGCGGCTCCATCTTGGGGTCCGCCGTGCATACAAAAACGTCAACGCTCGGTAACTTTTCTCCATATCTGTAGTTTCCACATACATATAGCAAACCATATGAAGCTTAAAAAAATGTTTGCTTTTCCGGCAGTACTCGCCGGACTAAATTAACAAGCTAATAGTTTTCTGAAGTTATGTACCAATAATACGCAGTGTATTTACTATTTTACGCTTGAGTAAAGTAAAATAGACGCAAAGGAGATCATCTCGAATGGGTTTTCTGATTTGACTCTGGTCTGTAAACAGGACGGAGAGAGAGACGGAGAGAGAGAGAGAGAGAGAGAGAGAGAGAGAGAGAGAGAGAGAGAGAACCTGTGGAAGAGGGCCTGTTTGAAAGGGAGGTGAAGAGAGAGATTCCAGCGGACAGACTGGGTGACGATCCAGAAGAAACCAAAACAGAGCTCCGCCATGAACATACCAATCCAAATCCATCGTCCTTCTTCTTTGGTTGGTATGTTGTTCAATCTGTAAACCCATATAAAAAATATTCCCACCAAAACACTCGAAGCAAACGCCTTGTAACCTATCCTCTTCCCTCCTTCTATCCTCTCAAACAGCACACCCTCCTCTGCAACTTTCCCACTTCCCATCTCTCTCTCTCTCTCTCTCTCTCTCAGAATCAACTATCAAACCAGATCCTTTGACCAGTCTTCAATAAATAAGTTTAATAAATGAAAAAACATCTAAGATAACAAGCGTCACCTGTTCACTAATTTGATAATTTTTTATAAGATTTAATAAACGACTTCAGCAAACGAACACAGCACAGACAAAGGTGATGAGTTCTGGAACTTGCCGGTTTAATCTAAGAAAATCCTCAAATTCAAAACTTGTGGTCCAAAGTTAACTGATTTAGTTAAATTTTTACGAAAATCCTCGTAAAATTTTATCCGATGTGTGGGGTTTAGTCCACAAACTGATTGAGATTCTCTTCTTCTCTTTGTTTTTTTTTCTTCATTATCTTGTGGAAATTTGTTCGTATAAACGACAACCCATCATCATTCAAAGGGGAATTGTTTAAAGTATTGATGAATTTAATCTGCTTTTCACATGACTCTGCCTCTGACCTTTCTTCTGAGGCCGTAATCCACCGAAAGAGGTCGAAGATTTTGTTTAATTTCTGCATCGTTCATGTCTGAGTCTGCGGAGATGAGACCTTATCACTTGACTTTTTTGCTAGTTTGCACTTGGATCATGACCTCGGAAGACCCAATCACTCATTTATTATCAGACTCTAAATATATATATATATATAAAACCTACTTGATAAATGGTTTAAAATTGATACAGACCATGTTAAAGCCAAGGTATATGAGTCTACATTTAATTATAATATTTAAACATAACACTATACAAATTTAACATTATTATAGCAAGGAGACCAAAATTTCACAATTTTTGCCTCACATTCTTCAAAAATAGCTAGTAAACAGTTAATTAGCTTGACATGGTCGTTGGATCCAATTAAATAGACTCCCACACTAAATGTTGTCGATGAATTGTTTATCAAGCTGTAGGCACTTATATTTGAGAATGTTAACTATGGCGTCTCTAATTATGGCAGTTATTAAATGAAAGAAAAATAATAAATCATGGTTTCAAGTCAATGACAACTCAATCACTATTAATAAGTTAACCACTAACATATGAAAAAATGACGAATTTATCATCGCAGTCATATTTTTCGTTAAAACGTAGTCGGGACGCCGCGGCGGCTCCTAGGAAACCGCCTTGGCGTCTTGTGTTTTTTTTGGGTAAAAAACTGTTTTAGCGCACTATGGTTTGAGACCGTCACAGTCTGTCTTGTTAGACAAGGTGCTTCCTTCAATTATAATTAAATATGTTTATCCTAATTAATATAAGATATAATCTGGATTAACTTAAAAACTAGGCAATGCTTAGTTGTGTCATTGCCTATTCATTCTAAAAAAAATCACTTTTGTTTTTGTGTGTTGGGTGAAGCAGGTTAAATGGCACTATATGGTTAAATATTATTATTTTTAATTCTTCGGGGCAAAAGAACACCAACTTGTTAAATGGTGTAACAAAATTATAAGTTTTTGTTTTTTTTTAAATGTGGTGGTTGTGATAAGATTGGATCGAGGTGGTTAACATATTAGAGTTTTTAACTGTAAATTTTAGTTTTTTTTTATTTATTCTTGTTTAATTATAAGAAGTAATTATAAATAGAATAAAATGCATATTAATTCTTAAGTTTAGAGTGAAAAACAAGTAAGATGTTAATCTTTATATTTAAATAAATAACTCTCTAAACTTAAAAGTATTAGCAATTAAGTTTTTATTATTAGTGGTGTCATCAAAGAAATCACATATTTGTTATCAATTTTTTTTATTAGGCGATTTCTACAATGATTTTGAAACAACTTCTCTTAGAATAATTTTGACAATTTTAGACGTTAAATTATCCAACTTATTTTGTTTTGAAAATCATAAAAATAATTTATTTGTAGTTGTTTCTATTTAAAAATAGCCCGACAAAAAAAATCACATAACAAAAATATGATTTATTTTATGGTACTGGATAAAGTCTTAATGACTAATATATCTAAGTTGTCTAAGTTATTTATTTAAAAAAATTAAGAAAGTACTTGTTATTTTTGGTTAAGTTTTAGTCCTAATTTATAGTTAATTTATTTTCTTATAATCTTAATTATGATGAACCATTATTTTGTTATGATTAAATGTAAGTGGGAAAAAAGTGAGAAGAAGAGTAAATAAAGTGTTATTTCTTGCATTTCAGTCAATTAAGACAACCAATTAAATTAAGTGTGATAGTGGGTATTGAAAAGCCCCATATTATTTAAGAAAATTAACAAAATAAAAACTATAGTTGAAGATTGGTAGTATAGCAAATTTTGATGAAAATTTACAAACAATTAAAATATTAAACTATGAAAAAAGAACGACGCGAACTTCGCGGTCATGTTTCCTGTCAAAAGACGGTGATGCAAACGCCACAATTTCGTTAACGTTAAGGACTGTCAAACGGAGACGTCTAAGGTAGCAACAATGGATGTCCTTTAACAACGAGGGACGTCTAAGGCTGATCCACGAGGCAAGGCGTCCTCTCTGCCATTGTAAGGGTGAATGATGTCCTTGTTGGCTATTGAATGAAGCGGCATATGTCCTTCAATGACGGTGGATGTCCGGATGGGAGGAGGGGTGCTAGTAGACCAAGAGTCATGCTCATTGGATCGAGGGATGGACAACCAATATGGAGTTAAGCCATCCTCCTAAGATGCTCACGGACGAAGGGTCATGTCCATTGGATCATGGGACGGACGTCCCTCAACGAGGATGGAAGACTAGGATGGACTTAGGTCATCCTCCAAAGGTGCTAGTAGACGTTATGTTGAAGGGGGTCACATGTAAGATGCACACTTTTTTTAATGGGAGCAGACTCCCTCCACTTACGACGGACGTCCCTAAACTTAGAACGGATGCCCTTTAAACCAAAATAGATGTCCCTTGACTTAAGACTATGTCGTTCATGTTGGATCGTGTGTACACCTATAGAGGGAGGGGATCAATTATGTGTGCTAACTTTTTCTTGCGATTTAATTATCTTTAAACCCTAAATGATTTATATAAAATATTAAATTAAACAATCACAAATATAAACACTTATAAAGAGTAGGGATAGAGAGATGACACCAAGTTTGTTCATGTGGTTCGACAACCTCGGCCTACGTCCCCGCTCCAAGTTCCCGACTTGGAGATCCTTAATCACCCAACCTCTCCGGTTGGTGATGATTGACTTCACGGGTGTCAACCAAACCTTTTACAGATTATTCTCATGGCGTCACCCTATGGATTGATCTTCACGAGCATCAATCTTGTCTTTCACCATTTGTGTACAATAAAATAGAAAACTAAAAATTCATAACTCTCCCAAACATAAATTTCAAGTTTGGGAAGGTGAAATCCTGAGTAATTTGTCATTTTTATCGATCGACCATTCCATTTTGGTCGACAGCTTCTTCACATTTCTCACAAATTGGTTGACCTGCTCCAAGCCTTTTGTCAACCTCTTTTGCGTGTTTTGCTCATTTTCATTCTTCTAAGTCCCAAATATCATCATATAAGCTACATGGACTTAGATAAACATGTTAGAGCAACTTAATACTTGTATTAAGAGTATTTCCAATGAATATCAATATAAATATAACGATTAAACAATTAAATATAATCATTCAATAAACAACTTATAATTATAATTAATACATTTATCATCAAAACAAATAAGTCTAATGACACTTAGGCTAACAGATCAGCCCACAATGCATGTTCGTAGATGCTAGTGAATGTCCATTGATGTTGAGAAGTGACATTGTTTAATATTGTGAGACATCCTTTAACTTATCACGGACGTGCCTCGTTGACCTGGAGGTCTATCGAAAGTTGACAGACATCTGTTTTAAGGTAAGGGACGTCCGTCTTAAGCGGAGGGACGTCCATTGTATGTTGAGGGTATTGTTGGACATTTCTTAATGCTAAACGACATTGTTTCTTAGTATTCATATCCTACGGCCGACAGCGGCCTTGGACGCCCATAATCCCATCTTGAGCATCTATTCATATCTACGAATGTCTATCATCTCGAAGAGTTCAATTGATTAGAAGGGTGGATACTATCTTCCTTCATTGGCACAAATGGATTCACTGTGATGTGGACTAGAGATGTAGTTTCTATGGATTTTGCCATTGTTGTATTAGTTTTTATTTGATCATTGTGCTATAGTATAGACACATCTTTTTCGCCTTCCCCAATTATCTAGAGAGAGTTTTTCTCCTAATCGTTGAATTTGTTCAAGAAGCCATTGATGGTTTGATAAAATCCTCCTTCCACAAGCTTAATATCTCTACAAAATGTTTCTTGATAATCCATATCTAAGTTCTTCGTTTTAACCATCCCTTTATCTCCCCCACATAAATTCCTATCAACCCTTTAGCTCGCCTATTTCCATCAACACTTGATCAAATGTCATCGCCATTTGTATTTCTAGTGTGACCAAGAACATACTCAACTTCTTTTAGTTGTCATCCAAGTATTGTTGAAGTATCCAATCCTCATAAACCAGTTGTTCATGTTTGTTGAATGCGTGTTGGCAAGCATTGTAAATTTCTCCATACTGCCTCAAGACGATTCAACTAGAGAAGAAGTAATGATTGTCTATCATACAATTTTTGCCAACGATAAATTGTTTTCTAGTTCTCAACATGCTCACTGTCAGGACCCGGAGGTGGGCCTAACAGAAATGCCTGATCAAGCGACCCGATCCATGAAGAGAACCTGATCGCTCAGCCCAAGGCTAGGTTGTTAGCAGAAGTCTTAATCCAAAAATAATCTCAAAACCCAAAACAAATGGTTTAGAATCTACAGAGTGATCAACAAGAGTTATAAATAGCATAGTGAGAAACAAAGAGAAAATAATATGCAGGAAATAAAGTCATTCAACACCACGACAATTTTAATAAAACTAATACAAGAAAGAAAAATTCTTATCGAGGGCACCAATGAGACTTCAGAATGAAACCTAAATCTGAGGTAACCACACCTCAGACACCATACCATACTACGACAAAGTAAACCTAGGATGGAGGGATCATTGGGGCGAGTAACTAACTCAATAAGGAAATCTATACTAAATGCAATGCATGAGAAAATTAGTTTTATGTTTCTCGGAAAAACATGGTTAAATGTATCTTCTTATCGTACATGAACTTTTTAAATTTCTTTTAAAAACCAATTCATCATTTTATCCAAAAAGAGGACCCATAGACCTTTTGTTAGAAATATAATTAGAGTGCCCTTCGAAAGTCGGACCGTTAAAAACTCTTTTCGTTCTACCCACTCATTATAAAATCTTTTACCAAAATACAGTGGAAGTCAAATCAAGAAACATAGCGGGTTTATCAAAACTTAGCGGAAGCGTAAATAATTGGTTTGGGAGATGAAGACTAAACAATTAAATACAACTTATTTACAACCGTTTTCTCTTTTACTCTCTTTAGTCTAGCCAGCCACAAGTCCCGCATGTGCAAATCCTTCATCCTTGTTTTTTGATCTTGCATTTTTTCCTCTTACAAGTACCTACACCACAAGTAAACTGTAAGTCCAATGACTTAGTAAGAAAAAGAGTTTATGCAATATGTTATGCCTCTCTTTAGTTATTTTGGAATGGGGGTCACCCAAACCAATCTTTCATTTCTTTCTTTGGTTCTTTACTCGTACGTCGAGCTGGAGATTGGAGGACTCATATGGAATGGTATAGTTAATCGGATCTAACCTTTTACTTGCAAATAAGTCCCCGTTCTCGACTAGGGAGGGGGCTTCGCCTAGTTGCAAACTAGATCCGTTACCCATCCGCCCCCCAACTCCCTTTTCTTTTCCCTTTTCTTTTATTTTCTTTCATTCATTCTTTTCCTTCATTTTCTTAACGTTTTCCTCAAATAATGCATGTGAGAGTACCACCCGGTGGCACTCCCTATTGGTTTTTATTAACATGGTGCATAATGACACATTCTCCAAATAACATGATGTATGAACATGACATTAACAATAATTGAATTGCGCATATAAAAGAAAGTAAATGACAATAATTGAATAGCACATGAGAATAAAAGCAAACTGTAATATAATGAAAAACGGCGCATAAAAGAAGGTAACATGCTCAGATTACTATTGATTGATTAAACATGCTCAAATAAGTTGGTTAAACGTACATAGATTGATTAGATTAACCAGTTACATAAGGAAATTACAGCGAACATATAAGGAAATTAAACAGCGAACATTAAGGAAATCAAATAGCAAATCGTGAAGGAATGACAGTAAGGAAATCAAATAGCAAACGTGAAGGAATGACAGTAAGGAAATCACAGGACAATTAACAGTATCATTAGTGCTACACATTCACGCACTAAACATTCATCAGTCATCAATTTTCTATCGTTAAGCATATCTTTTCATATAATATTTGCAGTCAGGAAAATACAGGAAATTAACAACAAAAGAGTTAACATCAACAAATACTAAACATACAATTGTTTTACATTTATTACTCTAGTTAGTTAGTTAATTAAACATGTTTGAGGATAGTCTAGTTAGTTAATTATCCTAGTCAATTAACATGCTAAAGAAAGATTACGATTATTACTCTAGTTACTTATTGTTCTAGGTAGTCATCCTAATCAATTTACATGCTTAAGGAATAATTACAATTATTATCCTAAATGATTAAACATGTTTTTGTTCTAGTTAATTAAGCATACTCAAATTAGTTATCGTTAATTAGTTAATTAGACATACTCAGTGATTAAAAATGCTTTTGTTCTTGTTAATTAAGCATACTCAAATTAGTTATTGTTAATTAGTTAATTAGACATACTCGGATTAAACATGAGCAAATAAGATTACAATTATGATTCTAGGTAGTTATCCTAGTTAATTACATGCTCAAGGAAGCAATCATAACTAGTTAGTTAACATACGCAAATTAATTAACACCGATTAATTAGTTCACATGCTTGGATTAACAAGTTAATTAGTTAAACTATGATAAATTGATGAAGTGGTTAAACATGCTCAAGATTTCTATTATTATTCTAGTAGAATTCTAATTAATTAACATGTTCGAGAAAGATACGATTGTTATTCTAGTTAATTGGACATGCTTGATTTAGAGAGTATATTAACATAATATTAATCCGGAAACTATAACACAAATATATTTAACAATGGTACACTCATCAAGTAAAGAAATAAGCAACATATTCACATACTAAAATTAACATAAGTAAAGGAAATAATAGCTCATTCATGCTTATCGTATAATCACGTGCTCCTCTCTTCAGTTCATCATTCTCTACCAAGGAAATTGACAGGAAAGAATCACAGGAAATTAACTAGAGCTATTATCAAAGGAATTCATAGCCAAGCAATTACAGGAAGAAAATCACAGGGAATTTCATAGAAATGAAATAACACTACACACGCACTCTACTTGTGGGTAGGGTCTTCACTGGCCAAGATACACGCAATTACTTACCTCGAAACTTTATCGCGTACTCATACTTAATCTTTATCTTTCTTTTCGTCAATCTTTATTCTTCTTTTCCTCTTCCAATACCTTCATAATTAATAATCACCAAAATTAATAATGACTCATTAATACTCTCCAATAGCGCAACAACAAAAACCAAAACCAGATAGTAGTACACAACACCTATTATTCTTCTCCTAAACACAGTCCATAGCTCTCCATGTTTCTTAACTTAGCTTTTTAAATAATTGACAGAGAAATAATCCACTTTCCAGCACATAAATCAAACCAACAGAAACTGTAGCGAACCACAAGTGGAACATCAACAGTGGATAAATCCAAACCAACAACAGACAATCACTATTATATCTCCAACAATAGACAACAGAGAGCAATATCCAGTTATTGTCCAAATAAAACCCAAGAGGCAGAAACCAACATATCCAGCAGTGCATAATATCAATTTTATGTTATTCTCTACGATATATCCTTCACAAAATCCATAAAGACAAAGGAGGAACTCCCTTACCAGAAGACACCCGAGAGCACTTCTCTCCATTGCTTTGTCCTCCAATGTCACTTCTCCATTTTCTCTCCTTCTTCTTTCCTCCTTGGCATTCTTCACCACCACAGAGCATTTTGCTCTATCTCTTCTCCATCTCGACGTTTCTAAGTCACCAGAGAAGCACTCTACACACTCGGCCATTCCTTCCTTCCTCTCTACCAATTTCTACTTTATCAGAGAGAGGCATACCATACACCATGCCTCTGCCACAAGCCGTTCCTCGCCATGCCTCTGCTATTCCTCCTTGTCCATGCTGTTAGTTTCCATCAGGGCAGAACCAGAAGAAGAGACCGGTTTGGGTCGAACCGTAATTCGCCCAGCCGATTCCAACCCGAACCACTAACCAGCCATCGACCCGAGGCTGGAATCGCCTCCATCCATCGACCCGATTCCAACCTCCTCTATCAATTCCGTTTCGGCCATCGCTATTCCATCGACGCCGGCTTTGCCAATCACCCGACGCCCACAATCGGCAGAACAACAATGCATGTCGTTTCCCCGACCAGACCTGCAAGCTGCAACCTGAAATCACTCGATGCCAGCTGCTCGCCATTCACCGGATGATGTCTCCCAAGTTTTCGTCTTCCACCTCCGTCTTCGTCTTCTCCTTCTTCATCACTATCTCTCTCCTCTTCTCTGTCCTCTCTCTTGAATGGCCGAAGGCCAAATGAAAAATCTCCCCCTTCCTTATCTTCTTTCGTTTTTCAGAACCGCAGCAATTGGCCTGAATCGGTTCTACTGCACCGGTTCATGTCTTCCTCTCAACAATTAATCCCTTTTATTTCAATTTTCCATTTTAAATTCTAACCTCATTTAATCATTCACTAATTATTCGCTAAATTTATAATTTTAAACAAATCCAATTAATTCAATTATTTAATCATTCTCCTATTATTTAATTTTAATTAATTCCTTAAATTAAAATCTTACGAATATGTCCTTAGTAATACCCTGATAATTATCTAATAAATCCAAATCTCCCCAATTACTTTCAATTATTCTTATTAAATTTTGTTATAAAAAGTCGGGGCATTACAGTTAGGCTTAATTATTTTGATGATGAATGTTTTGATTGAAATTATAAGTTGTTTATTGTATTTGTTCTTAATAGAATAATCATTTTATTTATATTTAGATTTTTTGGAAATACCCTCAATATGGATATTAAGTTGTACTAACATGTGTAACTAAGTCCATGTAGTGAATAGGTATCATATTGGGACTTAGAAATATCAAGGATGGCAAATGAGAGGCGTAATGTCGAGCAGAATGGAAATCTGGTCAACCAAAAACACTCTGCAAAGGCTGCGATCAAGGATGAGGTCGACGAACCAGTCGATGGGAACGACCGAAATATATCACAGTGCACTCCCAAGATTTACGGTCGAAGATGGGGTTGAGTGGACTGACAGAAATTGTACACAGATTGCTCTATGGGTTTTCGGACAAGTAAGCAGTCGATGATGAGGATGAAGTCGACCAAAAAACAACACAGAGAGTAGAGGTGGCTAACAAGCCGAGCCGAGCCGGCCGAGCCTGAAAAAGTCTGGCTCGTAGAGCCTGCCGAGCTTAACGAGCCGAGCCTAAAAATGAAAATTACAATTTCAAATTTAAATAAAAATTTAGCCTTCGACATCTAAATTTTTGAATTCTTCAACTATGTCATCTTCTCATTGTTGATCTCTCGTTACAGCGTCGTTCAAATCCTTCATGCAAATGAGTGCCTCAACGATTTCTGGTGCAAATCTTCCTCGTTTATCATCGTACACACGTCCACCTGCACTAAAAGCAGACTCCGATGCTACTGTAGAGACTGGAGGTGTTAGTAGATCACGTGTCATTCTAAAAAGAATAGGAAATGAAATAGAGTTGACTCTCCACCAAGCCAAAATATCAAAATCCTCGGGGCGAGAAATGTTATGGTAGGTGTTAAGATAAATATCGAGTTCATTTCTTTGTGAATTATAAGAATGAACATTGCTATCTATTTGCTTAAATATATCATACATAAAATCTTGTGGATCTCCACCACAAGCACCACTACTAGAACTAGCATGCATATCATATGAAGGAATTGAACGATTATTAGAATATTTAAATTCATAAGAAGAAAATAAATTATCAATTTCATTTTTTAATTGAGCACCATTAATTGAAGAAGAAATACCTAAATTAGAAGAAATTCTATCAAGCATTATACACACTCCATTTAATTTAAATCTAGGATGCATTATGCATGCAAAACAAAAAATATGAGGTATGTTAAGCCAATATTTTTTAAATTTTCTTTCCATTTTTTCAATTAATGCACAAAATTTGTTTTTTTGTCTATATTTTTTAAAAGTACCAGTTAATTTTATAAAAATTGGGAGAACAAGATGAGTAGTGAGATAATAAATTCCCGAACATTCATTTGTAGCTTCAAAAAATGGTTTTAGAAAATCAAGAAATAAATTAGCAATATCGCAACTATTATGATCAAGAGTAATACATTTTGTTTTTTCACTAATATAAGCACAAATAACTAACCAATATGGCTTAGCATTTTCTAACATTAAATAAGTCGAATTCCACCTTGTATCTACATCGGTTTTTAATTTTCTTGGTTTAAGTTGAGCAGCTTTACAAAATTCTTTATATTCTTGCTGTCGCGTATTAGATGAAGTAATATACGAAATTGCAGATCGAATAGATTCAATATGAAGCGAAATAAGTGACATGCCATCTCGAACAACTAAATTTAAAATATGACAAACACATCTCATATGAAAAAGAGTATTATGAGCCGTATCTAATTGAAATAACCTTTTAAATTCACCAATTGCAACATCGTTAGCAGAAGCATTATCGAGCGTAATACTAAAAATTCTATCTGTAATAACATATTCTTGCAAAATTCCAACAATATATCCATAAATGATAACGCCACTATGTGGATATTCACAACTACGAAATCCTAATATTCTTTTACTTAATTGCCAAGAGTCATCAATAAAATGAGAAGTTACGACAATATATCCTAAAGCATTAGGTGCACTCCATAAATCAGAAGTTATACAAATAGACATAGACGGAGCACTTGAAAAAAACGCAATTAATTCATTTTTCATATTATTATACATTTTAATAATATCACTTCGCGTCGTACTTCTAGGGACTCGTCTAAAACTAGGATTAACATACTCTTTCATAAAATTTTCAAATAACTCGCTATCAAACATAGATAAAGGTGCCTCAGATTGTGATATATATTTTGCTACTCCTTCTCTCTTTATTATGTGAATACATAAAATTGCCACTTCCACTAGCATTTATGAGTGTTTGTGTAGGGTCTCTCACTTGCTCGTGTAAGTGACATTTTGTATAATGCCTACCAAGTGTGCTAGTAGAACTACAGGATTCGTATGCATAATGTTTAATACAATATTTACATTGTGCTCTACTTTCTATTTTTCCACCAATTTTAATATCTTTCATTTCAAAATGATTCCATACATCCGACGTTTTACTTCTTTTTTTTTCTAGGTGACGATGTGGATGCATGTGCCGATGATTGATCAATTGAAATTGTGAGATTATCTTCCCTAATTTCCTCAATATCATCGTTAGTGTCATTAAAAGTGTTAAGCAAAAAATCATGAGGATCCATAATTAAAAAAATTGACTACTGCGAAACAATTAATAATAAAAATGATACCGCACACCAATTACGCAAATAGTATGTAATATTGTAATTGTTGTGACCACCTCGCCCTCCACAAATACGACGAGTCCTACATAAATTGGGAAAAAAAATTTGTTAGTTAATAGTACACATTACACATTACATTAAAAAACATAAAAATGAATAAAATAAAATATACCTTTAAAATGGTGAGAAATATTGAGAGATTGAGAACTTGAGAAATTGCTGAGAAATGTAAGAGATTGAGAGATTGAGAGATTGGGAGGAAGATTTGGTGAAGAATTACAAATAATGGCAGTGGTATTTATAAAAAAAAAATGGAGGGGGAATGGGAGTTACTGGATACTGGATAGGGCCATAACGGACATGAAGGAAACGGTCTTCAGACCGTTGCGGCGTTGCTTCTCTGTGATCACACAGAGAAGCAAGCAACGCCCCCCAACTCGCCTCACCAACGGGGGGAAGGGGCCAGGGGGAAGGCTGAAGGCAACGGTCACTGGACCGTTGCCATTCTTGCCAACACCACCAACGGTCTTCGGACCGTTACAATTGCTTTTCAACGGCCGGAAGACCGTTGCAAAGAGCAGAGCTCGACTCTCACAGTGAGTGAGAGTCGACGCTCTGGCTCTGGTCTCTCTGACTCTCACAGAGAGAGTCGACACTCTCTGTGAGAGTCTCACCGTCGGTGAGTCTCACAGAGAGAGTCGACGCTCTCTGTGACTCTCACAGAGAGAGCGGACACTCTCTGTGAGAGTCCCGACTCTAACAGAGAGTCGACGACTCTCACAGAGAGAGTCGCCGCTCCTGTGACTCTCACAGAGAGAGCCGACGCTCTCTGTGAGAGTTGGGACTCTCACAGAGAGTTGGGACTCTCACAGAGAGAGTCGACGACTCTCTGTGAGAGTCCCAACTCTCACTCTCCATCGCCATCGTCTTCGACTCTTCACCATCACCATCGTCTTCGACTCTTCGAGAGACTCTGGGACTGGCCGAGGCCGACTGGGAGACGGGACTCCCACTCCCAGACTGGGAGTCAGTCTGGGCTGGGACAGCCGGATCGCCAGGATCCTGGCTGGCTGGCTCGCCGGGCCAGCCCGCCAGGCTCGACTCGGCCTGCCTACCGGGCCCAGGCCGAGCCCGCTCGGTTGCTCGGCCCACTACAGTACCGGGCTGAGCGGGCGGGCTGGCGAGCACCTTGGGTTTTTGGTTGAGGAAGACAAAAGTGGTCGACTAAAAATGTGCAGAACACACAACGACTAGTTTCCAACGGCGGGTGTGGTTGACCAAAAAGAATTTGATCGACCGAATTTTCAGTGTCTATAAATTTAAGATACTCCAAAGTTCATTCCAACGAACCGGGAATTGAGGTAAAACCCTGCCAAATTCATTACTCAATTCTGAATCATCATTTGAGTGGGTAAACTTAACTCTTCATACTCCCAAACTTGAGTGTTCTATTCGGAAGAGTTAGGAATTTTGTAATTTCTGATTCCGCACTTGTTCTCAAACGAAAAGGGTAACGCCCCGAAATAGTCAAAGAGAAAAAGGTGACGCCCTAAGAAAGAGTCAATTGTAAAGGTTTGATTAGCACTCGTAAAGTCAATTAATACTAACTGGGGAGGTTAGTAAGTAAAGGATCTCCAAGTTGAATACTTAGAGCGTGGGCGTATGCGGGATTTGTCGAATCGCATGAACAATTTAGTTTGCGTATTCTTTTACCCTGTCTCTTATTATTTGTGTTAAATTGTATGTTTTATTATTGTTAAAACACTTAGGGATAGAGAAATCTAATATCGTATGAAAAAGATTAGAACACTTAATTAAATTCAACCCCCGCCCCCTCCCCCACTCTCTATAGACGCATATCGATCCTACAATTGGTATCAGAGCAGGTAAATTAAAACTTTTTGTGTGATATTATGCATATTATGGAATTTGTATTTATTTGAATATATTTAGTTATATTTCTTGTTGAAAATTATTTGAATAATTTTGATTGAATATTGTGATTGCATAATTTATTATGGATTTCAATACTCGTGTAGAAAGATAATCTTTGCATAGACCTCCTTATCTTGATGGTAATGATTATGCGTATTGGAAATCTAGGATGAAAATTTATATTCAATCTACAGATTATGCAATTTGAAAAATTATTGAAAATGGGTATTTCATTCTACTTAAACTTGAAAATGGTATGAATGTTCTTAAATTAGATATTGAATATGATGAACTAGACATGAGAAAATTGAGCTTGAATGCCAAAGCTATGAATTTTTTATATTGTGCTCTAAAGCGAGATGAATTTTATAGAGTATAAGGTTGTGATAGTACCTATGATATTTGAAAATTATTTGAGATTACACATGAAGGCACTAATCAAGTAAAAGAAAATAAAATGAGTATGCTTGTCCATGAATATAAATTATTATGTATGGATAAAGATAAAATCATTAGTTATATGTTTACTCATTTTACTAACCTTACTAATGGTTTGAAAGTGTTTAGAACCTATCACAACGAAGAGTTGGATAGGAAAATTCTTAGGTGTCTACCAAGGAAGTGGCAACCAAAGGTGACAGGGATCCAAGAGGCATGTGATCTCAAGGCTTTATCAATGGAGGAACTTATTGGTTCCCTAATGTCGCAGAAGATCACATTAAGGAGGAACGAGGAGGAGGAACAAAAGGAGAAGGGAATCTTCAAACCAAAGAACATAGCCTTCAAAGTCTCCTCAAGCGCTCAAAATGAATATGAGGAACAAGTTGAATCCGAGGAAGAAGATGGATCCAGGGGAGAAGATGAAGATGAAGAATTAAAGTTCGTCACCCAAAAATTCTACAAATACCTTCTATGAAAGAAGGAAAAAAGAAAGAAGGTAATAGTTTGCTTTGAGTGTGGAAAACCCGGACATACCTCAACCGAATGTCCCAATGCAAAGAGAAATCTAAAGCTTCAAAGAAGAAAACTTTTAATGCCACGTGGGATGATAGCAAGGAGAGCTCTTCTTCTAAAATTGAAGAGGTATCCCACATTTGCTTCATGGCCAATGAGGAAAAGGTACACGATTCTTCTAGCGATATAGATAATGATGATAATGAATTGCTAGAAGCTTTTGAAGAATTATTTGATCAATTCAATATGGTTAAATGTAAATATAAATCATTGAAAAAAGAAAATAACAATTTGATTAAAAAGGATGTTGAATTAGTTAAATCTTTGAAAAATCAAATTGTTGAATTGAAAAGCATGGGTGAAACGTCAAATGCTACTATTAAGTCTTTAGAGTTTGATGTTAATGAATTGAAAGTGAAAAATATTGATTTGAACTCTATTGTGCTTAAATTTACTAATGGTAGTAAAAATTTTAATATGCTTTTAGAAAAGCAAAGGGTTACGTTTGATAAAGTCCCGATTGGCTATCAACTATCTGCTAAGAAGAAGAATTATAAGAATTTCTTTGTTGGCTCATCTATGTGTAATATTGTAATCGTATTGGGCATAATTCATTTTTTTGTCCATTGAAATTAAATGACAAAATGATTGGTTCTAAATTTGTTTGGGTTCCTAAAGGAACTACTCTTAAGGATAAAGGCCCCAAAAAAGTTTGGGTGCCTAAGAAAAGCACTTAGGTGTTTTTTGATTTTTGAATCTAGAGTTGACACATAATTTGATGAAATTGCTTAATGCTTATACTCTTGATTTAAATAGATTTTGTATATATAGGTTAAATTTTGTTTATACTTTTGGTTTGATTTAAATTAAATGGATAGTATGCATGTAGGATAAAATTCTTATTCCTTTGATTGATCTTGATCTTATTTGGATACTTTTTCTTGTTTTGGTATCATTGGTTATTTTGGGTTTAATTCATAATTTAGTATCACTTTTCTTTTGGTTTTGAAAATTGTTAATCCAACAAGTGGCTTAATAAATTGCCTATATTAATTGATTGTTGGTATTTGATTTTGATAGCTTGGATTTCCCCATTGATGTAAAATTGATTAAAAGTTATTTAATTGATTATAATTGGTGTAACTCTTAAATTTCATTTGGTATCAATGAATTTCTTTCACTTGGTAATCTAACAATTGATATTACTCGTAAATTGTCATTCCCCACTGACTAGATTATGTGCATTGATATAGGGAAGAGAAATAATTTTAAACTTGGATATTTTTGTTTGATTATTTCAATTGATATCTTATTTTGAATGATTGTTTCCCTTCATAGATTTATGATGATAATTCAATACGGAGAAGAAAATAAATTGTTTTAATTGCTTAAATTAGTATATTCCTCCGACATTTTCTTATTGTTTGAATTTTGACAAAGGGGAAGATTTTTCGTTGATACACCTCCCCAATGCTTGTTTTTTGATTATGACAAAAAGGGGGAGAGGAGTTTAAATTGTTTAGGAGAGATAGCATGTATGCATGTATTTAAAAGTTAGATATATTGCATAGACTAAGGGGGATAAATCAAATGTACAATAATTTATGCACATGCTTAGACTTAGAATTAAACAATTTATAATATTTTGTCATCATAAAAAAGGGGGAGATTGTTAGCCTAAATAGTGTTAGGCTTAATTATTTTGATGATGAATGTTTTGATTTAAATTATAAGTTGTTTATTGAATTTGTTCTTAATTGAATAATCATTTTATTTATATTTATATTCTTTAGAAATACCCTAAATATGGGTATTAAGTTGTTCTAACATGTGTATCTAAGTCCATGTAGTGAATATGTATCATATTGGGACTTAGAAATATCAAGGATGGCAAATGGGAGGAGTGAGGTCGAGCATAATGGAAATCTGGTCAACCAAAAATACTCTGCAAAGGCGGCGGTCAAGGACGCAGTCGACGAACCGGTCGATGGGAGCAACTGCAATATATCACAGTGCACTCCCAGGATTTGCAGTCAACAAGGCGGTCGACGACGCGGCCGAGTGGACCGACCGAAATTGTACACAGATTGCTCCTTGGGTTTTGAGACGAGTAAGCGGTCGATGATGTAGACGAGGAAGTCAACCGAAAAACAACACAGAAAGCACCTTGGGTTTTCGGTCGAGTAAGCAGTTGAGGGAGACAAAAGTGGTCGACCAAAAATGTACAAAACACATAATGACTAGTTTCCAATGGTTGGTTGTGGTAGACTAAAAAAGATTTGGTCGATTGAATTTTCAGTGTCTATAAATATAAGACACTCTAAGGAGGCTCATTCCAACAAACCGTGAATTGAGGCGAAACCCTGCCAAATTCATTACTCAATTTCGAATCATCATTGAGCATGTAAACCTAACTCTCCATACTCCCAAACTTGAGTGTTCTATTCATGAGAGTTAGGAAGTTTTCTAATTTCCAATTCCGCACTTGTACTCAAAAGAAAGGGTGACGCCCCGGAATAGTCAAAGAGAAAAGGGTGACACCCTAAGAAAGAGTTAATTGTAAAGGTTTGATTGGCACTGGTGAAGCCAATCAATACTAACTGGGGGGATTAGTGAGTAAAGGATCTCCAAGTCAGAAACTTGGAGCACAGACATAGGCAGGATTTGCCGAATCGTATGAACAAATTGGTTTGCTTATTCTCTTGCACTATCTCTTATTATTTGTGTTAAATTGTATGTTTTATTGTTGTTAAAACACATAGGGTTAGAAAAATCTAATATCGCACAAAAAAATTAGAACGCCTAAATTCACCTGCCCCCCCTCTATAAGCGCATATTGATCCTACATGCTCTATTACCCATTTCGCATATGCACACAAGCAATATTCATGCAGTAGAAGATGCACGAAATATCATCGTGTTGCTTTGATACCAAGAATGCCCAAAGCATGAAGAGGATCCATCCACCCAAATATACAAATAACCAAAAATCAGAATGCCATGTACAATAAATTAAACTTGAGACAATATACGTACATATACCTAAAAACAAACGTGTTGTCGAATAATCCCCATTGAATTTTCATCTAGCAACCCATAAAATAATGGTTTGAAAACCGTGTTACAATGTAGTGCATAAAGTATATAAATTCCTACCTTGATGATGACAAAAGCCTTGCCGACCAGCTACACATGTCGTCCGACATAGGTACTAAAATTCTTAAAATCCTCAAAACATCGATATACGTGCTAAATGATCGGAATGGAATTTCAACAAACGGAGGTCACCATCGCATTTGGTACGTCGAAACAAGCTAGAAAGTGGGTTCCGTTAAATTTTTTGACATAGTTAGGTAGTCCAAAAACGTGGTCAAACTCATCTACCACTTCATCAGTCAACACCCAGTTAGCAGTCAATGCCACGTTAGCCAATGACATTAGCAAAGATGATGTCACCACCACATCAGCACTTCAGTAACCAACGATGGCAATTTTTCTAGCAATAGCAAATGACATTGGATCGGAATGAGAATGGTCTGGTTTTAAAGGTTTCGAGGTCTTGAATACAATAGTGGCATTATTTTCCGAGACGACGCATGAAACGGTCGGGATCTATGATTAAAGTCATAGTTGTGAATTTGCCAACAAAGCTTTAGGACCACATCTGGCCATAAATTTGAGCATTCTTTGGGTCCACAAGGTTTTCCTCGCTGAGAGCTTTTCAACAGTAGGTCAAACATCGTGATCAGATATTGAGATCATCGCCGGTGAGCGTTTAAAGTTTCGGATGAAACTTTTTTGGCAACAATTTTTTACCGTCACATTCTCCCATACAATGCATCTGTTTTTAAAGAATAATATATTGAATCAAAGCTCTCAATGCAAACTTTTGGTAGATGGTGGAGATATTTGACACCTCCACCCGACACGACTCCAACAAGCATTAGAAGACGCTGATGGAGTGAAGAAAAAAAAAATAAAAATGGAGAGAGGAGAGAGTGAGGGTAGGACAGTGAGAAAAGGATGGCGCAGTGTCACGGTCCCACTTTCAAGAGACATAAGATGGGCCGTGTGGCACTTGTTGTTAGGCGGAACAACGAGTCAGCCTACAAAGTGTGCTAACGACACCAATTCCCCACAACGTTAGAGCGAGCTTTGTGTCTAACGAGCAAACAGTAAGCAGCGAGATTAATCAAAAAGAGCGTCATTGGGCATAGTTTGTATGTAAAAAGCTTGTGCATTGATTAACAGCAAATTACATTGGGTAGGGGGTCAACGTGCAGTCATGCCTCTTTCCCTAAAAAGCAATATGGACCATTCCCACCATGGTAAGAGTAAATATGCTATGGTGGTGAAGAGTCACTTGCCCAAAATAAAAAGAAAAGAAATACAAAGAAATTGCCATAAATGGAAAGACTAACTTAACAACATGGGCGGCCATGGACAACACGTCCTGGACAAGCCCAGATTCTTACATTCTCCCCCAACTGAGTTGTTGATGTCCTCGTCAACTCGTCTTCAACTTGAATTCTTTAATCTTCTGTGTGGCATTCTTCAAGTCATCTTCTTTCTCCCAAGTAACTTCATCATCTCCAAGTCCCTCCCATCTCACCAAGTACTCCGTTTGTAGGCGGTGGCCTATCTTAACGCTCCAATCTGCTAGAATTTCTTCGACTTTCTTTTTCTTTTAGTAGTTGAGGGCGATGTCTAGTCTGGTGATATTGTTCCTTGTCTGGTCTTCATCATCTGGATGGTACGGCTTCAGGTTGCTGATATGGATAACCGAGTGGATTTTAAGCCACGCAGGTAGATTAACTCTGTAAGATGCTCGCCCGATCTTTTCAATGACTTGAACTGGACCTTCGTATTTTTGGACAAGTCGCTTGTCTCTCATACCTCTGAATCAGAGTTGTTCATGCAATAGCTTCACCAACACAAGGTCTTCAGCTTTGAATTCCAACAGACGCCGCTTCAAGTCTGCCCATTTTTTCATGTGTTTGGAGGCTCGTTCCAGGTAGGCACGAACTATCTCGATATTTTGCTTCCACTCTTTCGAGAAGTTATAGGCTTTTGGGCATTTCCCCGAGTATGGATGATCAAGGGTGTCCGACATAGTTGGTTGTCTTCCACAGACTACTTCAAATGGGCTCATTCCTGTTGAGGAACTTTTCTGACAGTTAAAGTAGAATTGTGTCGCATCGAGCAAACTTGGCCAATTCTTCTTATTGGTGTTGATGAAGTGTCGCAGATATTCTTCCAGTAAACTGTTGAAACGTTCGGTCTTGCCATCAGTTTGTGGGTGATAACTAGAAGAGATATTCAGACTAGATCCTAGCAACTTGAACAATTCTACATAGAAGGGTCCCGTGAACCTGGTGTCTCGATCACTGATGATACTTTGAGGTATTCCCTATAACTTCACCACATTTTTAAAGAAAAGTTATGTTGTTGTCTATGTAGAACAATATTTTGGGGCGGCTATGAAAGTGGCATACTTAGAAAAGCGGTCAATTATCACCAAGATTGCTTGAAAGTCATTCGAGGATGGCAGATATGTAATGAAGTTAAGAGATATATTTTCCCAGGGCTTTGTTAGCACTGGTAGTGGCTCTAGCAGACCGGCCACTTTGTCCCTTTCACTCTTGTCTTGCTGACATACCAAACAGGTGTTGGTATATTTCATCATGTTGTCTTTCATGTGAGACCAATAATATCCTCTCTTTAATAAGGCATAAGTTCTTTGTCGTCTAGAATGACCTGCCCACAAGGTGTCGTGACATTCTCTCAATAGGGTTCGCCGTAGATCATTGTTTCAGGGCACATAAAGGTGATTTCCCTTGGTTAATAACAGGTCTTCCTCAACCCAAAATTTCTAGGTCTTCTTTTCCTTTACTAATTGCATGACGGCCCGAGTAGTAGGGTCATCTTGTAGACAATCTCGAATGCAATCTCTTATAGCCCCGGTAATTCTACTTGCTTGAAGTTAAGACAAATAGCAAAGACTGGCACACTCTACTCTTCGACTGAGGGCGTCAGCTGCCCGGTTTGATTGGCCTGACTTGTGCTCAAAATGGAAATCACATTCTGAGATAATTTTGTGCCAACATGCTTGTATGGAGATCAGCTTTGGCTGCTCAAAGAAATGACAAATTACGCTGTTGTTGGTTTTTACTATAAACTTTGATCCAAGCAGGTATTGTCTTCATACATGAAGGTAGTGTACTACGGCCAACATTTCTTTCTTTGAGGCTATGTACATTCTTTCAGCTTCTTTTAGCTTGTGGCTTTCATAAGCAACAAGATAGCCATTTTGTAGTAAGACTCCTCTGAGTACGAAGTCAGATGCATCAGTTTCGACTTCAAATGGCAAAGTCACATCTGCTAAAGCGAGAACTGGACTTTGCATCATAGCTTCTTTTAAATTAGAAAAGGTTGTCTAGCATTCTTGATTCCACTCCCAAATGACTTCCTTCTTTAGCAGTTCGGGGAGAGGTGCTGCCTTCTTGGAGAATCCTTCCACAAACTGCCTATAATAATTTACGAGACTGAGAAAAGAACACAATTCTATAACTGAAGTGGGGTTTCTCCATTCTTGGATTGCCTTGACATTGTCAACATCCATGCGAAGTTGGCCTTGTTCAATAATGTGCCAAGGAACCCAATACTTTTCTGAGCAAAGGAGTACTTTTCTTTCTTTACATATAATTGATTATGTCTCAGCTTCTAGAAGACTAAATGAAGATGAACTTGATGTTCTTCAATGCTCTCACTATAGACCACAATGTCGTCCAAGTATATCACCACAAATTTATCAAGGAATTCATGGAATACTTGGTTCATTAGAGTGCAAAAAGTCACGGGAGCATTTTTCAGTCCAAAGGGCATCACCAAGAATTCAAAAGCTCTGTATCTGGTCACACAAGTCATCTTTTGCTCGTCACCTTCTACAATCCTGACTTGATAACAACTTGAATGCAAGTCAAGCTTCGTGAAGTATTGCCTTGTATAGTTGATCAAAAAGATCTGTGATGAGTGGGAAGGGATACTTGTTCTGAAAAGTGACTTTGTTCAGGGCCCGACAGTCAATACACAAGCATAAGCTATTGTCCTTCTTCTTTTGGAACAACACAAGCGCTCCAAAGGGTGCCCTTGCAGGTCTGATGAACCTTGCCTCAAGTAATTCATCTAATTGCTTTCTCAATTCTGCCAGTTCTGGTGGAGCCATTCGATAGGATGCTTTTGCTGAGGGTATAGTTCCTGGGGTGAGCTCAATCTGATGATCGACGTCCCTGCACGGTAGTGACTTCGATAAGCATTCGGGCATAGTACTCTTATATCCTTCAAGTACTTCCATAATTTTCGAAGGCACTACTTCTTCTTTTCCTTTCTCCATGATCGAAGGAACAAGGACTTAAGTTGGATCCTGGTTCTTCAATCCCCTTTTAAACAGCATAGCTGAGATCATTTTTATGCTACTTGTGTTTGGTTGCTTGAGAATTGCGAGAACGAATGTCGGATTATTCCCTGTAATCACCAGACATTTGGCAGATGGAATGGGGATGACCTTGTGTTCCATCAAAAATTCCATCCCAAGTATATTATCAAAGTCGTCCATCTTTGCCACGACAAAATCAACTAGTCCCGACCACGAGTTGAGCTTTAACTGAGCCCTTCTTACAATCTCAACCACTGGCATTGCATTTGCATTAATAGTCTTCATCTTGCCAGTGGTCCTCTCTAGTTTAAGACCTAGGCGGCGTGCTTCCTTTTTTGTTATGAAGTTGTGGGTAGCTCCCAAGTCAATCAGAGTGCTTTTGACGGCTTTATTATTGACAAAGGTCTCCACATAGATGAGGCCTTTAGTGAGGGTCTTTTTAAGCTCTTCCATCTGTTGCTGAACAGCTGACAAAAATGTCATTGTCCCAACTTTTGCAACTTCTGCGGGTTCTACTTCGACAACTTCTTCGTTGGGCTGTCGTTAGTAAATCAAAGCTTGTAAAGCTGTTAACGCCAATCTATAAGGACACTCAGCCACTCGGTGAGGTCCTTTGCACAAGAAGTAGGACATAGGCCTATTCGTTGGTCGCTGGTAATTAGCTCCCTTCGATGTCTCTTGGCCCTCTCTTGGGACATACGGCTTTCTTTCAATAGTACTCGGGTTTGGCCTAGGGGATTTTGTATTGCTTGAGTTGTTGGAAGGATTCTTTTTCTGACCAGGATTCTCATTTGTGTAGTCGAATAATCATTCGGCAGCAACAAGAGCACTTGAGAGGGTCTGTACTCTCTGTTCATATAGTTTTGTCCTGGCCCACGGTTTTAGTCCTTCAATGAAGGTGAAGATCTTGTCTTTTTCTGACATGTCTCAAATGTTCAGCATGAGGCTTGAGAACGTCTTAACGTACTCGCGGATACTGCTAGTCTGTTTCAGTTCTAGTAGCAATCGGCGTGCATTAAACTCAACATTTTCAGGAAAGAACTGATCCTTCAACTGCTTTTTGAGCTCTTCCCAAGTATCAACGACACAATCGTCATTGCAAATGTCATTATAGTTTGATCTCCACCAGAGTTTTGCTTCTCCAGTAAGATGCATCATGGCCAAGGTCACCTTTGACTCTTCATCAATTTTAGTTGCTTTGAAGTATTGTTCCATGTCAAAAATGAAATTTTCTATCTCCTTGGCATCACAGGCTCCCCCAAAGGATTTCGGCTCTGGGATTTTCACTCGACTACATTCTACTAAACTTGAAGCTTGAGCTTGGTTTCCCATGACTCTCATAATGATGTTCAATTTGACATTCATTTCAGCAATCTCAGCTTTAAGGGATTCAAACAACACCTTGAAGTCTTCTGTCAGGTCAGTCACAATGCTTGATAGTCGAGTATGAGCAAGGTCGATCTCTTCAACGTGCTCCATGACCTCTACCATAGCACTTGTGGAGCTCTCTCCACTTTCTACCCATTTTCCCTTCTCTGATCGGGATTCAAGGTTCTCCACCTGATCCATTAGCTCTCGGACCGGGAGGGTGTCTATCTGGTTGTGAATAGAAGCAATCTCAGCAGGAAATTCAGACATTTCCTTCATACACTCCTCCAAAAAGTGAATGTTATCGGGGATTTCTTGGAGATACTTCATCTCCTCTTCCAGCTCAACTAGGTGCTTGAGCTGGTCCATCAACGAGTTTGCCTTCTCTGAAAAATTCTTTCTCGGCATGGTTTCTTGCAATTTGAGTCAACTTGGCTCTGATACCAACTGTCACGGTCCCACTTTCAAGAGACTTAAGATGGGTCGTGCGGCACCTGTTGTTAGGGGGAACAATAAGTCAGCCTAGGAAGTGTGCCAATGGCACCAATTGCCCGTGACGTTACAGCGAGCTTTGTGTCTAACGAGTGAGTAGTAAGCGAGCGAAATTAATCGAAAAGAGCATCATTGAGCATAGTTTGTATGTAAAAAGCTTGTTCATTGATTGACAGCAAATTACATTGGGTAGGGGGGGTTAACGTGCAGTCATGCCTCTCCCCCTAAAGAGCAATCTGGACTATCCCACCATGGCAGGAGTAAACATGCTATGGTGGTGAGGAGTCTGTAACGACTCGGATTTTCGTAATTCCTTTAAAATATGTAAAATTTTGAAATTTCTTTCTTTTTAAAACAAAACGTGATGTGGGAACGGAATACTGACGCACGTGATGGATGAACGCAACGCTTCTCACCTCCTTGGATAAGGACGCGGCTGCAAGTTTCTTTCGTGATATAACTCACACGAAAGGGACTTTGGATATAACTCACCAAAGGATTCTTTGGATATCACTCACCAAAAGAAGAAAAGGATCTCTCCAATTCCCGAAAAGCAAAAGCTTTCTTTTATCAAAATTCAACAACTAACTAAAACATAAAATTTGTTGGCTTTAAATAGCCTTTTAAGAACATAAATTAAAAAACTAAATAAAAGATAACCTAGATAAATGAATCTAAATCTCCGAGATAAGTGGATCTAGATCTCCTAGATAAGTGGATCTAGATATCCTAGATAAGTGAATCTTTTTTGTTGTGATTCTCGGCCGATTTAAAAAGTTTCATTGATCTTCGGCTTGATAAATTTTGATTGACTTTCTTGTCCTTCAAGCATGTCTTCATGGGCTTGTTCTTGGGTTTCTTTTCATGTTCAAATTGTCCACTTAGATGGCTTTCACATCTTGAGTTTCTTGATCTCCAAGTTTGAAAACTCGGGCTTTCCTTAAACTTTGTCTCTCTGTTCGTTGGACTTTTACCATACCAAACGGATTCCGAATTAAACGATCTAATATGCGTTAGAAAGCTTAGGAAGTTGGTTACAACTTTCATGAAGAACCCTTCTCGAAAAAACGTAGTCTTGATTTCCAAAATAGTCAAACTATTGGCAAAGGTCAGAATGAAGACAGTTTTGAAAAGATCTTCAATTATTCTCTTGACCTTCCACTTATGCTTGATCTTCATGATTCTTTGAAACTTGATAAATAATAAAATAGTCTCATTTCACATCAAAACGTATAAGAATGCGTCTAACTGGATCACTACTAACTCTTTCTTTTAACTCGTTATAAAAACAAATTGATAAAATATGCAGAAGCGTTACAAAATAAATCCTTCTAAGACATGGCGGAAGCGTATTTAAATCGTTTAAAAGAAAATCTAAACAATGGAGTACAACACAATAATTAAATGTGAGTACAATCATTTACTCATTCTTTTCTTTGTCTGGCCAACCCCGAGTCTCGTGCGTGCAAATCATCCATCCCTGCTTCATTATGTGTTTATCATCTACTTATTATCTATTCGCCGTTTGTACCTACACCACAAGTAATACGTGAGCCTAATGACTCAGTAAGGATATGAAGAAAACAATTATGCATATCTCTATTTAATTCTTGTTGGAATGGGGGCCACCCAAACCAATCCTTTCATTACGTTCATTCATTGTTCGTTCGTTCGTTCGTTACTCGTACTTCGAGCTGGAGATTGGAGGTTGTCCTTTGAGATGGCCTAGTTGATTGGCTTCTAACCTCCTGTACGCAAGCTAGTCCCTTTCCCGACTAGGTGAGGGTGTATCTTAGCTGCTAGGCTAGATCCGGACTACCCATCTACTCCAACTCCTTGGTCGTCCCCTTTCCGGCGTATCCCATCTTCAAGGTTCCTCCCCTTCTGGCGTATCCCGCCTTCAGGGTTTCTGCTCTTCCGGTGTATCCTGCCGGAGGGTTTCTTTGGTGATGGGCGTATCCCGCCCATCCCGAACATTCTTTTCTTAGCATTCGTCCCCTTTCCGGTGCATCCCGCCTTCAAGGGTCCTCCCCTTCCGGCGCATTCCGCCGGAGGGTTTCTTCGGTGATGGGTGTATTCCGCTCATCCCGAACATTCTTGTTCTTAGCGTTTTTCCTCACTCATGCATGTATGAGTACCACCCCAAAGTGGCACTCCCTACGGGTTTCTATTAACATGCTGCATGACCATACATTCTCAACCTAGCATGATACTTTACGATATAACATTCATAGGAATTAATAAAGTGCACATAAACGGAAGTAACTGAAATTAAAGGCACATACGAATTAAAAACGTATTTAATAAGGAAGGTAACAGCAGGAATTGGAAACACATAATAATGAAAACAAATCCAACAACTGAACAATGCACAATTGAGACCATTTATAATATCGAGCTTTAATGCGCATTAGCATTTTGTCGTTATGCTGTCTCTTCATTATACCTTCATAATTTAGTAACATTTACCATTGGTTTAATCGATTAATCAACTTATCAACTCAACAATAGCCAACAGACTAATAACTTGTATCCAACAACCAACTCCAGTAATTAGTTCATAGAGCACAAATCTAATCCTTCAATGTTGATAATGACAGTACCATCTAACCACGCATGTACAATTCCTAGCAACTAAACCAAACCATAACTAACATTAGGTTATATACATATCAAGTCTACCGTATCATTTTTACATCCCTTCAAACAGAGAACAATCCCTCACAGTTATAGTCTAAATAGATAACACCAATCAAATCCAATAAATTAGGCTATGCAGCTGACTAACAACATGTTTTACAACAACTACCAAGTTCATTCAAACTCACAAATCATCTTTTCAGATTCCCGAAATAACATCCACAGTTTACATAGCATCCAGAATCCATAAAAAAAAAAAAAAAGGAGGAAGCTTTCTTACTTGAAGACTCGCAAGCGGCTCTCATCCAGGGAGCTCCTCACCATCACCAGTTCTCGGCTCAACTTCTCAGGAGCTGTCCAGAGAGCTTTCTCCTATCTATCCTTTCGGTCTCACTTCTCCAGCTCACCCGAGGGACTTCACAGCTTTTCCCTTCCTCTAGAGCACACCTCACTTCTCTGTCTCTCCCTCTGTCCAAATCTCTTTCTCTCGTACAACTCCCCCTCACTGCCCCTTCTTATAACACTTCACCCGATAACCTCACCAGCCTTTCGGAGTGTGTTCCCCATGCTGATTCCATGCTGGAAAGGTTGTCTGCATAGCAGACAACAATCCCAACCAAACTGGACAGACCAGTTTGGTTCGCCAACACACTCGGCCGAAGTACCCTGGCCATCGTGAGGAAGGCACTGCCGAAGGGGAAAACGGTGATTCGTCCTCCGAATCGACCCTCCAGACAACAACAAATCCAGAATTGCAAGGGAGGAGGAAAACCCAATCAATCTTACCTCAAATCGTCACCGGAAGCCACTCCCGAGGAAGTCCCCATTCTGAGCCCTAGACGTCTGCGCCGCTCGCACACCGCCATCGCAGCAGCTCACCAGCCAACGTCGCCTGGTCGCCAGACGTCGCGGTTCCGTCCTCTTCGTCATCTCCCTCTCCCTCGTTCTCTCGGTCACTCCCTCTCTCGCGTTCTCTCTCTCTCTCGTCTTCGCCTGCGAAGAATGGCCAGAGGCCATTCTTTTTCTTCACTCAACCGGTTCAAACCGGTTTCTCTTAATGAACCAGTTCGGTTTATCTTTCCATTAATCCCATAAATCTTCTCATCTCTTCTTTCATTTTAATTCATTTTAAAGTATTTAACCAACACAATAATTTAATTAATTAAACTAACATTCCTTTTAATTAATTAAATCATCATTTATTTTAATTACACAATTTTCATTTTATCTTCAATTAATTACTCCTCTTAAGAAATATTAATTATTATCCAATAAAATTCTCATAAATTTTAATCTAATGAATACGTCTTTGAAAATACCCCAATAATTACTCTACTTAAAAAGTCGGGGTATTACAGACCCAACCGCACCGAACCGAGAAGGAACTGAACAACTTAAAGAAACATACTTAATATTAAGGTTATTTAATGTTATAGTTGACCTAAATTCTAGTTAGGTTGGGTCGCCCATATTTAATATTAGGGTTTTTTTTTATATATTAATAATTGAGTCATAAAACTCATTGTACTTTGATTTACTTATTAGTGAATTTTTTCTATACCCATAGTTTTTTTTTCGTTAGGATTTTTTACGTAAATCTTGGTGTCTTTGTTTTCGCAGTTTTCTTTTTCTATTTCGCGTTCAATTCTCAACAATTGGTATCAGAAGTCAAGTGAAATTCTCTATATCAATTTTCAACAATTGATATCAAAGCGGAGTTAGAGTTTTAGTACTAAGATTGAACGATTTTAGGGTTTGCAATTTTTTGTTGAAAAATTTGCAATTGAAAAAGGAAATTAAAAAAAAAACAAAAGAAAAGAAAAATTGGAATCTTCTTTTCTTCTTGCGTTGCCTCCTTCAGCAAAACTGCCTTCGCCGTCCGAAGCAAAGAAGCGCCGACAAACGACGAACGCTGACCGCAAGAAGCTGTCGCCGTTCTCTTGCCCAGTCGTCCACTCGTCGCTGCCGTCAGTAGCCAAGAAGAAGCGACTCCGCCGACCGAGTCATCGCCCAGAAGAAAAGCAACCTCTCGGATCAAAGAAGCAGTCTGCTGATCAGTTCCAACCGTCGACCCTCTCTGGCAAACCGACGATCATCTGCCAGTCGAGGACTGCACAAATCTGACCATTGCTCAGTCATCCTCCCACGTTATCACCGACCATAGCAGCGTTCTCCGAATAGGTAGACTAGATGGACAGATTCGCAGATTAGTGTGTTTTTGATTTGGTGAAAATCTGAAATTTGGGATTTTTGGGAAGTTGCGATTTTTTGGGTGCGAATTTTTTTTTGGGAAATTGGTTTTGTGAATTTTGGAGCGGATATTTTGAGTTCATAAATTGTGAAAAAATTTCTGAAATTTTTGAGCAGAAGGAGTTTAGTGAAATTCGATATTCTGATATTGGATTAGAATACGAGCTTTCAATTCTTGTAGGTCAAGATGCGAGATGTGCTCGTACAGATGGATTTAGACGACATGTTATTAAGGCTCGATAAAATGCTCACGTCATTGAGTGAAGAGAAGAAAATTCAAAAGGATCGGAAAATCCTATCTATGATATGTTTGCATTTGTCAAATCAGATTTTGCAGGATGTTTTGAACGAGAAATTTGCTGCTGAGTTATGGTTCAGATTGGAGCAGTTGTGTATGAAGAAAACTTTAACTAGCAAGTTGTATCTGAAGCAACAACTTTATTCTCATCAGTTATTGGAAGGAGTCTCTATGACAGAGCACTTGACTGCATTCAAGGAGTTAGTTTCAGATTTGAAGACTATGGGATGCAAGTACGATGAGGAGAATTTGGGGTGGATTCTACTGTGCTCGTTATCTGCTTCATATGGTGCTTTGAAAAATACGATTTTGTATAGTAGAAAAAGTCTAACTCTGGAAGAGGTTTATAGTTCTTTGTTATCAAAGGAAAGATGAAGCAGCTTGTTGTAGAATCCGAGTCTCGAGGTGAGGGACTTGTTGTTTGGGGTAGAACAAGAGAGTCAAACAACAAAGGCAGTGATAATTTTCAGAGTTCAAAGAGCAGATCAAAGTCAAGGTACCGAGATAGAACTTGTTACTTCTGTCAGAGAAGGGGGCACATCAAAGCTGAGTACCGTAAATTGCAGAATGAGTTAAAGAGAGCTACAGAGAAGGAAAAACAACTGATGATGTCAGGTGAAGTAGTTGTCACAGAAGAAGAAGATTATAGTAATGAAAATCTTCTCATTGTGTCAGAGGGAAACTCAAAGTCAAACAATGAGTGAATTTTGGATATAGCGTGTTCGTTTCATATGTGCTACAATCGGGATTGGTTTACGACATATGAGACTGTTTCAGGAGGTGCTGTGTCAATAGGTAACAACACACCTTGCAAAATAGTTGGTATTGGTATCGTCAGAATCGGAATGTTTGATGGAGTTGTGAGGACACTGGTTAACATGCGACATGTTCCCGATGTAAAGAAAAATTCGATCTCGTTGAGCACTCTGGATTCGAAATGGTACAAGTACAGTGCTGTAGGTGGAGGTATAAAGATCAGTAGGGGTGCTCTCGTCAAATTAAAGGAATACAGAAGCTCTGCAAATTTGTATGTGTTACAGGGTTCTACAGTGACGGGTAATTAGACTACAAAGTTTGTGAATTCACCTTCAAAAGGTTTTTTTGGAGAAGACTCAGAGTAAGTCAGGTTCTCAAGTGAAGTTCAAGTTGGGTTCTGAATTCACATCAGAGCCGATACGTCAGCTTATTACAGATGGTCAAGGTGATCCAGTCACCACATCGTCACCAGTTACAGTTTCACATCAGAGTGGTATCGTCAAAGGCAGAACCAAGAGCCACGGCGATATGGTGAAACTTCTACAGTGGGTTACACATTGAGTGTGTTCGAGGGTATAGATTCCAGTGGGGGGCATTCAACATATTCACATGCAGTTCGTTGCGACATCTTTGATAATTCGGTGGTACAATGGAGAATATGTGATTTCTCTCCGAGTGTGTCTCTCAAGTTTAAGCGGGGCTTAAACTTGATCAGTACAAGATATTGAGTTGGCCCATCAGGGGCCTTTGTGGAGAAGGATGTTATTTTTAGTTGGAGTTTTGCAAATCGTTTGCCTTACATTGGAATTTCTTTGAAGATGGAGATTGTCAGAGTTCAGTGTTTTGGATTCGTTTTGGGGTGGGCCAAGAAGCATGCATTGGATCTCTTATGTGGAATTCGTATCAAGGTGGAGATTGTTAGAGTTCGGAGTGACTCGAATTCTAGTTGGGCCGAGTCGGGCTCATATCCAATATTAGAGTTATTTATTTTCTCTATATATTGATGCTTGAGTCGCAAAACTCATTGTACCTTGATTGCCTATTAGTGAATTTCTCCTTTGCCCCTAGTTTTTTTCCGGTAGGATTTTTCACGTAAATCTTGGTGTCCCTACCGTTTGATTCTCAATAGTAAAGAAAGAGCTTCCCGAGCTGAAGGAGAAGGAAGCAGAAACAGAATCCTTTGCTGGTAATCTACATTTTAAGCTCTGAAAGAGCAAGTTGGAGCTTCAATCCTTCATTGCAGAAGAATAAAAAACTAGAGGTGTTTGCGAAGAAATGATCTTGACTCTTAATTAGTTGTCTTCAAACACTGAAAATGCCCGACAAGAAGCGGACGAAATGAAAAACAGAGCTGAAGAATTGAAGAAGGACGCTCAATCCACCAAAAGTAAACTAGAAGAGGTTGAGAAGAAGCTAAGAGTTGCTCTGGAGGAAGCTGAAGAGGCAAAAGCAGCAGAGGCAGATCAAGCTCTTGTTGGAAACAACAGGTGCAGCATGGGCCTCAATTTCAGAATCAGGTGGAAAAATCTCGATCTTACGCGAGTCTTTGAGCCAGAGAGTTGTGGTATGAGACATTAACTAAATAAAGGTGGCTGCAGCCTTGGCTCAAGTGGAAGCTGTAAAAGCTGGTGAAAATGAGGCTCTCAAGAAGTTAGAAACAATTCAAAAGGAAATTGAGGACATGAAGGGTGCAACAAATGAGGCATTGAAGAGAGCAGAAATGGCTAAATCAGCCAAAAGGGCAGTGGAGGGAAAACTCCTAAGGTGGCGTGACCGAAAGCAAAAGAAGGCAGCAGCTGAAGCTGCATCACAAATATTAGCAGCAACTAGAGGTGGCTAACGAGCCGAGTCGAGCCGGCCGAGCCTAAAAAAGTCTAGCTCGTCGAGCCTGCCGAGCTTAACGAGCCGAGCCTAACGAGCCGAACTTAACGAGCAGAGCCTAACGAGCGAGCCGAGCCTAACGAGCAGAGCCTTAACGAGCCGAGCGAGCCTAACGAGCCAAGCCTAACGAGCCAAACGAGCCAAATATACATAAATAATAATATCTTATATAAATATATTATAAATTATTTTCAATATTATACAATTTAAAATTATAATAAATATTTATTATTATAATGTAAAAATACTATAATTAATAATTTAATTGAATAAATATTTTTATTGAATTGAATAAATATTTTTATTACAATTTCAAAATGAAAATGAAAATTAAAATTTCAAATATAAATTACAATTTCAAAGCACAACTTACAAGATAAAGAAAATATATGAAAATGAAAATTA
>CM039474.1:27100858-27237040 GCA_022433065.1 Begonia loranthoides | reverse complement strand
AGTATTATGAGCCGTATCTAATTGAAATAACCTTTTAAATTCAAAAATTGCAACATCGTTAGCAGCAGCATTATCTAGTGTAATACTAAAAATTCTATCTCTAATAGCATATTCTTGCAAAATTCCAACAATATATCTATAAATGGTAACGCCACTATGTGGATATTCACAACTACGAAATCCTAATATTCTTTTATTTAATTGCCAAGAGTCATCAATAAAATGAGAAGTTACGACAATATATCCTAAAGCATTAGGTGCACTCCATAAATCAGAAGTAATACAAATAGACATAGACGGAGCATTTGAAAAAAACTCAATTAATTCATTTTTCATATGATTATACATTTTAATAATATCACTTCGCGTCGTACTTCTAGGGACTCGTCTAAAACTAGGATTAATATACTCTTTCATAAAATTTTCAAATAACTCGCTATCAAACATAGATAAAGGTGCCTCAGATTGTGATATATATTTTGCTACTCCTTCTCTCATTTTATTATGTGAATACATAAAATTGCCACTGCCACTAGCATTTATGAGTGTTTGTGTAGGGTCTCTCACTTGCGCGTTAGAGTGATATTTTGCATAATGCCTACCAAGTGTGCTAGTAGAACTACCGGATACGTATGCATAATGTTTAATACAATATTTACATTGTGCTCTACTTTCTATTTTTCCACCAATTTTAATATCTTTCATTTCAAAATTATTCCATACATTTGACGTTTTACTTCTTTTTTTTCTAGGTGACGATGTGGATGCATGTGCCGATAATTGATCAATTGCAATTGTGAGATTATCTTCCCTAATTTCCTCAATATCATCGTTAGTGTCATTAAAAGTGTCAATTAAAAAATCACGAGGATCCATAATTAAAAAAATTGACTACTGCGAAACAATTAATAAATAAAATGATACCGCACACCAATTACGCAACAATAGTATGCAATTGTTATGAATTGTGATCACCTCCTCCCCGAATACGAGTCCTACAAAAATTGCAAAAAAAAATTAGTTATTTTGTAATACACATTAAATTAAAAAAACTAAAATTAAAAAAATAAAATATACCTTTAAAATTGGGAGAAAGATGGAGAGATTAAGCAATTGAGAAATGAAGGGAAAGATTGAGATATTGAGAGAAAAATTGGTGAAAAGATTGAGAGAATGTGAGAAAGTTGGGATGAAAAATTTGAGAGATAATGAGGAGTATATATAGCCTATATTTTGCCAACCGTTGGATCAAGCAAGCAACGGTCTCAAGACCGTTGCTTGATCTCATTTCAGCCTGAAGCTGAAATACACAGCAACGGTCTGAAGACCGTTGCTGTGTTGGGATCGTTGGGCAACGGTCTTTGGACCGTTGCCCAACATGGCAGCCAACAGCTGAGAGGCTCAGTCGAGCCCTCAGACGAGCAACAGCCAACAGGCAACGGTCTAGTGACCATTGCCACCGCCACTCGCCAACGGTCTTCGAACCGTTGGTTGAGTGGAGTGACTCCACTGGAGAGTGGAGTCTCGGTCGCGAGACCGAGAGAAGAGGCGCACGACGACTTCGCAGTCTCGGTCTTGCGAACTGGCTCTGCAAGTCTAAACATTGCAGAGCCAGTTCGCGAGACGGAGAGAAGAGGCGACTTCGCGAGACGGTGCACGACGACAGAGCCAGTTCCGATGACTTCGCGAGACGGCGCACGACGACTTCGCAGTCCCTGTCCTGCTCAGAGAGCTTCCGTCGCAGTCGTTCTGTCGTTCAAGATTGAGCCAGTTCGCACTTCGCAGTCGTTCCATCGTTCGTCCGAGCTTTGTAGCCTCAGTCGCCGTCATCGCGAGCCCGAGCTGGGAATCGGACTCAGTCGTCGTCGTCATCGTTCCGAGCCCAGTCCTGCTTAGAGAGCTTCGCCTTCACGCGAGCTCTGTCCCCGTCGTCGCGAGCGGGACTCAGTCCCCTGTCCCCGACTCCCCGTCATCGCGAGCTCGGGCTCGGGTAGAGGTCTGGTGGGCTAGCTCGCCGGGCCAGCCCGCCAGGCAGGCTTGCGAGCCCGAGCTCGGCTCACTCGCGAGCCCGGGTGCTCGGGCTGGGCTCGGCTCGTGTACCGGGCCCGGGCCGAGCTCGCTCGGTTACTGTGGCGGTCCGAGCCGAGCTCGGACTGCTACAGTAACGGGCTGAGCAGGCGGGCTGCCGAGCCAGCCCGCCCGTTAGCCACCACTAGCAGCAACAGAGATGTCCTCATAATCATCTTCGCACCTTTACAGGATTCAAACGCAGAGTTCTCCCTCGAAAAATATTGAAACCTAATTGGAAAAAGATAAAACCTTCTCAAAGAAAACTCTTTTACCTAATATGAGAGGTATTTTTCAGCGGAAGAAGACTGAAGTTAATGGTGGGTTACCCTATTACCTGCCTGGTGGGAAGCCAATATGAACTCATTGCTTGTAAGCAATGTTTGACTGTATGTACATTTGTTTCCCTCTAGAAGATATTTATGTTAGAGATTGATCGATAACCGTAAAAAAAAAAAACGATGTGAGACACTAAATTTACGTAAAAAATCTCTTTTGAGAAAAAATCACAGACAAAAGAATAAATCTGCTATGAATATCAAAATACAACTGTGAGTTTTGCGACTCTAGCTTATATCAATTTAGAGAGAAAACAAAAAATGTGATTTACAATGCAAATCCATCGGCCTGACCCAATAGAATTCAGGTCACACCAAAGTCTAACAATTTTCACCTTGACATTAATTCTATGAAAGGAGATCCATAGCGCGTGCTTGTCAGCCCGACTCAACAAAACGAATTCAAAATCCTGAATTCTAACAATTTCCATCTCGAAACGAATTTTGATGCGATGAAACAATTTTTAAATCTTCAAATTCTACTCTTTCATACCCTTAAAGAACATCTGTGATGAGAGCTTGTCTGTCAATCTCAAAAAAATATACAAATCCCCATTATAAAAGTCAGGGTAAATTCAACAATTGATGTTGACCGCGTTTAAAAAACACTTAAACCACGATGATGACATATTCAAATCCCACAAAGAGTCATTCAAATCTATGCAAATATATCTCAACTCTTGACCTGTCATATCAAAATTGTCTTTCAAAATTTTTTTAAATTTCATTATCGTTATTTTAGCATAACGAAATACTGAATCTCGATCTAAAAGTGGAAGATCTACTTTAATGATCTCATTGACACAAAAAACACATTCTTGGACAAAATATCTGACAAAAAATTATTGGTTTCAATAAAATATTCACCTAAAAAATTGAAGAGAAAAACCACGGATATCACAAGATTAAAAAAGATATCGTCAAAATTCAGATATTTCTATAATAACTAACCAGTCCCAAAATCAAATCAAATCAAATCACCGAATAATCGCGGATATTACAAAATTCAAAGCTTATTTGAATTTCAACCGAAAACAATAGCCAAGATTGAGATATTCCTGCGATCCCAAATCTGCCATAAATCATTAAATTTAATCTCTAAAAAATTATCCAAAAATTCCAATGGTTTTCAACAATTTTTATTTCGGACAAAAATTCAATTTTGCAAAGGACACTCTCGCAGCGGCCCAAATCGAAACGACTTGACAGCGAGAATGGAGAACAAAAATGTAGATGATCTATGGCGACTCAAGATAAATAGAAAACCCTCCAATGACGAACATATTGCTCGGCGGCACAATTGCTCTGAAGAAGTCCAAATAGAGAAAAAATTAGAGTTTTCACGACAAATGAGACAATTGTTTATGATGGCGGCTAGACGATTGAGAAGAAAAAATCTCATGAACAAGACAAATGACACGGAGAATAATTTTTCCATTCTTTTTTTTCCTTTTTTTTTCTAAAAAATTGTTATTTTTTGAAAAATTGCACAACTCTTGTTCGATGCGAAACGACGAGAGTGAATTTGTTTCAACACACTTGGAAACACGAACTCCTAAAACTAATGCTCTGATACCATTTGTTAGAGATCGAACAATAACTAAAAAAAGAAAATACGATGTGAGACATCAAATATACGTGAACAAATCTTTTCAGAAAAATACCACGAGCAGATGAATAAATCTACTACAAAGATCAAAATACAACCGTGAGTTTTGCGACTTTAATTTACATCAATTTATAGAGAAAACAAAACGTTAAATGAGATTTACAATACGAGTCTATCAACCAAATTTAATAAAATTTAGGTCACACCAAATTCTAACCATGTACATTATCCCCATCTACAGAGGACATGTGCTTCAGCAAATGAGCTGGGAAGCACGTCGATGAGTCAGGGTATTGTACATTGGACAATTTTTTAGATTATTGATTCAAGATTGGTGTTGGAAAACACCACTTCCAGATTGGTTCTTCTGTTCCCCAGCGACCTCGCCTCCTCTGATGGACTTACTGTGATGTTCCTACGTAGACCCACTCTTTTTCTATCTTTTGGTGAAGGATTGTTGGGGAAATGAAATGTGGTATAAATTTATGGCATCTTGGAGTCATTTGGAGTCTTCCTCGTACATACTTGGCATTGTTAAATTAGTATAATTATAATTACTAATTATAATATTTTTTCAATACTTCGATGTTAGATTAGATACTAGTTCTAACTCGATACAAATAGATATCTTTCTGGGAATTGCTTGGAATTGGCTCTTATCTATAAATAGTATATTGGTTTGCGTGACCTGTTGTAGCCACAGCTTTTAGCCAATGTTTTTTTGTGTCGAGAGCTCGCTGTCATAGTGTCAGAAGATGTTGTTTGTTCTTATTGGATACAGGTCCTAATCTCCTACAATTTTCACATAGCTTCCTTCAAATACTGATTGGAATCTATTGTGTTAGTGGAATTTATTCATTAAGCATTGTAGTTGAGGGCTGTAAATGGAAGAGGGCGGAGAAGGTTAGTTGTTATTAACATTAATTTGTTTATTAATGCAGGAATTTAGTGCCAGGGCTGGGACCAAATTTATGACATGTCTGGCTGTCAAAACCCCAGTTTTGGCCGACCAGAGGATAACTCTTGAATCATGCCATGGAAATGGCCAAATTTCCAGGTTTGTACAGACAATTGAAATGATCTTTGTTTTGGACGCATCGATTTGGATACTTCCTCGTCGACCACCAAAATGAAATTTCTTCAACTTGTTTATTTGGACACTTCCTTCAACATCTCCTCAACACTGAAGTTCTTCAGCGCAAAGATCCTTGCTTTTTGTAGGATGGACCGAGACTAGGATGAGTCTCGTGTGGTGTTCTAAGCAGATAAATCAAGTGTCATGTTCCTGTCTGAGAAATTCTTGGTTTTCTAGTCTTTGTTTATATACATTATATAAACACACACGATATTGAGTCTCTTTGGTGAAACTTGTTCTAATGCTTGTTTGTAATCAAATTTGGACCTTTGATTATTCCCATAAATTCTCAGACTTCATTATGCTAACAGGATTAATCTGTTGATCTTCGTGGAGCTGGCGCCGACCCATAATCATAATAATCACATTAAGCATAACTCACAGCTGAAAACCAACTTGCAATGGGTAGACGAGAAATGATAAAATTGGCCAGTTCTACCCGAGTTAGGCGCGAAAATCTAGTTCGTTATAACATTATACAAAAACTGCAACGCTTTTGAGAAATTCCTTCAGAAAAATTTAAAGACTTTGTAAGCCGTGATAAACATCGCAAGCACAACTCAAAAGAAGACATTGGATGCGGAATTTCGGCGATTGCTGCTCTGCTCACCCCAATTATCAAAATCGAAAAGAAAATATTGGATGGTCCGAGAATTTTCATATGCATATGACATAACTTTAGTGTCTACTTCATGTTTAATCACGTTGTATCCAACTTCATATGTTGCAGACTGAGAACAAGAAGAAGAAGAAAGTTTGGCACATTAATAAATTATAACTTCTGGAATATAAATCTGAGGATGTCCAACAAAAAGCAGCAGACAAGATAATCAACATCTTTATCAGGAAGAACCAATATGAAAAAACAATTATAGAAACATTTAGAAGAAATCAAATTCCAAATAGTTACTTTGATCAGGGCAAGAAGCAGCACCTTTGCCACTGGTTGTTGATGTCGGAACTGGAATTCTTTCGATTTCAACTGGTCTAGGAATCTCAGGCGGGCTAGCACACCTAACCAGCGCCCAGTTAACACCTTCGAAAAATGGGTGCTGCTTAATCTCAGTTGCACCCCTTTTGTATGCCAATCGATGGTGAGGCTCCTTAACGAGTAAACCTCTAATCAAATCCCTAGCTGAAAAGCTGACCACTGGGGAATCGGGAAAGCGTAAAGGTTGACCCACAACATTGAAAAGGGTGGCTCGATTGCCCGACCCTTTGAATGGAGTCTTGCCGAACAAAAGCTCGTAAAGAAAGATCCCAAAAGTCCACCAATCAACAGCACTACCATGGCCTTCACCTTTGATGATTTCAGGTGCTAAGTACTCGTGGGTTCCAACAAATGACATCGATCGAGCATTTGTAGGCTCAGCAATTAGTTCCGGCAATGGGCTGACTTGGTTTCCAGCTTCAGTTTTTGGTTTTCGCTCTTTTTTTGATTTGCTTAAGAGGAGACGAGGCGAAAAGCAAGTTGTCGGAACTACACATGAAGGTTGCACGCAAGAAGGTGCAATGCAAGCTGGTTGGACGCAATAAGCGGGGTTCCTCCTCAAGGGGTCGGACTCCAGAGCAGATGACCTCACCAATGTTGGGCTAAAAGCACAACGAAGCGAGAGGTCGAAGTCAGAAAGCATAATATGGCCATCCTCTCTCACAAGAACATTTTCTGGCTTCAAGTCCCGATAAATAATTCCGAGCATGTGGAGATACTCTAGAGCAAGGAGAATTTCTGCCACATAAAACCTGCATATTGATAATTATCATCCATTAATACAACAGCTCTTATCAAAAAATAAATTACCAACAAGAAATAAGTTGTTCTATTTGGGTAGTGGAAATTGCAATGTTCTGGATTGGCTGATATGGGAATGGCAATAAGGCTAGAGAGCAATCTTATTATGATTCATCATTGGATTCAGCTAACATTGATAATTAGAAATCTGTACGAGTTCGAAACGAGAAAAGAAGCATACTTGACAGCTTGTTCTGAGAAATATTTCCCGGGTTGTCTCTGCCGAAGAGTGTGCAAGTCACCACCAGGGCAAAACTCCATTACTAAACAAGATAACTTATCAGTCTCAAAATGAGTATACAAAGTAGGCAGGAAGGGGTGGTCTAACAATTGAAGTATCTCTCTTTCCGTCTGAGCTCGAAGTAGCTTCTTCCGTCCGGCTAGAGATTCTTTGTCCATAACCTTCATAGCAAAATAGCACTTTGTCCCTCTCAATTCTGACAGATGAACAGATCCAATATCTCCACATCCCAATCTCTTCAAGGGTCTGAAATGGTTTACAGCCAATGCGCCAACTTTGGCACGAACTGCCTGAATTGCTTCCCATCTCACATCGTTTGCCTTGTGAGGCTTGCTAATTGTGCCACTTAAACAACTACATGAACTTTCATCACTCATGTCACTGCTTGAGCTGCCCCTACAAATACTGTTCTTCCCATTCTCCACAAACTCGGCTCGGCTCTTTGGTCCGACACTCGTTTCAGCTCTGCTTTCTTGCTTTGACATTTCCTTCTTTTGATCATCGACACCTTCCTTTCCTCCTCCTGTCTCCTTGACATCGGTTGGAACATGGGTTCTATCAAGAATGGATAAATTTGATTGTAGTTGATCAGCTAAGGAATTTGGAGGGGGGACTTCTTCCTTTAACGCACCATCTTTCTGGGTGACTGATTCTGATTTGCTTGATTTGGTAATCTCCAAGGGTGGAAGCCTGTGAGATTTTTCTGATGTTAGGCTGTCAGCAACTTTTCGCTGTCCTTCCAAGGGATCTTTGGCGCCTGCTTTGGAAGCCATTGGCTTGAAATCACACTTATTCAATCAACTAGGTTGAGAAGAAAATCCATCAAACCGTCATCATCTCTTTAAACAGTTCCCTCCTCTATTTTCCTCTCCATTTCCATTGATACAGAGGGTTTCTGCACTAGATAAAGTAGGGGGAAAAAGTACTTAAATGGATTAGATACAAAGGAAAAAGAAAAAAGAAAAAAATTGGCAAGTAGACAATTAGTTGGGTTAAACAGATCGAAAAGGGGAATATGAGAAACCCATAATCATCAGTAAATTAGCATACAACGATGAAACTAAAATCATCCTTGAATAGAGCATTTACGTCATCTTTGGCAGACAAATTATTGGGTGAAGAAGAGAAATCACTGTCATATACGTCCAAGTGGGAGTCCTTTTCCAAGCTAAAAAAATGACCTTTGAAGACGACATAGGAAGCGAGAGAAACTCAAACACATAAAACTAAATTATATTTTTGCAGGGAACTCAAATCCAGACCAAAGCTTAAAGATCAAATTGATAAAATTTCTTTTAGATCTCAAAGAAAGACTTGTATCTCTCAGGATCCAGAACTTATCAAAGATAGATATAAGAAAAGCATATAGAGTTGGAAAGAGATGCAAAATCCACCAAACAAATTATAAAACAAGTTAAAAGCTAATGGAAAAGGAAACCCACAAGAGAACCTGGGAGAGTCTTGGAGATCAGACTTTTGGAGGGGCCTTTCTTTTGTAGAGCTAAAAGAAAAGTAAAAAAGGACACCCACCACTGCGTAGCGAGGTAAAAAGCAGAATGCGAGAGCTCCTCCACCTAAAAATATGTGGGAGAGAGAGGGAGAGAGAGTGCCTTGGGTGTCTGTGGGGCTGTGTCTCTCGCCAATCTATAGAGAGGTAGAGATAGGGTCAAACCAAAGCTAAAGTGACTTTTTTAACTTTCTTCATCCCTATAATTTTCAGATTGTTTCGTTGCTCTGTTGAGAAGAACAGATGGGTCTGATAAAAAAATGGAACAACAAAAAATCCCATGACTTGGTTCGATCTAACTCCCGGCTCATAAACATGATCACTTTCTGGCGTTTGTGAGGGGTCACACCAGGTAGAGTCCAAGAAAAACAGTGTGGTCCGACTCCATTTACATTTCTACTTGCCTGTCTTGTTTTGAACCTCCTGAGTTTCCCCCTCTCCTTCAAGAATGACTGGTAATGTCCTTTCTGTTCTCTCTCTCTTTCCAATCTCTAATTATGAGAAACGACGTCAATGTTTTTTGGCAAAATTAGCATTATTTATTCATGAGTAAATATTAATATTGAGGGAAAATCACAAATCATCCCTCGAACTTTGTAATCAATAATTACTAAATATTTTTGTTAATAAATTAACTAATAAACTATAGAAATAAAATCACTACAAGTATTGTTGTCATGTTTGCCATTAAATATATTGATTTCGTTTCACGGCAAAACGAAAATGTACTAATTTCGTTCCGTTGGAAAACGATATTTTTAAAAATAACGTTTTAATATTGACGATCCACCGCAGAATGTGTCACGATCTGTGGCGGAACGTGTCATGATCTGCGGCATAATGACTACATTTCGCAGCAGAATGATGATGATCTGCCGCGAATCATCATGCCTCGTTCTGCGTTCTTGTGCTCTAGTATATAAGAATTGATTGTGCACTTTAGCGACTTCACTGCGAACCACAATATTTTCGACGAACATTCGTATTCTCAGAGCTTAGTTGATCCCAAATTTAAACTCCCAAAATTTATCTAATCTTTCCAAATAAAAATCCATTAAACCCTAATTAAGCAGATCACATTCAATTTGGACAATTACTCAACTAAATCAACGGATTTTTCTTTCTCCCACCCAATGAAATAATGTCACCCCCAAATCAAGAATTTTTCCTAAAATTCACAGCGAACCTAGACTCTTTTTGAGTCTGATTCACAAATCCCCGAAATGGAAGGCAAACGAGCTCTCCCTCTATAAATTGAAGGATACAAGGGATGCAACCTTTCGGCAAAGAAACGTTCATTGGCCAAAACCTTACCTCACTGTGGCAAGGTTCTTCCAATTGAGCTCTCCTTCCAAAGCAAACTCGCATCTCTTCGGCGACGAGCTCTCATCCTACCAACGACGAACTAGAGAGACCGAGCGCTCTCTCTCTCTCTCTCTCTCTCTCTCTCTCTCTCATCGCGTAGCTACAAGTTGAAGGAGAAAGATGAGGCAGAACAGGGTTTTGGAAAAGAAGCCAAGTGAACTAGACCCAATCAATGAATCGAACCGGCCAACAGAACCGACCTGTCCAACCGAACATAACCAGAACCAGACCAATGAATTGAACCAAACCAAACCAAACCAAATCTGTCTAGCCAAATCGAACCGACCCAATCTGAATTCAGTAAGGAATTTCTGCCCAAACTCTTCAAGGTTTTCTTTAGAATTTAAGTAAGAATTTAATCACAAAAATTATTCAAATAGGAAAGCTATTCTAAAGCATAGAAATTCTCGAAAACTCTTTCTCTCTCATAATCTAGGTAAGTAAAACACAAGTTTTCAACGTTTTGGCTATAGGACCTCCATCACAAGACGATATTATTTTGTTAATTAAATTATGAAATTTTACTTGAGTGCGCATTGTTAGGCATTGACATAGGATTTTAAAAAGATAAAATTGGTAGGACATTATGTATGTGAGTATGAATGCATTAATTTAAAGGAATTAACGAAAAACATGATATGAGATGGCCGATGAGACCTTATGAGGGTAAGAAACCCCTGGTTCTCTAAAAGCATGAACGCATGGTTATGAGATGACTAATGAAAGCCTGAACGCATGATAAGTTTGGAAAATGAGTTCTAACCAGTATGTAGCTTAAAATATGAAAACTTAGTAATGCATGAGATTAAAACATATATATACGTGTTTTTTTCTTATCGAGTTATCTCACATTTAATTTTGTGATATAGGTGAGCTTTTGTCTGAAGATGAATTAACGTTGATCGAAGATTTTCCCAAAGTAGAAGTGCATACAGAGGGAGATATTGAGAATATCAACGACGGGTCAGAAGATTAAATTTTATTTACCTTGCGGTTTTAGTATTTTTAAATAAACTCTACTTAGTATTTCAGTTACTAAAGCAATTTGAATAAATGTTGTTGGTAATTGGATTTTTAAACAAACTCTATCTTATTTAATGAAGTTTCTAATAAATGTTTCGTATTCAGTATTGTTTTATGTATAAAGTTTATTTAATGAGATATAATTAATTGAACAAACCCTAATAAATAAATTTAAACTACTTTGCTAATAAATACAGTTGTTTTATTAAATGCTTCCGCATTAAATAATGATTTTACTATTTTCAAAGATTAAATTTTTTTTGTAATTTAGGGTTTATAACAACCTAATTAAACATAATTTGTAAATCAATTTAGGAAAAATTTTAGGGTTTAAAATTTGGGAAAAATGAAATTTGGGGTCGTTATAGTTGATATCAAAGCTTTAATGGTTTTGTAGACTATCTGTATGCTCATCTGCATCAAGAAGATTGTCAATCAGAGAGTAAACATTTTCTTTTATATTTTTCATACATGTTTTATAAACTTAAATAAGTTTTGAAACTTTAGTATATATTTTATTTAGAGTTTCATTTATTTATTTACAGCAATTTCAAATTATTTTAAGTCACATTTTATAGAAGTTGTATGTATTTTAGAATTATTTTTGTGATGTAAATCTACGGCTAAATCTAAAATAATAATTATTAATTAAAAGACTTAGACTCCAATCAACAAATCCCCTCCAACACCAAAATAATAATAATAATAATAAAATAAATATAATAATAATAATAATTAAAAAAAAACTAAACCAAGCTTAAATATGCATAAGAAGTAGATATAAACCAATTTCGATGAATTATTTAACCATACTAAATCTAGAGTAGACCACCCTAGACTCAAATATTAGTTTTAGAGCTTAGACTCTTTAAAAACACTTTAGATGTTTGACATGCAATGGGTAAATTCTAATTTGAATACAATGTCATTAAGCTTGAATATTTTGGATATTGGAGCTTACAAAACAAATAAAAATAAAATAGCAATAATAATTATTATAAAGAGGATTTAAATTTTGATATTCAAATTTATGAGTTAATGATTCCCTAACAATAACAAATAGTGTGATATCAAAATTTTAGTCGAAGATTTTAGACACAACAATGAATAATTCTTAGGCTTTATGAGCTAGGTTTAAAGTAAGATAATTGTTTATAGTAATGATTTGAATATAAGAATTATATTATTTGAAAATTTAGTAAGAATAATATACTTTGCAATTTATTTTAAGAATTCAATTATTATATCTTAAGTGGTTATTTAGATACATATTCAATAACTTGAGGAATTAGAAATAATGCTAGATTTTAATTTGAGGCTATATAAGATCAAGTTAAAGTTAAGGAAATTACGTATAGATTTTACATTGAAAAACATATTTTAAGTTGATCATTACATAGGAAAATAGGTATCATCTTTAGTAAATAAATCATTAAGTAAGAAAATTAGGTGAAATGAAAATTTATAAAGATGATGATTTAGAAAAAAGTTTGATATTAAATGAGTTGAGGATATATTTAACAAGTGAGAAGTAGAAATGTTGACGATCTTAGGATGAAAGTTATATTGGAATATTTAGTTAAGAAAAATTTAAGAAAATATTAATGTTGGATTAAATTTCTAGGTTATAATTAATTAAAATGAAGTTGATAACTTAATATATGAATTTTACCTTTTAAGTGTTTAGTGTTTCTCGATGGGGAAATTTCTAAAAGTTGTGGAGTAATTATTAAAAAACTTTTGAGGACATGGAATAAAACGAATTGAAAATTTAGAAGGATTAGAATGATCGTTGCTCTAAGGAGATATGGAGATTTTGTTATAATGAAAGACTTTGAAAATTTTAGAAATTTTAATTGATAGAAGTGTAATAAAAGGAATTTAAGTAGGAATTATGTATTTGAATGTATAGTTTATAATGATTTTTGTTTGAGAATGTAAAAGTTAGATTGTAGTTGATAAATTCTTAAAAATTAAGGTCATAGTTGATTAAATTAAAATTGAGGTCTCTAAGAATAAAATCTATATTTAAATATTTAGTTAGAATAATAATTGTTCGAGGTATAGTAAAGCTGAGACTTTACCTCTATATATATATATATATAAAAGGTTAAAATTTTGGGATGTAGTGATTACGAGGATTTAATTATCAACTTTAGTACTAAATGTTTAGTTTATCAAGGTATACCTATTTAGACAAAGACAGAGAGGATAAGTTTTTAGGTAGTTATGAGGATTAAGAATGTCAAGAAATTGATGAAAAATAAGTAAATAAAAAAAAAACACAAAATAACGTTAAAGAATAACTTTGTGGATATTAATATATTCAAAATAGAGGTTTAACAAATTATTATTCGACAAATAGAATTGAAAACTTAACAGGAGATAAAGAAAAACTTGAATTTCATCAAGAAAGATAAGTCCGAGTAGAGCAGCGTAAGCATAATAGGACATGACCTAGTAATTTGAAGATTGTTCATTTAGAGTGAGCCAGAATAATGATAACTAATATAAGGAAACGTTTAATAAATAAGAAAGAACGTTAAGATTAACTTTCTTATGATGGAATTAGAGATAAGATTTAAATATTAGAACCATTATCCAATTTAAGGAACATAAGTATAAGATTTATATTTAAATGCATAGTTAAAATAATTATTATTTGAGGAATCATAAAAATTTGATCGTAGTTGAGAACTTTTGAGAATATATTATAATTAAATTTAAGGAATTTAATTATGAACAATAAATTTAACTATTAGGTTTAGAGCAAGCATTGCTAAAAATTTTAGAGCTTGAACTTTAGTTAAAGAATATTAACTTTAGGGAAATTTTATGTTGTAATTAATTAAAATGATATAAAAGTTTTTGAAGTATAAGGTTGGAAGGTCAAAACAATTTAAATTTTGAGGATGAAATTTCTTATAAGGAGGGGAGATTGTTACATCCCAAATTTAAATTCCCAAAATTTATCTAATCTTTCCAAATAAAAATCCATTAAACCCTGATTGAGCAAATCACATTCAATTGGGGCAATTACTCAACTAAATAAGAGGATTTTCCTTTCTCCCACCCAATGAAATAATGTCACCACCAAATCAAGAATTTTTCCTAAAATTCACCGCAAACCTAGACTCATTTTGAGTATGATTCACAAATCCCCGAAATGGAAGGCAACCGAGCTCTCCCTCTATAAATTGAAGGCTACAAGGGATGCAATACTCACCTCAACCTCTCAAGCAATAATTTTTCCACCTTTTTTCTTTGCCAAACTTAATGACCAACCTTCCTGCAAAGAAACGTTCATTGGCCAAAACCTTACCTCACTGTGGCAAGGTTCTTCCAATCAAGCCCTCACTTCCAAAGCGAACTTGTATTCCTTTGGCGACGAGCTCTCATCCTACCGGTGATGAACTAGAGAGACCGAGCTCTCTTTCTCTCTCTCTCTCTCTCTCTTTTTTTCTCTCTCTCTCATCGCGTAGCTGGTCGAAGAAGAACGAAGGAGAAATATGAGGCAAAACCAGGTTTTGGAAAAGAAGCCAAGTGAACCAGACCCAGTCAATCAACCAAACCAGCCAGCCAAGTGAATCAGACCTAGTCAGTGAACCAAACCAGCCAACAGAATTGAACCAGCTAATCAAACCGAACCAAAACCAGAACAATGAACTGAACAGAACCGAATCGGTCTACCCAAATCGAGCTGACCCAATTTGAATTCAACTCTGATCTATCTAAGATTTAACGAGTAAGGAAAGCTATTTTAAAGCCCAAAAATTCCCGAGGACTCTTACTTTCTCGGAATCCAAGTAAGTACAACACAAGTTTTCAACATTTTTTCCATAGGCCCTACATCACAAGACGATATTATTTTCCTTATATTTATTTTGTTAATGAAATTCTGAAATTTTACTTGAGTACACATTGTTAGGCATTGACATAGGATTTTTAAAAGATAAAATTGGTAGAACATTATATATGTGAGTATGAATGCATGAATTTGAAGGAATTGACAGAAAGCATGATATGAGATGGCCGATGAGACCTTATGAAGGTAAGAAACTGTTGGTTCTCTAAAAGCCTGAACGCATGGTTATGAGATGGCTAATGAAAGCCTAAACGTATGATAAAGTTGAAAAATGAATTCTAACCAATATGAAACTTAAAGTATGGAAACTTGGTAATGCATGAGATTAAAACATATATGCACGTGTTTTTACTTACTATGTTATCTCACATTTAGTTTTGTGATGTATGTGAGTTTTTGTTTGAAGATGAATTAATGCTGATCGAAGATTTTTCCGAAACAGAAAAGCATACAGAGAGAGATATTGGGAATATCAATGATGGGTTAAAAGATTAAATTTTATTTACCTTGCAATTTTAGTATTTTAAAATAAACTCTACTTAGTATTTCAGTTACTAAAGCTATTTGAATAAATGTTGTTGGTAATTGGATTTTTAAATATACTTTGTCTTATTTAATGAATTTTTTAAAATGTTTCGTATTCAGGATTGTTTTACATATAAAATTTATTTAATGAAATAGAATTAATTGGATAAACCCTAATATATAAATATAAACTACTTTGCTAATAAGTACAATTGTTTTATTAAATGCTTCTGCCTTAAATAATAATTTTACTATTTTCAAAGATTAAAGAATTTTTGTAATTTAGGGTTTATAACGACCTAATTAAACATAATTTGTAAATCAATTTAAGGAAAAATTTTAGGATTTATAATTTGGGGAAAATGAAATTTGGGATCGTTACATTAGTTCCTCACTTTTTCATCGATTCGAATGGAGACTAGGGCAAAGAAATTAACTCTCAAGCGAAAGGGTGGTCCGTCGCAGACTCAGCCGCGGCCACGACCAGAAACAACGGACTCGGGTCGTGAAAGAAGTCGGATTGCAACCGAGCTCATTGTCAATTTGTTGCACTGCAAGGTCTCTACCGCAGTGCAAGATTGAGCACCCGCAGTGGAAGGTGCATCAATCACGGGTCAAGTTGGAGCAGCCGCGGTTGAAGTTGGAGGACCCTCAGCTGTCCCTGTTGGCAGAATTGAAGCACAAGCCGAGGTTAAAGTACAACCTCAACCTCAACCTTAGCCTCAACAACGAAAGGTAGCAGATGCTTAGATTGTTGCTCTGTGATTCCAAGATTGAAGCGTACAAGAAACCAAAGTTCAATAACTTGAATGTCATAGCCCGAGTGATCCACACCATCATGACGCACATCATTTTGCCTCAAGATGGACATCAATACCATGTTAGTTACATGGATCTCTATTTGCTCAAGAAGTTGTTCAATAGAGAAAAAGTGGACATCGGCTATGTGACTTTGATTCACATGTACGAGATGTTGAACAACCCAGCCAAGAGTTTGTCATTCAATTGGCTCATTCAGAGGATTGTTAAGCATTACGGGGTACCAATCTCGGATGAGGAGTTGAGAATCGAAAGAGAAGGTCACCGATGTCCACAACAAATTGAAAGTAGACCGAATAGGGCTCAGTAGAGTTAAAGGGGTATGGGTATGCAAGACTCCATCCAATCTCACCCCGAAGAAGCGAGCTACAGTGTCCTAGCCAACAACAACCCCCCCCCCCTCTCAGTCGTACGTCCTCCACCCCCCTCAATGGTACAATCTCTAGCCCCCTCGGAGGAACAACCTCATCCCCCTTGGAGGAACAGCCTCCAACATCGCCTCTGCAGCACATGAAAGATGATGCTTTATAGCCGATGACTTTGCCCCCTCCTCAATCATCTCATTTTATATCAATGTCTGAGGAGATTTCTGGCTGGATACATAGGATGGAGGACCGACTTGTCTAGATGGAGGAATTCCATCAAATGGAGCTGCACATAATACGAATGATGGAGGAACAAAATCAAATGGGGATGCTCCAAATGCAAAAAATGAAGGAGAAACATCAAATGAGGCTGTTCTAAATGGAAAAAAATGGAAGAGCGAGCAGAGGAGCGCTAACATGAGATGTTGACAGCATTGCAGAGAATGGAGCAACGAGCAGACCTTTCACCATCCTCTCGAGCAGCCCTTCCAACATCCTCTCCAGCGGCCTCTCCATCGTCCTCTTCAGCAACGGAAGACACAAACTGCTTGTAAGTTATTTATATTTTATGTAAAGTTCATTATTTACTTTATTTGTATGCGACGTAATAACATGTCAGAAATTTGCAGCACCATTGCCCTCAGAGGCAAACCTGCTCCTCATGTCATACTTGCCAAGGTGCAGGAGACAAATGCGTCGGGTGGATCGCAGCCTCCACCACTTAAAACTATGTGTGTGGTACGTCTTCAATTTGATTATCTACGTCTGTCTGCACTTATTCATGCCTTATTAGTCTGATGGTCTCTTGTCAATGTTTTTTGTAGCCAAGTCAACTGATGTATATTTTCAAGAAGTATGTTTTTGGAAATACTTAGAAGAACCTAGAGACATGCACAATGTTTTTGAGAAAGCTGGTCCAAAATGAGTACAACATCACTGAGATCATCTTCCCGCAGCAAGAAGGGACGACAAATGATGAGAATTACGTTATGTTACATTAAGTAGTTCAGAAGCTTTTATCTTAGTACTTATCCTTGCTTTGTGTTCTTTGTATGCAGTGCTTTATGGAGAACGAAGAAGCATACTTTGAGGTTTAATATAAAAAATTGCTACTGACATTAAGGTGGATTCATGTAAGTTAACATCTCACTTTTCTAGTTTGTTGTTCATGTTTCAACAATTCTAATATGTGCTTCCTTTACATTTCAGTCTCACCCAAAGCAAGCATGTTTTTTGTCGTCAGTTGACTTACACACTCACTACCCTTACCAATTGTTGCTGCCTAAGGCAATTGCGATCATCGTAGCGCCCACTGACAAGGAGAAGTACATCTTTTCCCTTGTGTAGATTCATATTGCTTTCCGCTTATGTGCTGATTTTTTCCTTTGCATTTAGCCTGCACGACATCTTTTGGTGTACGAGTATTTTTGTCGTCAGTTGACTTGCACACTCACTGCCCTTACCAGTTGTTGCTGCTTGAGGTAATTGCGATCGTCGTAGCGCCCATTGACAAAGAGAAGTACATCTTTTCCCTTGTGTAGATTCATATTGCTTTCCGCTTATGTGCTGATTTTTTCCTTTGCATTTCAGTCTGCACGACATCTTTTGGTGTACGAGTGAGGGATTAGGGGTGATATGAGATTGCAAGAAGACTGACTTCCACCATCATGATGATGTACCTGCGAAGGGTCTGTTGTTTGCCAAAGCGTCCAACGTATACATGGACCGCATATGTCATTTGAGATCACGGATTTGCAGAAGAAATCTGGCAAGAAGGCAACTTAGGATAGTTGAGATATGTAGGGATACAAATTGAGATACTCATTTTGTTGTACATAATAAAAATATTCATTGTCTCTTTATATGTTTACTTAGTGTACTTGGATAATATATGTTATGTTTATGTTTTGTTTTCTTTACTTAGATAATATCTGTTTGGAAAATATTTGGTTTTGATAATATCTGGTTTTGATAATGTCATAAGGGGATAGACTAAAAACAAGGGAAACTCTTGCAAAATTTTCAATTTTTTGAAAGAGAAATTGACTCAAACCATTTCTTTCATCACCAAACAACTAACATATTCATTGCAACAATTTAAGTAACCTGTGCATAACACCGAAATATACAAGGCAGAGGAATGCTAATGTTCCGTAACAAAAAGTTGCCATTTCGCGACGGAATGTCAACTTTCTGTTGCGGAACGTCAAACTCAGCTATGCGTGGTCGATCAACCTTTGAATTGTGGTCGTTCGTAGCCTTCATATATTCAAGTAAATTGAAATGCGGTCTATCAAAAATTGAGGGGCAGTCGAACGACTGAAGTACAGATTCAAAATTTTGACCAGTTGGCTTGGGAAAAGTTGCTAATTTTACAATTTCATACTAATTAATTTTCATTCATCATCAACAACCAAATTATCAATTCCATTACAACCATATCATGTACATGTGCATTACAAACGCACACCAATTTATCTATTCAATTACAACCATATCGTACATATGTGCATTACAGGCGCAAGCCAAATTATCAATCTCGTATTCTTCATTCTCGCGGCCTTTCGGGACACCTCTATATTAGTAATTTGATCTACACTTATTCTTGAACTTTCACTTATATTTGATCTTGAATAAATCCAAGCATTTAACTTCTTCGTATATCTTTAACCTTCCTTGATTAGAGAAGATAACGGTAAATAAAAGTGATTATTAACTATGCATCAAAACCAGACATACATCATCTACAATAGACTACCTCGAATAATTGTAGATGATGTATATATGATTTCGATGCATAGTTAATAGTTAGTTTGATTGAGCGTTGTCTTCTCTAATCAAGGAAGATTGAGGTCCATATTATTGTTTGTTTGTGTTTGTGGACCTTGGGCATCATACTCTTGCATACCCCATTGCAAATAAAATTAACATAGTTTAAAACGTAACACATGAAAACGTAAATGCAATAATGTGCTCACCTGCGTATCGGGAACTATGTTGACAACTGTCTCAGGGACTGCCTCGGGAACTATGTCGGGAACTGTCTCGGGGACTTTGAAACCCATAAATATGCTCTGCAAGCTTCCTCTGTCGCCTCTGCCTCTAGATCGGCAGCCGCCACATGCACTAGACTCTAGGCCTCCACCTTCGCATGTATGGGAATTGTGCCCCACACCCCCATAGTGGCCACATGTCATGTTTAGATGTCTCATGGGTAGCACCGTCTAGCTTGGGGCCTCATCAACATCCCTTATTCTTTGTTTTCACAGTCTTCCGGAACGTCTCTTAATTGACAGTGGCATAATTGGATCAAGATGCGTCATAAGAGGCCATGTGATTTGTCCACTAAGTGGGTGGACAAAGTGGGAGTACATCGTGAAGTATGTTTCTCAGTGGTAGCATTCATACACAAAATCCTCGAGAGATGTTCTCATAAATTATATACACGGTACTGCAAAGACACACGGGATGGTAGTCAACTTTCACCCGTAATAGTTACAAGTATGCTTGTCCAAATCGACATGGTACTGTTCATTACCATTGTTGACCTCAAACTAGGCGACGCCTGAAAACTGGTGACTCCAATTTTGACCTGCAAGTTATAGTCTGGCAAGCCGATTCTTGACCTGTGGACACAAAATGTCTGTCAAGTGTGCCATCTTTTCATTTTTTTAACGATCCTACACATGATATCCTTTTGTATGATCTTGAACATACTGATAATCGGTTTGTCTCAGGTTGGTAGGATGCAGACGTTGAAGGACTCGCTCAGGTTATTAAGGCTTATGTCGCACTTTGGAATGGAGCAGAAGACATGTTTAACCGAGCATCTCGCATCTATTTCTTGTAGATAGTTGTGGGCTGCCGGGTCAAGCAAAAATAACTTCGTCATCTCTCTCTAAGTGCGCCTTTGTTGTGGCTCTAGAAGCGGCCCACATTGCATCTTTGAACAACTTGCCTTTAAATTGTTTTTGAAAATTAACATACAGGTGTCGGATGCAAAACCGATGGTCCGCTTGCCCTACCATCTCTCGGACAGCTGACACCAGCCCTACAAAGATTCACAATATGAGTCAAATATTGGTGCACAACGCATAACATAAACATAGAAGGAAAAAGCAATCAACCACACCTTTTGTCAGTTAGAAATGATTGTCCACCTATTGCCGAATGGGGTGTTTGGATCCTCGAGCAACAATTCCAAAAACCAGCTCCAAGAATCCCTATTTTCTTCTTCAACCACTGCTACAGCAATTAGATACATTCTATCGTTTCTGTCGATGCTGACAACAGTGAGTAGCTGGCCTGGGGTCACTCCCTTCAAGTGGCAACCATCTAAATAAATAACTGGTTTACGACATTTTAACAGGTCCATCTTACATGCAGCCAAACACATGTACACCCTTTTATATGGACTCATCTCTAGCTAAACACGTAGCGATCTTCCAAGATTAGATCTCTGAATCTCCTCGGCATAGGACCATATGAGTTTGTATTGCTCATTGTCATCCCTTTAGTTAGTTTTTTTGCTGCATTTCTTGCCCTTCCAACAAGGCAGGGTGTGATGTTGATGTTAATTTGCATATTCTTTTACCCTATCTTCTTTATTATTGTTATTAATTGTTTATTTGTATGCAATAAATCACTTAGAGTTTAGAGAAATAATTATCACACCAAAAAGATTAGATCGCCTAATCTTCTCACTCTTCCCTTAAGAAACAGAAGAAATTTCAGAAAAAGGCAAAGGTTCAGGAGCAAATCCAGCAAGGGATAAGAAGGACAACACCAATAAAAGGAACAAGACTAACAAGGGAAACAAGAATGGCTCAAGCCAAAAAAAGCCCAAAGAAAAATGTTTTCATTGTGGAGTTCATGGTCATTAGAAGAGAAACTGTAAAAAGTATCTGGAAGAGCTAAAACAAAAGAAGACAGGTAAATTTGATTTACTTGTTATTGAATTTGTTTAGTTGAGAATGATTTATCACTCTAGATAGTTGATTCAGCTGCGACTAATCAAGATTGTTGTTCTTTACAAATGCTTAGTTCTGATTGGAAGTTAGCAAATGGGGAGTTCACTATGAGAGTGGGCAATGGGGCCTAGTTTGAGATTTAGCAGTGGGAGAAACAAAATTATGTTTTCAAAATAAATTTTTATTGTTGAATACTGTTTATTTTGTACAAGGGTTTACTAGAAATCAAATTTCTGTTTCTCACTTATTTGAACAATGTTATTCAATTTTTTTAATAATAATATTGTTATTATTTCTAGAAATGGACTTTGGTTTTATGGAAAGTGGACTTTATGTGATAAGCCCATCAATAAATCATAGTTGAATACTGAAAATTTTAAAGTAGAATTGCCTAAGTCCAAGAAACTTAAAATTTCTCATGATGATAACACATATCTTTTGCACCTTCGTCTAGGCTATATTAACCTAGATAGAATTAATAGACTTGTAAAGGATGGTCCTTTAAAAGATCTAAATGTTGGATCTTTACCAGTCTATGAATCCTGTCTAGAGGGAAAAATGACTAAGAGACCTTTTTCTGCAAAGGGTCGAAGGGCTCAAAAGCCACTTGAACTTATACATTCAGATGTATGTGGCCCAATGACTACTCGGGCCAGAGGTGGTTATGAGTACTTCATCACTTTTATTGATAATTACTCAAGATATGGTTATACTTTTCTAATTCGATTTAAATCAGAAACTTTTATAAAGTTTCAAGAGTTTAAAGCTGAAGCTAAAAAACAATTAGGTAAGTCAATCAAGTACCTTCGATCAGATCGAGGAGGCGAATACCTTGATAATGAATTCTATAATTACCTATTAGAACTTGATATTATATCTCAGCTAACAACACCTCACACTCCTCAGCAAATAGTGTTTTTAAGAGGAGAAATAGGACTTTAGTTAACATGGTTCGATCCATGATGAGTTACTCTGCACTCCCAAAATCATTTTGGGGATACACCATACAGACAGCGACTTACATTTTGAATGTGGTCTCATCTAAGTCTATTCCTAAGACACCTTTAGAGTTGTGAAGTTGACACAAACCTAGTTTGAGACACTTTTCACATATGATGATGTCCAGCACATGTGATAGTAGGAAAGACTAGAAAATTAGAACCTCGATCTAAGGTTTGTTTGTTGGGTATGCAAAAGGCACAAGACGAGATTTGTTCTATAGCCCTCAGGATAACAAGGTATTTGTATCAATAAATGACACATTTCTTGAATATGACTATATGACAAACTTTAAACCACAAAGCAAGATTGTCTTGGAAGAGATTCATGTTGATGAGATCAGATTAGAAACAACAAAAAGTTGTTGTTCCACATGGTACTCAGAAGATGACTACTTCTAGTCAGACCATCATGCTATCTAGATGTAGCGAGAGCGTAGTACGACCACCAGCTCGATATGAACATGTAGGTGAAGCACAAGTTGCTATCATTGATGATGGAAAAGATAATCCATTGTCATTTAGATGTGCAATGAAAGATACTGACAAAGAAGCATGGCTTAAAGCTATGAAACTTGAGATGGAATCAATGTATTCCAACTCCATGTGGGATCTTGTAGATCTACCTGAAGGGGCGAAACCTATAGGGTGTAAATGGATCTAGAAGAGAAAAAGAAGAGTCGATGAGAATGTAGAGACATTCAAAGCTAGACTTGTAGATAAGGGTTATACCTAAAGGGAAGGGGTTGATTATGAATAGACTGTCTCTCCTGTAGCTATGCTTAAGTCCATTCATATATTGTTCTCTATTGCTGCTCATTATGATTATGGGATTTGGTAGATGGATGTCAAGACTGTCTTTCTAAATGGTCATCTTGAAGAAACCATTTATATAGAGCAACCAGAGGGTTTCATAGATAAAGATGCACAAAAAAAGGTTTGTAAGTTAAATAAGTCTATTTATGGACTTAAGCAAACATCTAGGTTATGGTATATGAGATTTGATGATGCAATCAAATCTTATGGGTTCACACAGTGCTTTGATGAGTCTTGTTTATACAAGCTCATCAATGAAAAGCATGTGATCTTCTTAGTTTTGTATGTTGATGATATTCTACTTATTGGGTATAATGTAGAATTATTATCAGATATAAAAGCATGGCTAGCTAAGCAATTCTAAATGAAAGATTTAGGAAATACAAGCTACATTCTTGGGATTCGTCTAATAAGAAATCGCAAAAATATAATGTTAGTTTTGTCTCAAGCATTGTATATTGATAAAATAGTTGTCAAATATTCGATGCAAAACTCCAAGAAAGGTTATTTACCTTCTAGACATGGAGTTATTCTTTCTAAAAAGCAGTGTCTTGACACTCCTAAAAAGGAAGAAGACATGAGACGTTACCCCCTATGCATAAGCTATTGAGAGCTTGATGTATGCTATGTTGTGCATGAGGCCCGACATATGTTATGCAGTAGAGATAGTTAGCTGGTTCCAATCAAATCCAAGATTAGATCATTAGATAGCAGTCAAACATATTCTCAAGTATCTAAGGAGAACGAGAAACTATATGCTAGTATATTCTGGTAGAGATTTGATTTCAACTGGATACACAGATTCTGATTTTCAAACTGATATAGATGATTAAAAGTCAATATCTGGATTAGTTTTCACCCTTGGAGGTGGAGCCATAGTTTGGAAAAGTGTAAAACAAGATGGTGTTTCAGACTCCACTATGGAAGTAGAATACATTGTTGCTTGTGAAGCAGCAAAAGAAGCTGTGTGACTTAGAAAATTCTTTAGTGATTTGGAAGTTGTTTCGAATATGGATAAGCCATTGTCTCCGTACTCTATGACAATAGTAGAGCAATGGCGAATGCTAAAAAACATAGAAGTTACAAATGAACAAAGCATATAGAGAGAAAATATCATGTGATAAGAGATATAATGCAGCGTGGAGACGTGACTATTCTGAAGGTTCCATCAACTGAGAATCTTGCTGATCCCTTCACCAAGACGTTACTTGCAAAACGTTTTGAGGAACATCCGGATGTCTTTGGGATTAGAGATTTGTCCCATTTGTTTTAGAGTTAGTGGGATATTGTTGGGAATAATGTGTCCAACAAACAAATGTAATAAAACAATTTTGTAATATATGAATAAATTTATATTGATTGATATTATGTGAATATTTTAGATTATGTTTTATAAAATTCATAAAAAATTCCTTGGTTATTTATGCTAACTTCATATTAACATATATATTGTATATATGTGAGATAAAATATAAAGAGTAATAACCAAAATAAGTCTATGACTTATATTTGAAGTATGAAAACTTCAAATAGTTTACCGTCATAAACATAGTTTATCTCATTAAGAATGTATAGTCATATCCCTACTATATATATGGTGACATAAGATAAATATCTTTTATATAATACGATTATATAGAACTGGACCAGATGAAATTATATTGTTCTGATAATTTCTATTAAATATAGAACAATTAATTTCATCGTAATGATTGTCATATATGTATGATCTTAATTCGTTGTATGTAACAAACTTCTATTTCATTTTAATTTATTCTTTGATTTACTCGATAAAATTTTGTACAAGTTACGATTCGTATACCTTGTACATTAGGAGTGAATCAAAATGAATAGCTGAGTATGTTAATATCGATGCAATGAAATCTATTTCTATAGATTTCCTTGTTTGTTAGTTCAGAGATCTAATAATTAGCGGGCAATTTATAATCATTATGAATTAATTATTCAATCAAGAACTAATGATAGTCAATAATTAAGACGTAATATGAAAGGTTAACGAATTATAAACTTATCTCTATTACGAATCTAAATTGAGGGTTAAGACATATGTAACGACTATATCAATAGACATTACTTTGAGTAAATGTACTATATCATTACTTTTTTAGAGTGCAAGTCTAAGTATTTAGTGAAATTACTTTAGAGTTAATAATTATGTTAATTAATATAAAGAGTTTATATTAATTAACAAAATATTATTGGAGCTTAAAACTATATGTCCATCGGTCCTTTCGTCACTTTTATCATTATTCAAATAATAGAAAAATGAACAAAGAATATTAAATAATTAATTATGAATTAATTATTTAATACACTCAATAATAAGTTTATTATTTTTCATTAGATGAAATAATTGAATTATTGATTATTCAATTGATTAAGACATAATAACAAAAAGTTGTCATAATTTATATATTTATTATATTCTATTAAATGAAATAATTGAATTATTGATTATTCAATTAATTAACAAACATAAAGTAACTTTAAAAATGGTTTTTAAAATGGATTATGTCAAATTTGAGTTAATGTCGTTGTGCCAAGTGTTGAGCTATGATGACAAGATATTTTGATTTCCATAACATTTTTGTTATAAATATATTCTAACTTAAATGAGAAATTAATATTTGTAGTGGTTTTCTCTAAATGACATAATGACCATTATGAAGTTATTCCACTATAAATAGAGGTTTAACCTCACTAGCATGGGTGATTGAAATCTTTGAGATTGAAGAGTCTATTTAGAGAGCAAATTTGTAAGTCCTCGGTGTTGGCTTTAGAGAAACGTTCTCTCAATCTAAATAGATCGTCTCATGTGTTGAGAATACTTACGATCTATCATAAATTGAGTGTGATCTTGTTGTGTTCATCACGCCCACACGTGCTTATTCGAGGTGAGTAGGATTGACGAAGAAAATCAAAGGTTGATTTTGTACCCGTGTGAAGTAAGGTAAGGTACAAAGGTATAATTTCTTAATCCTTTAGATTAGATCTAATTAAAGATTTTTAAATACACATTATTATTAATATATTATAACAATGATCCGTTTTATGTTCATGTTAAAATTTTTTCCATGATACATAGGTTACGCACGTTACCATTGTTGTGAACATCGGTAATTCCGCCGTGCAAGGGAAGCTAAAAACCAACATTGAGCTGCCTGTAATCTACAAATGTATAATTTCTTAATCCTTTATATTAGATCTAATTAAAGATTTTTAAATACATATTATTATTAATATATTATAACAACGATCCATTTTATGTTCATATTAAAATTGTTTTTCACGAAGGAACCTAAAAACCAACATTGAGCTGCCTGTAATCTACAAAGAATCTCCATTGGCCACCATTTTTCTTGATTAATAGTACCGGGGAAGCATACAGGCTTGTGCTTGGAGAGATGATTCCATTGGCCAACAATTTTTGTATCCAAGCGATCTATTTCAGATTTATGGGTAAATGGGCAGCAGTAAGGGTGTAGACGAAAAGGCTTGGCCGCATGCATTAATGGGATTATATGGTCTTGAGCTCGTGGAGGTGGCAATCCTTTAGGGGTAGCGAACACATCAGCAAATTCATCAAGTAGTTGTTGGATGCCAGTTGGTGGTGAAGCAGTCTCTGTCATGGAACAAACTGATGAGTGGGCTACTAGATAGTAAGATTGATGTTACGACCATACAGATAGGGAATGAGCAGAAACCGGAGAAAGTAGGTGCGAACCGGTGGCAGTAGGCAAAGATACTTCCACACCCAAATGAATAATCTGTAAATGTCCATGAGGTATATTGAATGTAATTGGGCTTACGCTGCTAATCCAGTCAATGCCTAATGTTAGGTCACTGCCTGCCAACTGTAATGAACGTACTAGGAAAGTGAAATATATAGAATGCATTTTCCAATTTATCGGGTGTAGCAGATGGGCACTGTAAAGGTGTTCCCCGTTGGCAATGGTCACCGAAAGGGAACGAAAGTGATAGACCTCCAAATGCAATATGTGAACAAGGGCCTCATCGATCAAGTTGTGTGTACTGCCATTGTTGATTAGGATGGAGATTGGTCACTACTGTAGTGGTCCGACGATACTGTAGTAGAATGAGAGTCCTGGCCTGCCAAGGTATTAAGAGAGACCTCCATCACCTCCAAATCCTCAACGATAACAATGTCTTCTACTATTTATGGTTGAACATCACTCTCCAAAGAGTCGACCAAAATGCAGTCAAGGGACTAATTCTTGCAAACATGCCTCGCGAAGTACCTTTCGTCACACTTAAAACACAACCCTAGTTTATGTTTTTGTTGTAAATCTTCTTGTGAAAGTTTTTGGAAACCTTAGATGGTAGCTGAAGGCTTGGTTGTTCTCTCCATTTTTACAGGTTGGGTTGTCATGTGAGCGAGTCTATCCGGCCACTTGGAAGTGGCGAACGGGTTAGCATATTTGGGGGCTTGCTGAACTCCCGCCATTGAAGTTTCTTGTAATAGCGCTACTTCGAATGCATGGGAAAATGACTGGGGCCTAGTGATATTAACCATCACTCAAATTTCCTCCTTCAATCCACTTGCAAAGATGGAAATGTAATACAACTCCGACATATGGAGAAAGGATGATAGGGCCATAACTTTCAGTGATTCAAAACAATTAATGTACTCTTGCACTGTGGACTTCTGAGAAATTCTGCTAAAGGATTCTATGACTTCTTCAGCTACAATGGGCGAAAATCACTTGCTAATTTCCGTTGCGAAATGATCCCAACCGGCATTTCGGTAACTTGTACTGAACCCAGCGAACCATATATCTGCCTGATCTTGTAAGTACAATTCAGTTGTTGCAACTCTTAAATTGTCAGATACTTGGTGAATGGAAAAGTATTTGCAAAGCTTGTGTAACCAATCCAGTGGATTATCACCCGAGAACACTAGAAAATCTAGGTGCGGCAACCGTGTTAACCATTGGGGTTCATTTATGATGCTGTCAATAGTTTAGACTTACTGCGGCCCCATAGAACTAGATGCGCATGCCGGATCCGGTAACAGCCCTTGTCACAGGTGAGTATCCAGGCGCCCCGAGCACTGTTGAGTAATTAAGGACATCATTGTAAAAGCCTTGAAATTTTAATTATAAATTCCACGTGTAAATTCTTCGCGTTGAAAATCGATCATAGCGTTGAAGTAGACCGAATTTGTCGTGTAGCAGCCACGTATGCAAATTTGGTGAACTGGTCAAAGTCAGTGAAATTAGATTTTTCCGAGTAAAAAATTTAATTAATAAACGATATTGGACAATCAAAATTGAGCGATAACATCGATGGATGATGTTTGAATTAAATTTAGAGTGGGTAGATTATAAATTGATAATGTATAAAATTGGGGATACACATTTTTTTTTAAAATGGAAAAGAAATTAGGAAATTGGGATTAAGGAAAATAAATAATTTGGAAGAAGTGAAATAAGAGTAGAAATATTTGGGAAATGAAGAGGAAAGGTTTGGGGGCAAAAATCCCGCCCAATGCCTTTGAACCCGTAAAGTTCAAGGTTTAAGTTTAAAAAATAAATAAATAAATGAATTAGAAAGGGGGGAAGAGAGAGAAGGTCTTCATCTCCCCCCCCCCCTTTTTTTTCTTCTGCGACGGCCGAGAGAAGTCGAGAGGGAGAGAGACGCCGGCGACCCACGAACCGGCGAACTCGACGGACAGCAGCGACCGGCGAACGACGAGCAGGCGGGAACTCCGTGAGCTGGCGACGCCGGCCGAGACAGGGAGTTCGGTTTCCGGCATTCCTTCCGGCTGCGAACCGCGACCCGTGCGACGTCGGCCGAGAGCAGACGGCCGTTTCTCCGAACAGACGAACGACGAACTCCCGATCTCGAGCAGATCCGGCGAGTCCAGATCTGCGGCCGGAACTCCTAGTTGAGCCGATCCTTCGACTCCGGCGAACGGCGATTCCAGATCTGTGACGGAGCGACTCCGAGGCCGAACCCGACTCTGGTTTCCGACGACGAACAGATTTTCGTTCCCGGTGACAAACTGCTCCGATCTGTTCAGTGGGTGAGGTTTCGATCCGAGTTTCACTCCGATGTTAAATTTGGATTTATGATGTCGTTGGTTGATTAGTGATTTGATTTACAGCAGTCGGTCTAGAGGATTCCGGACGAACAACTCTCCGGCGAGGGCAGCTTCGGATCTGAACATATTCAGATTTTCCGACGAGCAGAACAGGACGTAGATCTCATCCTATTGGTGAGGAAAATTTTAGTTGGAATTACTCATTTCGATTTCTAAACTTGGATGTGGATTTATTTCTGGTTAGGAGAAATATATTGGTTGAGGATCTAAAATATTATACACTGATAGGTTACTATTTTGGGATTATTTCTGTTGGTGAAAGAAGTTTTGATTTTTGGATAAATTTGTCAACAATAGAACCTGATTCTGATTTGGTGCTGTTCGATGTACGTGCTTTAACATGGTTCGTTGAATTCGACTTTTAAGTTGTCAATATGTTAAAGTTGGATATTTTAGTTGGTTCATAATTTCCTTATCTGGATTATTTTTTTTAAATCATGTGGCTGAACTTATTGAGGTTACAGTTGGTTATTGAAATTTAAGGGTTTTAGTTTCAAGTTGGTTGAAGTGAAAATCTGTCAAGTTTAAGTGAATGGAATTTGGATGTTAGAAATTGTTTATATATTCAAGATTGAGTTTTGTGTTAAAGGATGTTGAATAAGGCCTAGAGAATTTATATGGATTTTCTTGCTTGTCACTCACACTTCGGTTGGGCTCCTATTCCCGGTATAGGACCATCCATTTATTTCCTAGAATTAAATTTTTAATTTATGTATTTGTATCCTTGTTAGGCTTCGACCACTTTGGCGAGTGTGCCACGATTCCCGAGGAGGTAGTTGCTCCGCTTAATCGTAAAGAACGCCGAAAAGGTAGGGATTTCTATACCTCTTGCGTTATATTGCATCCTATTCCGTTTTCCAAAATGATTATTTTGTGGACTACCACACTTGGAAAATGACGGGGACTGTTCGACAGCACGTCCGTTTTTATTAGTAGTATGTTTTCTCAAGTTTAAATTCCGTACATGGTTTGAGATTTATTGTGCCCATGTTGAGGGATGGATCCGCCATCCCCTTTGATACCTTCTGCTGCGTGAAGGTTGATTGTTTGACGTGCGAAAAATAGAGGTAGGGCATTGGTGACGTGTCCTCAGGTTGAAACTCCTGAAAGTCGTAAACCTCGTATGGGAGGGTGATGACGCCTCCTTGGGTCGCAAGCCCCTAAACCTGTCCAGGATTTGTCCCACGGATCAGACGGTTGTCAATCGCAGAGACTTGTTTATCCTAAGTCCATATATAGCGAGCAACTGTATCCGTTTTATTTGATTATACGATTATACGAGTTGTATCGTGCAGCCAGGTGCGCCGGCAACTCGGGTGACGTACGGAATCTTCGGATCGTCGTCATTATTCCTGCCTCATAAGGTGTTGTCATCGACGGGTGACCACCTCTTCTATGTTGTGTGGCGGGTGAGTCCATGAGTGACCACCCCTTTTCACTGACGACGTTTCCAAATTGGAAAACGATGATGGCCTATTTTACGAGGTATAGCTGTCTATGTATACAGCAAGATTTTTAATAAAAGCCTCATCGACGGCCCTTGGGTCAGTTGGTAAAATGATAAAGAGTTTTTAAAGTGATTTTAAAAATCCATGTACGGTAGAATGAAACATAACCTTGTTCTCGAAAATGTACAAAACCAGTTTTGCATGAGGTGTATTTAGTATAGCCATACTTTACTGAGTTAGTCACTCACCCCAAACGACTCCTTCCCCAAAACTTCAGGTAAGGGCAAGGAGTAGCTGTGGATCAGGAGTTGAAGCGTTTTGTTATTTCTACTTGAGCGATTTATCGTTATTTGGTGAGGACATTTATGTTTCCATTTGGGTCTGTAAACCTTAAACACAGTTGGTTTTGGATTTGTTGCACAGTACTTGGATTGTATTTTAATTTATGCACTGTTATCTTCTCGTGATCCCTACTCGGACCTAGGCCCATATTACCTTGGGCCGAATTAAATATTATAAGTCTTCCGCGAAAACTCATGCCTTGGGCTGGGTGATCGGGTTCTCTATGAGGATCGGGTAGCCTGACCCGGCGGTTCTGTTAGGCCCGTCTTCGGGTCGTGACAATCATTGCATCCAATTTCGCTGAAATGTTTTGTTCAAAATTTTGGAAAGAATTTTCCTGCCTCTTTTGCTTCCTAGCTAATCGATGGTATTGTTGCTTTGAGACATCTAATCTATTGAAAACAGTATCCATATACATTTTTGTTTCATTCTCTAGGCGTTTGATAGTTTCTTCTTTGGTTTTTAAGCGTGTTTCTATCATGGGAATTGGTGGCTCTGATATCAATTATTATGATAATGGATAACAAAAAGAAGGATGGAAGATTATTTTATATATTGCAGGCAACGAGTTACAGAGGAAAAAGCTGGGTGGAACAGAAAAAGAGAAGTGGCGGGGGAAAGAGGAGGAGTCTAGAGAGAAAAGAGAGGGAATAACAGAATGGTAATCACACACCCCTCCTCTCTGTTACATTGTTGTATTTATATGTACTCCCTAATCCTAGTTGTCTTCCATGTCAGCCAGATGATGCCACGTCACCTCAATCCTTGTCCGTTCTTCTCCTAACGATTCTCTTGCATCGGTGCTTCTAATCCGATAGAGTTGGTCCGTAACAGTCTTTTCCTTCCTCGTTGGTTTCGCAATTGTTGCTCTCAAGGTCATTAGAGCTGAAAATCTGAAAACTTTATGGTCTCCTCAGACCAAAGGCAAACAGACGAGATCCTCTGGAATCGCACTTCAACAGTTCCCGATGGAGGTGACACGCCATTACCATTGTCGCTACTGTCACTATTGCTTTCATCGCTTGTGTCAATGGTGCTGTTGATTTTTCGAGGTCGAAGACACTCGGACGAGGAGAAGGTAAGAAGGAAGATGGGGCGAACAATGAAAGTGAGGATAGAAGAAGCCAAGAGAAAGATTTAACAACAAGATGTTCACTGATACTACAAATTTTGAAGTGATATATATATAAGTATGAATGTCTCTTTGATTAATACCCTAAATTTTAAATTTTAGATTCTGACACCTTAATATTTGAGTAGTTACCAACCAAGACTCTGCTGTTACTAAATCTGTTAAACTATTTGTGTGACTCGTACACGAAATGAATAGAACCGAATCATCGATTCTTCATCTTCTTCTTCTTCAAAAAGGACAAGATTCTTCGAAAAAGCAAATGCTAGAATTTTAGCTTTGTGAGGAGGAATTCTTCCACTCAATATGTTTCCGACACATTGAAAATTCTCAAATTCTTCAAATTCAAAATCTTTGTTGAAATCAAACCGCTCAACTCATTTTCCGATAGTAGAATCAAACTCAATCCTCGTAAATTTCCAAGTTCCTAGAATAATCCCTGAAAATCCTTTTCCCGTTAGCTCCAACACTTGCAAATCCTTCAATTTTTCAATTGATTTTGTAATTGACCCTTTTAGAAGATTCTGAGATAGAACAAGGTTGGCGATTGAGTCCATCAAGGGTCAATTTTCGATGAGTTGGTCCATACGATCGTTGAACCGATTATTCGAAATGTTGATGGAGTTGAAATGGCCAAGTGGGTCTCATGTTTCTTTATGAAATACAAGGTTTACGTATCTAGTAAATTAGTTTGAGCAAAGATCTTTTTGGCTCGACCCATATTTTTTGGGCTAAGTATAAAAGGGGGTTTTGTGGCTAATGAAACCCTAGAGTGAGAGTGAGAGAGAAGATAGAAGAAAAAAAGAATTTTTGGATTTTCAGAGGCAGTCAGACGAGAATTGCATTTTCTTCAGTTTTTACCGTTAGATTGTTGTGAAATTTGAATTGTAGATTTGTGAGAGATCTTCGTCTGAAAGGGGTATATTCTGAATGGTGGAGATCATCGTCTAAGTTTTCTAAGGTGGTCTGTTGGGGTAAAAACAAAACTACAGTTTGGTAACCCTATGTTTATCCTCTCTTATGTTTTGTTATCTTCCAAGATTAGTGTTCAATCTTGATGAATGTTGTATGCCTCTAGTTTGTTGAGCTAGAGAGAACTTTGGTGTACCCATTATTTCTGTTATAGTGAAAGGTTTGATTAAGTGGTCTGCAGGTCCCGTTGTTTTTTACTCTCACACTTTTGAGGGTTTTCCACGTTAAAAATTGGTGTTGTGATCTCGTTATTTTTGTTGATTTTTTTTACCTATTTGATTGCACAAAGAGAGAAAAATGTATTTTATTCCACTATGTATTTTTAGGTTCTTTTTCTCAACAAGTGGTATCAGAGCGTCAGGTTGTTTTGGTGGTTATTCTTGTGCTTGTCAAATGGAGTAGTCTAGCAATAGTTGCAATAATATGATTAAGTTCACGGCTACCAATTACTCGATATGGAAGTCACAAATGGAAGATCTATTATGTTGTCTAGATTATGAAGACACGCTTTTGGGAGATGAGGGCAAATCAAACGAAATGTCTGAAAAAGATTGTGTCAATTTGAACAGGAAAGCCATTGGCAAAATTCGACAGTGGGTCGATAATAGTGTTTATCAGCATGTTGCCAATGAGACAAACATCAACAAGGTTTGGTAGACTCTAAGGGAGTTGTATGAAAAGAAGAATGCACAGAATAAAGCCTTTCATTTCAGGAAATTGATGTATCTTCGATACATAGATGGACCTCCAGTTTCTAATCATATGAATGTTTTTCAAAGAATTCTGAATCAGTTTGCAGCACTTGACATGAAACTAGATGATGAGATACATGTTTTCTGTTTGATTAGTACATACTTGATAGTTGGGAAACTCTTGTTGTTTCTCTTAGCAATTCCGCTCCTGATGGTGTTTTCACTTTGAAGATGGTGAAAGAAAGCATGTTGAATAAAGAAAATAGAAGAAAAAAGCGAGGGGTAACTGCACAGAGTCAGGTGCTAGTTTCAGAGAGATAAGGTAGAAGCAAGAGTAAGAATCAGAAAAGTCGTGACAGTAATGACTGATCATGAGGGAAGTCTCAGACAAGGAATGACTTCATATGTTTCCACTATGACAAGTTAGGGCATAAGAAATATAGTAGAAAATAATTGAGAGAACAAAAACACAATCAAAAAAATGAAGGAAAGATCGATGATGCCAATACAACAGCAGCTGTAGATGGAGATGTGACTATTATTTACGATGATAGCAATATTAACCTCACGTGTCAAGATCCTCATTGGGTAGTAGATTATGGTGCTTCATACTATGTTACTTCTCAGCGTAATGTATTTTCTACTTACAGTGATGGTGAGTTTGGTCATGTGAAGAAGGGGAACAGTGTAGAGTGCAGGATAGTAGACATGAGTGATGTCTACATGAATATTGATACCGGATGTCAATTGCGCTTGAAGAATGTAAGGCATGTTCCTGATATTCGTCTAAATATGATCTCCACTGGTATTCTTGATGATGAGGGATATCATAGCCACTTTGGTGATAGTAAGTGGAAGTTCACTAAGGGGTCATTGGTGGTTGTTAGAGGAAAGAAACATGATTCTCTTTATTTGGTGCAGGCTACGTCTTACGGGAGAGAAATGAATGTGTTGATGACTCATCTACTCAACTATGACATATGAGGGTTGGACACATTAGTAAGAATGGTATGCAGAAGCATTCTCAAAAACAGATAATTCCTAGTTTGAAGTCCATAAAGCTAGAAGTATACACTCATTGTTTAACTGGTAAACAACATATGGTATCTTTTAAAACCTTGCCTCCATCTAGAAGCCCAAATGCGTTAGATTTGGTGCATACTGATATTTGTTCTATGGATACTATGAGTCTTGGTGGTGCTCGTTATTATATCACTTTTATCGATGATCATTCTAGACAGGTGTGAGCTTATGCTTTGAAAACTAAAGATCAAGCTTTAGGTTTCTTTAAACTTTTCTAGGTGCCAGTTGAGAGAGAAACTAGCAAGAAATTGAAATGTATTCATTTAATTAATGATGGTAAATACAGAGGGCCATTCGAGGAGTATTGCAAAACTCATAGGATCAAGTTTAGAAAAACATAGCCAAAAACGTCCTAGCACAATGGAGTTGCAAAGAGGATGAACCGCATGATTAATGACAGGATTCGTTGTATGCTCTCTCATGCAAAGTTGTTGAAGTCCTTTTGTGAGGAGGCAATGAGATTGGTGGTTGACTTGATAAATCTTTCACCTTTAGTTCCTTTGAATCATGATATACCTCAGAGGGTGTGGTCAGGGAAAGATATTTCATATGGCCACTTGAGAGTTTTTGGTTGCAGGGCATTTATGCATATCTCTAGAGAAGAGAGATCTAAAACTTGATAGTAAAACGAGGCAGTGCATTTTCATTGGGTACATCATAATGAGTCTGGATACAGATTTTGGGATCCGATCAACAAGAAAGTTATCAGAAGTAGAGATGCAGTTTTTTTGGAAGATCAAACCATTGCAAACTTTGATAAGACAGAGAATTTGTAGTCTATCAGTGAAGAGAAAGTTGATTCAGGTACGGTTCGTCCACCTACAGTGCCTATTAATGATAACAGAGATACATAGACAGATGATCCTCTTCCAGTTAATAATGAATCAGTGGAAGAGAACCCAGTACAGCCATCGATTGAGCCTTAGTTTAGAAGATCCACCAGAGACAAGGAACCTTCTAGAAGATATTCTACCAGTGATTATATGTTGTTCACTGAAGGAGGAGAACCAGAGACTTATCAGGAGGTTCTTTCGCATGAGAAGAAAAATTAGTGGTTATATGCAATGCAAGATGAGATGAAGTCTTTGCATGAGAACAACACTTATGACTTGGTGAAACTACCAAAGGGAAAGAGAGCTTTGAAAAATAAGTGGGTGTTCAGATTGAAGTCAGATGAAAATAGCTTACAGCCAAGGTATAAGGCAAGAATAGTTGTAAAAGGATTCAGCCAGACAAAAGGTGTTGACTTTAATGAGATTTTCTTGCCTATCGTGAAGATGAGTTCAATCCGAGTTGTTTTGAGACTTGCCGCTAGTTTTGACTTGGAGGTGGAACAACTTGATGTGAAGACACCTTTCCTCCATGGAGATTTAGAGGAAGAGATCTATATGGAGCAGCCCGAAGGCTTTAGAGCTGAAGGGAAAGAAGATCTTGTCTGCACATTGAAAAAGAGTTTATATAGCCTTAAGCAAGCGCCAAGATAGTGGAACAAAAAGTTCAATGCTTTTATGGAAGTGAACAGGTACAATAAGACTACTTCTGACTATTGTGTTTTTATAAAGAAATTCTCTAACAATGATTTTGTGATTCTCTTGTTATATGTTGATGACATGTTGATTGTTGGGGATGATACTGCTAAGATAAATTTGTTGAAGAAAACGCTAAGTAAATCTTTTGCCATGAAAGATTTAGGTCTAACTAAGCAAATTCTTAGCATGAAGATTATTCGTGACAGGAAGAAGAACAAAATGTGGTTATCTCAGGAGAGGTACATAGATAGAGTTCTTGAGAGATTTAACATGAGCAATGCAAAGCCTATTATGTCTCCACTTGCAGGGCATTTTAAGCTAAGCGCTAAATAATGTCCTATAAGTGATAATGAAAATCAAGAGATGAAGAAAGTGTCTTATGCATCCGTAGTGGTTAGCTTAATGTATGCCATGGTGTACACAAGACCAGATATTACTCATGCAGTTAGTGTTGTCAATCGTTTTCTTTCTAATTCAGGGAAAGAGCAATGAGCAACAACAAAATAGATTCTCATGTATCTCAGAGGTACTTCCAAGGTGTGTTTGTGCTTTGGAAACATATTGATGTGAGATATCATTAGATTTGCGAAGTGTTGGAATCGAAGATGCTACAGGTTGAGAAGATTCATACTAGTGAGAATGGATCTGACATGATGACAAAAACTTTGCCTAAAGAGAAGCTTAAAACTTGCAAGCAAAAAGCAGGCATGCTAGAGCCCGATATATAAGCCGATGGAGAGATTTGTTAGACTCGGCCCATATTTTTTGGGCTGATTATAAAAAGGGATTTTGTGGCTAATGAAACCCTAGAGTGAGAGTGAGAGTGAGAGTGAGAGTGAGAGTGAGAGAGAAGCTAGAAAAAAAAAAAGATTTTTGGATTTTCTGAGGCAGTCAGACGAGAATTGTGTTTTCTCAAGTTTCTACCGTTGGATCGTTTAAAATTTGAACAGTAACTTTGCGACATCGAGGGGTATATTCTGAATGGTGGAGATCGTTGTCTGAGTTTTCTAAGGTAGTCTGTTGGGGTAAAAACAGAATTGTAGTTTGGTAGCCTTATGTTTATCCTCTCTTACGTTTGGTTATCTTCCAAGATTAGTGTTCAATCTTGATGAATATTGTATGCCTTTAGTTTGTTGAGCTAGAGAAAACTTTGGTGTACTCATTATTTTTGTTATAGTGGAAGGTTTGATTAAGTGGCCTACGAGTCCCGTGATTTTTTACTCTCACTTTTGAGGGTTTTTTACGCTAAAAATTGGTGTTGTAATCTCGTTATTTTTGTTGGTTTGTTTTATCTATTTGATTGCATAAAGAGAGAAAAAAATATTTTTTTCCGTTGTGTATTTTAATTTCTTTTTCTCAACAAGACCAAGTTTCTTTTTCTCAATAAGACCAAGATCCAATAACTGGGCAAGCTTTCTGAATTTGTACGGAAAAGAGGAATGAAAGCCATTGTTGGATAGATTAAGAAGAGACAGACTAGTCAAATTTCCAATTCAATTGGGCAATTTTCCTCTTAATCCATTACTCGACAAATCAAGAATCAGCCGTTGGATATTTTTGAGCTTGCCAATGGATTCAGGCAGCATGCCTCTAAGATTATTTTCTAAAATTATGTATAAAATTTGAGAGCAGAGACCAGAAATGGAAGAAGTGCTTTTCCCACTGATCTGATTCTGATTAAGATACATCAATTCTAGCTTGGAAATGTTGAGGTTTCTGTGGAGATCCTGGAGAGCTTTTGTCGATGGAGAAAAAGAAGTGCAGAGAAGAGAGAGAATTTCCAAAATCATTTCATATTCATCTATTACAAAGGGTTACAAAAATATATAAGGTGGTCTTCCACCTGGCAGACAATGATGCTAGAAAAGAGATAAAGGCTGTCATGCGTGGTGTGAACATAGAGATAGTGGAGCTCGATAGTGGAGCTACTCTGACATCCCCCCTCAATCTCAAGGCAAGCCTGACGCTGAGCTTGTGACAGTAGTGGAGGAAAGGTGTTGTCGAAAGTGGCTTCGTTAGGCCAGCAACAAACAAGAAAGTGATGAAGAGGAGGAGAATACAAAGGGGGAAGGGAATAGAGACACTCAAGGGAGTTTTGAGTTTAGGGGCAAGAGACTTGATGGAGGGTGCCCACTGATTTGTAGAAAGAGGAGAACAAAATGAGAAAGAGAGGAATAGAAAGTGACAAGGTTGGCTGAAGCTTGAGGAAAGGAACTGATCCGCGTTTGATTTCATGGTATCGGCGAGAGAAAATTCTCCAAATGGAATGAGAGAGAGAGAAAGAGAGAGATAGGAAAGATAAGTTGGTACTTGCCCTTTTTTTGTTGAGAGATTGCAGAGAGTGATCTGAGAGAGAGAAGAAGCAAAGAAGAAAGGATGAGATTTTAGAGAGAGAGCGCTTCGAGCTTAAGCTCGGCTTGAAGATTTTGGGCGGTGCAGAAATTTGTCTGATATGTGAAGAAAATAAGAATATTAGAGAAGCAGAAGAGGTGTCTCTTTTGTAGAGAGAGAAACATGAGAGAAAAGGAGAGCGTGATTAGGAACCAGAGGGAGGAGGTGACAGAAGCATTTTGAGAGGCGATGAATAAAGGGGAAAAAACATATGGGGGAAGGAAGATGAAGGTTGAAGATGGAGTCGGAAGTAAGTGAAATGCTTTTGAACCCGAGAGTAAGCTTCAGACAGGGAAACAGGTTGAGCCATGGAGCTCCGACTGACGAGCTCCAACCACGGGCGGCATTGGGAGAACCCATAATGGATCGACGTAGAGGGGCGTGATAAGAACACGCGGAAGACGGGCGCGGCAATAGGTGGCTGAGAATGCGCTCCCAGAGGACGCCATTGGCTCTGATACCATGTTGAGGTTTCTATGGAGATCCTGGAAAGCTTCTGTCGATGGAGAAGAAGAAGTGCAAAGAAGAGAGAGAATTGCCAGAATCATTTCATATTCATCTATTACAAAGGGTTACACAAATATATAAGGTGGTCTTCCACCTGGCAGACAATGATGCTAGAAAAGATATAAAGGTTGTCACGCGTGGTGTGAACGTAGAGATAGTGGAGCTCGATAGTGGAGCTACTCTGACAGGAAAGACAACCAATTGATAGAGGAATTCTTCCGCTCATCCGATTTTCTGATAAATCAAGAAATTCGAAGCCCTTAATCTTGCCTAATCTAGAAGGTATAGACCTAGATAAATTATTAGAGTGACGATCAAGATTGTTTAACGAAATCATCTTTCCAACCTTGAAAACTTATTACCTAATATACCCAGCTCGTAAACTGACCTGAAAGATTGGAAAACCGAGCTATGAAGATTGCTGGAGAGATCATTATTACTCAGATAAAGCCTATGCAACCAAAAAAGGTGTTTAAAAGTGAATGGAATTGAACCAATGAGTTTATTTGAATCAAGAAAAAGGTGAGTGAGGCGAGAAAGTTTGCCCAACTGGCGAAGAAAAGGTGTTTAGCTTCTCTTCTTGTATTTCATTCCACTACAAGTCAAGCAAATAGTTTAACGAATTTAGTAACAATAAGGTGTTGATTCGTCAAAATTCAAAATAAGTTTAAAATATTCAAAATTTAAAGTTTAAAATATCAGTTAAAGAGACATTTATACTTCAGGAGTTGTATTGATAATTACCTTAAGATATTAATCTGAATCTTATAATTTGGAATTCATGTTAATATTTATCTTTCATCAGATGTGATAAATGAGTCGGTTGAACTTGAAAAAATCTAGCTTTGAACCTAGTAAGTTAAATGAGTCAAGTCTAATGAGCCGAACCTAAAAAAACTTTCAACTTAAACCGACTAAACGAGTCTAACGAGGTTTAACGAGTCAAATCTTAACGAGTCGAGCATGCATTAACGTTTTTAATTAATTTAGTTATTAAAATTATAATAATTATTTATTATTATAATCTTAAAATATAATATTTATTTATTTAATTAACAAAATTATTTTATTAATATATAAAATGTCATGTATTTTAAAAAAAATTATTTGAGACGTTTTAATAAAAAAAATATATCACACGAATATTATTATAAATATTTAAAATTGTATATTGTCAATGTAGTACCATAAATTGATAAGTAAAATATTAAAAAAAAATTGTGAAAAACAAATAAGGAGATATATGATACTTATAATTCGTTAAATTATTAAATGAATATTTTTATTTTTGTGGCTAAATAATAGAGAATGATTATAAAATGTTGAAGTAGGGGGGCCAAACCATTGACCAAAAAGTAATTGGAGGCCAATAACTTCATTTTCTCTTTAATTTTGATTTTATTTATTTGTTGTTAGCATTCTCTAATATTTTAATTTCACATTATTAATTTTTTTCTAATTCAAACATTGCCGACGGTGTACCAGATATTGAGGAGTTATTTAAAGGAAATCAATGTAGTTAATTAGTCTCTATAACTCGAACTTTGACTAAAAATAATTTATTAATCAAAACAATCAATAAATTGAAGCATATGTATTATGTATTAAAAAATACGTAATATGTATTCAAATATAAAATTATAAAAAAGACCAGTAAAATATACGTAAAATGTATTAAAATATAATATTAATGTGGAAATAACAGATGATGATGGTGCCACCTAAAGGACAGCTAATTAATTGTCCGGCTTATTAAATCTCTTAAATAGAATGCGCCTAACGACAAGTGAACAAATTAAATTACCAAAAGTTTATTTATTTTGGATAATTAACAAAAAAATCATTCACTCAATTATGAAATCAAGGACAAGTCAAACATTAAACTAATTTTGTTAATAACTAAAATCTTGAATTATAACCAATGAATGATACAAACATTACAGTCACGTTTTCTGTTAAAAAATATATCCCAAACCTGTCATGGATGCCCCTCGACATTGGAAGATATCCAAAATTGATCATTAGATGTCTTATGGCATTGGAGGACATTTGTGTCTCTGTGATTACATAGACGTAGACATCTACACTAAAATAACAGCTGTTCGTTTCTTAGAAAAGACGTCTGTTAAGCTGTGAAAGTTAATATGAAGGACGTCTGCGTCTCCGCATTTACATAGACGCGGGCGTCCGTACTAAAATAACGAACATGTGCTTCATAGGAAGGACATCCGTTATTTTGTAAACATTCATAAGAAAGATATGCATCTCCGCATTAAATTAAACGCAGACATCCATACTAAAATAACACACGTCTACTCATTAAGAAAGACATCTATTAATCTGTAAACGTTAATAAGAAAGACGTTCAACGTCATATGACATCCAAATACTAACCTTAAATTCTCCAACACTGAGGGATGTCTAGAGACATTTTTAACGAAAAACATTATTGCAAGATTTACATCGTTCATTTTTTCTAGTTCAATATTTTAGTTGTTAGCGAAATTAATTTAAAATTAAGTTTGTCATAGATGTCATAATTCATGATTATTTTTTTGTTAATTACCCGTTTATATCATGTCCACGACACTATTTTCTTAACTAATTAATATCCCGAGGAACAATGGAGAAAATACATAGCGAGCATAATGTTCATTAATACAAATATGAAGATGGTAAGGGAGCATTTGAGGCATACAACAAAGACATAAATAGAGAGAGAGAGAGAGGCAAAACCTTTGTTTTACTAGTATTATTAATAGCAGCAAGGATCAGGAGAGCTCGGTGATGAGGCGTTCACATTTATCTTCCAAAATCTTCACAGCTTCAGTAAAGAGCACTTCAGGAGGTAATGCTCCAGTCGACTCAATTGTAACTACAAAACAGAGTTATGGAGATGTATCAGACCCTAAACTTTTTTTTTTCACCTGTAAACAACTGCAATGTGTGGTGATCAGACTCAAATATACAAGAACCAGTCGAAGTTTCAAGTCGGACAGCATTTGAAAAATTATGCTTTTCTACAAATTTTATCACCAATTATAGACATTCATCACCAAAAAGTAAAATGAATGAACAAATTTTTAAATCTGTGTTTCTAATAATGGGTTAGTAGTAATTTCTGAGAATTTTGTCACCAATGGAACTGGCAACTCTCTGAAGAAATTTACCAAGTCTAGGATACGGGAACATCGTTGAGATTTTTATTGAGCAGGGTACATAAAGTATAAAAAAAGAAAATTGAGATATCCCTTTGCCTTTCCCATCTGATGCAGTGCATAATTAAATGAATACATCCAAAAGTCACTTACATATGAAATGATCTTTGATGCGACGCAATGAAACTCTTTTCTCCCATTCCTCTCCTCCTCTGATACATTCTCTACATAATGTGCAAGCTCTTGGTCGAGCTACAGTCGCCCTTTTCTTACCTGCTCATCAGTATTACAATAAACCCAGAGAGTGAGAGATTTGATCATGAGCAGCATTTGGTATCCAACCACGTAATATTATCAAACATAAAATTGACCATATCTAAAACTTTGAATTTATTGGCTGTTCATTAATCAGTTATCCAGGGAAAGGAATTACCATTGCCAATATCCTCAATATCAAATACTTTAACTGGGCACTTGTTTTTAAGTTCTTCGGCCAGGTCCCCACGTACTTCCTCCAAAAGTACGACCTTAAAGAACAAAGCAAAGGTGAATTTCAATGCCAAAAAAGCTTCGCAGAACTAACAAGATGAAGGTATATATTTCCTCACCTCCGGAAGCATCCGATACCAAGCAGTGGCAACAGGGGACCATTTTGCATGTGTTTTACCCATTCCCTTCACAGCATGTGCTTCTAACTCAATTTCCTATGAAAAGAAAATTTATGGAAAAAAAAACTGTAAACTTAATAAAAAAAAATTTACAGATTCCAACTGTTAAACACAGCCCAAAACCAAGGTAACACAATCGGCCATATGCTCCAACAAGATAAGTAACATCAGAAAGAACACACATTTTCATTCAATTTCTTCACCCAAAAAAATATGTTTTAAACCAATTTGGATAAGTAAACATTGCTTTTATGTTTGCATATTCAACTTTCAAAGGTTAATCAAGTCATCCTCGATCATAATTTTCATACTATGCATATCTAGCTCTGAAACAGAATGTAGCCATGATTGATAAAGTAATGATAATAAAAGGGCAAAAATGATGAATGGATGCTCACCTGGCCTGGCCCGAGTTTTGCAAGTATGATATCTTCATCCTTGGGGCCAATTGCATTATTGGAAAATTCAGGCAGGCTGTCCTGGCTGCAGCTAAATGAAGTGTAGGTTTTTGGTTTCGAGGAAGATATAGAATTTTCTGACGCCAATGGAAACTCACTACCGTTTGGTAACCACTTCAATTCTTTTGATTTAACTGCATCATCAAAGTATGCCACGACTAGCAATTAGTAACAATTATGGCACAAAAATTAATTGAATTATGTTATGCCTAAAAAAAGCCAAAGGGAAAGTTAACCAGAACACTTATGCAACAAAATAATGATACCTGTAATACGAGGTTCACCACGTTTGCAGCAAACATGCAATCGGAAAACGATTGTATTCTTTTCATTTGGCATGCCGTTTTCTAATGTTCAAAAAGACGAACTCATTTATAATGCAGGAAATGATGGCGAAAAAAAAAAGGCAACTTGCACATGGCTTGAAACAAACCTGAGTACTCAAAAAGTCTTGGGTCAACTCCTATTGGAATGAGACCCAACCTGTGTGCAAGAACCTCGTCTTGGATTACTGATGTATTATTTGCAATAAATACTTTTTCAATGGCCATGGTAGGAAGCTGCATGAACATTAATAAAAATTTAACCGTAGCCATCAATGTAGCAGTATAAACAAATCACACCAGTGTTTGTGAAAGAAGTGAAGTAAAAAAGTATTATCTATTCGTAAATAAAGGAAGAGAATAGCATTGATGCAGGGGAATTAAATTGTCAGAAGAACGATACACCATCCACCACAGTTTATACCTATAAATAGGCAGAATGTAATAGATGATAGCGAGAAAACGTAGCACACCTCAGCAATGAGTATTCTTCTAAATGCATTAGCCACTGCTGGGTCAATGCCAATCATGTCAAACTCCATGTCATCCTGTCTGATTTCTTTTACATCGATTCTAAAGTTCTTTCGGAAATATTCCAATCGCAAACTGTTGTCAACACCCATAGAAGCATAAGCTCCAGAATACTGTACGGTTTCTGTCTACAGAAGCCAAGAACTCAAAACGTGAGGAACAAAAATAAAATCTATTTAGTTATAGTGTGAACAGGAAATAAAGCCAAAAAAAATTTCGAAGCGAACAACAATAAACCACTGATTTCGATTTAGAAACAAAAACCATCTTTTTTTATAACCATTACATATCTCATCAATAAGATATAGTTACCACAGCATAAAACATAACATAAACAGTCAGAGAGAATGAATTTCCTGAGTCAAATAAATAGTAAGAATCAATGGACGGCTGTACTCTTATTTTCCCATAGCCATATAAAAATAAGCGTACAATACTAAAACAGAATTTTTTTTTTGTCTTCTCAGCAGCCAAATAAGTTCAATAGTTAACCATTATATGGATGAGCTAATGACCACGCAAGAAGAAGAAAATAAGCAATCTGTAAAGAGGGAGAGAAAATACGTGAGTAGGAGCATCGACTCTGCAATCAACGCGAGTTCTTTGAAACTCAAGGTGAGGTGGAAGCTTCTGAGGAACATCGGGGAGATTCATAATCCATTCGATTCCTCCTCCACTTTCAGTCATCGGCTCTGATTTAGTCATTCTGCCCTCCCAGTTCGCTCGGTCTCTCTCTCTCTCCTCAACCGATCGTTTTGAGAAACTTGGAAGTAAGGGATACACTGTATCAGACAAAAATAGGGTATAAGGGTTTAAGCATACTTGGGCTTATCGACCAAAAAGCACATCCTTCCCTACAGCCCAACGCCCAAACCTCTATTTATAAATTGAGTAAAATATATTTACCACTTCATCGCAAGAACTCTAAACAACTTATATCTTAAACTTATTTTTGATATAACATAATTTAAACTTTGATGTGTTAGCCAAATAAACCTAGTTTTTTATTGTAACAATCCGTCCTGTGAAAGTCAGGAAAGACTCAGGTGTGGGTCCGACACATATTAGTAAAGGTCCACAATTCTACATCAATTGGGAGAGTAGAAAATACATGGTTTATAAGTATGGTTCCCCTCCTTACCTAGTACAATGATTGGTTCAGCAAGTTTGTCATTATTCTGCCAACCAACAGGTTCATTCCTCCCAACATTGTTAGTAGGTACAGTATTGTGCGGATTAACAGGTACATTGTTTCCTCCAACAATGTTGGCAGGTCCGTTATTATCCAAATTAACGGGTATCTCATTACCCCGACCAGCAGGTTCAGCATTCCCAACATTATTAGCAAGTACATTATTTGCTGGATTTATGGGTACATCCTTTCCCCGACAAGTAGGTTCATCCCTTCTAACATTATTGTTACGTGCACGACCCATTTTTCCCTTCACCATTATATTTGCCTACAATTTAATTCTAGAAACTTAAACTCTATTAGATAACTTAACATAACTATACTTACAGTTGATGAAGCATCCTTGCGTTGAATTTTGCATTGTTGGTAATGATTTTGACCCGGTTATACTTTGATACCATTTGTTAGAGATCGAACGATAACCAAAAAAGGAAAATACGATGTGCGACACCAGATTTACGTGGAAAAACCCTTTTGGGAAAAAACCAAGGGCATAGGAATAAATCTACTATGACGATCAAATTACAACCGCAAGTTTTGCGATTCTAGCTTACATTAATTTATAGAGAAAACAAAACTCTAAATGAGATTTACAATGCTTGCCCACCGGCCCGGCCTAATAGAACTTGGGTCACACCAAAATCTATCAACTCAAATAGATGCAAGGTTTACAATTATTGCATTTCAACATCCTTATTATCTCCCAAAGTCTAACAAATGAAAATCTTTTTTTATCCATGTCTTCCAATTTCTTGTAGGTGCTAACCAAAATACAAACCCTTGTACTTTACTGTAACGCATTGTACTATGTAAAGAGGATAACTCTTGATGTGAACCTAGGATTTTAGAGAATCTAAGGCCTCGACATAAACTAGGATTTTACAATGTGGAATAATCACATAAACGCCTTTATGATTCAAGAGGATAGAAGTTTGACCCGAACCAAACTTGTTGGATGAATTGAAAGCTATCAAGTTCGATCTTTTCAAGTAAGTACTTGAAGAAGATTAAGTTCCTCAATAATAACTTAAGAAGAGAATTCAAAGAATCTTCCAAACAAAGCATAAGCCTAATTTTCATAAATCTTAAGATGTCCTTAATAAGGCCTTACAACTTTGTTTAAATAGGAAAAAATTAGATTAACCATAACACATAGTAAAATGATCTAAAACCACAAAATAAAAAGGTTGGCTAGGGTTTTTGTCGGCACAAGGTGTGGTCGTCGCTGGCTAGGCTGAGTCGGGCATGGGCGATGGGCAATGGGTTGGATGCGGAGAGGCACGTTGACGGGGCGCGGGGAATTTGCTGTGAGGCGCGCTAATGTGGCGCACTGACGATGTGCAAGAAAGACGAGGCGCTCATGCGTTGTGCGGTGGTGCGTGCGTTGTGTGTTGTGTTGCTCGTTGCTCGTTGCATGCACTGGCAAACTGGGGCACGCGCGCGGCGTGCTGCAACGAGGGCTGGCGCACGTTGCTGGGTCCCGTTTCCAATTTAGCAACACTTGTTTGCTTTCCATGCTTCCTTTGTCCTCCATTGCTTCTTCCTTAATACTTAGCATCATCATGGGTTTTCGCTTGTCGTTTGATGGCCCTTTAGCTTGGATTTCATTGATAAAAATATGTAGATTTATGTACATCTTCTTTGTCCTTGATCTCATCATTGGTCCTCCAATATTTTACAATGGATCTTAGCCTTTGGTCATGACTTGGCTCATAATAGGTCATTGGATTACATCAACTTTACTTATAGACCATGTTTTTTTCACTCTCCCAAGTGTTTTGGGATTGTGCACCCTCATTGGTATGTCAAACTCTCACCTAGGTCACCTTGGTCATTCTTATCTTCACGGGTTACCACACTTACCTATTTCCAAGTACATGCACAAATAGAGAAAGAGAGAGAGAGAGAAAAAGAGAGAAAGAGAGAGAGAGAGAGAAAAAGAGAGAGAGAGAGAGAGAGAGGAGTATGATCTTGATGAAAAGTCCACATGGCGGATGAGAGCCAACAACGATAAATCAAAAACCAAATATAAAAATGAAGCATTTAAAGATGATAAAAGTGTATTGAAAGGATGATTGAATAACAGCTGAATGCTTAGAGGGGATGTGATATGTCATGGATTCTCTCTCTATTCACAATTAAGCATGGAGATTTTCTAACTTTATTTTTAGTGTTCTTCTTGTGGGTGATCAAAGGGAGGAGTATGCTCAAATCATCATTTTTGTCCATCCAAGATCCATGTTCCACATTGTCATGTTCAAAGTGAAACATAAGTGGAAGTTTAAGCTCCAATTTGGGAGATAGATTAAACATTCCAAAAATTGCCAACAATCTGACCCCCAGAAGTATTTGGCATAGTTAGCAGCTTATACAATTTTATATCAAAAAGTACGCTTCATGAAAAATATAGCTAACATTTCAAGCTTTCTAGAATGAAAATTTATGTTAAATTTGAAGATCATTTGATATGTTAAAAGAGACTTGAATAGAGAGCTTCAATTATGCCAAGAAAAGCCCGAACATCCTTAGTTAGAGTTGAACCCAAATCCACTTGGACAATGAACATGATTTTGGTTTTTAGGTTTCCTCGCAAGACAGAATTACCGATGTTCATAACAACGGTAACATACACAACCTATGTATCATGAAAAACAATTTTAATATGAACATAAAATGGATTGTTGTTATAACATATTAATAATAATATGTATTCAAAAAATTTTATTTATATCTTATCTAAAAAATGAAGAATATTACTTTTGTAGCTTACTTCACACAAGTACAAAATCAACCTTCAATCTTCTACGTCAATCCTCCTCACCTCGAATAAACACGTGTGAGCATGATGAACGAAACAAGATCACACTCAATTTATGATAGATCGTATTCTCAACACATAAGACGATCTATTTGAATTTAGAAAACACTTTTCTAAAGTCAACACGGAAGACACAAATTTTGCTCTCAAAATAGATTCCTTAATCTTAAAGATTTCAACCTTTTTAACCTAATGAGGTTAGACCTCTATTTATAGTTGTATAGCTCTATAATGACCATTATGGCATTTAGAAAAAAAACACTACAAATTCCTCATTAAAGTCACATTTGATTTCATACATTTATAAAAATATTATGGAAATCAAAGATTTTGTCACCATAACTCAATACTTGACACTATGACATTAACTTATTAATCTTTCATTTAAGTTATAATACATTTATAACAAAAATGTTATGAAAAACAAAAGGTCTTGTCACCATAGCTCAACAATTGGCACTATGACATTAATTAAAATTTGACATTAACTCAAATTTGACAAAATTCATTTTAACTATTTTCAAAAGTTACTTTATATTTGTTAATTAATTGAATAATCAATAATTCAATTATTTCATTTAATAAAATATATTAATTATGACAACTTTTGTCATTTTGTCTTAATTAATTGAATAATCAATAATTCAATGATTTCATCTAATGAAAAAATAATAAACTTATTATTGAGTGTAGTAAATAATTAATTCATAATTAATTATTTAATCTTCTTTATTCATTTTTCTATTATTCGAATAATGATAGAAGATGACGAAGGGACCGATTGACCTATAGTTTTAAGCTCCAATAATATTTCGTTAATTAATATAAACTCTTTATATTAATTAACATAATTATTAACTCTAAAGTAATTCCACTAAATACTTAGAGTTGCACTCTCAAAAATTAAATAGTATATTTACTCTAATTAATGTCCATTGACATTGTCATTACATATGTATTAACCCTGCATTTAGATTCACAATAGAGGTAGGTTTATAATTCGTTAACCTCTCATATTTCGTCTTTATCCTTGACTACCATTAGTTCTTAATTGAATAATTAATTCATAACGATTATGAATTGTGCGCTAATTATTTAATCATTAAACTAACAAACAAGAGAATCTATAGAAATGAATTTCATTGTATCAATATTTCTCAGCTATTCATTTTAATTTACTCCCAATAGACAAGGTATACAAATCGTAACTCGTACAAAACTTTACCGAGTAAATCAAATAATAAATTAAAATAAAATAGGAGTTTGTTAAATATAACAAATTAAGATCATTTATATAGGACCATCATTATGATAAAATTAATTGTTCTATTTCACGGAAATTATCATAAAAATATAATTTTATCTGGTCCAGTTCTATATAATCATATTATATAAAACATATATATTTTATGTCACTACATATTTAGTCAGGAAATGACTATACATTCTTAATGAGATAAACTATGTTTATGACCATGAACTATTTGAAGATTCCATACTTCAAATATAAGTCATGGACATATTTTGGTTATTACTCTTTATATTTTATCTCATATATATACAATATATATGTTAATATAAAGTTAGCATAAATAATTAAGAAATTTTCTATGAATTTTATAAAACATAATCTCAAATGTTAACATAATATCAATCAATATAAATTTATTCATATATTATAAAATTGTTCTATTACATTTGCTTGTTAGGCACATTACTCCCAACAATCTTCAACTTGCCCTAAAGCAAATGAGACATGTCTCTAATCCCTAAGCCCTCTAGATATTTCTCAAAACATTTTGCAGGTAACGTCTTGGTGAAGGGATCAACAAGATTCTCAACTGATGGAATCTTCAGAACAGTCACGTCTCCACGCTGCACTATATCTCTTATTACATGATATTTTCTCTCTATATGCTTTGTTCGTTTGTGACTTCTAGCTTCTTTAGCATTCGCCACTGAACCACTATTGTCACAGTACAAAGACAATGACTTATCCATATTTGGAACTACTTCCAAATCACTAAAGAATTTTCTAAGCCACACAGCTTCTTTTGCTGCTTCACAAGCATTAATATATTATGCTTCTATAATAGAGTCTGAAACACAACCTTGTTTTACACTTTTCCGAACTATGGCTCCACCTCTAAGAGTAAAGACTGATCCAGATATCGACTTTCGGTCATCCTCAATCAATTTGAAAATCATAATTTGTGTATCTAATTGGAATCAAATCCCTACCAAAATATACTAGCATATAGTTTCTCATTCTCCTTAGATACTTGAGAATTTGTTTAATTGCTATCCAATGATCTAATCCTGGATTTGACTGAAACAGGCTAACTCTACCTACTGCATAACATATGTCGGGCCTTGTGCACAACATAGCATACATCAAGCTCCCAACAGCTGATGCATAGGATAACGTCTCATATCTTCTTCCTTTTGAGGTGTGTCAGGATATTGCTTTTTAGAAAGAATAACTCCATGTCTAGAAGATAAATAAAATTTCTTGGAGTTTTGCATCGAATATTTGACAACCATTTTGTCAATATACAATGCTTGAGACAAAACTAACATTCTATTTTTACGATCTCTTATTAGACGAATCCCAAGAATGTAGCTTGCATTTCCTAAATCTTTCATTTGGAATTTCTTAGCTAGCCATACTTTTATATCTGATAATAATTCTACATTATTCCAATAAATAGAATATCATCAACATATAGAACTAAGAAGACCACACACTTGTCATTGATGACCTTGTATACACAAGACTCATCAAGGCACTGTGTGAACCCATAAGATTTGATTGCTTCATCAAATTTCATATACTATGACCTAGATACTTGCTTAAGTCCATAAATAGACCTATTTAACTTACAAACTTTTTGTTGTGCATCTTTATCTATGAAAGCCTCTGGTTGCTCCATATAAATGGTTTCTTCAAGATGACCATTTAGAAAAGTCATCTTAACATCCATCTGCCAAATCTCATAATCATAATGAGTGGCAATAGAGAGCAATATACGAATGGACTTAAGCATAGTTACATGAGAGAAAATCTCTTCATAATCAACCCCTTCCCTTTGGGTATAACCCTTAGCTACAAATCTAGCTTTGAATGCCTCTACATTCCTATCCACTTCTCTTTTTCTCTTATAGATCCATTTACACCCTATAGGTTTCACCCCTTTAGGTAGATCTACAAGATCCCAGACGAAGTTGGAATACATTGATTCAATCTCAAGTTTCATAGCTTCAAGCCATGCTTCTTTGTTAGTATCTTCCATTGGACATCTAAATGACAATGGATCATCTTTTTCATCATCAGTGACAACAACTTGTGCTTCACCTACTTGTCCGTATCGAGCTGGTGGTCGTACTACCTTCTCGCTATGTCAAGATGGTGTGATGGTCTGACTAGAAGTAGTCGTCTTCTGAGTACCATGTGGAAAAACAACTTTTGTTGTTTCCGATCTGATCTCATCAGCATGAATTTCCTCCAAGACATCTTCCTTTGAGGTTTGAAGTTTGCCATATAGTCATATTCAAGAATTGTGGCATATTTCGATACAAATTCCTTGTTATCTTGAGGACTATAGAACCAACCTCCTCTTGTGCCTTTTGCATAACCAACAAACATGCAAACCTCAGATCGAGGTTCTAATTTTCCAGTTTTTCCTACTAGCATATGTGCAGGACACCCCCATATGCGAAAGTGTCTCAAACTAGGTTTGTGACCACTCCATAACTCTAAAGGTGTCTTAGGAATAGACTTAGATGAGACCACATTCAAAATGTAAGTCGCTGTCTGTATGGCGTATCCCCAAAATGATTTTGGGAGTGTAGAGTAACTCATCATAGATCGTACCATGTTAAAGTAAAGTCTTATTTCTCCTTTCAGCAACACCATTTTGCTTAGGAGTGCCGGGTGTTGTTAGCTGAGATATGATCCCATGTTCTAACAAGTAATCCTTGAATTTATTATTAAGGTTTTCACCTCCTCGATCTGATCGAAGACACTTGATTGACTTATCTAATTGCTTTTCACTTGAAACTTTCTAAAAGTTTCTGATTTAAACTGAATTAGATAAGTATAACCATATTTTGAGTAATCATCAACAAAAGTGATGAAGTACTCATAACCACCTCTAGCTCGAGTAGTCATAGGGCCACATACATCTGAATGTATGAGTTCAAGTGGCTCTTGAGCCCTTCGACCCTTTGCAGAAAAAGGTCTCTTGATCATTTTTCCCTCTAGACAAGATTTACATATTGGTAAAGATCCAACATTTAAATTTTTTAAAGGACCGTCCTTCACAAGTCTATCAATTCTATCTAGATTAATATGACCTAGAAGAAAGTGCTAAAGATATGTGTTATTATCATGAGAAATTTTAAGTTTCTTGGACTTAGGCAATTCTACTTTAAAATTTTCAGTATTCAACAGTGATTTATTGATGGGTCTTATCACATAACATCCACTTTCCATAAAACCAGAACAAATATCTGGTTCATTTCTAGAAATAATAACAATATTATTATTAAAAGAAATTGAATAACATTGTTCAAATAAGTGAGAAACAAAAATGAGATTTCTAGTAAACCCTAGTACAAAAAAAATATTATTCAATAATAAAAATTCATTCTGAAAATATAATTTTGTTTCTCGCACTACTGAAGCTAAAACAGTGCCCCATTGCCCACTCTCATAGTGAACTCCCCATCTGCTAGCTTCCGATAGGAACTAAGCATCTGTAAAGAACAACAAACATGATTAGTCGCACCTGAATCAACTATCTAGGGTGATAAATCATTCTCAACTAAACAAGATTCAATAACAAGTAAATCAGATTTACCTGTCTTCTTTTGTTTTATCTCCTCGAGATACGTTTTACAATTTCTATTATCTTTTGTTGCATTTTCAACAGGGATCAAAGGACATTCCTCAGTCAGGACAAACTTCAAGTTGTCGTGCACAACAATGATTATCGGGTGATGGCGGACAATCTTCATTGGTCGTTGGATCGAGGAAGGACATCACCCGCTTGGAATTGACAGCCATGATTGAATCTGTCAATTTCCAAAGGCGATGGTAGACAATCGTTCATGCCGTTAGATCGAGAGAGGGACGTCCCTTATAGGGATTAACGGCCAGGATTGAATCTGCCATTTTCCAAAGGCGATGGTGGGCGACAATCCATGGTCGTTGAATCGAGTGAGGGACGTCCTTGGATCAGAATGGACGCTCATGATGGACTCCAAATTCTTTTCAATTGAAGGGTCACGTGCAAGGCACACGCGTTTTTAAAACGCATGAATTCCCTTAATCAAGACGGACGTCCCTCGATCTATTTCGAACGCCCTTGTCGAGAAAGGGACGTCTCTCGACCAACACTACGTCGTTCTACCCGCAATGGACGTCTCTCATCTTAAAACGTCGTTGTTCAGTATGAAACGGATGTCCGTCTTAATACGAGGGACGTTCGTTGTCGTTCAGAGAATAACATTCAGCCTAAAACATACGTCCCTTGTATCTTGTATTCAATCCTGGCCATTAATCTCGATAAGGGACATCCCTCGCTCGTTATAACTGCCATGGAATGTCGTCCACCATCGCCTTTGGAAATTGACAGATTCAATCATGACCGTCAATTCCGAGGAAGGGACGTCTTTCCTCGATCCATCAACCATTGACAATCGTCCGCTATCGCTCGATAATCTTTATGATGCATGAAACATGTTTTGGTATTTAATATTGTATTCGTAGAATTTTTCATCTCTATTTACATATTCCAATGGAGATATTTTATTTAATATTTGACTAAAGATAAATTAAATATATAATCTCTAATAAATATTATATTTTCTTTCACTTAATTAAAGATTTTGATATTTTCAAAAACTTTCGAATTTTAATCAGAGTATTAAATAAACTAATTTAACATAATTTTTCAATCAATTTGAAAAAAAATTTTAAGATTTTGAAATTTGGGAAAAAATAAATTTCGTAGCGTTACATCAAAGTATTGCGTTCTACGGTTAGATATTTGAAGTAGTGTTGAATGCTTAAAGTGGATGCATTGAAATGAACAAATATCAGTTGTCATGTTCCAAAAATGTTTACCAGAAATCTCTACAAGAACAGGAACCATCTTTAAAACAATGGAATCTGTTTCTATCACCAACAACTATCTCCCTATCAGCAATGCACGATATAATTTTCAAGGCATTATGACAATCCTCACACACACGAAGATTCTTCATGATCCTAATTGGTGTTCCTGGAGGTGTCTTAATTAACCCATAAACCAAAGCTAATTTCTCACTATGTCGATATAGAAATCTTTCCTTCTCGTCCTCTTTCATGTCTAGCAATACAACAGAAGTCTTAGGTGAATATCCTCTTATCTTCATTCTTTGAAGTAGATTTTCCCACATTTGGTGTATCTCTTTGGCTTCAGGATGTGTCTCATCTCCAGCAACGAACTCATGAATTGTTCCTTCAATGGTGATTGAACTCCACCCAGGTGTCTTTTTCACTCCTCTCTCTTTCATCCACTTTCTCACTTTTGCTGTATCCGCCCATCTCTCTGCCTCGGCATAGATGTTTGATAAAACCACATAGTACCCATCGTTTAGAGGATCCAATTCAGAAAGATGGGCAATTGCTTTTTCAGCCAGTTCTATGTCCTTGTGAACTTTACAACCGCCTAGGAGAGCTCCCCAAACAACACTATTAGGCTTGATAGGCATGCTCATGATAAATTCATAAGCCTCTTGAAGCATTCCGGCTCTACTGAAAAGATCCACCATACAACCATAGTGTTCAATGCTTGGAACAATCCCGTAATCCACAGTCATGCTAGCGAAAAACTCCCTACCTTTCTCTATCATTCCCATGTGACTACAAGCATGTAAGAGACCAATTAATGTTACCCGGTTAGGTTTCATCCCCTTTTCTTTCATCTTGGAGAAAAGTTGCAGAGCTTCCTCAGCTTGACCATGCATTGCAAGCCCTGCAATCATGGCTGACCACGAGACAATGGAGCGCTCCTCCATTCCATTGAAAACTCTTCGAGCATAGTCCAAACATCCACATTTTACGTACATATCAATCAGAGTGTTGGAAATGCGAATGTTTCGCCTAAATTCACTGATGTTCAATTGCTCATGAATTCTCCTACCTAAATCCAAGTTACCCAAATCAGCACAAGCTGCAAGGACAGCAACAAAAGTAACCTCATTAGGCACGCAGCCTTCTAACTCCATCTTAAAGAACAAATCAATGGCCAGCTTCGGTTTCCCGCATTGGACATAGCCTGCAATCATTGATGTCCATGACCTCACATTCTTCTCGGGCATCCTCAAAAACAAATCATAAGCCCCCACAATGTCATCTCTCTTCACCAACTGAGATATCATAATATTCCAAGTCACGATATCTCTTTGCGACATTTTTTCAAACAGAAGCCGGGCGTCGCCCATCGCCCCGCAAATAGCATACAAATGAACAATCATGTTCTGCAATACAAGATTCGACTGCAACCCAAGCTTTTCAACATAGCCATGAACAATCCTACCGTTTGTAAAATCCAACAAATGCGTACAAGCTTTAAGAACAAAAGAACAAGTGAAACAATCGGGAAATACATCCAGTTCACGCAACTTATAAAAAAGCAAAATAGCGCGAAACGGATAATCTCCCTCTGCGAAAGACCTCAAGCACCAATTCCAGGCCGAATAATCAGGGTCTCCGGCAAGGCGAAGAATATGATGGGCGTAGGAGGCGCTGGGAGTTAGAGCGCAGACAAGCGCAACCTGGGTGAGGGGGAGGGAAGAAATGGGAGAATTGGTTTTAAGCAGGTGAGCATGGAGCTGTTTAAGCTCACTTGGGGAGCTAAAGTTTTGAAGGAGATGGACCTTGGGGTTCTGCAAAATCAGCGGACGACACTCTGTAGAGGGAAGCGACGAGAGCTGAGATGGGGAGAAAGAAGAAACCATCTCTGCGGCGTCCAAAGGACCCTTGCTCAGAAGAAGAGAGGCAGAATTTCGGTGCTCATCAGAGGAGCAGGGACTACGAATTCCCCTCCATGATCCAAAACTAAAAGGAAAATGATGAACCAACCACCTTACTTTGTTATTAAGAATAAGTCCACCACTATTTTCGCTAATAAATTAATTATTGAACTATAAAAAAAAAAAGTCGCTATAAACATCGCAGTCATGTTTGTTATTAAACTCATTGATTTCGATCTACGGCAGCTCGTGTACTATTTCGTCGCATATCGATATTTGTAAAAATAACGTTATAATATTAATAGTTCACCATGGATCATATATGATCCACCGCGGATTGGCTATTATCTGCGGCAGATTGACAATGATCAGCCGCAGATCATCGTGCCTCATTCTGTGTTTTTATGGCTTACTATATAAGACTCGATTGTGCGCTCTAGCGAATTTACTACGAACCATGATATCCTCGGCGAACATTCGTACTCTCAGACCTTCATTCCACACTGTTTAATCGATACCAATGGATTCTCGTCGCAGTTGTATTTTGAGATCACGGATTTGTGGGAGAAACATGGCAAGAAGGTGGCCTAGGATAGTTGAGATGTGTATGGATACAAATCGAGATACTCATTTATTGTACAAAATAAAAAATTATGTTAATGTTTATGTTTTTTTTTGTTTACTTGGATAATATTTGTTTGAAAAATATCTGGCTTGGATAATATATGGGTTTTGATAATATCACAGAGAGGATAGACTAAAAATAAGATAAATTTTTACAAAATTTTTAATTTTTTTAAAGAGAAATTAACTCAAACCATTTCATTCATCATCAACAAACAACTAACATGTTCATTGCAACAATTTAAGCAATCTGTGCATAACACCGAATTATACAAAGCAGGGGAATTATGTCATTCTACCGGGGAAAGTTGACATTCTGCTGCAAAAACATGTTGTTCTGCAGTGGAATGACAACTTTCCATGGCGGGATGACGACTTTCCACTGTGGAACGTCAACGTGGTCGATCAAAAAGTGAGGGGCAGTTGAATTGCTGAAGTACAAATTCAAAATTTCGTTTATAGATTCAAAATGAAGTACATATTTAAAATTTCGTTCACAGATTCAAAATGAAATACCGATTCAAAATTTCATTTACAAATTCAAAATGAAGTACAGATTCAAAATTTCATGTTCCATTCAATTACAACCATATCGTGCAAATGTGCATTACAAACGTAAACCAAAATATCCACCCCATATTCTTCATTTCTGCGGCCTTCCAGGACGTCTCTACATTACAATTGTAGTTGAAGACAACAAAAAGAACGTTAACTTTCTGCCGCAGAACGTCAATATTCCTCTGCCTTGTATATTTTGGTGTTATGCATAGGTTGTATATTTCGGTGTTATACACATGTTGCTTAATGGTTGACTTGTCATTTAGCACAAAGTACGATGGTTGATTTGTCATTGGCCACAAGGCAGAGGAATGCTATCGTTCTGCGGCCGTTGAATGGCTGAAGTACACATTCTGTAACGACCCAATTTTTCTTTCTTCAAACGTGTAATTTTGAAAACATTTTTCTTTTATAAAGACAGCGAAAGACTTTTATTAGTAAAACAAAATGGTTGAAAATGCGATAAATAAAATTCTTTTATTTTAGAATTTAAATACTTTACAAAACTCTTTACAAACCATTTATCTTTAATCCTTTAGCCTAGCTGGCCACAAGGTCTGCGCGTGCAAATCCTTCATCAACTGCTCCTTACTCGATTTAGCATGTACCTACATCACAGGAGTTAAACTATGAGCCTAAGGATCAGTAAGCAATATAAAATAAATATGCAATGCACATGCAGCTTTTAAAAACAATATGCAATCTTTTTTTTTCGATTTTTGTTTCAAATTAGTTTCTTTTCTGTTTTTCGTGCATTGTCTGTTTTTCTGTTTACATTGTCCGCTTTAGTAGGGATAAGACAGGTATCCACCATTATTATCCCACCTCACGCATTTGTTCATAGGCTAAGACATGAATCCACCACTATTATTCTGGAAACGCGTCTATTTACGTTTATTAAGCTTAAAATACCTGTTGCATTTCCAAAACCATGCATGAAAACTATTTTCATAACATTTTAAAAACATTATGCATGAAGGCGTACGAATGCACACAATTCTATATCCTCAATCTAATCATCAAAGCATGATCAATATTAATCTCCTTAACTTAAAGAACTTACTTAAATATAATAAACACATCATTAAAAAAACTTAATTCTAATAAACACAGCATTAAACAACAATACAGCCTCAGGACATTATCACAACCTATTACATCTAATAAATACAGGCAGCATACAAACCCTAACTCTTGCGATGTAGGTTTTTTGGCAAAACATAAACAATATCGCCTACCTGTCGTCCTTAGAGAGCTTAGCACTTTATTCTTCTCTTTAGTACCTTCAAAATCATTAAATGAACAATCATCAATAATCATATATTATTAACCTCAGTTCTACAATTCATTACCCTTAACAATTTTGATACCATTATTTCTAGTAATAGAATTCCATAACCCATATCCAACTAATCGCTTAACAATTACAATAACAACCGTGGAGCCTAACAACATACTGTCAAAACATAAATAATATACCAACTTAATAGAACTTAATACTTCCCAACCCAACAGAGTCTATATATCAAAGCTATAAAATAGAGAATAGTCTTATTCATTTCCACAGTCAACCACAATAAAGAGACACCATCAACTTCTGCTTTCTTCTTCTTCTTCTTCTTCTTCTTCTTCCCACATAACACTCTCGGCTCCTTCACAAGAGAGCTTCTTTCTATTTCTCTCGATCTATCTCTCTGTCTTTCTTTCCCTTTCTCTTCATTAGAAGCTTCTCATATACGTTCTCCACAAATCCCCATAATATCTCACCTAACTCTTAATCCACAATGCCATCTATAAATGAGGGACGCGTGGAGAAATCATAGAGAACAATTTTGGGGATTTGCATTCCTAGTTGATCAACGCTTAAAACCAATTTACGTGGAGTCGGTCGATCAATGATCGACCGCAACTCAATACTCCCGGTCCAACGTCAAAAACCAACTTCTGACAACCCGCAGTGAGACCGGCTGATCGCTCACAAAATCCTCCTGGTCGATCAACAATTGACCACTCCCACGTAGAACGCACACCTTAGCCACTGTGAATTTCACGGTCAATCATATGATCAACTGTTTCCTTAGTTGAAACTCTGCATTGAATTTGTCATTTTTGAGGCCGACCTTGGGGTCAACTATTTCCTTGATTGCCCGTCCACTTAAACGCCACTGTCATTTCTGCGATTGATCCTTTGGTCGATCCTTTAGCCAAGCTTTGTGTCGCCTTTGTAACTTTTGCGGTCATTCTTGTGATCAACCATTTCCTTCTATTAGACCCTTAACAATTTATACTTTAATTCTTAACCAAAATTCTCACTTAACTAATCCCAATACCATCCCAATTAACTTTAAAATCATCTAATAAATCTTCAATCCACTCAAATATTCATCATTAATTATTCCAAACTTATTACATTTACTAAACTTATTTTCGAGGTATTACAATCCATAATAAAATCATCCCCTAATCTCCAATAATTCACAATTATCATTATCCTTAGTCTAAGCTTAATTCCGGGTATTACACATTCAAAAGTTTGACGGGTTAGCTTGGGGAAAAGTTGCTAATGTTACAGTTTCACACTAATCAATTTTCATCATCATCAACAACCAAATTATCAATTCCATTACAACCATATTATGTACATGTATATTACAAACGCAAATCAATTTATCAATTCAATTACAACCATATCATGCATATGTGTTTTACAGACGCAAACGAAATTATCAATTCGATTATTACAAGCATATAATATACATGTACACTAAGAATCAATGTGTCCCGAGCTGGTAAGATGCAGCAGTAACTTGTCGTTCATTTAACTTCTTTGTATGTTTTTGCCCACCAGCAATCTCACATAGCTGAAATAGGATTTAATGAAGTAATTTGTTGTTCATCTAACCACATCAAGCATTTGTATTGCTTTATGAGGAATATCCAATTGTCTACCTCGAATAAACTGTTGTAGATTATGTATATATGGTTTCGACGCATAGTTCATCTATTGATCCTTGCATGTTTGCTCACTCAATCCCATTATCTTATGTTCTTTATTTGATGGACCTGTTGTGATTTGCATACAGGTGTCAGATGCAAAATCGATGCTCTGCTTGCCCTGCAAACTCTCTGAAAGCTAGCACCAGCCCCTACAAAGATTCACAGTATGCCCCATGGCAGATCGTCGTGCATCGTTTTGCGTTCTTGTGCCCTAGTATATAAGACTCGACTGTGCACTCCGGTGAGTTCACCGAGAACTACAAAATCCTCGGCGAAACTTGGTACAATGTTGGAGTAGAGCTCAACGGCGATGTTCAGAGGGTTAAGTACTACGGTTTTCATAGCGAGCAAGACAAAGTTTTTTATGTTCGTAAATTTGGGTGTTGTAAAGAGGTGAAAGAGTTGGAGGCTAGGTTTCGGCCATTGTCGGTACAGTTACAGGAACACGTTCGTCATAGAAAGGAACTCCGAGCACTCGGAGTCCTGTAACTATACCGATAATGGCCAAAACCTAGCTTCCAACTCTTTCACCTCTTTACAGCTCCCAAATTTATGTATATCGAAAACTTCGTCTTGCTCGACATAAAAACCGCAATACTTAACCCTCAGAACATCGTCGTTGAGCTCTACTCCAACTTTGTACCAAGGGTCGTCAAGGATATCATGGTTCACGATGAACTCACCAAAGCGCACAATCAAGTCCTATATAGTAAGGCACAGGAAAGTAGAGTGATGCACGATGACACATGGCGTATCATTATCAATCCACCACGGATCGTAATCAATCTGCGATAGAATGTGTCCCGATACGCCTCGAAACGTTAATATTAGAACGTTATTTTCAACTTTCAATTCGCGACGGAACGAAATCAATACATGTTCATTATGCAGCGGAACGAAATCAATACGTTTAACGACAAACGTAACAATGATGTCTACGGGAACTTTTTTCCATAATTCAGTGGTTATTTTATTAGCTAAAATAGTTTAATGGTTGATTTGTTCACAAAGTACGATGGTTGATTTGTCATTTTCCCAAAACTAAAAGAAAGTAAAAACCAACAGTAATTATTGAAAAATGAAATTTTATAATCTCAACAATTTTAAGATAATCTTTGTAGTTCAGCATCATTTTCCAATTAATCACACAAATTGTCTGTAAATTACATGTTAGATGTTATGGCTTGTTATGCCAATCCATGAATTAACACAGTAGTGTCGGAAAATTATCAATTTCCTTCGAAAAACTATGATTTCAAACAATAATATCTCGACAATCAGAATCAAATGGATGTATACACTTCGTATTAATTTTGCTTTTCTCCTTCAAATACAACTTTCTCTTGAAGAAACAAATAAGAATACGTCCGTGTTTTTTTTTCAAAATAATATACAGTTCCTCAAAGTAATTTCGTGAATAATTAAAACATCAAATTATAAGAAATCAACCACCCAAATCTTCCCACCAAATTTTTCATTAAAAATTTAGAACTTTAAACCTAAGCTACTGTTTCCATAGCCTCCATAACCACCGCTAAAATCGCCACTACCACTATCCACCACCAAGCCTACCCCCAATACCTCCAGCATTCCTATAAGGACCAGGGTCAAACCCCCCATCAAAACCTCCACATGAACCACCATATCCACCAAAGCCGTCATTATTGAAAGAACGGCTGCCCCCAGGGTTGCTACCATCTGAAGGAGCAGGTGGAGGGTAAGTGGCTTTCTTTGGTTCAGCTTTCTTGATCTCCACCTACAACAAAGCAACTCAGTTAACCAAGTCCAGCTGGAATTTAGCTATCACCCTTTTGTAAAGCAATACCTACGCCTGTAACACTCAATCTAACATCAGCAACAAGTCACCAACTAAAACTAAAGAAACGCATATAATAATATGAATTAAACGACACTTTGAGTGGACATTATCAACTAGAAGTGGATGGTTTGATAATACATACTCCAAGTTGACCGCGATGTTTTTACACAGCAATTTCTTAAAGTCCATTTGAATAAGCTCACCTGGGTACCCCAGACATAGCAATCATGTTTCCCATTTGATAAAATATCATCTACAACTTGTTCACTCTCAAAAACTATAAAACCAAAGCCTCGCGATCGGTTGGTTTCATGATCCCGTATAATCTGGTGTTGTGCTACTTTCCCATACTTGGAGAAAAAACTACTGAGCTCATCTGTACGACTCAGAAAGCAAAATTAACAAAAACATTAAGAGCTACCATAAGATGAAATAAAAGAGATACTCCAACAGCATCTCAACAACCTTACCTTCAGTTACCGTTGATGGTATACCCCCAACAAAAACCTTTTTTGTTTTAAAGTCCTTAGATTGCCCTTGGTCTTTAGGAATGGTTCTCTTAATTTCAACCTGCACATATGACAATGTTAGTGACAATATTATAGAGAAACACAATATGGTTTTCACTAAAATTAGAAAATAGATGAATATCCTATAATCTAGTAATATCCTAATGCAAATAGAAAATTTAAACTCTGTTAGAGTTTTAGCATAAAAACTTTCCCTCTTTCCCCATATTTTTCTGAGCTTCGTCCACACTAAGAACCCAAAAGAATCTTACCAATCAAGAAAGTCCATTAAAAAAGTAAAAAACAAAATAAAAAAAAAATTCAACAAAAAAAGTGTTGGGTTGGGTTTCCCTCTATGTAGAGGATGGCCCAAAGGTGTTAAGCCCATTTGTGTTTATTAAGCCCAAATGGAGAATGATTGTCTTGGTTTTTTAAGTAGCCAAATTTGTTAAATGCAAACAAGGGTTTTGATGAGGCTGCTGCTGGAAAAATAGAGGGAAGGGCTGTAGAATTTTCGTAGCCATCAAGGAGGAGAGAAAAACCTAGATCTAGAATTTTTCTGGGTTTGGGCAGCTGGACAGTTTTGATCAACAAGTCTGATCAAGATTAAAAAGTCTGATCAAGATCAAAACGTGGTCCGATCAAGCTGAAATTTTATGAGCACATCCAGGACTTGTTGTTCTTCATTCTGAACGGTGGAGATCGGAGTTGGAGTTCAGGATAGTTAGTTTTCAGCAAGTCGTTTTACCTCTACCTTGGTGAGTTGTTCTGTACGGACAGTTTTGGTTATCAGCTCTGATCGAGGTCAAGTCGTCGTCCGATCAAGCTAAAACTTTACGGAGACGTTCAGGACTCATCCTTCTTGATTCTGGACGGTGAAGATCAGATTTCGAGTTCAAAACATTGGGGTTTCAGTCAGTGAACAGAAACAGATTTGGTGAGTTGTTCTGCACGAACAGTTTTGATTATCAGCTCTGATCGAGGTCAATTCGTCGTCCGATCGAGCTGAAATTTTATGAGCACATCAAGGACTTATTCTTCTTGATTCTGGACGGTGGAGATCGGATTTCGAGTTCAGAACATTGGTTTTTCAGTCCGTGAACTGAAACAAATTTGATGAGATCTTTCCACTGGCTTTGTACAAGTTATTGCAACAATTCTTGAAGTATGATGAGTGTATGTCTCTAGTTTTGACTAGAGAGATTGTACCCAAACTGTGTTGATAGTGAAATTTGGGTGGACTACGGTACCGTAATTTTTTCTCCCTACATTGGGCGTTTTCCACGTAAAAATCGCTTGTGTCTGATTTTTGTGCTTATTACTATATTTGCTCGTTGTTAGATTGTGTGAAATATTGTGGTTGGAATATCTCTAATTTGTTTAGCTTCAAAAGGTCGAGAAAAATTAAATTAATATTTTGCTATGTTTTGGCCAATTTAGTGAATCACGAATTGTGTAGTGTAGTTTCTCCCATAAAAAAAGGGATAGAGAGATGATGCACCTGTTCACCAGTAATCACATGGTCGTCTTCGATAACCGACAACTGAAGCATCAGCATAGGTAATAAACCCAAAACCTCTTGGTTGACCAATTTTCATTAAAACGGAGTCTGATATCTCTCCATATTTCCCGAAGTGCTTATTGAATGTAGCTTATTTTCAAACTAAATTATAAAAAAGAAAAAAACTGTGTATTGAATTATCGATCAAATTTTAAACTAGCATTAAAGCCAAGCACAATACTGATAATTCACAGGGAAAAAAATAAAGAAGAAAATATTTTCTCACGACCACTATTGATAATAATGTTAGAGATCGAACGATAACTGGAAAATAAAAATACGACGTGGGACATTAGATTTAAGAGAAAAAAACCCTTTCGGGGAAAAATCACCAGCAGAAGAATAAATCTACTATGAAGATTCAAATACAATCGCGAATTTTGCGACTCTAGCTTACATGAATTTATAGAGAAAACAAAACCTTAAATGAGATTTACAATGCGGGCCCACCAGCCCGGTTCAATAGAATTTGAGTCACACTGAAATTTAACAATCTCCACCTTGACATGAATTCTATGAAAGAGATTCATAGCGAGTGCTTGTCTGCCCGACCCAACAAAACAAATTCAAAACCCTAAATTCTGACAATCTCTATCTCGAAACGAATTCTAATGCAAGGAACCAACTTTTAAATCTTCAAATTTTTCTCTTCCACACCCTTAAAGAAAATCTGTAACGAGGACCCACCTGCCCATCTCAAAGAAATATACAGATCACCAATATAAAAGTCTTCAAGGGTAAATTCAGTACCTGATGCTAATAAGGTTTAAAAATATTTAAACCACGATGATGACATTTTCAAATCCCACAAAGAGTCATTCAAATCTATGCGATATATCTCACCTCTTAACCAGTCATTTCAAAACTGTCTTTCAATATCTTTAAATTCCACTATCGTTATCTTATCATAATAAAATATTGAATCTCAATTCAAAAATGGAAGATTTACTTCAAGATCTCATCGCCCCCAAAAACATAATCTTTAACACAATATTTGACTCAAAAGATCATTGGCTTCAATAAAATATTCATCTCAAAATTGAAGTGGAAAACCATTGATATCACAACATTACAAAAGATATCCCCAAAATTTAGATATTTTTGCCATAACAAATCATCCCTAAAATCAAATCAAATATAATCGCCGAATAATCATAGTTATTATAAAATTCAAACCTTATTTGAATTTCAACTGAAAACAATCTCTAAGATTGAGATATTCCCGCGATTCCAAATCTGCCATAAATTATCAAATTTAGTCTTCCAAAAATCTTCAAAAAATCCCAATGATTTTCAACAATTTTTATCTTTGGCAAAAATTAAATTTTGCAAATGACACTCTTGCGGCAGCCCAATTGAAATGGCTTGATAGTGAGAATGGAGAACACAATATAGATGATTTATGACGACTAACGATAAATAGATAAACCCTCTAATGACGAACCCGTTGTTCGGAGACACAACTGCTCTGGAGAAGTCCAAACAAAGATAAAAAACGAGGCAATTGTTTATGATGGTGACTGAAAGATAGAGAGAACAAATATCATGAGCAAGACGAATGGCAGGGAAAACAATTTTCTCATTTTTTTTCCCAAAAATTGTAATTTTCTAAAAAATTACACAAATCTTGTTCCATGCGGAACGACAGGAATGAATTTTTTTCAACACACTTGGAAACACGAACTCCTGAAACCAAAGCTTTGATACCATTTGTTAGAGATCGAACGATAACCAGAAAAAAAAATATGACGTGAGACACCAGATTTACAAGAAAAAACCCTTTCGAAAAAAAACCATGGGTAGAAGAATAAATCTACTATAAATATCGAAATACAACTGCAAATTTTGCGACTCTAGCTTACATGAATATATAGATAAAACAAAACTCTAAATGAGATTTACAATGCGAGCCCACCGACCAGATTCAATAGAATTCGGGTCACAACGAAATCTAACAATAACAAAGCATGTAAACTATTGTCATTTCTCCTCACTGTCCTCCAATATTAAAGATCCATAGTCGTCGACAAGAACACAATCCATCAGAGCGGAGGGAAACGAAGAAATAGTAGATAAAGCATAGACTATGAACTCACCATTGGTCGTATCTTTCGGCAAGCCACCAATAAATATGTTATGGATTGAGAAGATTAACTATGGATGGAAGAATTATTTTCATTCATTAGCTGATGACAGTAGAATATTACATAAGGAATTAAAAGGAAATAATAGAAAGTAAGAGATAATAGACTTTTTCCACACTATTCACACACTTTCTTTCCTTCTATTTCTTTTATTTATACGAAATATCTTCAGGTTCTTCCACGTTAGCTAACGACATCTCGTTTTGGGCTTTAAGCTTTAATTGCAGGACGACGTGATTCCCTCCTTCACCATCTTCCCCAGTGTAGTCGTTGCAGATTATAATATGCATTCCCCTCAAAAGAACATTGTCCCCAAGGTTCAAACTCTAGAAACTGCTCGAAAGAAATCCCTCTGTATTGACCCATGTTGCATCTGCCGTAGGTTCATTTTCCCACTGAATCAACCATTAGGTAACCAAAAATTCACCTGTTTTTTGACAACTCTACTTTGCAGCAACCTGTAAGGCTGCCTTGGCCCTAGTCTGTATACTCCACCGGTAACCGATCCTGAGGAATCTCCGAAGTACCAAGTTGCTTTTTTAATAAGAAAACATGAAATACCATATGAATACGAGCATCCGCTGGTAAAGCTAAATTATAAGCAATAGAGCCTAGACACTCCACAACCTAAAAATGATCGAAATACTTAGGAGCCAGCTTATGGGGCATGGACTACTTGAGAGTAAGCTAACGCTAAGGCTGTAGATGCAGAAAAAATATAGCTCCAATGGCAAACTGTATAACAACCTGGTTTTTATTTCCTTTAAAAATCACGTGGATTTTACACCTTTTCTTTTATAAAATCAACGGAAGACTTCTCTTTCATAAATTCTTGTAAATATAATTCTTTTCTTAAAATCGAGCATTAAATAAATTACTTAAAACGTTTTTCCAATTTATCGTGTTAATAAATAATAGTCTTTTCTTCAAAACATTTTAACAACGTTATAAAATTCTTTTTTCTTAAAATCTAGCGGAAGCATAAAACAATAATAATTAAATTGTATCACTTTATTATTTACAAAACTCTTTTTTCTTTTAATTCCTTTAGCCCAGCCAGCCATAAGATCGGCGTGTGTAAATCCTTCATCAACTGCTCTTAATCAGTTCTTCTGTATTTGAGCGTATACCTACATTACAAGACTTAACTAGTCAATTAAACAGGGCATCTCTTAGTTAATCTGTGATCCTAATTAGTGATTCTTTATTTAGTTATTCTAATTCATTAACATGCTCGGGATAGGTGGCAAAACTTGTAATTTACTCAAAGGTATTAATCAATACTGATGACAGAATAAATGGCAGTGAAACAATAATGAAGGAAATAAGAGCTTATAGCTAACAATTTAAACAGAATAACTAAACTGAAATTAAACAGAGAACAATTCAAAATAATGTCTTCATACTTAACCCGTTCCTCTACGCATCTAAGCATTTCTCATTCATCTAAGCATTACTCTTTCATTCGTTGTCTAAGCATTTGTAACAGAACCAATAACAAGAACAAAGAAAAAGATAAAACATGATAAAGGGAAATTACAGAGCTAACAGAAATCATAGAACTAACAATCACAGTATAGAAACAGGAAACTAAACGTAACAGAAAACCAAACATAAAACTCACGCACCCCTACTTGTGGTGTAGGGCCTCCACTAGCCAAGATACACCCAATTCCTTACCTCAAGATTTATCACGCATTCGTTCTTAATCGTTATCCTTCTCGTTCTTTTCAATATTTTCATAATTAAGACATTTACTCATTAAAGATCATAGTTTATTAATTTTATTCTCTTTTCGTATTCTAAATCATATAAAAATATTCTAGGAACTTGTTAATGCTTAAAACGAAACATAACCTATCTAAACTACCCATAACTGAAACCGAGAACATTTAGCATCACCCAACCACAATTATACGTGCACGAACCAATATCTAATCCCACTATCTCATGGAACCAAGGAGCAGAAATCCAAATCAAAGAGACTATAAGGCATATCCAATAGGAAACATTTTCATTAACAGAGTATTGACTTATCATGCTTCTTATAGAACAATAAAAGCAGTGACTTTATCCAACAATTGGTCAACGATATCCATTACAATTCTAAATCTAACAACAGGGCATTTACACAATTTCTATCAATCATCCAACCGCCAAACTAACCCAACACAACAGGGCATAATTCACACGTTCAACCTCCAAAAAATCCATCCAGAATACCAATCTCAGTGTAACAGCAAACTAATAACAGTTAGAGGGGGAAATTTCGTTACCTGAATCACCGAGGACAGCCAACTCGAGTTGAGTCAAACTAGGTCGGAGCACTCGGGTCTGGAAACCGCCATCTCATCGTCGCCACACCTCTGCCATCACCAACGCCATCGCTTCCTGCCAATCCATCGTCGCCGGCATGGCCATTCATCGTCATTGTCGACAGAAATCGACAAAGCGTCGATGTTTGACGTTGCTCCGACGACCCGCGAGCCGACGTTTCAATCGTCGCCATCCGCACGCCGCTCGCTGCGAAGGACCGTCCCGAGCTTCGAGCTTCGCCATGTCGAGACCCGAGCTCCCGCTGTCGCGCGTCGTCCCTTGCCTCTCGCCTCTCCTTCGTCGATCTCCTATCTCTCTCTCATTCTCTCTTTTTGATCTGATTCACAAAATGACCTAAGGCCATAAAAAAATTCTAGCCCTTCATCATAATCTTGAACCGAACCGAGGTCCAGCCTGAACCGGTTTAGCTGAATCGGTTTAGCTGAATCGGTTCAGCTCTCTCTCCTCTCTTCACTTCATTTCTCTTTTAATTTCCTAATTTTAATCCTAATTAATTAATATTAAAATATATTTATGTGTTAAATATTCGTATCGAATATTAACCTATCCAATTTCTAAATCCTGACTTATTCCAAACATTGTTTAAAGATTTTTAGAGCTTTAATTTAAATTTCTTAATTCTATTTTTTAAATTGATTTCTATCAATTAAACTTTTAATGAATTCTCTTAAATTATAACATAACGGTTACATTCTTGATAATACCCTGATAATTATCAAATTTAAAAAGTCGGGGTATTACAAAATCTCTTCTCTCTACCCTAGTGTTGGCTACCAGCCCGCCCGCTTAGCTCATCACTGTAGCGGTCCGAGCCAAGCTCGACCTGCTACAGTAACCGAGCGGGCTTGGCCCGGGCCCGGTAGACGGGCCGAGCCGAGCCCAAGCACCCAGGCTCGTGAGCTCGGCAAGCCCTGGCTCGCGAGCCTGGCGGGCTGGCCCGGCGAGCCAGCCCGCCATCCCTCTGCCCGGGCCGGGGTTGCCGAAGCTCACCAGATGCCAGGCGCCAGCTCGGGCTCGAGCAGCAGGAGTGCAGGACTGCTTGGACGAAGGCTTCGTTCGTCCAAGCAGCGCTGGTCGCTGGATCTCGGAGAACAGTTCGAGATCTTCGAAGAACGAACGAAGTTTGGAGGACAACGATCTTCGGAGAACAGTTCGAAGAAAGAACAATTCGAAGAACGAACTTCGGAGGACGACGGATCTTCGGAGGACGACGGATCTTCGGAGGATGACGATCTTCGGAGGAGGACGAGCTCTACGTTGGATCTCGAGTCGATGTCAAAGGTCGTCGCGGTCCAGTTTCGTCGAAGTCGAAGGTCATCGCTGGATCTCTGTGCTTCTCTGCGAGAAGCACTTCTCGCTCGCATCTCTGCGAGAAGCGCTTCTCTGTGAGAAGTTTCTCACAAAGAAGTGCTTCTCTGTGAGAAGACTTCTCGCAGAGAAGTGCTTCAGAAGGACTTCTCTGTGAGAAACTACAGAGTTTTGTCACAGAGAAGTTTTTCCCTCGTTGAATGGCGTCTCTATGTATCTTTGCAACAACGAGAGGATGACATAGTTGAAGAATTCAAAAATTTGGATGTTGAAGACTAAATGTTCATTTCAATTTGAAATTGTAATTTTCATTTTCATATATTTGCTACTTGAACTTGAAAGTTGAAAGTTGTGTTTTCAAATTGTATTTTTCATTTAAATTATTTCACTTTTTATTTTTATTTCAAATTGTAATTTTTATTTTTATTTTGAAATTATAATAAAAATGTTTTTTTTTAATTATATACGATATTATTATTTGTGTATATTTGATTCGTTAGATTCGGCTCATTAGACTCGGCTCATTAGACTCGGCTCATTAGGCTCGGAGGCTCGGCTTGTTAGGCTCGGTAGGCTCTGTAACGACCCGGATTTTCATAATTCTTTAAAATGCGTGAAAATTTNTAATTTACGTTGTAATTATATATTTATTAAATTCTCATAAAAAGTCGGGGTGTTACAGGCTCGGCTCGTTAGGCTCGGCTCGTTAAGCTCGGTAGGCTCGACAAGCCTGACTTTTTCAGGCTCGGGTCACTCTGCTCGGCTCGTTAGCCACCTCTACTCTACGCCCATAGTTGCTTATATTGTTTGTCACCATCCTCTTCATTCAGTTTCTGGGCTACATTCTTTGTCCTTCTAACAAGACTTAAAGTAATGTTGATATTAAAATCATTTCTAACTATCTCAATGATTGAAGGGTCGTCCCATGTGGCCTAACTTTTAAACCTGTCCAAATATTGGTTTGCCACCAATTTGGCAAAAGCATGTCATGTAATACCCCATTTTTGGTAATAGAATTAAGTAAAAAATAATTAGAAAATTAATATAGATAATTGGGCATAATTAGATAAATAAAGATTTATTTGATGAGAAATTTAATTAGGGATTATTTGGATATTTATTGAAGATTTATTTGATGAAATATTTATTTAGGAAATCGAATCGAAGAATCTTAAATTAGATTTATAATCTTTATCGAACAATATTTAGAATAAATCAATAATTAAAAATTGGGTAAATTAATATACAATGTGAATATTTGAAATATATATATATATATATGTTAATTAAATAAATTAAAATTAAGGTTAATGGAATTAAGAATTAAAAGGGATAAAATAAAAAAGAGAAATTGAAGAGTGGAGGTGGAAGTGAACCGGCTTGGTTCGTTGATGGTCCGATTCGATTTAGGTTTGTCAATTGAAAGGGGGAAAAGATGAAGTAATCTATGGTTTTCTGAAGAGGATAAAATGAAATCGGGAGAGAAAGGAGAGAGAGGCGACAAGGGGAGAGGAGGGGGATTCACGAGTCGCGAATCTCCTTCGGCCGATGGCTCGTGGGGAAGAAACGGAAGGAGCTCGGCCATAGGGTGTCGATGTGTAGAGAAAGGGCTAGCGAAACCCGCGGTATTTGCATCGGGGAAGCATCCGAGTCGTGGCGGCTGGTGATTTCCTTCGCGGCCAAAGCTTTCTAGTGAAGTTGAAGTGCGGTCTGGCGAAGTTTTGTTTGAGGTAAGTCGTTTGCTTTCTGTTCTTCTGCTCCTATGTTCTGTTAATTGGATTGTCCGGTTGAGGCGTGGCCGTGGATTGCGCGGGGCTAGGGTTCAGTGTAACCGACCCGTGGGGATGATTTGGACCGAACGAGTCGTGAGCTGCGAACTTGCAATGCCAAGTCGAGGTAAGTCAAGGTGTTGTAAATTTATAGGGCTTTCTGTTCTGTAATTTCTTCTCCTTGGCTTTCCGATGTGGATGATTCAACATTTGGAATCAGTCGAAGTGCAGGGGCGACGACATTGGCATCGGGTTAGCGTTAGACCGGGCTGGTTCCGTAATGTGAACCCGGTTCGCGAATTGTGTTCTTGCCCACACAATAATGTAAGTGGTTCCCTTTACAGATGGGAAGCACACTTTGGTTGACTAATTGGATAAAATTGCAGCAAAAGGATAAGAAACTATGGAGGTGCTATCGGGTGAATGAAGAATAAAAAGACAGATTGTGGATCAGAGAAGAAATAGAAAGGAGAAAAGGATGAACTCCCTGCTCTTGGGTGTTCTTTGGGTAAGGATTTCCTTCATCTTTATTTATGGATTTTATGGGTTCTACTCTCTAACTGCTACGGTTTTAAGGATTAATGTGATGGGTATGCTCTGTTTTATTTTATGCTGGATTTATTGTTCATAGATATGCACGGTTGTTGGATTTTAAAGATTTCTCTCTATTTTAATTATGGATATTTTGGGTGAAATATGCTTTGATACTTGGTAATTCTCTATGATGTTTTCTCTATGTTTATCTCTGTTGGGTGAATTCTTCACTGATTGGTTTGTTGAAAAAAAAAACAAAAGAATATGTGGGTTATGTTGATGGAAATGGGTTATCTGCTGTGGTTGAATTTACTGCCTGTGATTGCAAGCTGGTTAAGTTAGTGGGTCATTCCTGCTAAGAATAATTTGTTGGTAATAATTGCTTAGATTGGTTAAGTAATTATTGAATGGATATGTGCTCTGAACGGTTCGGATATATTATTCTATTAAATTGGTGTAAGCAGGTTTGGAAGATTGAGAATATGGATTTGTACTCTTTCAATGAAAAATTATCATTTGGTAACTATCATTTTGGTTGGAATAATTAATGATAGAATAATTGGTTGCGGTTGAAGAAATTATACTATCTATTATGTATAAATTGGATAATTGTGAATTGAGGAAAAATGTATAAATTGAGATTATTCTTTTATTGGCCATAAAATTAATAAAGATATATTAATGTGGTAATTAAATTATTAAATAATAAATGAAGAATAATAATATCAAAGTTGAGGTTCATGATTAATAAAAATATTAATAAATAAATGTTAATTATTTTGAAGCTATTATAGGAAAAAGAATAAAGTGTTAAACGTGCCATGAACTGCACGTAAGTGATACTGACTGTGTTTTGGTCTTCGAACCCTACATCACAAGAATTAGGATTGTATGTTGACTGTTTACTAGATTTAGGTTATTTACTAGTTTTGATACGATTAATGCTTCGAGGATTTCAAGTATCGATATTTATATGCATCGAGATTGTATTTTTGATTGCTGTATATTTATTAGAAATAGGCTTTTTTAATGACTTGTTTATGCTGAGGTATTTATTTGATCATGATTTGAGGATTTTTATGGATGAGATAGACTGTATACATTCACGAGCATGATAAGCATTATAGTTTTCAAAAAATACGAAAATAGTTTTTATGCATGGTTTCGAAAAGGAAACGAAGAAGAAATGAAACGGTTATGAAATGTAAAGAAATAAACGTAAACGGGTGTGACAAGATGTGAGGTTGGATTAGCCGTTCTTCCTCGTCAAGTTTAGACATCTCAAACACTTTCAAGATAAAGATAAAGGGGTCGTCTGGGGATGTGAGGTTGGGTTAGCCGCTCTTCCTCGTCAAGTTTAAACATCTCAAACACTTTCAAGATAAAGATAAAGGGGTCGTCTGGGGATGTGAGGTTGAGTTGGCTGCTCCTCCTCGTCAAGTTTAGACATCTCCAACGCCTCTCAAGATAAAGTAAAGTAAAAATTAAGCAAAGAAAAGAAACAGAAACAGAAAACGAAAAGAAATTTTAAAAAATGCATGACATGTGCATCATACCATTTATTTTATATCATTTACTGAGCCTTAGGCTCATTAGTTAAATCTTGCGATGTAGACACATGTATAGGAGAACATGTTAAGGAGTAGTTGATGAAGGATTTGCACGTTCGGATCTTGTGTTTGGCTAGGCTAAAAAGATTTAAAGAAAGATAGTTTATAAAAGACTTTTGTAAAACACTTTGAAAAGAAATTAAACTATATTTTAAAGTTTTATTTCGTTTAAAGAAGACTTCTGCAAAGTTTTATAAAATGTTTTAATAAAAGCATTTCAACTATTGCCTTTTAAATAGATTTTAGAACTAAAAGTCTTCCACTGTGTTTATAAAAAAAGTTAAAAAAGTTTTAAATTTTACGCGATTTTTAAAAAGCAATCAAAATTGGGTCGTTACATGTTGACTTTTCATCTGTCATGCACATGTGTAAATCTAGTTATAGCTCGTAATTTAAAACGTAAGTTCACCTTTCATTTTTGAATTGTGAATTCGCTAAATGTATCAATCCTTGTACACAATAGTCAACCGATGAGATTCATTTTTGATGAACTTTATCTCATGTTTATTCTTTAATGCATAATCAAACACTTCTTCTTTAATAGTGTTCAACAAATTATATCACTTTCCTAGACAAAGATCCGAGGAAGAACATTCCAGCTAATGAGACATACTCTTCACCTAATCATCATTTTCTAACTTCTTAATCGCATAATAAACGAGCCTCCTTGTCTAGAGATGTCGTGTTTGTATGCACCTCTATAACAACTTTGTGATAGAATGTACATTGCTTATTGGTCACGACTGTTGAAATGGGATGGATTATTCATCGCTGGATACTGCAACACTTCTTGATATCATTTGATGTACAACACTCAAAAGTTTCGCTCTTCGATTGTGTTCAGGGATTTAGGATTATTGCTTGCTCTAACAGATAATGTCCCTACAACTTATATAGATGAAGTTAAAGGTCGGTCAACATCGTCGTTTAGTTTTAAAGGACGTCTATGGCATGAGGGACGTTCATGACATTGAGGGACGTCCATGGTAAATTAAGGGATGTCTCTCAATACTAAACGACGTTGTCTGTCAACTTCAATAGAAATATTATCATAAATGATAAATATTGAAAATAAGATATTATTTTTGAAAAATAATATTATCTTGTAAAAAGTTGTACACTTGATCCACTTAAATATGTTCCACGTAAATATCATCCTACAAATTTTTATTTTTTAAATGAAACGTACGCTTGACTCATTGATCATTTAACAATTAATAATTGTAATTGTTGTCATTAGGAAAATATTATTTTAGTAATTCATCTATCGGACTACTTACAAATAATAAGTCATTGCATATTTAATAATATTATGTGTTAAAAATTTTTAATTTCACATCCTCAATTTAAAGAAATTGGATTAAAGAAACGTACAATGCAAAATTGTGACTTCTTTGAATAATTAAAAATGAAAAAACATATCCGTAATCAATAATCCAAAAAAAAAAAGACCCGATTGATATATTGAAGTAAATGGTAACATTTATCATATAGATCATAAGATTGGGGATTACATAATTTAAAAAACACACAAGAAGGCCAAATGTTAACATCTTTATTTTAACAAAAGATGTCACATGTTTTTATTTTATAGTATCATATGGTAAGCTAGTCACCAAATTTCAAAAACAGCGAGAATCAAAGTGATAGAGGGTCTACAAGTAGAGAAGTAATGTAGCGTTTAGTTTCTCCGTTTGTGTTTGTGTATCCATCTCCTGCAACATAATTGATATGGCTTGCCCTAGCGAGATTAACAATGTCGACAACACGGTCATCGGGAACTCAGTAGGTTTCAGACAACACTCGTTTATATCCTTCCAGGCATCATCCACTTTCTTCTCTAGGGCAATGCGGGCCTCCTCGTCCGAAACTCCATATTGTTTGATGTAACATTCCATGGCAGATGCTATATGGCCCCGAGCTTGCTCAAACTAAGAAACAAAGGGACTTTGAGTTAAAATTTTCTCTTCTTAAATAATATTTCTTTTTAGAAGAATTATTTTAAATTCAATATTTTTGTTTATACCTTGTGTGAGGTTATGTCGTTCTTGAGCCTTGCGACGATTTCAGCGCCGCGAAGAATCTTGGGGTTCCTAAATATCCAATCAAAAGCCTGATTTGGAATGACATCTCCCATGGCAAGAAAGGCTGTAGCCGTAAATAAAAGATAGGAAGAGGTAGTCAAAGCAAACTCATAATACTCTTCAACGGTGGGTATATGGCCTGCGTGCAACCAATTTGCTTCACCAAAGTAGGCCTGCGCTTGTGCTTTCATCTATTGTTTTATCATTTATACAGATAATCTCAAATCAAAACAAGTTAAATCCAATGATTATTATTAGGGTTGATGCAAGAATTCGTACCCCATTTATTGCACAGAGCATTCGGACCGATTCACTCTCAATATCGTTCTCTCTTTCGAAATCGGCATAAACGAGTCGAACTTCTTCGTATGTGCCATGAACGTCATATGTATCATCAAGAAGCGATGTCATTTGAGCTACTTTGGGCATGAACCTTCTGAGAACTGAGTATTGAGGCTCGGGGCTTATAATCAACACCCAAAAGTAACATTCAACAATCCTATCTCTTGCATAGGGCATAATGCTTAGATAGTCTAAATCCTTCCACCACCTACATTTTCCAAAATCATATAGATTTATCCATGTTATTTATTCTATAAATTAAAAAATAATAACACAAACAATAATTTGAAGTTGCAAGAAAAGAATTGTTGGTTTATTTATGACAAATTATCAACAATCCCAAAAATTTAAACTTCTGGATTGAAGAATAATTTAATTATTTATATTTTTCTTAACAGTTTACCTTGAAACTTCTTTAAGTTCTTCCTGGTGAAGTTTTTGAAATATGTTATAATCGAGTTTTGCAAAGGTAAGAAGGACATCATTGTGAGTGGGATCTTCCTTGTAAATAGAAATGAAGTGACTCGCTTCAAGCCTTGGCATGCCTCGTCGGAGAGGATGCTTTAGAGCATAATTTTCTTCCTCGGAAAGAGGGTAGCTTAAATTACCAACAATGGCTTTTAGTTTTTTTGAGGCAAAGTTAAGTGCTTCATCGAGTATATCTTCTCCATGAACACTCAAATATGCTGCTTCATACAAACTCATTAGTCCTCTCACATCCTCAGCTAGGCTTTCCTTGAATTTTCCATCACTATCTATGTATTTCTTGAATATATCTGCTCAAATCAATCAAAAGAAAAAAAAATATATCATGATCGACACGGTATCAATTACAACAAAGATGAATTATCGTGAACACGTATTGGTCGAAGCTTTGTAACCCTGTTGTCTGAGCAATCGAAAGAGAAGAGTATCCGATAGAAGATTGTGATCATTTTCATTAGTGAAAGAGTCATCATAAGTCTTGTTAGCTTGGTCTAACAAGTCTTGGATTTCTGATTGGAAGTAATCTGCAACTCCTAGTCATTGGATGGAGTCGATCAAATTTAGTTTATGTGAGGACTTCTGAGTAGGAGCAGTCAACATGTTCCTCACGTCTTCTTTCAGGTTTTGAATTTCTTTTTCAATTTTGTGCTCTAATTTCTACAAAGTAGATTTTAACCATAATTAGATAATATTAATCAAGAAGGTTAAGCATACTTTTCTCCGTTGACATTCTTAATTTTTCATAAATGGAAAGAACATGAAAGAAACAACATTTACTCCTTTGAAAATTATATAAAAAATAATAATGATTATAATCACATGCATACCAAGGACTCAGAATTGAACGAACTGAAATGATCTCCCCAGACGGTCGGATGAAAGCCTGCGGATCGACGATGGTTCTGTGATTTTCTGTAGTTTTCAGTAATAAGAAGCTGACCGGCCATGGTTTTGTGGGAAAGAAGAGGAAGGTCTTGAGAGAGAAATAGGGTTAATCTCTTGAAGAACACACAAACGCCGTTACTCTCAAGAGATTGATTTTTTGTGGGAGCCTTTCGTCTGCTATTTATAGAGAAAATTCAAGCTCGTGACCATCGTTCACGATAGAATTTTATTCTGTTAGTCAAAAAAACTAGTATTAATATTTAATAATTTCATTAAAATATTAAAAGGTTATTCAGTTAGATGGTAAATCAAAATCATGTCGCGGTTTGTTTTCTGCCTGTAACATGTAAAATGTGTAAAATGTGTAAAACGTGTAAAATGTCATGTCTCAGAAGGGACTCGAAACAAAACGGTGAATGAATCGACCGACTGTTATCTTACATCCATAATTAGTAGCAGAAGATATAAATTTAACTTACAAATCAGATCCAAAATTAAAAGTCTAGAAGTGATATTAAAATAGTGTAAAATAACAAGGTCTAAACCACCATGGAAACAATTTGGAATAAAAGTAAAATAAGAACCTCACGAAAAATATTATAACTCTCTCAAGAAAATAAAATAAAATCACTTGATTAGGAAAATCTCTAAAATTTACTACTGCGGTGATAATTGGAAATCAATTTGATTATTTTCTAAGAATGGAAGTCAAATTTAGGTGAGTTAACTTTACTCAGTAGACATTAGATTTTATACACGCTATTTAAATTATAAAAATATGTATGCAAACTAAAAATTTATTTTTAAAACAAACTCAATATTTGAAAAAAGTATAAACAAGCAATAGAACAAGTAATAAAATTAAACAATAGTCATACTTAGGTGATTGAACAATAACAAATACTATGATTTGGTTTAAGATTTTGCGCCCAATAACACGGTACATATAGTTATCTCATTACTCTAGTTAACAACAATGCATAAAAGTAAATGTAAATATAACTAAACTGAACAATAAATTAAACGTGTACTTTGAACTTTAAACATGTTCAGTGAAGAATATTATACAATTCATGAAACTAACGAATCAAATAGTGTTAGAAAAAGAACCCAAATACATAGCGGAATAAAAATACTTTTTTTCTCTCCTTGTGCAATCAAATAGGCAAAGCAAACCAACAAAAATAACGAGACCAGCAATACCAATTTTTAGCGTGGAAAACCCTCAAAAAGTGTGAGAGTAAAAAACCACGGAACCCGTATGCCACTTAATCAAACCTTCCACTATAACAGAAATAATGGGTACATTAAAATTCTCTATAGTTCAACAAACTAGAAACATACAATATTCATCAATATTGAACACACTAATCTTGGAAGATAACAAAATCGTAAGAGAGGATAAATCTAGGGTTACCGAACTCCAGTCCCATTTTTACCCAGACAGACCGCCTTAGAGAGATCAGACGACAATCTCCACCTTTCAGAATATACTCCTTGATGTCCCGAACCTACAGTTCAAATTTCAAGGTGATCCAATAGTTGATTCTTGACAAAACGGAATTCTCGTATGACTGCCTCTGAAAATCCGAAAATCTCTTTTCTTCTTTCTTTTCTCTTACTTTATGTTTTGTTCACTCTCTCTCTCTCTCTCTCTGTCTCTAGGGTTTCATTGACCATAAAACCCTCTTTTATACTCAACCCACAAAATATAGGTCGAGCCCAACAAATAGGAATGACAACATTTCGGTCGTTGCAAATATCTTTCATTGTAAGGCTTTGAACGTAGAGACTAGAGAAGCATGTTCAAGTTGCTAAATAGTTGCGCGTACAACTTTGTACAAAATGCCAAAAGTTTAGGAATAAGACAAGGATCAAATATTTTTGAAAACAAAATTGTCTGTGACAATAGTATGGTCTATTTGATCCGTTTGTTTCGATTAAAAAATACAAAATATACTGAAACAACGAGGATATGGAAAATTCACGTTGTGTATTTTACCAAAGTCCTTAGCTAGTTCAAGAGAATTAAATTACTAATTTTAATTTAGCGGAGTTTAAATAAAACTTAGTTGAACCAAACTATATTAATTCACTAAGTATTTTTTTTTACCTCATGAATAAAAGAATTTGATCAAAAGATTGTCCCGGGATATTATCGCAAGAAGACTATTTGAAAATAAAACAAATATTTGAACTTCAATGTGACAATTAAAAGTAAAAAAAAAAATCAAATTAAAAAATCCCGCTAACTACCAAGACAAAAACATGTATTACCCGATTAAAATTTGTCGGCACATTTGTTATATTAAATATTTAAATATACACGTACCGAAGTGTTCTTCACATTGAACTGATAAAATCTAAGAGGAAAATAAACTTGTCGAAAAAGGAAAGTGTTTGAAGGTTGTCGCCCTTATTGTTGTTCAAGGCATAAATGAAAAAAAAAAAATTGATTGATCAGATGAAACTTGTGTTCTAATCCATCATTATTAATTAAATCAAGATTTTGTTCAAAGCAGGAATAACACTAGTTTTATTTTAACATCAGATTGCCCAAATGTTATGCTTCTTGCAAAAGTTATTTAAGTGTCTTAAATTTAATAATTATGGTATCAAAGTAGGATTTGATAATTATTTAATTTTTATTAATAATATTTTTCATATGATTAATTTGTAATAACCATAATTATATGAGTCTCTTTTCTAGAATTAGTTTCAATATTTTAAATTTATTGAAATATTGAAAGCTTTCTTCAATAAAATATTCTATTATCTTTTGGTTTTGTTTTTGTTGCAATAATTTTCAGTAGATATTTATTAGTTTTCGTATGGTTCTTTTGTATTGATTATTATTAAATTAATGTTTCACAAACTATGAAATATATTTTATGATATGATACATATCTATGTAGACGTCCACGTGGCATAATGAAAATAATGTTATTAATTAGTTTACTTGCTTCAATTTACAAATCCTTTTGTTAACCATTTAAGGAAATTTACTTTAGAAAAAATGTTTTAGAGTTATTGATCTTCTTTACTAATTTTTAGTCTTTCTCTAATATGTCTTTTAATTGTAAAAAACAAAAAAAAACTATTTTTTAAATTTAGGAAAATTAACAAATCAACCACGGTACTTTTTAAATCAATTACAAGTCAACCACTTAATAATTCTCGCTAACAACTTAAACATTAAACTATAAAAAAGTTGATGAAGCAAAAATATTTGTAGCTTAAACACTAAACCATAGTTTCTTGCAGTGAATAAGAGCATCACCTGCATATTTACTCTCATTTCTTTACTGCCATCTTACTTCAATTCATATGGCTTTGAGTGCACAATGTTTGGTAACTATAGTTTGTCAATTGAGAAAGTCGAAGTAGCATTAACACAACTACCACTATCAATGATGAGACAGCATAACTTCTCCTTGATCAAACAACGTGAGTAGAATATGCTCTTCTTCTGGTTAACTTCCTATTCGATTTATTTGGTAAAAGCCTCTTTTTGACTCAATAGCAAAAGACCCTCTTGTGGATAAATGATCTCTAATTGGAATGCTCCCTCTCATGCGCTTTTAAGTGTCGTCTTCACTATCAGTCTTAATAATATCTCCTTGCATTACCATTATTGTAATGTCTTCCCGGATAAATTCTCAATGTATTTTGTAAAATATTTTGTTTAATGACCGAATATTTTATAAAAGAAAATATATTCGTTAATTGTTAAATTGAGGTTTGATGTGGTGTAAATGAGAGAAGAAAAAATTTACAACATTATTAAATGAAGAATAATTTTGATTTATACATTCAGTCGAGTCAAGGTCATGATTAGGTCGAGTATCGCGATCAAAATATGCATTTCAGGACATTCCCTGGCATTTTGGTAGACTCGTGGTCGAGGCAAAGTCGAGTGTCGTCGACCGAATTCTAATTCGAGGGAATCCTTGAGTTTTGGGTAGAGTCAAAAAAACGTGGAGGTCGGGTGACTTGACCAAAATTCGTTCCAGGTCACACTAGAGATTTTTGGTCGACATACGATCGACTGGCGGTTGAGAAGCATTTGAATCTATTTATATTTTTGGACATTTTGGTTGATATGCGGTCGAGCGCGGTCGAGAAGCATTTGAATCTGTCAAATTTATTAGACATTTTGGTCGACAAGCGGTCGAGGTTGCAGATGTCTTCCTCGATCAAAAACGTAATTCTGAGGAAATTTTAGGTATTCGGTCAATACGCGGTCGCGGGCTCAAACACCTCCCTCAATCGAAAAGTAGAATTAAAGCGAGAATTTAGCTGTCATCAGACACAATCTTGAAATTTTGTCAAAAGTTCTCCGGACAAAATCGTCTACTCTCCCTAGGTAGCGGCGACGAGCCTCCAACGCATTTATGGGTGTGGACTTCTTCTCCTTGTTGATGGGTACACGTCCTCTCACCAGGTAAATCTCTCTCTCTCTCTCTCTCTCTCTCTCTCTCTCTCTCACTCTCTCTCATCTATCATTGACGCTTTGCAACTCTGAGTCTCTATTAGTGTGAGTTGTTGGGGATTTGTTGGTTGGAATTTTGTTCTCTTTTTGTTCTATGAGTGTGGAAAAATTAAAGTGAACTCCTGCTTTTGGAAAATCTCCTAGGCGTGTTGAAGTGTGCTGTTGGGTGTGACATTTTGTTAAGGAGACGTTGGGTGATCAACAGCTTTAAACCTTCAGTCTTGGCTATTGCAAAATCTTGACATAAGAATTAGAGTGTAGTTAGCCAGAGGAGACCCTATATCACAGGTTTGTTTCGTTGGTTTTGAATAATTTCATTGGATCAATTGATATGAAATGCTATCCTCTTTTGGTTAAGAAAGATGAATCATTGTTGTAGAATTTGTTGGATGTGAAAGATGAATGTGTTATTGCTGTGATGTGTCAATAAGTTGTGCCCAAATGGGATTAACATTTAGTATAAATCCTGTTGATTGAAAAACTGAGAAACTGATTTCATGAATGAAGCTGGAATATCTACTGTGAAATGTTGTTTCGTTGTGATGGAAAGGATTTAACACTACCAATTTATGAGTCTCTAATTGCTTTTTTAATCATGCCTTGCTAACCGCAAGCGACTCCCCATTTATAGACATTAATGCATGAACTACTCTTAGAAGTTAAAATACAAAGTGTATAGTATATACTCATCTTAATTTATAGCTCTTTAAATTACGCTTGCACTATTGTATCTCTATGTCAATTCATACTTTCAATTTGCATTCTGACCACACACACACACACACACACACACACACACACACACACACACATATATATATATATATCCATTGATGGTGACACCCCGAATGGAGTACCTACTCCTACGTAGGGAGCGGAGATATGGTTTAGTCACATGGACTCTAGGGTTCATCATTTCTCTTGTACAGAAATTCTCAATGTCTTTAACAAAAATTTATGGTGACGGCATGTAGATACACTCCTAATGGATGTATCTCCTCATCGGAGTGACGGTTAAGCCAAATGACCAATAGATGTATCCATCTATTGGATTAACAGAAAAGATACAACTCTTTTCTGTAATTCATCTTATGATCATTGTTTTCCCTATGATGTAGGTGATGATACTTGTGACGTACTAGTTGAGGAGGAGATATTTCAATATGGTCCCTTGAGTTGTCAACCAAGTTGAGCTAATGGTTGTGGCTCACAAAAATAATATTGGATATTTTGAATAATTGTTATCTTATTTCGAATTCGGCAAACATTTTGTAATCATGGACTTCTATTAGAAGACCTAAACTATGTTTTGAATTTTCATTATTTATTTCCGCTCACATAACTCTGATGTCTTTTCAATTAAAATTAATTACTCTGATTCATGTGTTTTGAATAAATTAAGAAAAGAATTTTATATCACAAATTTTAAAATAGAGAAATATGGTTTTTAAATAAATGAGATGTTCCAGTTGGTATCAGAGCACAATCAAGTCAAACTCAGTTCTGTAGACTGCTGATAACGCAAGGCTCGTTATGGAATATTCCTCTGATTGTAAGTTTAGTTCTAATTTAAATTTTAATCACATTCCTTTAACTTATTATTCCCTAACTTGAAATGTGAAAAACTCTAAAATGACACGAAGAGCGAGAAATGATATACTAATTCCTAATGAGTGGGATGAGGCCCTTAACTGTATTGCTCATGTTGTAGAACGCCAATCCCGATTTATGGAACAACAAGCTTAGTTTATGAAAGAATTCATGAAATGTGAGAATGACAATGAGAATGAAAACCACTATGTTGTTGTGGTCCCCCAGCAGTTAAAACTCCCTACCTTCGAAGGTAATATCTCTGATATCACGGGAGCGGAAGAGTGGATACGCTTTCTGGAAAAGATGGTTGAATATGCTGGCATACGAGAAAATGAAAAGGTGAAGTGTGTTACTTATCTATTGACCCACAATGCACAGTTCTTGTGGGATTCTGTGAAAACGATGATGAATATCCAAACGCTCACTTGGGAGAACTTCAAGGAATTATTCAATGAGAAGTACTCCAGCTTTATAGTCTAGAATCAGAAACTGATGGAGTTTATGAGGCTGCGCCAGACATGGACTGTATTTGAGTAGATACGAAGATTCGAGGCATTGTCAAGGCTTGCTCCACATTTGGTGGCTGATAATAGACACATGGTCCAACACTTTGTCCAAGGACTTAAGGTGGAAGTATTGAGAGGTGTCAGGCTGGCCGGTATAAGAGGTGTTCCTTATGCATAGATCGTGGCTAGGGCACTTGATGCCTAAGATGTTGAAGCAATTGCAACAAGACAACAGGAATTTAATCAATGGATCGGGCGGAACAATCAAGCCCTACAGTAGCCTGGTGCTCCACCAACAAACCCTGGAGTGAAGAGGCCACCCAGTAACGACATGCATCATGGGCATGACAAGCACCTTGTAGTCGAAGCTACTACTACTGCTCCTAACCCATGTCTTGTATGTCGGAAGAATCATTTTGGGCTGTGCAAAGCAAGCTCTAGAGGATGTTTTAAATGTGGAAAGCAAAAACACATATCGAGAAACTGCCCAACTATGGCTGGCGTATTCGATGGTGTAGCTCTGTGTGTATTCTCACTATACAAGAACGAGGAAGAAGAGGAACTATTGGCAGTTATATCAAGTACACAAGAATGTTATAAAGTTATTATACTTTTATGTGAAATTAAAATGTTCCCCATAACCTTAGGAATTTTTACACTTAAATAAATAACTTTCCCTGATCACCCTAGGTACTACATATGTTAATAGTGTGATTGTGTACACTTTATTTGATACTAGGGCTACTCATTCGTTCATTTCAACTGAATTTTGTGCAAAGGCAAACTGTCCCCCTGGTATTTTGAAAAATGGGTATAGGGTACTCGTACCTTTTAGAGATTATATGGCTGCTAGAGGTGTTTTGGAAGCTTATGCAGTCAAATAAACGGTCAAGAATTCCATGCTAATCTAACAATTATGGGCATAAAGAGGTTCAACGTTATTCTTGGTATGGACTGGTTGTCCCAGAACCAGGCAATCATTAACTGTGATAGGGGAGAGGTCCGCTTCCATCCTCTCGGTGGTGAACAACATGTCTTTTGAGGAATCAAGGAAAAAGGCAAATTGGCAGTTATTTTTGCGCTCAATACGGATCAATTGATGAAACATGGATGTGAAGGATTCCTTGAGAATATTATGAATACTGTTGTCAAGTCTGAGACAAAGGTTGAGGATGTCATGGTGGTTTATGACTTTCCAGCTGTTTTTCTGGACGATCTCCAGAAATGTGTGTGGACTATCATGAATTGAACAAAGTGACTATTAAAAACAGATACCCCATTCCTCGAATTGACGATCTATTCGACCAACTACATGGTGCCTGCATATTTTTGAAGATTGACCTCCGCTCGAGGTATTATCAGTTGAGAGTTAAACTAGAGGATATACCCAAGACAACATTTTGGACCAGATATGGGCACTATGAATTTCTGGTGATGTCTTTTTGGCTAACTAATGCCCCTGCGGCTTTCATGGATTTGATGAATAGAATTTTCAAAGACTATTTGGACAAATTCATTATCGTCTTCATTGATGATATTTTGGTATATTCACAATCAGAAGAAGAACACCGTGAATACTTAAGGATCACCCTATCTATTCTGGAGCAGCACCAGTTTTACGCTAAGTTTTCCAAGTGCGAATTCTGGCTTAAGGAAGTTACTTTCCTTGGCCACGTTATCTCTAAAGCCTGTATTGTTGTGGACCCGACAAAGATTCAGGCCCTTGTTGAATGGGTACAGTCAAAAAATGTGAGCGATATTAGAAGTTTCCTCAGTTTGGCTAGATATTAAAGATAATTTATCAGCGGATTTTCAAAATTTGCTATACCACTCACAAGTTTGAGTAAGAAGAACATGAGATCCTAGTGGTCTAATGAATGCGAAGAAACTTTTCAAGAATTGAAACGTCGGCTGACGTCAGTGCCAGTATTGACCCTACCTGTACAAGAGGGTAATTTCTGTATCTATTGTGATGCATCCAAAAGCAGACTCGGTGGGGTTCTTATGCAGAATGGAAAAGTGATTGTCTATGCCTCGAGGCAACTTAAACCACATGAGATTAACCATCCCACTCATGATCTCAAGTTCGCTGTTATGGTCTTCACACTAAAAATCTAGAGGCACTATCTTTATGGGCAACGGTGTGAGATCTTCTCGGATCATAAAAGTTTGAAATATATATTTACACAGAAAGAGTTAAATATGAGGCATTGTCAATGGCTATAATTTGTGAAAGATTATGACTGTGAAATCAAATATCATCTGGGAAAAATAAACATTGTAGTAGACGCTCTAAGCAGGAAGGTTGCTTTGATGAACATTGTATGCGAAAAAATGTTTGTGGGATTACAAAAAGACATGGGAAAGTTAGATGTGCAGTTAGCTCCTGCACAGCTGGTAGAGATTTTATCAGCCCTAACACTTAAGCCTTCTATACTTGAGAGGATTAAGGAAGCTCAAAAGAATGATGCCCAATGTGAAGATTTCAAATTAAATCCGACTTTACCTGAGTTTCGAGACTATTTTTTATCTGCAAATGGGATCGTGAAATATAAGAGCAGGTGGTACGTACCCGACTCGCTTTTGTGAATAGTGATACTAAAAGAAGCCTATTCTTCCAATTTTTCCATTCACCCGGATGTAATAAAATATATAAAGATCTTAAGATGTATTACTATTGGCCGGGAATGAAGTACGACATTTCCAAATATGTTACATTATGTCAGGTATGTCAACAAGTTAAGGCTGAACATCAACAACCAAGAGGAATGCTCCAACCAATGCCTATACCTAAATGGAAATGGGAGCACATCACAATGGATTTAGTTACTGGGTTACCAAAGACTGCAAAAAGGCATGAAACAATATGGGTGATTATTGACAGATTGACGAAGGTTGCCCACTCCTTACTAGTAGAAATGACCTACAAAATGAATCAGTTAGCAGAATCATATGTTAAAGAAATTGTGTGACTACATGAGGTTCCGGTATCCATCGTATCTCACTGGGATCCGCAATTCACATCTTTGTTTTGTAAGAGCTTGAACAAGGTCATGGGTACATAGTTGAAGTTTAGTACTGCCTTTTATCCGCAAACCTATAGCCAAAGTGAAAGCATGATCTAGATATTGGAAGATAAGTTACATGCCTGCATTATGGAATTCAAAATCGGATGGGGAAAATGCTACCATTAGTTGAATTTGCCTATAACAACAGTTTTTAGACAACTATTGGTATAACACCTTATGAAGCACTATAAGGCCGATAATGTAGATCCCCTTTATATTGTTGTGAAGTTGATGAAGCCTTGTATTATGGCCCTGACCTGGCACAAAAGACAACCAAATCAGTTGCAATTATCAGACAAAGAATGTTAGTTGCTCAGAGTCGACAGAAGAGTAATGCAGATCACCACCGTCGAGATTTAGAATTCAATGTTTGGGACCGAGTCTTTCTAAAGTTATCATCTTTCAAGGTTGTTATGCGGTTTGGAAGGAAATGGAAACTGAATCCGCGATACATTGGCCCCTTTGAGATCACAGAGAGGGTCGGCAAAGTGGCATATTAGTTGCAACTACCAGCTGCCATGGCATGCATACATGATGTATTTCACGTGTCAATGTTGAAAAAAGTGCTTGGGGGATACAACTCAAATGGAAATACAAGAGCACATCAACGTTCAAGCAGACTTGAGCTATGAAGAAAAGTCGATTCAGATTTTGAACTCTAGAATGAAAGAACTTCAGAATATGCAAATCCCACTTGTCAAAGTACTATGGCAAAATCACACAGCGGAAGAAGCAACGTGTGAAAGGAGGGAAGACATGGAAGCTAAGTATCCGGAATTATTTTCTTAGCCAAATTTTGAGGACAAAATTTTTTTAAGGAGGGGTGGTTGTAATGCCTGGAAAAATTCTCCATGTATGTTGTAAAATATTTTGTTTAATGACCGAATATTTCATAAAAGAAAATATGTTCGTTAATCATTAAATTGGGGTTTGATGTGGTGTAAATGAGGGAAGAAATAATTTGAAACATTATTAAGAGAAGAATAATTTTGATTTATACATTTGGTCGAGTCAAGGTCGCGATTAGGTCGAGTATCGCGACCAAAATCTGCATTTCAGGACACTCCCTTGCATTTTGGTCTACTCGCGGTCGAGGTGGAGTCGGGTGCCATCGACCGAATTCTAATTTGAGGGAATTCTAATTCTAATTCGAGGCGTGGTAGGCTGAGGGACGTCTCTTATGGGTTGAGGGACGTCCTCATTGGATGACAAACATATGCTTTTGCATAGTAATTGCAAGTCGCCCATGGGTTATCCATGTCTATTGGTTTTGCTTTAGTGAAGTGATTTCATGCTTCACATGCTTTGCTTCTTTTCATGCTTTCATTCATATTACTACTTATAGTATTTTCCATCCTAACTGTCACCAGTTAGTCCAAGTCGAAGTTCTAAGTGTGAAGTGTTTGTCCATTGCAATTAGTAGTTTGCACTCACAGTCTTGTTGACTTGCTTGCACAGTCTGAGTCGCACTTAATATTAGGGTTAGTAAAATTGGATGTTGGCCGTGTGGCTGGAATTGAAAACTAGATACTTTAATTATAATTTGGAGGGAGGAAATTAAGTACTAACAAAGAAAAAGCTGAGGGACATCCATTGTGGGTTGAAGGACGTCTGTTATAAGCTGAGGGACATCCTTTGTGGGTTGAGGGACGTTCGTTATTGGTTGAAGGACGTCTGTTATAAGTTGACGGACGTTTGTTTCTTTTAAACAATGGACGTCCCTCAGCTTAATACGACTTCATCTCTTTTAAACAATGGACGTTGCACTCCCCAACGGACATCCCTCATTCTAATATGACATCATTTTGCAAAAAATAGTCAGGTGTTTAATGTAACTTTGGTTCGATTTGATTTAGTCTATTTTCCTACATTGGTATCGAGAACTAGTTTTGTTTGATTCCAAATTCAACTTTTTTTTATTTTAAAATCAAACTAAACAGACCTAAAGTAGTCATTTTGGTTTGGTTTCTCTTTTCGAACCAAACTAATTTCCACTCCTAATTAGGTCACATAGGTAAGGATGTGGATGTAGGCAGCAGACTCCTGCATAGAAAATGCAATATTATGTCATACAAAGTGCACATTGTTATAATAATGTTTGAAAGCATAATAATTTACTCACTTGTATCTCGATAACATTGGTAAAACCCATAAATGTGTCTTGTGAGCATCTTTGTCTGCCATTTCCACTTCTACCTCTAGCCTCTCTACTACCATTTGTCTCGTTAGTGGCTGAGTCTCCACCTTAACAAGAGTGTGCATTGTGGCCCATACCACGACACCAGTTACATGTCATAAGAACATTTCTCCTGCTCAAGACCGTCCAGTTATGGGACTTGTCCACATCCCTCACTCTTTGTTGGCGGCAGAAGAATTGAGTCTTGATTTGTTTCAGGCAACATGTGGTGCCACTGGCGAGTTGGACAAAGTGGAAGTATATCCTCATGTATGTTTCCCACTAATACCATACATAAACATAATCTTCAATTGAAGTCCTAATAAAAGGCGTACGTAGGATGAGATGCACGCATGAGACTCTAGTCATCTCCCACTGGTAATAAATCTAGGTGCATCTGTCCAAATCAACTACATACCATTCATTACAATCACTGACCTCAAACCGATTACTTCCTACAAATGTTGGAAACCCATTTAAAGGCGTATGTTGTAGCTTAACAAACTTCACATGCTTTGCTTCTTTTCCTACTTTCATTCGTACTAGTACTTATAGTATTTTCCATCCTAACTATCACTAGTGAGTCCAAGTCGAAGTTCAAAGTATGAAGTTTTTGTCCGTTGCAATCAGTATTTTGCACTCACAGTCTTGTTGACTTGCTTGCACAGTCTGAGTCGCACTTAATATTAGGGTTAGTGAAGTCGAGTGTTAGCGGTGTGACTGGAATTGGAAACTAAATACTTTAATTATAATTTGGAGGGAGAAAATTAAGTATTAACAAAGAAAAAGTTGAGGGACAATCCGTTGTAGATTGAAGGATGTCCGTTATAAACTAAGGGACGTCCTTTGTGGGTTGAGGGACATCCGTTGTTGGTTGAGGGACGTCCGTTGTAAGTTAAGGGACATCTGTCTCTTTTAAACAATGGACGTCCCTCAGCTTAGTACGATGTCGTTCCTTTTAAACAATGGACGTCTCACTCCACAACGGACATCCGTCAATCTAATACGGCATCATTTCGTAGAAGATAGTCGGGTGTTTATTGTAACTTTGGTTTGGTACAGTTTTAGTCAGTTTTCCTACATTGGAATCGAGAACGGGTTCAATTTGATTCAAAATTGATATTTTCTTTTATTTTCAAACCAAACTGAACATACCTAAAGTAGTCATTTCAGTTTAATTTCTCTGATCGAACCAAACCAATTTTCACATTAATTAAGCCACATAGCTAAGGATGTGGATGTGGGGCGCCGAACTCCTACATAAAAAATGCAATATTATGTCATACAAAACACACACAGTTAAAATAACGTTTGAAAGTGTAATAATTTACTCACTTATATCTCAACAACATTGGTAAAACCCAAAAATGTGTCTTGTGAGCGTCCTTGTCTACCACTACCACTTCTGCCGTTAGTCCTTCCACTTCCATTTGTCTCGCTAGTGGTTGAGTCTCCACCTTGATAAGAGTGCACATTGTGGCCGCACCACAACACCAGCTACATGTCATAAGAACATTTCTCCTGCTCATGACCATCCGGTTATGGGGCTCGTCCACATCCCTCACCCTTTGTTGGCGACAGAAGAATTGGATTTGAATTCGTTTCAAGCAACATGTGGTGGCCACTAACGGATTGGACAAAGTGAGAATATATCCTCATATATATTTCCCGCTGATACAAAATATCTTCAGTAATATCTATATCACAGTCCATGAAAAGCCATTATTTCTCCAGTATTGTCCAGAACCAGTACTCAAACACCAAGTTTCAACCATTAATTCTCTTCACCAAGTTTCAACCATTATACAGCGTTTTAGGTAATACAACATTGCCCTGCAGTATTAATACAGCTGTAGCAAATTCAACGTACAAATCCATGAAATCTGAACATCGGGAAAAGTTTCCCTAGTGTCAACATACATATAGTGGAGTTCCTTCTTCCGGCTCAACTTAATTAACGTCCGTATTTGTTTGATGGCCATCTCACTTCATGTACTTCTGCAAGAACTTCCGATGGAAGTCATTTCTGATAGTGTCGTTTATGAAGCGCTTAGGAGCTTTTGTTTCTCCTCGGGCTTGGTTCTTAAAGACAACATCATCGTCCCACCTGATCCACATATTCACATCAAAAAAGAAGAAAAGGGTAGTGTAAGAAAAAGGGTCTCTTAGAATCCATGAAAATTATGAGAATAACAACCCTACATAGGCAAGGAAGCTAAATTTTCAATTACTAACCTTCTTTTTACGTTAAAAGATGTTGGCTCATTAAGTAATGGATTTCCTCGAAGCAGTTCTGATTCCTTGGCCATAAGCTCTTCCTCCCGCAGTTGACGTTCCTAAAAATGGCAAAGTAGAATTTTCAGTTGATATCTAAGCCACAAGAGCAATAGGTTGAGAAGTTAGAAAAATGCAGCACCAGGCATCATAGTGTCAAATGCCAAGAGCCTCGCTCAAGACATATGGTAAAGCATTTACAGACTTCTAAGCTCAAACCTAAGAGAAGTACTTTAAAAATGTGTATTCCTCAGAATTCTGATGCAAGAATAAAACCACAAACATTTCTTAAATGAGAGCAAGCCCAGGATAGAGATTTCCTGTAAAGCATAAGCGCATGATGCAATTATAGTAACACCAGAGAGACCTGTAATGGACCAAAACTAACCTTGCGGAGCTTCTCCTCAGCTCTTTCCTTCTTTATCTGTTCCAATTCAGCCAATAGAGCTTCAGTGTCATCCTCATCCTCATCATCATCACTGAACAAAACCATCACATACTTTACAAATATCTCAATGTATTATTGTAATCTCACTTAAACAACTAAAAACTAAGGAAATTCAGTTCAGCAATCAACCTCTCATTGTCACTTCTGACTTCAACATCAGAATCATCAGCATCTACACTTCGTGGAATGATCCGTTCGTCTGTGTCCCTCTTCGTCCCTGTCAATGCAAATAATTGACTTAGCAAGTCCAATAACTAATTATTGAACAGTTTGCTATTTCATAAAGCATAGGAACTGAAAAATTGACCTTCCAACAGAAGGTGACCTCCTTTCCTGTGTTCTCGCTCATCTGCATATGACACGAATTAGTCGATATTCTCCTTATAACTTACATCACAACAGCAAAAAAAATTGTAAATTCAGCAAATTCATAGTCAGTGGAAGAACCAAATATTAATATTTATCTGCATACCACTAAAAGACTTCTTTGATGAAAAATGTCGCCGCTCCCGATCTTCCAGCTCATCACGAAGATTCCTCTTCTGCACTTCATCCTGTGTGTCTTGTCCCTCCTTTCTGTATGATATAAATAAAAATTCAAGATTATTCACTACAATAAGAGCCGATTAATCACATTCCATTAGCGTTAAATCAAAGGAAAGCCAAAGGCTTACTCAACCAAATTTAAGAATTTGATCTAAAACCATATTCAGGCAGAAATAACATAGCATAATACCATAAAATCTCACACTAATAAAATATACACAAAGAAAAAAAAATACAAGCATATTATATAAATTATTTGATATGAAAAAAATTTAATAATTATTCAAGAATTCCTTCTAGCCATGAAGAAGCATTCAACTCTAAAAAAACACAAAAAAAATAAATTCCCAATTTCATAGCAAATCTCCAACAAGTAAACCACACGAACCGGCAACCAGAAACAGATGGCTGAAATCTACTGCTTTATCTTAGACATACACAAGAACAGGAAATTGAACAACTGCAAAGGTTGACCCCAATTGTATAATTTTAATCCCAATCTGAGTGCTCTAGTTTTTTTTACCTAGGCTTTAAATTTGTATGGGCAGCGAGGTCTCTAGACGAGTACTTCTGAGAAGGCCCAAAAATTCTAGTACCACCTTGTTCATTACCACCTTTGGCCGGTGCCCAGGTAGGTCGAGCAGCAGTTGTCATGTTTTCTACCTTCTCACCTAACCAAATACAGAAAAATTTACGAATAGACGAAGAATTAAAATGAAGAAACAAGAAACCTTGCCCTAAAAATACCAAGGATTACTTTCACAGATCGGAGAGAAATCTTAGAACAGAAATTATAAAGAAACAAACTAAAATAACAGGAATGATACAAAAAACGGAAAGGAAAAGGTTTCACCTCAAAATCGCCTTCGATTGACTCAGAGCCACCTTCCAGTTATCACACAGAGGGAGAAATACACCGCTTACACCAGATGGCTTTGATATTCATTCTTACACGGTCCAATTTAAACCACTCTAGAAATAAAGTATTATTTTATAAAACTGACATTTTAAGAAATTATAAAAAAAAAAAATTTAGATTTATAAAAATAGTAATCTCAAATTTTTAATAGAACTACAATTTCAATATTTTTCTCCAAGTAAGTAAAATATTATTTTTCAATATTTCGGTAATAAGTTCTACGTTACAAAATCTATTATGTAAATTATTTTTTTTATATTTAATTTACTATTAATCTTGATAATTTACTTGAACCTGCATGGTTAGGTACTAACATAAGAAGTTAGAAAGATAAAGTTTGTAGGACATAATATATGCAAATATGAATGCAAGAATCATTGACAAAAAACATGATATATGAGATGACTGATGCAACCTTATAAGAGTAAAAAATCGCTGGTTATCTGCAAGTCAAAACATATGATATGACTGATGAAATCTTATGAGGGTACAAATTTGCTTGTTTTTTTGAAAGCATGAATGCATGATTCGAAAATGAGTTTCAACAGTATGTAATTTTAAAAGTATGGAACTTGGAAACATATATAGTTAATTCACATAGGGAATAGAATGACAAACATGTTTGTTCACGCGGTTCGGCAAATCCACTTACGTCCTCACATCAAGTTTCTTACTTGGAGATCCTTAATCCACTAACCTCCCCGGTTAATGAGGATTGGTTTCACAGATGTCAATCAAACCATTAAAAACTATTCACAAGGCGTCACCCTTGGTTCTCTGTTTAACTACAATTGTGAAAATAAAAATTACAACTTAAAATGTCTAACTCTCGAAATGTAAAATCTCAAGTGAGGGATTGAGAGAGTGAGGATTTGCACTCAATTACTGATGAGAAATCGTGTAAAAAATTAAGTAGCATTTCGGTATGATTCTCTCTTGGTTGCTCTTCAATTTGGAGTGCTTTAATTTATAGAATTTGTCTGACCGATCGGCCACTCTCTATTCGGTCGACTTCTTTCCGACCATTGGAATGTTACCGTTGTGAGATTTTGTCAGGTCGGTCGACCAATTTGTCCTTGGTTGACCACTTTAACGTATTGCAAAATAAGGCTTGAATCTGTCCAATTTCTGATCGACCACTTCTGCTTTGGTTGACCGTTTTTCGTTGTTTCATAATATGGAGCAATTTGTCTTCATTTCGGTCGACTGCATTCATGTCTAGGGTCGACTGCTTCTTTGTTTTGTGCAAATTGGTTGACCGCCCACAGTGCCTTAGTCGACCTATACTCCGTGTTTTGCACATATTCATTCTTCTAAGTCTCAATAATCAACCTATAGGTTTCATGGACTTAGACAAACATATTAAAAAAGATTAATACCCTTATTAAAAAGTATTTCCAATGAAAATCAAAGATAAATTAAATGATAAACAATTTATCATATTTAAGTTAGGGAAATTATCAATTTGACCTCTGAAGTTTGGAAGTCCTTTCAACTGACACCTAAATTTTAAATTTTCAAATCTGATACATCAAAGATTGGGACGTTAGCGTCCAATACCCTCTCCATTACTGCATCATTAAAAATGTAACTTCCATATCTGTCTCCTCTCTCTCTCTCTCCCCTCACTCTCTCTCATCAGAGGAGGTAGAGCGCTTAGAATTTATGTCGTTCATGATATTTCCTCATACCCACCTCCTCCTTTGCAATCCGTTAATGTTGATTCATTGGAAACGCCATTGCAAGAAATCAACACCAACGAGTACATCGATGAACGCAATAGGAAGAAGAAGAAGAAGAAGAAGAAAGAGGTGAAGACGTTATACTCCACCGAAACCGCCCCAACTGATCCTTCTCCTCATCCTCCTCCTCCATTGTTTTTGGGGGTTGAGAAAGCTTCTCAACCTGTGATGGCGACGAGGACAGATTTTGCTCAAAGCAGAATTCCCGTTGCCACAATAATGCATATGCAAATTCTGAAGCAGTATCCAGAATTCTCATTGGTAGAGACAAGTCCGCCATTGGCAACTTGTATGAGGTATAGAGGAGATAAAACAGCCAGCACATACGACCTAGTGGAGCAAATGCATTACTTGTACATCAGCGTAATCAAAGCTAAAGATCTACCCACCATGGATGTAACAAGAAGCTTTGACCCATACGTGGAAGTAAACCTAGGAAACTACAAAGGTGTGACGAAACACTTGGAGAAGAACCAAAACCCAGTTTGGAAATAGATTTTTGCCTTCTCTAAAGAAAGAGTTCAATCAAATCTACTTGAAATTACAGTAAAAGACAAGAGAGAGTGAGGACGGAGAGAGAGAGGGGAGACAATGACAAAAATTACATTTTTAACGATGCAGTAAAAGAGAAGATATTGGACGATAACGTCCCATTCTTTGAGGGGTCAAATTTAAAATTTTAAAATTTAGAGTGTCAATTGAAGGGATCCCAAACTTAAGGAGCTAAATTGATAATTATCCTTTAAGTTATAAACAACTTATTATTAAATAAATCATTCATTAGCAAAACAATTAAGCTTAATACTCTTAAGCTAACAACATATGCACGTATTTTGCTTACTGGGATTATTTCTCATTAGTATTTTTGTTGATGGGCCACAAGGACCACGCACAAGACCCCAAGCCAAGGGACTCACTAACCTCTGTATTTTTTCTTATTTTGCAGGTAAATATTTTTATGATAATTTGGAAAGAGAACCAACTACAAGAGACAACGAGCAAATAAAACATTTACTCAAATGGGAGAGCAACATGAACACCCGAAGTACTCTTGCCACCAACACTCCATCAGCCACTTTTAGGAACACTTAGAGTCATCAACATAAAGAAAGCCACTTCAAAGAACATCTCGGAATCTAAGAAAGTAACATGAAGTATTGATAATGAATTATTTGGATCAATTGGTTGTAATTTTGCTTGGTACATTTTAGTGCACTCTACTAGTTAGTGGCTGAGAGCTATAGTTTGCTTTTTGTGTTTTAAAGTCTTTTTGGTCATTTGTTTGTTAGGGCAGCCCAAACGTGAAGGGATATATAAACCCCCATTATGGCTTGTCTAAGGGCATTAAATTTTTAGCTAAGAACTTTATTCATTTCAAATGTTAGTTTTCCCTCCTTTTCGGTCATTGTCTTCTTGGTGGATTCTGAGTTAATTTGTGGTGTAAAAAACTAGTTTAATATTTTCTTGAGAGTTTTGGGTGATACCTTTTATTATTGCTTTTTTCTCCATCTTTTTCCAGAGGTGGACATCCCTAGCAAGGAGGTAGAAAGTTTGCTGAACCCTAAGTTGGAGTGCCTTCACCATTGGAGATCATTGAATTTGATAAACATAGTTTCTGTTCTAGGTGGTTTCTGTCACGACCTGGAGGTGAGTCTAACAGAACCGCTGAGTCAGGCAACTCGATCCTCTTAGAGGACCCGGTTACCCAGCCTAAGGCAAAAGAGAAGCGAAAGTCTTAACGAAAATATTAAGCTCAAACCAAAATCACATGGGTTAGAGTCTACATAGTGATCAGCTAAAGACATGATAGTATAAATAAAGAAACGTACTGTGCAGGAATTAAATCAAATAGCACCAAAACTACAAATCCCAATATACCAGGAATAAAGGGATTAAACCGACGAACATCCACCCATCCACAAGAAGATCGAAGCAACCACCAGGGGGCTCCAGCGTCGCCACACGACCGTGCAAATCTCATACACTGAGCCTACACCCTAACCTGGGAAAAATATAATATAAGGGGTGAGTGACAACTCAGTAGGAAAATTGATATTAAATGCAATACATGCCAAAAACCGTTTTCCTCATTCTTTGAAAACCATTTCATGTTTTTCATTTATCGTACATGGATTTAAAATATTCAAAACATCTTTATTATTTTACCAAACCAGCCTATGGCTTTTGATGTAGCTTTATCAAAACTCATTGTATACGTAAACAGCTATACCGTAAAATATGCCAACATCGTTTTCCGTACAAAAACATTATCAGTGAAAAGGGATGGTCACACAATGACCCATCCGGCACACACCACAAAAAGGTGGCAATCTGCCGAGAGCAACACCTCATGAGGCAGAAGAAAATACCAATGACGACGACCTAAAGATCTACCACGTCACCCGAATCGTCTTTGAGCAAGCTCCTCGACGACCCAACTCGTAAAATCAAATAAACACATGAGGTTGCCAACGACGAATTGCTTCTCAACAAAAATACCTTTAGGTTCCAATTTGACGGGGGTTGCCGACGAGCAGAGCTACTAGTCGTCATGCCACCCGTCAAATGAAACAGCACTAAGATAAGTAAAACCCAGTGACAAACAACCTACCATCTCCATGTGACTAATACCCAAGCCAGGTTTAGGGACTCCAAACCCAAGGAGTGCGTCATCACCGCCCTATCCATTTCAACTTCCGGGGCTTGAAACCCGAGTACATGTCACCAATGCTCTATCCCCATTTTCACTTCGGGCTCAAAACCCGAGAACATGTCATTAATGCCCAATCGTTATTTTGCACACAAGCAACCAATCTTCTCGCAACAAAAGATTGCACGGGATAACATTGTGATGCTTTAGCATCATAATACCTAAAGTATCAAGAGGATTCATCCACCCAATATACATAACAAACAACCAACCTTCTTGTAGTACAACATTTCACGGGATAGCCTCGTGATACTTTAGCGGCAGAATGCCTAAAGCATCAAGAGGATTCATCCTCCCAACATATATGCACATATATCAAACCATCAATTTCCGCAGAATATCAACAGTATACTGTGTACGATAAAGTAAACGTGAGAAAACATACATATACATAAAAATGGACATGGTGTCGAAAGAGTCCTCGTCGAGTTTTCAAGTGTGGTACCCTTCAAAATATCAGTTTTGAAAACATGATGCAATACAGTTCATGAAGTATAAAGATCTCTACCTCGATGAAGACCCCAACACGCTTATAGACAAGCCAGCTCCATGCGCTATCAGAAGGCAAGTTGTGTGAAGCTCGGCCCATAAAGCTTAGCCCAAAGAACAAAAATAGAATAAAATAAAATAATGTTAAAGTTATAAACTCCCCTTTCAGGGGAGTTGTTGCTGAAAAACCAGGGGTAACTTCCCCCTATTTCAGTGATCGGGAAGGGAAGTTCATCCCCACTCGATCCCCACTTCTCTCCCTTGGCGATTTGCTCTTTGCCTCTCAGTCATCTCTTCTCCAATGAGTCGTGATAGTGAAGGAGAGTAATTTATCTCTTGTTCAGCAAATCATCAGCGTCCGAGGTAAGTTTAGCCTCAATCTTTGATTTTGTTTTCTCCTCGACGTACCATGTTAATGGGATATTGTTCTCTAAGGTTTGAGGGCATATCACGAGTCTTGGAAGGCCATTCTAGCGAGTGTAAGGTTTTGGATTCTCCAGCAAATTTAAGATCTCGTTGTTCGCTAAGTAAGTTAAATTATGTCCTTCAATTTCTGTTCTGCCTCTTCGCGAAACAGATTATAATGGACATGATTTTTCCAAATGTTGAAGTTTGGAGGTCGTTTTAGGCGTTCGAGGCTTGAGGCCGTGATGAGATTTTTCAAGGTATAAGAAATTTGATTCCTTGCTCTTCTGAAATTCTGGTTTGATTTAGTGATGGTACTGTGAATTATGAGTTGAACATTGTCTGTTAATTTTTGAATTATTGGTGTCTTTCTAGAGATCAAAGGGACTTTTTGATCGGGAACTCCAGCTTTCGGCCAACAATGACTCGGCAGAATCACTAAAGGCATTCTGAATTTTCAGGAAAAAGTTCCAATTGGGAACTCTTGGTCTCCGTCTATTGTCATTTCCCATCGAAGGTTGTCATTGAGCGCGCGACCAGACGTGTTCGTGGACAAAGCACTCCCGAGCTCTGTCCACAAATGAAGTGCCCTGGTTGGAAACCAGGAGCACTCTGGACTGGGTCTAGATTTGCCTCTGGATCGCTGTCCAATTTGAGCCAAACCATTGGGCCGAACCAAGCATTGTTTTGGGCAGAATTAAATTTCCACTCTCAAAGTTTGACTAATGACTATTGGGTCGTTAATTGTTGGTCTAAAAATCTAAACTTTTATTTTATCCTAAATTGATAAAGAAAAATGTTATAATTAGGTTTTAGAACTAAGGAAATTGTCAGAATAGTCTACCGTTGAACTTCATTGGACTTTGGTATTGCTAGACCCAACTTCAAGGTAAGAGTTATTTTATATTTATCGTTCTTCAAATTTCTAAAATGTAACTGTTAATTTAATTGAGCCTATTAAACTTAATATTCAGTTCAATTTCATTTATCCTTGCATTTATTTATTTATTTTTGTTAAAATGGGTAATAGGATAGCTGTATATGCCGTGTCCTTGGGATTCGAATCCCTAAACCTAATCAGGGTCCTATTTACTGTTTGTGATCGCCTAAGTGTCGCCTTTATTTAAATTTTATTGCTCGTCACCATTTCTTTATATGTTGACCTGTTAAATTTTGTAGTTGAAAGAGCACGTTAAATTCACATGATATAAAAGTTAATCACAACTGAGTTGTTTCACTCACCCCATATTTATTTTCATTTTTCAGGAAATAGTCAAATTAGTCTCTGATTGCCACCACAAGAGTAGAATTCTCATACAGTTTATTTATTTCCTTTCTAGAAAGATTTAGTTTATTTTAGCGAGATTCATACTATAGTTTTCCTTAAGTTATTTCCTTTAAAATGTTAGAATTTATTATTTCACGTTATTTATAAGTCACTATTAGACCTTTAATTATGAGCCTGGTTTGTAAGTTTAAATTTATTTATCTTTCCGTTGCTTATAAATCTTGGATTAAGAGATGGGTTGGACGATTCGTTTTGTTTTTGGGTTGAATCGTTCTCCATTCTATCTCGGGTCTCTTTTGGGGCATGACAAGTCGCACCTCTGACATCTCCAGAACCTATAATAAGGTCGATGTCAACATCTCATTAGTCACACAAGGATAACAAATAAGTCTTACACAAAACTACAATTCAAGACGGTTTCTAAGGACAACCATGAGTCTCAAACTAGAAACCAAAACTAGGAACACAGCGAGGATCCTAAACCGGAAGCCAACCTTGACCGGAAGGATCAACCATGACTTCCCGGCTCAACCGAGGAACAATGAGTTTCCTACACCTTGAGTTGAGAATCTACACAATTAAGAATAAGGTATGGCTGACGAAGTTGAATGGAGTTCACTGAACCCAACTCTTGAAAACAAACGGTACAGTTGGCCAAGACATAACCGTGGTCAACCTGGCACCTCAACCAAGGGTGGGCAAGAACCAAACCGAAGCGAGAACCGACCCATAACCGAAATTCAGTTCCGATTCAGTTCCGGTTCTTGGTTCCTAAATTTATAAATGGTTTGGTTCTGGTTCTTAGTTCTCGATTTCGGTTTGGTTCTCGGTTCTTGGTTTATGGAACTGAGAACCAACCCATCCCTTCTGTTTTACAAAAATTTGCAAAACATTCATCTGTTCTTTGAGGAGGATTGCCATCGTTTCCGCCGCCCTTCGTGGGTCATCAGAATCGTTGATTTTGCATACCTGCTTCTTATTCTCCCTCATCGGTTGCCACCTGATGAAATCGAAACTACAAACCCACGTCTCTTTTGACACCTCCATTGATAGTAGAGCGAACAAAAAGTTAAGTGTGATAAAAGTGTGTGAGCGATAAAGTTTCTCCTTTTGATCTTCGTCTTCCCCCTCTGATTTCCCCTAATTCTCTATATCCCTTTCTGTCAATCATCTGTATTTCTAATTTTTATTTTTGGTTTGTTTTCTATGAACGAAAAGCAAACTTAAAAAAGGATTTTCAAAAGGCAAGTGTTTTCAGAATCGAGATCCAGATTTTTTTTCATAGATTTTTTGATAATTTCTAGTTTTATTTGGGTAGTTTTTGCTTAATTTTTTTTGGGAATTGAAGAGGTTGTCTTTTATAAACTTGTTTGATCTTCGCTCTGTTTTTCTTTCTGATAATTTTTGTAAGGGTCTGTTGTTTTCAAGTGTTGAATCCTGTAGAAATGGCAGGTGCAATGGATCTACATGGTTTTACATGGGAGGTGAACTAATGGAAGCTCTTAGACCTTATATCAAAAGTGCTTCTTCTCCTCCATCTACCTCTTTTTCTTCTTTTTCTTCTCTTCCTCAGAACCTTCTCTGTAGGTTCCTCTGTTTTGACGATTGTAATTCTTCAGAAAACAAAGCTACCATTGTCGAACACCACTTTATATTGATCCCCTTAAGCAGATGTTCTTGTTTTATTTCCAGTTTCCCTAATGTTTGTTTCACTCAGTACTAATTCTTACTACTCTGATAATACTAGGTTCGATCAGACCACGTTAGCAGCAATAGCAGCGACGTAGGTTGCTCCTCGGATTGTTTTGATTCAGCTGGTAAAACTACGCTGAAATTTGATGGTTTTTTTAATAAAGTGGTTGCGTAGAATTATTGCAATGATGGAACAGATCGCCTCATAAATGGTCGATGCAATGGATCTACATAGTTTTACATCTTCTGTATCAAATCCCTATGGAGGTGAACTAATGGAAGCTCTTGGACCTTATATCAAAAGTGCTTCTTCTCCTCCATCTACCTCTTTTTCTTCTTCTTTTTCTTCTCTTCCTCAAAACTATTTCTCTTTCTCTCCTTCCCTCCCATCAATGGATGTTTTCGTTACAAATGGTTGCTCTGGTTCGACAAACTCGATAGTTTCAACTAGTTCGGAACCGGAACCAACCAAGTTGGGTTCCGGTTCAAGTTCCGATTCCGATTCCGGTTCCAATTCCGGGTCTGGTTCCTTGCAGTTCCGAGTCTGGTTCCTTGCGATTCCGATTCTGGTTCCTCACTCTTGGAACCAAGAACCAAGAACCGAATGGTCAATTCCAAGAGGTCCAAAACCAGAACTGGAACTGAGAACCAATTTACCCACCCTTAACCTCAAAAAACAACCTGACAGAAGACGAGACACAATACCCTCGACCTGTTCCACTCAACCGTCGAGAAGACTTAATCGAAGCCATTCGACCCTTCCATGGTCAACAAGGCATCACAGTGGTCAACCAAGACCACTCAACAGTCGTCGAAGCAAATAGAGGGTCAACCGGGACCTCGTAATCTCGACTAGACTCAAAACAGTCAACCGAGACCATTAGTGTCGACAAGACATGTCGACGGTCAACTGGGACTTCACAACAGTAGGTAAGACACGCCCGCAACCATCTAAGACCCACCAGTCGCGGAGACTCATCTAAAGTCAATCGAGAATAACTATAACTCAAATCGAGCTTAAAACCTTGTTAAAGCACAAACATTTCCCAAAAATGAATCACAAATAGGTGGGAGGGTCCTATGTCAAGTCTAGGGACCCAACCGAGGTGTAAATGACCCAAAATTGCGCGTGTCCAAACGGCGAGGTCGACTCCGGACAGATCGCAAGGCAATCTGCCTGTTTCTACGCATTTGTGGTTGATCGACCGCAAATCCCTGGTCGAGCGACCACTACTTGGTCGATCAATTTGCAGTCAATCGACCACCAACCCTTGGTCGATCTCTAGAGTGATTTCTTTGCCGGAGACGCACCATTCTCCTTCGTTTCACCTCTAAACAACCAATAAACCTCATAGACTTCAAATGCATCAAAAATAACCAGAGGTTTCCCCCGGATTCGAGTTTTCAAGCTCGAATCCGAAGCCACAACAAACCCTAACGTTCGAATCCAAAAATTGACAGGAAAAACTTATCGAAATACAAATCGCCTTCGCAAAGGTTGCTCGTACGGATGACGAGAACACAAAACCAACGTCAGAAGTCGGATCGCTCTGAACAGTTCCTCCTTCCCCCTCTCTCAGCCTCTCTCACCTGTGGTGAAGGAAAAAAAGAAGAAGAAAGAAGAATCTACTTCTTCTTCTTTCTTTTTATAAAAAAATTGTATTTTATTAATAATAATTTGTAATATATAAAATCTAATTTATATATTATAAATCTAATTCAAAAATCAGATTTAAAATCAAACCCATTTTTAAAACACTAACTGAAAATAATTTTTTTAGTCAAAATAATTTATCAAAATATTTTAGAAAATAAATTCCCACTCGAAAAAATCAATTTGACCATTTGACTTAAAAGCGCACGTGGTCGCTAAGTGACAAAACAGGTCAACTTTCCACCTTTGACTGAAAATTCGCAAAACAGTTACACGTATTTTAAAATTATTTTAAAAATCTCAGATTTTACAGTATCCGCCTTTGATTTTTGGAGAAGAACTTCTTCACTTACAGAGTGGCTTGTGGTCCAAATTTCACGTTATTTGAACGCTAATTGAAAGAGTTATGATTTAAACCATTTGGCTCTGATTCTGCCCTTAAGCACCTATTCGGGTCATTAGTATTCTTCCGCGCATAACTTTCGATTCCAAACGTTTCTTACCCTGATTTTTGGAGGGTTTCTGGTTTACATACATAAAGGAATTAGATTCTGATTTGGGAAAATCAACTTAAATTTCAAAGTTTGAAAAGAATTTTAAACCCTAATATGTTACACTAATATTCGGAAAAAAAGTAAACATTGACAAAACTAAAATTAATAGAATGTATCCTCATTCCTTATGTGGAGGCCATGTAATAGAAATTCAATTTCAAACCCGAAACATATATTTGGCTCAAAGGATTCCTCACTCAAAGAGGGAAATTCCTACAAAAAGGTTGTCAGTTGTGGAATTATAAGCAAGACAAGAAACATAACTGTGTTTTCGTTGTGATGAACGATACAATGTGGGTCATCAATACAAAGAGTTGAAAGTGATGTTTGTTTAGGATGAAAAACAAAAGAAAGAAGATGATTTGGTTAGTACGGAAGAAACTCAACCCCTACAAATGATGGAGAAAATAGAATTATCATTGGATTTAGTTGTGGGGTTCAGTATTTACGGAATTATGAAAATCAAAGGTGATATTCAATTTCGAAATGCTCTTCTGTTAATCGATTGTGGAGCTACCCATACCCATCATGTTGAACAAGTTAGTTGAAGAGTTGGCATCACCAGTGTCATCTACAACAAACTACAGAGTGATGATGGGTACGGGAGTTTCGGTGCAAGGGTGTAGTGCTCACAATGCAATGATTGGCCATAATAGAGGATGATTTACCCTTGAATTTGGGTACTATTGATGTGGTCTTGGGATGCAATGACTTAGTTATTTTAGAAATATGGAAGTCAACTGGAAGAAAGTGAAGATGAAGTATAAGGTTGAGAATTCTATGTGACATTAAGTGGGGATCTTAGCGAGAATCGAAGATTTCTTTAAGGGCAATGACACAAGCGTTGCAGAATCCACAAGAAGAGTTTTTGGTGGAAATATGTTGTACGAAACAAAGTATGGACGACGCAATTAAGGATGCGGGTGTGAACAACTACTAATGGGCAACTGATGGAGATGATTGGGGAACCAGAAATAATTATCTCCCAGTGACCCAACTTCCACTTGCCCCTGTAGTTTAGTTTCCCAATGCACATTCCTAATGTCCTAAACAACATTTCAATGAACGAATATTTTTTTAAAACTTGTTCAATAATTTTTCTCATTGCGTGATGCGCAGGGGAGGGGGTATTCTAGGAGTATGAGAGGACTAGTTACACGAAGCTTATAAAATCCATTCAAGTTCATCCAAGCAACGCAGTACAAGCAGTGCTGAAATCATTTGTAGCAAATATATATAAACAGGCAGAAGGATTCCATACCTTGTTAGTTGAGTCGATCATCAAACTTCGGTCGGCAACTAATATCTGTTGATGCTAAGTATACAATTAACAATCAGAGTTGATGTTGCTCAGAATCTAAAAAACATGTTTGTGAAGCTACTTGTTAGAAATGATCATTTGTTTCAAAAAAATAGAACATTGAAATCATACCCACGCGTCATGCGTTTCACCAAGAGTAATTTGTTCATAACAATTCTTAAAACCAGTAACAATATGCTATAAAAATTATTCTCCGCATTTTTCGTTCAAGTAAAAATGAAAATTAAACAAAAATGCTGCAAGAATAGTAAACCATGTGGTCTTCGGTTATGTAAAAATTCATTTAAAAACATTTGAGAAGTCAAAAACAATAATGGAGTAATCAATGATAAAATCCATTCTATGGGAATAAATCAGCCACGTCCATGTTCATTCTGCGTCTAGGCCTACCTGCGTAGATGAATACAGAAATTTTCAAATTTCTATGCAAAATACACATTTTCAATTTCAATAATTTGTAAGCTGTTATGGGGTGAAAATCTATTTTTGATCATGAAAAGAAAACATGTCATAAATGAGGAGTGCAAAGTGAATGATATAGGCGTAAACCCTTTTGTCAATACTATAATTAGGCCATGACAAAGGAGAAGCCAGCAGTTCACAAAAAGGAGTGCCCATAATAGCCAACTTCTAAAGAATTTTAATCAAATGCAACGGCTAAAAATTGCATATATTAGTGTGACCACAAATCTGAACCTGAAAAATTGAGGCGGTTGAGACTTTTGAGAACAGAAACTCAGCTTTTAGCCAATTCTGCAAAAAACCTTCTTATTCCACAAATCTAGTCTATAAATCTTTTTGAGGGAGAAAAAATCAGAGAAAATTTTTACTGGGGGGTTTATCATTTTCATCCTTCTCCTTGTTGGATGCAGAAAATTTTCCATCTGCAGCCTATACACAGTGAGCCTGCTTCTTTGTTTCAGAGGTAATATTCTTCTAGAATCTGCAATGGCAGCAATTTCAATGTTAGTTTTGGTTATTTTCAATGTCTAATGTTTGAACTTGTGGATGAACTCATCATTGTCATTATTGATTATGGACATAGGACGATAATAGGAACATTTATAATTCATTTTGGGTTTAGATGAATCTAAATTTTCAAGGTTTTGCATGAAAGAAAGAAAATTGATTGAAGCTGGAAGAAATTTCGAGAAATATCAATATTTGATCGAGTTTAGATGGAAAAAAATCATAATCTTTTGTTTTAAAGACAAATAACATTATGATTATCCTCATCTCGACAATCATCCATGAATATTTTGATGATTATGAGGATCAGATATTTTGGACTTTTCGGGTCAAAATGAAAGGGAGTGTTATTTTTCTTCTATCTCCAAGAAAACAATGCTAATTTTAGACCTAATCCAGTGATGATCAATAAGAACAACTGGAAAACGAATTCATCAAATTAAGCTTTTCATCCATATCAACATCTTTTTACGACTCGTGCTAGTCTATTCTACTCATCGAATAGCTATCGAATTTTCGGATAAATATACATATTTCCCTCCTCAGTTCGTTTGGATTTCTTTCTGATTTTTCTTTTCTGTCCGAATTGCGAATGATGCGGTTTTTCCTTGGACAGAAAACAAATGGATGAAAAAGTTGAGCAAAACCCCCGTAAAATGAACGAAAAGATCTCTATACCAGAGTACACGCAGGAAGATTCCAAGAAAAACACCCAATTGCCTGCGTCTCCGACTACAAAATCGGGGCTGTCAAAATCTTCAAGCGGGAGATGGAATTGCCTTTGCTCGCCGACTACTCACGTCGGTTCTTTCCGGTGCAGATTCCACCGGAACTCCTCCGGCTTCCCTCGAGGAGGCTCTGTTGGTTCCAATCTCTCCGATTTGGGTCGCTGATCAGGCACCATAAATGACCCTCTCCAAGCTTAGTACCTTTTTTATATATACACTAGTGAGCGAGAGATGATCGAACTTCCGTTATTTTTGTGTAATTTATGCGAAGCCTGCATATATTAATATTTGAATAAATCTAAATTAATTATTTATATTTTTTCTCAAAGTTTTTTTATTTTATACAACAATTAAAACATGATATTTAAAATAAATAGTGAGGATAAAAATTAAAAAAAAGGGGAAAATAATTACATTATTAAATCGAGTTTGCTCCGTTAAATCATATGATTCGAGTAAAATCCAAGATTTGGCTTGGGCTTGCGAATTTGACTTTAACTCAATTTAAACGAGTTGTTGGTTTGAGAAAATTCCCTACGGGGTTAGACCTTCAACTCTACTTGCTTTGCCCAACGTCCCTTCAACTCTACTTGCTTTGCCCAACGTCAACTCTATGTGCCCCAACTTTCTCCCCCTCGACCTATCTTCTCCTAGGCCTGGGCAAGAACCGACCAGAATAGAAAACTGACCCGAAACCAAGTCTCGGTTCCTTGTCGGTTCTGATTCTCGGTTCTGCTATGTATGATTTTTTTGGTATCTCGGTTATTTGGTTCTCGTCAGGTTCGGTTCTCGGTTCCCTGTGTGAAGAACAGAGAACTGATGGGTAAGTAAGTTAGTAACTTACCCTAACCCTAATGCTCTCCCCGACCCCGATTATCGAATCTGGCAACTGGAGGGAGACTTGGAAGCTGGCGATTGGCGAGACCTAGACACTGAGATCGGCGATTCGACGCTGCGACGACGATTGCGAAGGTGCGACGATGACTACTAGGGTGGGACGAATCTGAGTGACTGCAATTTGCAACGGTCGCTGCGATCTGCGATTTGCGACGGTCACTGCGATTTGCGACTGCTAGGGTGGGACGAACCTGATTCTTGTATAGTTTCATTTGCTTTGCTCCCCTGTTCACTGTTCCGATTTTCGATTGTGGTTTGATTGTTGATGAATGACTGATTTGTGATGAACCCAAAGACAACTTTTTGATCCTATTTCCGATTTCCGATTTCCGAAGGCAACTTTTTGTTCCGATTTTCGATTGTTGCTTGTTATTTTTGGTTGCACAGCAATCTGTAAATTGCATTACATATTGAATCTGTAATGCAATTTACAGATTGCATTACAGATTGCAATTTACAGATTACAACTACTTTGATTGCAATTTACAGATTTTGTGCTTTACTATTGACTTCTAAAAATATTTTTATGAACAATTCAGGATGGAGTGTGTATTTAGGCAGGAAAATAGCAGGGGAGAGAAACCGAGAACCGCCGGTTCTGGACCCAAAACCGACCTTGGTTCCTGGTTCGGGTCCGGGTTCGATACTGACTTCTCGGAACAGAGAACCGACTATTCAGTTCCAAACGGTCCAAAACCAGACTCGAAACCCGAATTGTCCAGCCCTATCTTCTCCCACTGCCCAACCCACATTTGCAAGTTGCTAACCCGTTTTCATTTGGGAACGAAGGTTGTACTTTATATATAACACATCTCCCCTCATTATAGTCTCTTTTGGGTTGGTTCAGCCAAAATAATTACGCCAAAAAATCGGGCCGATTGATGGATTGAAATCTGGTTTTTGTTGCCACGTGAAAAGGTTTGGGCTTCGAGGTTCACAGTTCACCGCCACCAAAACGACGCCGTTTCAAACACTCTCTTGGACCCTTTCTGATATATTGGAATTCAATCTATCTGCAGGCGAACTTTGAAGGTACACACCCCATTCTAAAACACTGTTATTTTCTCCCTCAAACGTAGCCTCCTTCTCTGATTTTGTGGTTCTTGTATATTCTTTGAACGCCACAACCTCAAAAGACCCAGTTCTCGGATTGGTTGATTCCGTTTCCTGATGCTTTGGCCTTGTTTATTTTTCTTCTCATTGGATAAAATACTTCGCTACCAAGGTAGATTTGCTAATTTATTGCTCATTAAAATTTTCGGGGTTTTGGCAGCTGTGTAAGGCTAGATGATCGAGAAAATAGTGTGTTATCTCTGTATTTACAGGTTTTGTTCTTGAATGAAACGATACTGATTGTAAAGGTTTATCCTCATATAGATGGATTTGCTGACCACAATTAGTATTCCTTCACATTTTCCTCCAGGTACATCCATTCTCTAGGCTAAATCAGTTTCCTTTGATGTTTTCTTTGGTGTCCCTGCTCTAACTTGTTACTTTATGTAGTAAGAGATGTAAATTTAACGTTTCTTCAAACTCTGCAATGGCGATATATCCTTGTTTAAGTCTTGGAATGATCATTTTAAGTGATATTACTGGTGAAAAAAGTTATTGTATAGCTATAATTTTAGTTATCTATAGGACTGGCCTTGATCCACTACCCCTACCCTTGTTTTTCTCCTTCTCCTTATAGTTCTATGTATAATATCCAATAGGCCAACTAAGCTACTATCATTGAGGGAGGGTAGTCCTAGCGGTTCCTCATTTACTTCTCCATTCTAGTGGGAGTGACTAAACAGACTCCAAAGCGATCTCCCGTAGCTCCTGAAAGCATAGGGAAGTCACTAGGTTGATCCTATATAGTGTTTTGTAATCTGCCCCTTATTTCTACTGACAGAGAATAATAGAATATGTCTGTGGATTCATTTAAAGGGTGGGACAAACTTAGATTGGAGAAGACTCTGGTAAATGAGTATCCTTTGTTGGAAATGCTTCTATTGATTTTCCTTCTGTAATGGTAAGGTGACCTGTGTCTGTCTTATTCTCAGAGTTGGATCACTAACAATGGAAATTTGATTTAAGGGAAGATAAAGGTAGTGTGTAGCAATCATATTATACAAATAATTTAGTAGGTAACTCCAATTTTAGTTCAGAAAAAGTTCAAGTAGTTTGCTTGCTGTGCTCTACCTCCAAGAAGTCTGATAATCAATAACTAGAATTTCTGCTCTTTCTCATTTTTCTGGTAGCTCTTCGATTGAGTAATGCTTATGCTTCTATTGTCTCCCAACTACCCTTGCCAGGAAATATTCCATCCTTTGGCCTGCTTCTGTTTCATTTTTAAGTGATTGTAATGTTAAAAGATGGTTCAAGAAACTAATATTTTATTTGGTATCATTCTTCTGATGTTCAAACCCGGTTGATCCAATTCACTGCAGAACCTTCTTCATTCGCATGTCTGGTCTGATTAGATTTGTTATTGTTCACGTTGTTTACAAGACTCTTTGTGTGATTGTCTCTTGAAAAAATAGTAAGTCAGCATAGGGGAAGAACGAAGCTCACTGGGTTTGGTACAAGAGGAATTTGTTATGTAAGACAGGGACAGATAGTTCCTTCCAAATCAGGAACAGTTGGTTTTTTGCAGCAAATAGAAAGACGGAAACATTTCGTCCATAATACTAGCCAACTGCAATATGCATCTGTGATATGTGCTGCCGCATTTGTGAGTTTGTTTTGTAATTGCTCTCACTAATATAACTCAGGCACTGCACATACACAATATATATATATATATATATATATATATATATATATATATAGAGAGAGAGAGAGAGAGAGAGAGAGAGAGATTGATAAAGAAGAGTAGTTTTGATCCAATGCTTGCTTCTTTCTACAGAATGCAAGATGCTCAGCAGAACAAACTCAAACTGTCACTCGCGAGGCTCCCACCATTACTCATCTTCCTGGTAATAACTTCATTTTGATATTGTTTCATCTCTGTGGTGACATCGCTGTAAATAGAATCTCTCATAGCCAGCTTTTGGTTTTAACTGGGTAAGGTAAGGGCAGTTGGCAATAACGTTAAATACCCAAATTTTACAGTCTCTTCTTTTCTCCTCCATGATCCCCTTTTCATTGCCTTTCTAGATTTAATGTCATTCTGTGTCTGCGATTGATGCCGAACAAAAAGAGTTGGAGTTAGATTAGAGGGAAGGAAGAAAATAATAGGAATTCTTGGGGAGAACTATAAATTTACGATAGTCTATAATTCTGATATTACTTTCGAAATTTGAATAGTCTATAAAGCACTTGTAAATGAAATGTCAAACATGCTTAGTTCCTAAGATTTATATGATCATCACGTTGTGGTTTACTTAAATTTCAGGCAAGGAAAAATCACCGGAACTCGACGACGGGGGATCTGGATTTCCGCCTAGGGACGATGGCGACGGAGGTGGTGGGGGCGGTGGTGGTGGAGGCAACTGGTCGGGTGGATTCTTTTTCTTTGGGTTTCTTGCTTTTCTAGGATTCTTGAAAGACAAAGAAAGTGAAGGTTCTTATCGCGACGAGCGGAGACGGTGACGATTTGATAAACGTAACAATATATGCGGACTCCTGATTGATTATCCGTGTAATTGATTTTTTTTTTTAACGTAATCGATATATTTTCTTCATTTTGCATATGATCCTAGTACTAAAATTAAGTGGATAAACTTGTATTTTCAACCCTCATCCATGTTTTGCGTGTGTTGTTTAATGAGGGGATGAGATTAGGATATGATATTCAACATGTTTTTGTGTAAACCAGACATTAATTTCATGCCCATATCTCATTCATATTTTTTAGGGAAATTAACAATACGGTCATTCAATCACTAAAGAATTTTTGCTAATAAATAAAGCACTCAAATATCGTTGTTAAGCTGTTGAAAGAAATGTTAAAAAACAAAAATGAAAGATTTTTAGTAAATATGTTCAAAACGAATTCTTGTATAAAAATGAAATTTCTAGTTAACTGTTTAATGAAAAATCAATGTACTCCAAGTTAAACATGTTTTCGATTCACAATGGAAACTCGCTGGAAAACAGATTTTATAAACGTTAAGATGTTCGAAATCAATTTTGGTATCCAAATGAAAGATTTTCAATTAACTGTTTGTTGAAAAATCAATGTACTCCAAGTTAGACATGTTTCTAATCCACTAAGGAAATTCACCGGAAAATTCGTAATTTGCTACACTAAAGAACGACAAAGAATTCAGCAAATAGATCGCAAAAAGTATTTTTCCATGCTGAAAGAATAGGTTCTGCTATGGAAAGTAATATTACATGAGTTTTATTCCAATGACTCACTTTTGACAGTGGAAAATAATTTTGACTTACTTTCTGTAATTGAAAGACAACATTCCGCTGCAGAAAGAAAAATTCTTTTTAACAGAAAACGTGACAGCAATATTTGTTTCATTCATTTTTCATAGCTGAATGTTTTATTTGTTAACAAAAATCATTTAGTAGTTGACTTGTTATTGATCACATAGTGCAGTGATTGTTTTGTTAATTTTTTTTTTTAATTTTTTTATTGAAGTAACAATTTTCTTAAAAGGTTTAATTTTTTTTTAATATTTCATATTATATAACCGCTACTATAAATTAAAATTATGAACCACATGGATCTTAATTATTTGCTGTTAGCCAATTGGCCCCTGTCGCTTTGATAGGAACTCAACAATAATAATGGTAGATTTCGCCTTTAATGTAACATCAAACATGAGTCCATTAACGAATTATTTAAAAGTAAGAGGCCAAAATGACTGATTGCAAATAGTTGAAGGTCTATTGCGTTCAAAATTTAACAGTTGAGTTGTAAACTTGTAGGGATGCTTTTTTAATTCGGAGTATACAAGAATCATGTTTGACAGGTGTACAGAACGGTGGGGAGGAAATTTAAAAAATAAAAAATATAGCCACGTGTTTTAAAAGGAAATTGACTGGAATCGAACGGCGTCGTAAAAGGAGAGAATTCTGTCGTTCTGAAATAATTTAATGGTGTTACGACGATGTCTCCATCATCTTCGTCACCTTCTTCTTAACTTCGCAGATCAGACCAGAGCCGGGAGCTTCGACATCAGTAATTGCTGTGAATCTATCTCTTTCGCTGTGATTTCTTTCAGGTGTCGTTAACTTTGTTCCCAATCTTTCTGCCTCTCTTTTCCATTGCTCCTTTTGCATCTCCAGAAATCGTATGAGAAGCGATAATTTTTATCTTTTGCCATGTTCGACGTCAGTTTTCCGAATTCCTGCGTCGCGATTAGCCTTTTTCTTCTCTAGAATTTTTGTTCTTTAACAAATTATTTGACACATTCTGAAATTCTCGCTGTTAAAATGTTTTGTTTAATTTGGTGGATCTAGATTTGGTGTAACCTTACTAGTACGCTGCTGTGAGATCCGTTTTTTTAGGTTGGGATGCTGAGTATACTGGTTTGGTAATGGTTGTGCAGGTGAAGAATTTTATCGCATTATTCTACCTCTTCGTTAATCTCGTCGGGTGAGTAGTAGTTATGCTCGTAATTTTATGGAGCTTTACATGTATGAAGGCTCAGTTGTGTGTTTCGTTTGTATAATTTTTCCCATTATTTTTGCAGATGCACTAAAAGTTTTTTTTACTAAACCTGGCTATCAAAAACACCTTTTCTTTGTTATTCAATTTAGACCAGAACTATTTAATTTAAATGCTCTGTAATTTTTTTTTTCCCATTTCATATCTGGACCAGAAATGGATTGCAAGTTGCAATTATCATCAGTGCTTCTCTACACGGGTCTAATGATACAAATCACAAAGAATGCTTAACTTATATATGAGAAATATTCTATCATATTGATTTTTTTTTTTCCTTTTTGACAATATCCTTTTTGAGACTTTTTTTTTTCATGATGGGCATTATTTAAGCATTTTACTTACTTCTCTACTAGCAGATAAAGCTTTACCTAGTCCCAACCCTAGATAACTCTACAGCTGACTGAATCAGGAAAACCTGGAAATGGTTAAAAGGTTTTATTCTTTCTTATCTTGCTGCAATGCTCCTTCCAGTTCCATCAACTTAAAACAGATCTTTTACCATCTATTCTCTTGAACAGTTATGGGGTGCAATAACTTGCAGAGAGTATCATGTTGCAGTGTGTAGGGGGATTTTTTGCTTTTCTTCTTCGGTGCTGTGGCGTTGACATATATAAGGGATCCAGAGGTCTTGAAGATCCTGAACACCTTGCAAGCCAGACTGTGTGTAAGCATCATTATCTAAAGACTACAAGTACTGATCTACGGGGAACTAAAAGTTCATTTGCTATTGTTTTTGTTATGTTGCATTGAACCTTACTTGCAAATCAAAGTTCTACATCTTAAATTTTGGAACATAGATTACGTAGATTTATTAATGAGTCACATGATTCATTCTGCATGAAATGTATGTTCTCATGCCAATGATTATTGTCAGTAATGCAAGTGCATTTTGCAATTCAAAACTATTAGTTTTTTAATTGATGCAGTCAGTGTAAGCGAAATAGAAGCACTTTATGAGCTGTTTAAGAAGATCAGCAGTGCTGTGATAGACGACGGCCTGATCAACAAGGTATATCCTTTTATAATTGTAACTTATGGGGACATTTGTCTCTTTGCATGCTGTGTGTACAAGGGTAACTTATAACATTCTATAATTGAGAATATCTTCATCTCCACATGATATTACTTGTCTACACCATACTGCACCACATTATCTGCTGTTCATTTTTGCTTACTGTTTGTTTTCTTGTTACCTAACTGCAGGAAGAATTTCAATTGGCGTTGTTCAAAACAAGTAAAAAAGAAAGTTTGTTTGCAGATCGGGTATACCTCTGTTAGATTTAAGTTTATTTTGCAGTTACAATCTGAGCAGGATGTGCTGTCATTAGGTGACTAATACAGTATGTCTTTTTAAATGACAATTTATAATACAGGTGTTCGATCTGTTTGACACAAAGCACAATGGAATTCTAGAATTTGAAGAGTTTGCTTTAGCTCTCTCTGTTTTTCATCCAAATGCCCCTATCGAGGACAAAATTGAGTGTATGTTTAAAGTAGATGAATTTTTTCTTGTAATTCTCTCATTTTGGGATCAATTGGCATGAGCAAGTTGTCTGCTAAATAAGAAATAGAAATGTCTTGGACCAATGAACCAGGCTCTGATGTGTTCTGCATTTTTGGTACTTCATGCCATTTACGTAATTGATCAAAGCTTGTGCACCCAATTTTGGTAACATGTTATGCGTAACAGAGATTTTTTCATGTATATACTAGAAGTATTTTCAATGTAAACCAATTTGTCGTACAAGAATTTACTTATTTCATTGAGACAGCTTAAAACTCGTAGCATTGAGGGCCTGTTGTGTTCATTATTAGATGGGGAGAGAGAGAAATGGAATGACATGGTAAAGAGGATAAATAAGCTCAGCTGCAAAAGTTGCAATTTCAAGTTGTTTTTTGTGTTTATTGATTTTTTTTTAATTTTTTATTTTTATTTTACTTTGTTTCGGGGGATACATCTTTGCTATTGGTAGACAATGTTTAGTAAGTTCTGCAACGAGATATGATGGAAGAAAACTACAGTTATTCTAATTTATTGAATGTTCAATTATTATACTATTTGCTAATCTTCATGATGTCATCCCTCAGTTTCCTTTCAACTGTACGATCTCAAGCAACAAGGTTTTATTGAAAGGCAGGAGGTAAGGGGTGAATTTTTTTTGTTTTTCCTGTTTGAAGATTTGTGGATTTATTGGATTCCTTTCAGATTGATCTACTTTTTATTTTATTTGGTACTTTAAAGGTGAAGCAAATGGTAGTGGCTACCCTTGCCGAATCAGGAATGAATCTTTCAGATGATGTCATAGAAAGTATAATTGACAAGGTGCTTTCTCAGACTCGCTTTTTTCCTTCATGTGAAAGTCATTTTCTCCTTCAGAGCATCTTTAGACTAGCAAAATATGTATAGTTTTGGGTTTGTTCTCAATATTTCGAGGTTCCCCTTAGACTTTTGAAGAAGCTGATACAAAACACGACGGGAAAATTGACAAGGAAGAGTGGAGAAGCCTTGTTTTGCGTCATCCGTCCCTTTTGAAGAATATGACCCTTCAATATCTCAAGTAAGTAGCATATTCTTGCCTCATGAAGCAGGAATACGCATTATTTCACATGAAATTGAATAATGTCTTCAACCTTCCATTATCTGGTGGTTATCTTCACTGACTCGAAAACAAAGAGCAGAAAAATGAAATAGTAGTAGTCTCTAACTCTAATGGTTATTTGGATGACAGGGACATCACCACCACTTTTCCAAGCTTCGTTTTTCATTCACAAGTGAATGATACTTGAAGATGAAGTCTGCAACTCATGGTCACTGAATTGGATAAACAATACCTCCTCTCATTCCTCATGTTGAAGGGGCAGAGAGAGGATTCTTGCTTCATGCTTGTCAGTGTTCTGTAGAGGCTTTGGTGGTGGTGGTGCTGCTGGTTTGGTTGCACAACTCTCTGGTTTCATGGTTTTCAATCTGCAAACTCTCAAATTTTATTCGGTTTGTTCTGTTCGTGCTTCTCTTGAGTTGATAATTTATCAAAATTTGTTCTCGGCTCAAAAGCAATTGCATTTACTTATAGATTATAACTAGTGTCTATTAGGATCCTTTGTTTTCCAAACTTTTCATTCAAACTTTTATGTTATTTGTTTTTTAATGCTCTTCTCATTTATTAAAGGTACACATAATGTAGTGGAAAAATAAAAGATGATTGATGAAAATTATGAAACATTGTTTAATTTTGAGATTGAAATGAGTTGAAAATTGCTAGAGACACACTTTAAATGAAAAATATAGTGTATATATATATATATATATATATATATATGTTTGATTTAATAGATAAATTAATGATAATATTTAAATTGTTGACAGAATTTTATTTATATAAAAAAAAAAGTTCAACGATTAATTTGTGAATGAGCTTAGCCGTTTAAGTTTATATTGCGGTACCTAAAGTATAATTTAGTTTTTGGGCATTGAGGTAATTTAGATTTGATATTTTAATAAATTAGACTTTAATCTTTTAATCATCACTAAATAATGTATTTTTAATAAAAATATTAATTAATTAGTGTTTATTTGTAATTTAATTTAATTATTATAATAATTAATAAATAACTATCCAAGAGCCGAAAAAAGCGTAAAACTAGAAGATGAAGTTGGTAGCATGATTTTTTGTAAAAATTGATCGCCTGCACGATTGCGGAATTGACCAAATAGTCCAACCAAGAAGGCAAAAGCAGAAGAAGAATAAAAGAGAACGGCGAGGCAACGGGCAATGGGTCGATCCACATTTGATGCGTCGAGATTAACTTGCTCACTCCCTATACATGTTGATTCGACAGTGTTTTGATTGATTGTTTAAACCACCTTGTGTTGAGGTGAAATAAAACACTTTCAACACGTGATGAGAAGAAGCTCATTGGCATTTAAAAGTTGATAGAGAAACTCCAAAAACAGGGCAGCTCAAATGTTTTAGCCAGTTTTCAGATTAAAAAAAACAAGCACGTCATAAACAAAATTAAAACGCACAAAGAACACCATCAAATAGTTCTCAATAGCTGTAGACCTACCACAGGTTAACCTTTGACTTAGTCAACTTCTTCCATCTTGCTGCCCTCGGCATCCACATCTGCATCCTCCAAGGGTGGCATCTCCGCATCAGCATCTCCATCACCCGCATCATCGTCGATGCTGAGCCCCAGCTTCAACATCCTATGGATCCTGTTGCCAAAGGTGTTGGGGTCTTCAAGGCTAAACCCCGAGGTGAGAAGGGAGGTCTCGAAGAGGAGAAGAACCAGGTCCTTCACTGACTTGTCGTTCTTGTCGGCGTCAGCTCTCTTCCTCAGCTCCTCCATGATCGGATTCTCTGGGTTTATCTCCATTGTTTTCTTGCTCGACATGTAGCCACCCATGCTGTTGTCTCTCAATGCCTGAGCTTTCATGATCCTCTCCATGTTTGCCGTCCATCCATACTCGCCCGTCACCAAACAGCATGGAGAGTCGACAACTCTGTCAGATACCACTACCTTCTCCACTTTGTCACCCAACACTTCCTTGATCACACCGCACAGTCCTTGGAACTTCTCCTTCAAAGTTTCCTTCTTTTTCTTCTCATCATCTGTCTCCTCAAGTTTTAGACCCTCTTTTGTTGCAGAGACAAGCTTCTTGCCCTCAAACTCCTTGAGTTGTCCAATTGCGTACTCGTCGATGGCATCCACCATGTACAGAACTTCATAGCCCTTTTTCTTCAGCTTCTCGAGGAAGGGAGAATTTTCAACAGCCTTCTTGCTTTCACCGGTGATGTAGTAGATGTCATTCTGGCCCTCCTTCATTCTGGTTACGTAGTCCTTCAGGCTGGTCATTTCATCACCGCTCTTGGTGGAATGGTATCGGAGTAGCTCAGCAATCTTTGTCTTATTGGTGGAGTCTTCGTGGATTCCGAGCTTCAGGTTTTTAGAGAAAGATTCATAGAACTTATTGTAGTCTTCCTTGTTCTCTGCGATTTCAAAGAAGAGCTCAATGCACTTTTTGACTAAATTCTTGCGAATGACCTTCAAAATCTTGTTCTGTTGAAGCATTTCTCTAGAGATGTTCAAAGGCAAATCCTCAGAATCAACAATGCCCTTTACGAAGCCAAGATACTCCGGAATCAATTCCTCGCAGTTGTCCATGATGAATACTCGACGAACATAGAGTTTGATGTTGTTGGGCTTCTTCTTTGTGTCAAACAGGTCAAAAGGAGCCCTCTTGGGAACAAAGAGGACAGCCTTAAATTCAAGTTGGCCCTCAACTGAAAAATGCTTAACGGCTAGGTGCTCCTCCCAATCATTTGTGAGACTCTTGTAAAATGCAGCATACTCCTCTTTCGTGATTTCTTCAGGTTTCCTCATCCAAATAGGCTTCTGCTTGTTAACCAAAGACCACTCATATGATACCTCCTTGATCTTCTTCTTTTTCTTCTCTTCCTTTTCCTTCTCCTCATCTACCTCCTCAACCTCTCCTTCTGCCTCCTTCTTCTCTTCCTCGTCTTCATCATCAGAAATCTCTTTTTCAGTGGTCTTCTCCGTCCAGAGAGAGATGGGGTAGCTAATAAACTCAGAGTGCTTCTTAATTAAATCCTTGACACGGCGCTCCTCAAGATATTCAAGTTGATCCTCCTTCAAATATAAGGTTATCTTTGTACCCCTGCCAAGATTCTCACCAGAAGAGTCCCTGGTAACAGTGAATGATCCTCCAGCTTGGGATTCCCACACATACTGTTCATCATCATTGTGCTTTGTGGTAACGATGACCTTCTCAGCCACCAGGTAAGCTGAATAGAAACCAACACCAAATTGTCCAATCATACTAACATCAGCCCCAGCAGCAATAGCTTCCATGAATTCCTTGGTACCAGACCTTGCAATTGTACCCAAATTGTTCACCAAATCTGTAACCAACATCAACAATATTAAAATTAAAAACATTTGAAAGAGATATACCAGCGTCAGAAAGCTCACAAACTCTTGCTACTCACTTACCAGCTTTTGTCATACCAATACCACTGTCTATGATAGATAGTGTGTTATTTGTCTTATCAGGCACAATGTGAATGAAGAGTTCATTTTGAGCATCCAGCTTACTCTTATCCGTCAGACTCTCAAACCTAATCTTGTCCAGGGCCTGAAATGTAAACACCCCATTTAGAATTGAGCCAAGTGTAAAAATAAAGATTGAAAGAAGCCATTCCTTTTCGTTGATAGGAATTAACATTGTATATTCTTCCCATGATAAAAGTGTAAAATAGAATAACGATCACTATTGAACTTCTAATCTCAGATCAAATTAGCAGCCTTGTCCACCACAATCATATGTCAAATCCAGTAATAATTAAAAACAATCAACAGTACATAAGGAGACATGAAATAATTTTACGTTTAATTATGTTGTTCCAACGATAAAAACTTAAAAGAGGAAAATAATTGCTTTTGATCTAATAAATTCAAGTCAAATAAACATTCTCGTGCACTATAATTATTACTCACATCTAATTTAGTAATCAACAATTCACAATCACCGGTACATAAAAAAACAAAAAAAAAAAAAAAGATTCCACCACCGCTAATGAAGCCAAATTCCTATGCGTAATCTAAATGAATGCCACGCTATACAAAAAAAAAAATTGCAGCATTAAACTTAGAGAAGACGTGGAACGAAAAATTCATTAAAAAAAACAGGAGTGTAGCTTCTCAGTTTAATTCGAGTCATCAAGAGCTATGCAGAAATTATGAACGTGAAAACTACAAAAACACAGTAAACCTCTACATATCAGAGTCATAATAAAACAGTTACCAAGCAGAATCGTCAAAGACCAATTTACGTAATCGAAATACAAAAACTAACGAAACTCACATCGGAAGAATTGCTAATAAGTTCACGGAGAAAGATCTCCTTGTTGCTGTAGAACGTGTTAATGATCAAACTCAGAAGCTGGTTGATCTCGGCCTGGAAAGCAAACGTCTCTTGCTCCGCCATGATGAAGATCGCAGAAGGAGATGTTGCTTTCTACCGTAGACTGACTTTGCAGAAGCGAAAGAAATGAAAACCGAAAATGCAAGTCTGTTCCATTTCTGGGGACGAAGCGAGGTTTTTATAGACCCGAATCTGACTAGGGTTTCTACTTTCTAGATCCTTCTATTACCAATCTAATTGGAGAGTCTTTTTTTAATTAAAAACCCTTCCTCTCATTTTCTGTCTTTACTAAAAAAAAGTTAATTAAATTATTAAAATTTTGAAAATTCAAAATTAAATTTCTTAAATAATTAAGAATAATCACTAAAATTGCACAAATTTTTTTAATAAAAAATATTATTTTCCTAGGGAGAGTTTCTTCAATTCTCTCTTTACTTAAAAAAATTAAAATTGAAATTATTATAATTGGATCTAATTAAAAAAAAGGAAAATTAACGCCGCTTACCCTATAGTTCGCGATCAATGACAAGTCAAATCTTGGAAATTTTTTTTAACAATTAAAACCTTGAACTATAAGAAATTCTCGTCGGCGACCTCGTAGTCACGATTTCCGTCCAGGTTCGTCGACTTTAACACCTCAGTTTCGTTTCTGTCAAGCTCCGTCGAACGCAGACGAAGGACGTCAAGTGTCGTCCCTCCTGGCAGTTTGAAGAATATGGATGATGGATGGAGAGTGAGGTCTCCGGCAGTTTCGTCTCTGTCAAGGTCGTTGGCCGTTGGATTGCGGAATGGACGACCATGATTGAATCTGGCGATTCCCAAAGGCGACAAACGGGCAACAATCTTGGCCGTTGGATCGAGCGAGGGATGTCCCGCCGTTGGATTGACGGCCAAGATTGAAGTTGGCGTCTTCCAGATCAAAAGGACGGACGTCCCTCCCTGGCCGTTGGATAAAGTGACGGGCATCCCTCCTCAAGATCGACGGTTAGGATTGAATCCGAATTAACTGTCACGTGCGAGGTACACGCGATTTTTAAACGCGTGAATTCCCTTAGCTAAAACGGACGTCCCTCGCCATGAAACAGACATTCGTCGGCCAATACTACATCGTTCTGCCCTCAATGGACTCCTCTCGCCATTAGACAGCATCGTCTAGTCCCTCTCGGATTTCATTCAAATCTTTCTTTAGACGGCAGCGTTTAGGTCATGACGGATGTCCTTTCCTCTCAGATTTAATGCTTTGAACGCTAAAGACAGCGTTTTCCTCTCGACGGACGACAAAAATATGCCTTATAATCGCGATGGGCGTCCCTTGCCCTAGATATTGCAGAGAGAATCTCCGATGAACTCGACGAACTTCCCCCAATGAATTCCCGAACTCTCGATTGCCTCTCGATTTTTTAAACGAAAAATGGCGCCAAAGTCAAGTCAAGTGTCGAAGAAGCGTAAGGTGGCTCCCTCCAAGCCCGCAGGTCCAGTGAGTGTGTCCGTGTCTGCAAAGCCCTCTGAACCCGATTTGTTCAGCTCGGCCTCCTCCAAAGAACGGTATGATAATGATATTGTACCATGTGCCATAATCATATCTAATAAGGTAGATTTCAATTCGTTCACTGATTTTGGATTAAATGAGATGTTTTAGCGAATTGGGTTAGATAAATTGTGCACGATGGGGGGTTATTACTGTGAGGGTGCTGTAAAATTGTTTTATGCAAATTTGAAGTTGGATATCTCCAATGACAGAGAGTTGAGGACTTTTCTGTATGGAAAATAGATTAGGATAACTCTAGGACAGTTGAATGAGCTTATTGGAAGCTCCACGGAGGAGCCGTTGGAGGAGTATTTCCATGTGTCAAAGGACCCCAATTTTGTAAAACAAGGAGACAGTCTTGCTTTGATAAAGCGTTTAGTTAGCAATCCTACAGCCGTTGAAGCTTTATTCCGACCCAAATAAAAGAACCTCGATGCTAAAACAATAGTCATCTACCACATGATCACCCACACAGTTGTGCCGCGTGATGGACATGGAGACCTTGTCATCTCCATGGATCTCTACGTGATGGAAAAGCTCTACAATGGAAAGAGATTCAACATTGCATATGTCATTATGCAGTAAATGAAGGCAAGCCTGAATAGTGCAAGGAAGAATCTCCCGTATAATTGGCTCATTCAGCGCATTACTGACAGCAACGGGTTGGTTGTCCCTCGCATAGAGCGACGAACCAATGAAAAACCACTTGACATGTACAATCAAGTGACATTGGCTCAGATGGAGCTACAAAAAGTAAGAGGGGAGTGGGTATTCAGAGGAGAGGTGGCAGCTGTACCTCATCCGTCCACGTCAGCTCCACCGTCCACGTCAGCTGCACCTCCACCTGCCACGTCAGTTGTACATCCTCCTGCCACGTCAGCTAGACCTCCTCCTTCCACGTCCACTGCACTAATTCCATTGACGGTAGATGCACAACCATCATATCACATGGAGGTGGAGGAGGATTATGTGCGTCCTATGGCAGGCGATCACCTCCCCCTCCTCAGGCCTTGCCCTCCGTACTGATTAGTGAGGAGAGATGGTAGTGGCTTGTCGCCAAGTTGGATAGATAGGAAAGCCAACTTGGCAAGATTCAAACCAAGTTGGATAGACAAGAGAGCCAACTTGGCCAGATTCAAGCCATTTTACTACAAATGAAAGAAGTACAGACGCATATGGCAACCGCTCCTCCTGCATCTTCCGATGCAGGTCAGGACGGATGCCAGTATGTCTTTGTCTTTGAGCTTGCATGCACTTTCCATATATGTATTAGTATTGTTGATTAACATTGTGTTACAATTGTGCAGCTCTCCTATCATCTGACAACCATCCCCTCCTCCATCCCTTGCCAAAGTTCAGAAGATTTTGGCAACGGGTCCTCCAATGATGGGTCCTATAGTGGGTCGAAGGATAACAGTGCAAGTGGAATTGTCACGACCCGAAGACGGGCCTAACAGAACCGCCGGGTCAGGCGACCCGATCCTCATAGAGAACCCGATCACCCATCCCAAGGCGTGAGTTTTGCGGAAGACTTATAATATTTAATTCGGCCCAAGGTAATATGGGCCTAGGTCCGAGTAGGGATCACGAGAAGATAACAGTGCATAAATTAAAAATGAAATCCAAGTACTGTGCAACAAATACAAAACCAACTGTGTTTAAGGTTTACAGACCAAATGTAAACATTCTCACCAAATAATGATAAACACCACAATTGTAAATAACAGTACACTTCAGCTCCTAATCCTCAGCTGCTCTTGCCTTTACCTGAAGTTTTGGGGGGGAGGAGTCGTTTGGGATGAGTGACTAACTCAGTAAAGTATGGCTATACTAAATGCACCTCATGCAAAACTGGTTTTGTACATTTTTCGAGAACAAGGTTATGTCTCATTCTACCGTACATGGATTTTTAAAATCACTTTAAAACTCTTTATCATTTTACCAAACCGACCCAAGGGCCGTCGATGAGGCTTTTATTAAAAATTTTGCTGTATACATAGACAGCTATACCTCGTAAAATAAGCCCTCATCGTTTTCAAATTTGAAAACGTCGTCAGTGAAAAGGGGTGGTCATTCATGGACTCACCCGCCACACAACATAGAAGAGGTGGTCACCCGTCGATGACAACACCTTATGAGGCAGGAATAATGACGACGATCCGAAGATTCCGTACGTCACCCGAGTTGCCGGCGCACCTGGCTGCACGACACAACTCGTATAATCGTGTAATCATATAATCAAATAAAACGGATACAGTTGCTCGCTATATGTGGACTTAGGATAAACAAGTCTCAGCGATTGACAACCGTCTGATCCGTGGGACAAATCCTGGCCAGGTTTAGGGGCTTGCGACCCAAGGAGGCGTCATCACCCTCCCATACGAGGTTTACGACTTTCAGGAGTTTCAACCTGAGGACACGTCACCAATGCCCTACCTATAATTTTTCGCACGTCAAACAATCAACCTTCACGCAGCAGAAGGTATCAAAGGGGATGGCGGATCCATCCCTCAACATGGGCACAATAAATCTCAAACCATGTACGGAATTTAAACTTGAGAAAACATACTACTAATAAAAACGGACGTGCTGTCGAACAGTCCCCGTCATTTTCCAAGTGTGGTAGTCCACAAAATAATCATTTTGGAAAACGGAATAGGATGCAATATAACGCAAGAGGTATAGAAATCCCTACCTCGACGGCGGTCTGCCTTACCAACCAGAGCAACCAATTACGCAAGAATCGTATCTCACTCGCTGAAATTGACCAAGCCTGACAAATGTATAAACGCAAGAATATCATAATTAAATTCTAGAAAAATAAGGGAGGGTCCTATACAGAGCCCAACCAACGTGCAAAGATTTCCAATAAAGTTTCCAACTTTATCTAACAACATTTCTTAAACTCATAATCCAAATCAGGAACTCCTACACAGCTTTAAAAATCCAAAGTCTCATTCCTTTAACATTGATAGATTCCATTTCAACCAATACAGAAATTAGGACCAAGGTGCAGTTTATACTTGTTGAATTGCTAACTTTCAATTACAACTAAATCTATCATTTAAAATAACAATCCAAGTTAGAATCTCCAAATCCATATTTCGACAGAACAATACAATGTAGCATCCAATTCAACTATACAAGCGATTTGAGTATGTATAATGAAACAATAACCATCAATTTCTCAACCTTAACCTAACTTCTCTCCTTATTTAGCAACCCATAACAATTTAAATCCATCCATGGTATTCAACTCAACAGTGCTTAAAACCCAAACATATGACACTTTAACAAAACACAAATCACTTTGCATGAATATTACTTTCTGCAAATTTAAGCCTAAGGAATCCAAGCAATATTCAGATATTCGACAATAGCACTTTCCTACGACATTATTTCATCAAATTAGTTTAATGCAGAGATCATTCAGTTCTACAACGAAACAGAGCCACTAACAACAAATCCCTCCTAATCAGAAACAAATCACATTCAAGACCAAATATCGGAATGAAATATCCAACTCACCCAACAGAACAAAACAAAACCAAGTGTTCTGTTCTCGCCAGAATCAGATCCGGAGCTGCCCTCGCCGGAGAATGTCCGTCCGGGACCCTTTAGATCGACTGCTGTAAACCCACAACACAGAATCAACGACAACACAAATCCAAACTTAACATCGGAATAAAACTCGGATCGAAAGATCTCACCCACTGAACAGATTGGAATTGTCGCCGGAATCGAAAAACAGGTTCGGCCTCGGAGCTCCCGTCACCAATCCGAACTCGTCGCTGCCGGAGTCGGAAAAATGGGTTCGATTTTCAGAACTCCCGTCACGGATCCGAGATCGCCGCTCGCCGGAATCGGAGGAACACGCTCGGGCTGAGCTGTTCTGTCGCCGGCGTCGCTCGGATCGGAAGCCCGCGGCCACTGGCGCCGTTCTTCGCCTGCTCGGAAGTTGACCGTCCACGACCGACATCGTCGCAGCGCCGTTCGTCGTTTGCAGCCGGAGGGATGGCTCGGAATGCCGAGCTTCTGTTCCCGGTCAACACTCGCTGTCGAGAAGCAACCCAGACGGACTCGTCGATCGCCGTCCTTCGTCGCCGGAGTCAGCCCTCACGCAGCTCCTTCTCGTTCGCGAAAAACGCCCGGCCGGTGCCTCTCTCTATCGGCAGGAGGCTGGAAAGGGGGAAAGAAATCGGGGAAGAGGAACCCTATTCCTCTTCTCCGATTTTTCCTTTTTAATTTTTTTAATTTATTTATTTATTTATTTATTTATTTTTTTTACAACTTAAACCCTGAACTTTACTGGTTCAAGGGCTTTGGGCGGGATTTTTCCCCCTCTTCTCAATCCCTTTTCTTATTTCAATTATTCTAACTCATTTATTTCCTTTATCCAATAATTCTCTAATTTCTTTTTCCATTTAAAATAAATGTGTATCACCAATTTTTTTTTACATCACCAATTTATAATCTACTCAACTCTAAATTTAATTCAAACATCATCCATCGATGTTATCGCTCAATTTTGATTGTCCAATATCGTTTATTAATTCAATTTTTTACTCGGAAAAATCTAATTTCACTGACTTTGACCAGTTGACCAAATTTGCATACGTGGACTTGACCAAATGACTAAATTTACATACGTGGCTGCTACACGACAAATTCGGTCTACTTCAACGCTATGATCGATTTTCAACGCGAAGAATTTACACGTGGAATTTATCATTAAAATTTCAAGGCTTTTACAGGAATGTCTTCAAGTCGGTTTTGTACAATGTGTAGAATTTACACTTACACTGATTTTCCATTGTAGCCTGTGAATTGATGGACGAGTTCATGGCACTTGCACGGGTAAATACAAAGAACAACAAGGAGACGTGTGCACTACTTTGCGGCTCCAAGGGTAAAGAGATATGCTTAATAACAACCCTTCTCGTGCCAAAGCAACAGGGAGCTCCAGACTGGGTGAGAATGTTTAACCAATTTATAATATGTTGTTATTGAAAACAACTATATATATAAATAAATCGCATTCTTAACATGCAGTGCATGATGACAAATGAGGAGGACACCGCAATGGTTTAAATAAGGGAGGGGTTGTTGACACTTGGTTGGATCCATGTAAGACACTTGTATTCATTCGTGCAATATCTCTTCCCCATAGCATACACATAATAATATTTCTTCCTCATGCAGTGCCACCCGGAGCTGAATTGTTTCATGTCATCGATTGACGTGCACACGCAGTATGCGTACCAATTACTGATGCTGGAGGCAATTGCAATTGTCATGGCACCGACAGACAAAACGCGGTATGTTTTTCAACCTTGCGCTTTGAATGAAGTGACAAACTAATTTGGTCTTCCAATTGCAGCCAACACGGCATATTTCAAGTCTCTTGGCCTTTAGGGTGGTCAATGATTGCCAAGTGTACGCAACAGGGCTTCCATCGCCATGAACCGACGTGTCATGTCGAGATGAGTTCCGACTTGCAGTTGAAGGTCATCGATATCTGGGACAAGGAGCCATCCGTTTTAGAAGATGCACCAGCAATAGGACAAGCACTAGCGATAGAACAGGCACTAGCTACAAAAGAGGCACCACCTGTAATATATTCAAGAACTACAAGAGGTTCAAGAGGTGCAAGAATTGCAAGAACATTAAAAAAGTGGCTCGATTGAATTTTTTTTTTGTAAATTTAGTTTGTTTACTTTTGTTCATGGTTTTGTTCTTTTTCATAAATTTGGTTTTGGTCATGGTTTTGTAAATTTTTTTTGTAATTTCTGCTGTTGGTGCAAATTGGCCAAGGGACGCCCAATTTGTGATTTTTGTGTTGGTGTAAATTTTTTTTGTGATTTCTGCTGTTGGTTTTGGGCGAGGGACGCCGCAAACAGGTCGAGGGCCGTCCATTTGTCTACGACGGACGTCTGTTATACTAATAAGATAAAGTCAAACCTCCAATTGGACGTCCATTATGTTATGACGAACATCCGTTATACTACAGGAAATAAGGTTGATTCACATATTCAATTCCAACGCATATAACAATTCTAACATATTGAAATTCAATGTATGACATATGTACAAATAATATACTAATGCAATAATACTCGGGGTATTACATATGTACAAATAGGATACGAACAAATACATAACAACACTCATAGAAGACCCATGGTTAAGGATGCGGGTGTGGGGCGACGGACTCCTACAAAACACAAAAGCAATATAATGTCAAACAAAACGCATATAGTGAGAACAACGAAAGAAAGCAAAACAATTTAAGCACCTGCGTATCGACGACAATGGTAAAATCCATGAAAGTGTCGTGTGAGTGTTCTGCTCTACCACAACCACTTTTCACGTCAGCGGCTGCGCCTCCACCTTGACAAGAGCGGACATTATGACCCACACTGTAATACCCCGATTTTCATAACATAATTAATTAGGGATAATTGAGATTTATTTGATAAGAAAATTGATTGAGAAAAATATTTAGATAATAATCAAGAATTTATTTAATGGAAAATTAGTTTATGAAATGGAATTGAGAAATTTGGACCTGTAATAATCGTTTAATTGATATTTGGAATAAGTCATAAATTAGAATTGGGTTAGAAATAATTTAATTAAATGAAGAATTTAATTGAGTGAAAAGGTAATTTAAATTAAAAAGGAAAAATTAAGTGAAATTAGAAGTAATTAAAATAAAAGAACAATAAAAAAGGGAAAAGAGGATAGTCAACCGGTTTGGCTCGGTTCGCTGGTTTGGTTCTTCGGTTGGAGAAGTTGTGATGATTTTTATTTTAATTTGAGGAAGAAAATTAATTTAGAGAAGATAAGGGGGAGAAAGCAAGAGAAAGAGCCCGAGAGAAACAGGGAGAGGGAGATCGAAAGAGAAGAGGAGGCGACGGACGACGGCAAGGCTCGGGTGCGCGTTGTCTGGTGCATGGCGGCAATGGTGTGGCTGTGGGCGACAAGATGAACAGCGGGCCAGAGCTCCGCAGGTTTGGCCAATCGAAACCGTGAAGCTGCAAATCATTGGTGGAGGTAAGTCGATGGTCTATGTTTAGTGTTCTTCTTCTTGGCTTCTAGTTATGGATGATTTGGGGTCAACAGAGGTGTTTTGGCGAAGAGAATGGCGATGGAGGCAGGGCTTCGGTTCGCTGGGGATTGGTTCAGGTCCTGTTCTATTGGTCCACTGTTGAACCGGTTTGTTTCAATTGCTCTGGTTGGCAGGATAAGAACTTCCACACAGCATTTGGTGGTTGGACCACTCTCCTTGGTGTGGGCGATCCTCCATCTGCATTGCAGGTTGCAGCTTTCCTTGCCTATATAGGTATGGCAGGGAATGGATGTTTGCTGCGGGTGATTGTCTGGGAGATGGCTGTGAAGAAGAGTTGGAGATGGAGTGATGACTGAGTGTACTTCTGGATGTTCATGGTTTAAATTGTGTTATGTTATTGGGTTAAGTAAAATAGGTAATATTGGATTTGCAAATTCTGTTAAGTAAATGAATGTAGTGCATGGTTCCTGTGTGTTTGCAACTCCTATGGATATAATTTGTTATTGGAAAATGCTCTCTGTGTATTATTGCTTGATGAGATGTGATGGTATTGTGCTCAGTTATTGGACAAAATTATTTGGCTACCTACATGTTGGGTGTTTGGTGATATAAACAGCATACTTCACTGCTTAGTTGATGAACCATTGGGTTGAATTGTTGCATGCTCGCCGTAATTATTGTGGATGTGAAATCTGTCCTTTGGTTTGGTTACAACTTAATTGAATTGGGAGAGTTTATATAATTCTGTTAATGGAAATATGAAGAAATTGATTGTCTACTGCCAGATTATTGTTTGAAGACATGTCTATAAGCAAAGGTTGAAATTATAGAATTAAGCAATGGAATAGAAACCGTTAAAAGATGATGAATTGTAGAGTGAAGTTGAATATTGAGATTAAATTCGGTAGTTAGTTATTAATGGATAAATATTGGTTGAATTGTTCGATGAAAATAATAGGACGAAAAAAGGTGAAATGAATTATTAAATGAATAAATGGGTAATGGTATAAAAATTAAGGTTTATAATTGATAAATATATTAATAAATAAATTATAATTATTTTGAAGGTATAAAAGGGAAGAATGACAACGTTAATTTCTGAATCGCTCTAAGAACACCAGGTAAGTGATACGCATGTGCTTTGGTCTTCGGACCCTACATCGCAAGAATTAAGACTTTGTTTGCTGACTGTTTACCGCTTTACTAGAATATTTAGGTTATTTACTGTTTTACCAGATATTGAGCATATTCTGTGAATTGTAATGCTGTTTGCTGGGTATTTATTAGAATTAGGTTCTTTTAATGATATGTTCAATAGATGAGCATGTTTCGCTATTACATAGGGATATGATATGAACTGTATGCATTCACGAACATCATGCATCATGGTTTTCAAATTTATATGAAAATAGTTTTAAGCAAGGTTTTGTAAAGAAAACGGAATCGAATATTAAATAACAAATAATAAAGTAAAGTAAAGAAAAAGAAAAAGGTTTGGTAGACGCGCTCTCCATGGTTTAATGCGATTCCCATAAATAGAGGCTTAAGCGGATTGTTCTCCTGTGGTTAGAGGTTTAGTTGACGCGCTTCCCATGGTTTAAGGCTTTGGCACGTAACTCATAAATAGAGGTTTGGTGTACATTGTCCCCATGGTTAGAGGCTTTAGGTGGATTCGTCTCCCAATGGTTGAGTTGCGTTCCAATAGTAACCAGTTGAGGCTTTGGCATGTAACTCATAAAGAGAGACTTGGTGGACATTGTCCCCATGGTTTGAGGCTTTGGGTGGATTCGTCCCCAATGGTTGAGTTGCATCCCAATGTTAGACGGTTAAGGCTTTGGTGTTGAACTCAAACTCATAAATAGAGGCTTGGTGGACATGGTCCCCATGGTTAGAGACTTTGGGTGGATTAGTCCCCCATTGGTTGAGCCTTGAGTTGAATACCAAGGGCAGAACAACAAAGTTAAGATTAAGAAAATGGTAAAAGAAAAGACCGAAGAGAAACATAAACGGAAAACAAAAAGAGATTTTAAAAGCTGCATGACATGTGCATCATACCTTTTATTTTATATCAATTATTGAGCTTTAGGCTCATTAGATTAAGTCTTGTGATGTAGGTATGTACGAGAAACAAGAGAACATGTCAAAGACAGTTGATGAAGGATTTGCACGAATGGATCTTGTGTCTGGCTGGGCTAATGAATTAAATGAAAATTAATTGTAAAAGGGTTTGTAAATTACTTAATATTCTTTAATGCTTTATTTTAATTTCGTTGTGTTTCATAAAAGGATTTTATTACTTTCGCCGCAATTGATAAATATTTTAAGTAAAGAGTTTTAATGATCGGGTTTTAAAAAGGAAAAAAAACACTATGACGTTTTTATAAAAAAAAAAGTTTTAAATTTCACGCGATTTTAAAGTAAATAAAAATTGGGTCGTTACACACACTGTGACAACAGCTGCATGTCATGGGGACATGTCTCTTGCTGAGTACCGTGTAGCTACGGGGCTCGTCCGCATCCCGAACTCTTCGTTTTCGAGGCCCACCTGGGAGTCTCTTAACTGGCGGCGGCAGAATTGGAGGCTGGTTCATTTCAGGCCACATGTGGTGGCCACTGACAAGTCGGGCAAAGTGGGAGTACATCCTCATAAATGAGTCCTAATTGTACCATACATGCACATAATCCTCAGTTGAAATCCTCATAAAATTGATGCACGAGATGACATGGACGCATGAGATTCTAGTCAGCTCCCACCGGTAACAGTTACAGGTGCGCATGTGCAGATTGACTACATACCGTTCATTATCGTCACTGACCTGAAACCGATTAGCTCCTCCAGGTGTTGGACACCAATTCCGAGCTGCATGTTGCAGATTGACAAACTTCTTTGTGGTCTTAGGACACAAAAGATCCGTTGCTTTAGCCATCTGGTTATGTTTCTTAACGATCCTAGTCATTATGCCCATTCTAATCATCTCGAACATAGTGAGGATCGGTTTGTCCCGGGCTGGCAAGAGACAGGAATCGTAGCACTTGCTCAAATTATTGAGGCCCATGTCACACTTTGGGACGGAACTGAAAGCATGTTTTGACCAACACCTTGGGTTAAGTTTCTACAGATATGCATGTGCTGACTGATCGAGTGCAAGTAGTTTATTCATCTCCTTCTGATATTGCGATGATGTTGTGGACTTAGCTGCCTTCCACATGATATCTTTGTACTGCATGCTTGGAAATTGTTTTTTTGAAATTGGCATACAAATGTCTAAGGTAGAAACAATGCTCAGCTGTTGGTGCATATTGTTCAATAGCAGACACCAACCCCTTCTATCAGTCGGAAATAAATGTCCATCCCCTGCCTATGTCATTGTCAATGTCCAAAAGTAAGCAACACAAAAACCAGGTCCATGAATCTCTACATTTTGATTCAACAGTGTCACGAGAACTGGATAAATTCTATCATTGGCGTCAATGTTGACGGCTGTGAGCAATTAGCATTGGCACGACCCCTTCAGGTGACAGCCATCCAGGCAAATGATGGGTCTACCAAACTCCGTTAGCCCTTTCTTGCACGCATCCAAATACATGTACATCCTTTTAAATATTGGACTTGGATGGGGCGTAAGCTTAGGAATATCTACCACCAACAATAATGTGCTTCCGAGATTGGATCTTCGAATCTCTTCTGCGTAGGACCACAGTTGCTTGTACTGTTTGTCACCATCCCCTTCGTTAAGGTTCAATGCTAAATGTCTGGCCCTTCTAGCATGACTCTGGGTAATATTGACATTAAGTCCTTCTTGACAGTCTCAATAATGGAAGGTAGGTCCCAAGTGGGTTGACTTTTGAATCTATCCAAATATTGGGTTGCCACCCATTTGTAGGAAGCGTGTCGACTTTCAATTTGTCGTACACATGTGTGCGCCTCATTATAGCTCTTAATTTGAAAGGTCAGCTCACCTTTCATCTATGAAGCGTTTAAACTATAATCAATCACTTCATCTCTAATATCCTTCAATGAACTATACTTCTTACCTAGATAGAACTTCGAGGACAAACATTCTACTTGGGGATGTATACTTTCTGCCGAATCACCATCATCTGAGTCACATATTAAACGCAGCTCCGAGTCCAGAGATGCCAAGATTGAATGCAGTTCTATACCAGATTCGTGATAGAACCATCGATTCTCATTGGTCTCTACTATCGAAATAGGAATAGGATCCACCTTCATTCCGCAGTCAATGGATTCTTCAACAATAGATAAAGCAACACCCCTTGACTCCATATGAAGTGCAACACTCTGTTCATTTGATTGTGTTAAGGGAGTTGGTCAGGGGAAGACAAAATTTCTCTCTCAAATATCTAGGGTAAGGGATGGACTTTATGATGTTCGATTCTGATATGAGGCAGAAGAAACAGACTTATTTTCTAGGGCAAGAGTATGAAATTCGAGAGGGACGGACGTCCGTCGTATTAAGTCGAACGTTCATCATGGCCTAGACGACGCCGCCTAAAGGCGAGAGGCATCCATTGAGGGCAGAACGATGTATTATTGGTAGACGGACGTCTGTTTCATGGCGAGGGATGTCCGTCTTAATTGAGAGAATTTGCGCGTTTTAAAATCTCGTGTACCTTGCACGTGACTGTTAATTTAGAGTCAATCCTGGCCGTCGATCTAGAGGAGGGATGTCCGTTGCTCAATCCAACAGCCAGGGAGGGATGTCCGTCTGTCAAATCTGGAAGACGCCAGATTCAATCCTGGTCGTCGATCCAAAGGAGGGACGTCCGTCACTCGATCCAATGGCCAGGGAGGGATGTCCGTCCGTTCAATTTGGAAGATGCCAGCTTCAATCCTGGCCGTCGATCTAGAGGAGGGACGTCCCTCGCTCGATCCAATGGCCAGGATTGTCGTTCGTCCGTCGCCTTAGGGAAACGCTAGATTCAATTATGGCCATGCATTCTGGGATCCAACAGCCAACGAGCTTGACAGAGACGAAACCGCTGGAGACCTCGCTCGCCATCCATCGTCCATCTTCTTCGAAGTGCCAGGAGGGATGACACTTAACATCCTTCGTCTACATTCGACGATACTTGACAGAGACGAAATCGAGACGTTAAAGTTGATGGTCCTGGACGGGAATCTTGACTGTGAGGTCTCCGATGAGAATTTATCATAGTTCAGGGTTTTAGTTATTAAAAAAAATTCTCTAAGGTTTGACTTGTCATTGATCGCGAACTATAGGGTCTGTGGTGTTAATTTCCCTAAAAACAAAGAATATATAGGAATAAGGGTTATTATCAATTTTCACCTTATAGTTTAGAGTACTTTTTAATTTTCATCTTATTGTTTAATTTTTTTTTTATGTATCACCTTGAAGTTTGATGAGTTAGCATGGGACACTTGCCGTTTTCTTTCCGTCAAAGGGGAGAGAGAAAGAAATACATGACTTCTAATATTCTTGTTCCATCTCATCTTCTCCTCCCCATCAGAAAGGTCCTTCATTCTACTACTTTGTCTTGTTTTTCAGGCAGATTTCTTAAACCCAGTTTTTGTATACACTCTCTCACTCTCTCTCTCTCTCTCTAAGTACTCATAATCCAGTGCAGAGCCAAGAAGCAGGAAAAGCTGCATATTCGCGAGAGTGTGGTTTTGTCCAAGCATTGGCCATGAGCAGAGATGGAGGATGAGCAGCACTCTGCATTTACAGGTCTGTTTTAAGACGACCCAATCTAATTATTTTTACCTTTATAACATTGTTGTGGATGTCGGCTTTTCCTTTCTCGATGACTCCAATTTCTTCTCGAATTGAGATCAAAGCATCGCAGAATCTGTCCAGCTCAGCCTGAAAATGGAAGATTTACAGTGGAGAGAGAGAGAGAGAGGGTGAAGAAGTACTTTGCTTTCGCTCTCCGTGGGTTCGATCATGAGAGTGCCAGGAACAGGCCATGACATTGTCGTAGCATGATAACCATAGTTTCGCAACATCTTCCGACTCGATTCTGGCGGTATTCTATCACAAACCCACCAACAAAATTACTCAATTCATCTGAAAATAGAAAAAATTTCAAATGTTGACACATTTCCAAGCGAGTGACGGCCACCTTTAACGCATAGTCATTCTTCTTTCTCTCTCCCCT
>CM039474.1:27062803-27100466 GCA_022433065.1 Begonia loranthoides | reverse complement strand
AGGAGAGAGAGAGAGAGAGAGAGAGAGAGAGAGAGAGAGAGAGAGAGAGAGAGAGAGAGAGGGTGAAGAAGGACCTTGCCTTCGCTCTCCGTGGGTTCGATCATGAGGTGCTGGGAACCGGCCATGACATTGTCAGAGCATGAAAACCATAGTCCATAAGAAGTTTCGCAACATCTTCTGACTCGATTCTGGCGTCACAAACCCACCAACAAAATTACTCAATTCATCTGAAAATAGACAAAATTTCAAATGATTGACACATTTCCAAGCGAGTGACGGCCACCTTTAGCGCATAGTCATTCTTCTTTCTCTCTATCTCCCCTTTAAACGGAAAGAAAACAGCAAGGTGTCCCATGATAACTCATTAAACTTCAAGGTGATCCAGGAAAAAAATTAAACTATAAGGTGAAACTTGATAATAACCCTAGAAATAATGACACTAAGTTAATTTTTAAAAATAAATTTAAAAAATTAATTTTTAATACTAGGGTTTTTTTAAAATTATAAGTGATAATAATTTTAAAATGATAATATAAATACATTTTTGTAATAATTTAAATAATAATAAGATTAATTATCAATATTAATTCTAGAGTATGATTCTTTTTAATATATATCTAAAATTTTTATTTTTGTTATTTAATCTTTCAAAATTTGAAGCATTAACAATAAAAACTCTCACCGTTAAGAGGTCCGTTAAATTATGGATATCAATGTTGTAAAAAGGACATTTTTCATAGCAAAACAATGTCTTATGTGCTGTGGAAAGGATAATTTTCACTCGCTGTGAAAGGCAAGTATCCGATGCGAAAATGATATTTTTCTTAGCAGAAATATGCTTTCTGTTGCCAAAATGGTATTTTTTATAGCGGATATTTGTCTTTCGTTACGAAAACTATAATTTTTGCAAATAATATCCATCATTTAATAAACTTTTTAACAGTAAAAATAATTATTGCTAATACTTTAAACTTTAAAATATATTAAATAATAAAATAAAAAGTTAAAATTATCGTTTAAAAAGATAAATATTGGTAAGTAAATATTGATAATCATACAAATAATAATAATAATTTCTTAAATTTTGGGCCGGTGGATCCATTTGGGCAGGCTAAGACGGTTAAAGGGATCTCTCCCCCCACTGAGTTTTGTTTTGCGGGTGGGAAGTCTCTAGTCTCCAGATTTGAGCTTTGGCAATCCATGGCTTCGTCTTCCATTTCTTCTTCCCTTCGATTATTCACTACCAAAATTACGAACCCAATTCATTCGTCTAGAACTCTTCTTTTGCAAAATCCTCATAATTTCGTCTTCTTCAATCCAATTTCTTTCCAGAGAATACCTACCAGATCTTCGTCGCCTTTACCATTACAATCACCACCATCATCGACAACTCCTGCTTCTGCATCAGCATCAACCTCCATGTCCCTGCAACCTCTTGATGAACTCCCTCCGAAGCTTCAAGAAATCATTAAGCTCTTCCAGTCCGTACAGGAATCGAAGGCCAAGTACCAGCAGCTCCTATTCTATGGAAAGAACCTAAAACCTCTTGATATTCAGTTCAAAACCAAATCAAATAAGGTGGAGGGATGTGTTTCTCAGGTCTGGGTTAGGGCTTATTTGGATTCAGATATGAACGTTGTTTTTGAGGCGGATTCGGATTCTGATCTAACGAAGGGACTTGCCGCTCTACTCGTTCTAGGGCTTTCTGGTCGAAGACCGAAGGAGATTGTTCGTGTTTCGCCTGATTTTGTAGTCCTTCTTGGCCTTCAGCAGAGCCTGACTCCCTCTAGGAATAATGGATTCCTGAATATGCTGAAGCTAATGCAGAAGAAGGCTCTCGAGTTACTTATCGAATCTGAAAATGGCTTGAAAGGTTCAAACTCGGCGGCGTTGAAAAGCGATGATTCCGGCCAGAATGAAACTCCTGAACCTCATTCTAGCACGGATGTTGAAAACCCAACCAATAACTCAAATTTGAGTTCAAATATTGTTAGTACTACTGTGGATTCCATTTCAGGAGATTTAGGAAGTAGAGGGAGGAGAATAAAAGAGAAATTGGAGAGAGAGCTCAATCCAATCGAATTGCAAATTGAAGATGTCTCTTACCAGCATGCTGGACATGCTGGTGTGAGAGGCAGTGATGGAGAAACACATTTCAATCTGAAAGTTGTTTCTGAGGAATTTGAAAGCAAGAGTTTGGTAAAAAGGCATAGGCTTATTTACAACGTATTGCAGGAGGAGTTGCAGACTGGCCTTCACGCTTTGTCCATTGTAGCGAAGACACCTTCTGAAGCAAACGAAAGATAGAACACTGGTTCTTTTTTTCTCTTCTCTCTTTCACTTTTTTTTAATATTATTCATTGGGAGCTTTCTGACGTTATCTACTCTGATTTACCATGAACCCTGTAAGTTATACCTATGAAATTAGCAAAATTTCTCAATTTATTATTACTTGGATGTTGTGTGTAGTTGATTGCTTGGATAATTAGTCACCTTCATATCTTTGTTGTTTAGGAACACAGTTCAATAGGGTTGTTGTTCTTTGGGAATCAAATGAAGTTTGTATAATAACAAGCAGTTGGAGAACTCTGCTGGGTATTTTCAGTACCCAGTTCATTGATAAGCATAGGAGTTAATTCTTCGAATTGGTTTAGATCGTGTTAGTAAATCCTTAATTTTCAGCTTACTTTCAAAAAAATTGTTTGAGCAGCAGAATTTATGACGATTACATAAAGCTCAAGTAAAACTGTAGACTCACTCCACTTGAGTGGTAAAACATCGAGGGTGGAAACAAGCAACTAGGGGAAAACGTACAACTTTCTAGTTTTTGTATAATTTAAATGTAATAGTTCTTCACGAATCCTAATGCTCATCTTGTTAAGAATTTTCAAATCTGGAGATTTTATTAGGAAATACAAAAACTACAATAGTTAATTTAAATATTTCCTTGACAGAGTACATGATTCTAAACTTTTATAGTTAAATTAAATTAATTTTGCTTCCCCTAATTGAGGGTTACCCTTTATTCTCCATCTTCATCTGCAGGTAAAACTATTTTAATGAAGAATGTTTTATGAAAACAGTCTGATCATTAAACACCATAGCTGCCATGCGTGGATTGATTGATAATGTCTCCTCCATTAATGTTCAATGTTGTGTTGTTAAATATACTCTCTGGGTCAATACCTCAGGAAAGAGAGGTTTCAAGTTGTTTTCAATGATCACCGCCGGAGCTTGGGATTAAATTAAACGGATTATCTGAGAAGAAAGAGGCTTGGGATCAGTTTAGGAAAGAAAACCGGACTCAACTGGATGGCAAACAAAAGTGCGGCAGCATGCCCTTTTGGCAGTAGTAGCGGCTGTCAGTTCCCGGTGGAAGAAGCAGAAACTCAGACCAACGGGAAACGGAAACCAACAACACAACTTCTCTACTTGTACTAAGTGTATTTCCATCAAATGCATTTAAATATTGTTTAACCAACATCTAAACCATTTGACATTCTTAACCTTAATTACTAACTTATATTAGTTATTTAAACAAATATTACGGATTATTTTATTTTAACAAGAGAGAATAAGAAGATGGGACGCCTCATATAATTGATGTTTTAAAGTTCCTTATTTGTACTTGAAATAATAATAGTGATTTGTTCGACAAGTTCATCATTTAGAGTTTTGTTTTTTCTATAAATTCATGTCAGTTAGAGTCCCAAAATTTCGGTTGTATTTTGATCTTCATAGTAGATTTATTTTTCCGCCCGTAGTTTTTTTCTGAAAGAATTTTTTTACGTAAGTCTGATGTTTCACATCGTATTTTCTTTTTTTGGTTGTCGTTTTAACACAGGATATGTCAAACTGTTTTATAAGTATGAATAAATGTTCTTTGTATGTGTAATTTACATAGCCCAAAATGATATTGTAACCAAAATTATGCAAATGAATAGTGTTGGTGTGTTACTTGTACATGGTATGAACACTAAGTGTGTGCCAATATCTTGGGTGAATTTCAAAAGAATATGATTTTTAAGTGAGAGGGTAATCACTCGAATTTTGAGAAAAAACGCTATATTGCACATTTTAATTCTAAATTATATTATTTTAATTTTAAGTTATCACTAATTCATTGATGAACTACAAAATATATAATTTAATGTGAGTTTCCAAATTTAATTTGTCTATAAATTTAGTTTAATAATAGTATTAATTAGCTATTTATATAATAAATAACAACACTTTTATATATTTAAATAAAAAGAATCCTAAATGCTTACAACCTTATAACAAAAATTAGTTTCCTACATTGTTCATACATGTGAGCGTGACAAAATTTGACACTTTCCGTTATTTTAATCACAATATTATTTAATCTATAATTGGATTTTGCCAGTCGATAAATCCAGAAATTAAAGGATAACAAACATAGAATATAACCTAGCAAGATTTCTCTGGTTCATAATTTTATATTGATATTACCTGGGGCTGGTTCACCCAGGGCCTAATCATTGTGAAAATCAAATAGATTATTCCAATTAATTCCAAACAAAGATGGGTGATTTTTTATTAATTAAGGTCATTAAATCTGTAAATTATTCCTTTAAAGACTGCCTTAAAAATGGAAGAAATCCAACAGTTTCCGTTATCGCCCAGAATGAAAATGGCTGAATTTGATTCTAAATACAGACTCCATGAATGAAGTTATAAAAACACAGAAGAGAGTTACAAAACATACAGATTCTAAGCAAATGGCTTCCTCTAAATCTTCTCTTCTATCTCCTTTCCTTATCTTCTGCCTCTTCTCTCTGCTTCAATCTTCCGCCATTGCAGCCAAGAAGGCAAGCTTTTTTGTTTTTCTCTCTGTTCTTAATCTTAACTCTGCTGCTTGGTGATAACCTCTGTTCTTATTCTCAGTCATATATAGTTTACTTGGGAGCACATTCTCATGGCCTAAACCCTTCTGCGTTAGATGTCGAACTTGCAACCAGATCTCATTATGATATGTTGGCTTCATTGTTGGGAAGGTTCGAAGCTTTTGGGATTGGTTTTTAATTATTTGTTTGTTCTTTATTTTATCCAAGTCTCTGTTTTTTTTTTTTTTTCTGTTTTACAGTCACGAGAAAGCAGAGGAAGCAATTTTCTACTCATACAATCGATATATTAATGGTTTTGCGGCCATGCTTGATGAAGAAGAAGCTGCGATTATTGCAAGTGAGAAGATTTGTTTTTTCACATAAATTTGTCTCCTTTTTGAGGCGATCAAATACAGATGTTTCTGACTCTGTTTTTTGGGGTATTTTCAGGGCAGCCGAACGTCGTTTCAGTCTTCTTGAACAAAGGAAGAAAATTGCATACGACCCGGACATGGGATTTTCTTCGACTAGAGTCCAATGGAGCAATTCATGCAGCCTCAATTTGGAAGAAGGCTCGATTTGGTGAAGATACCATTATTGGAAACCTTGATACTGGTGAGATTATGTTCATGAAATTTTAAATTTTGAAAGTTTCTGGAATTTTTTACCATGAAAATGAAAAATAATAGGTGTTTGGCCCGAGTCAAAGAGCTTCAGTGACGAAGGTCTTGGTCCAGTCCCTTCAAGGTGGAAAGGAATATGTCAAACACAGTCCAATGTCCGCTGTAACAGGTACTTCTCTCTGACTTTGATTTTGGCTTTTTTTTTTTATAGAAAATTTCAATTTTGACTCTGTGGGTATTAGGAAGCTCATCGGAGCTCGGTTTTTCAACAAAGGGTTTGAATCCTACACCGGCAAACTTAACGCCACTTACCATACAGTTCGAGACGGTGAGGGCCATGGCTCCCATACTCTGTCTACAGCAGGTGGAAGCTTTGTTCCTAAAGCTAGTGTCTTCGGAAATGGCAATGGGACCGCTAAAGGAGGCTCCCCGAAAGCCAGAGTCGCCGCGTACAAAGTCTGCTGGCCACCCATCGACGGAAACCAGTGCTTCGACTCCGACATTCTCGCTGGATTTGAGGCTGCGATCGGCGACGGCGTCGACGTTCTCTCCATGTCGTTAGGAGGTGATCCTTCAGAGTTTTTCCAAGATGGGATTGCGATTGGATCTTTCCATGCTATGAGGAACGGAATTGTCGTGGTTAGTTCCGCCGGGAACTCTGGACCAACTCCCGGCAGTGTTTCTAATGTGGCGCCATGGATGGTGACTGTCGGAGCTAGCACAATCGACAGAGATTTCGTCAGCTATGTTGGCCTAGGAAATAAAAAGCACCTCCGGGTAAGTCGTCCCCTCTCATATTCTTTTGGTTACTGCTTTTTTCCACTGCTCGTCCTCTTTATGACCTTCTTCCTGTGTTAATTAACCCTAAATACCATGGCAGGGAGCAAGTCTATCAAACAAGAACTTACCTGCCAGGAAATTCTACCCATTGATCGCTGCCGCAGATGCCAAAGCTGCTAATGAACCAGAAGTAGATGCGTAAGTACATAATTTTTAGTAAAACCATCTTTAAAGAAAGAAAATATACGATTTAGTGAACTTTAACGAGACTTTCAAATAATCGACCAGAATGTTGTGCTCCAAAGATTCTCTCGACCCAAAAAAGGCGAAGGGGAAAATCGTACTCTGCCTTCGAGGCGGCGGCATTGGAAGAGTAGAGAAGGGTTACAATGCAGCCGTCGCAGGAGCCGTCGGAATGATTTTGGCTAATGACGAAGCCAGTGGCAATGAAATAATTGCAGATGCTCACCTTCTCCCTGCTACCCATGTAACTTTCAAAGATGGCCAAGCTGCATTTGCATACGTCAACTCCACCAGGTAAACTTGAAGTCATCCATTTTTGAGCTCTAATTTTCAGTGTCTAACTGCACTGTGCGTTAAGCAGGAGTCCTAAGGCATACATTACTAATGCAAGAACGGAAGTGGAAACGGAGCCGGCTCCGTTTATGGCCTCGTTCTCGTCGAGAGGTCCTAACACGGTGGAGGAATCAATCCTCAAGGTTTTGGCTTTTTCTCCGACGCCATAGATTTTTCTATTTGTAGATATATCTAATTTTTTTTTTTTTAATTTTTGCTTTTCAGCCTGATATCACAGCTCCTGGCGTGAATATTATTGCTGCCTACACAGAAGAAAAAAGTCCGACCGAAATCGAAGCCGATAAGCGTCGAATTCCTTTCAATGTAATGTCCGGCACCTCCATGTCGTGCCCTCATGTTTCCGGGATTGTCGGCCTTCTCAAAACCCTTCATCCCGATTGGAGTCCAGCTGCCATTAAGTCTGCAATCATGACGACAGGTCAACGACCACTCTCAAGTCATACTCCATCATCCCATTTCTTCCCTTTTCTTTAAGTTTTTCAAATATTTCCGTCCACTTGCAGCTAGAACCAGAGACAACAAAGTTCAGCCGATATTGGACTCGACCATGGAAAAGGCCACACCTTTCGCCTACGGCTCCGGCCACGTCAGACCCAACCGCGCAATGGCTCCCGGCCTCGTCTACGACCTGACAGTGAAAGACTACCTAAACTTCTTATGCGCTCGTGGCTACAACGAATCCTATCTCAAATTGTTCGCTAACGAGACCTACACTTGTCCGAAGTCGTTCAGCCTGACAGATTTCAACTACCCTTCCATCTCCATTCCTGTTCCAATCAAAACCTCAGTGACAGTCACTCGAACGGTTAAGAATGTCGGCAGTTCGGGAACGTACGTGGCCGCAGTCAAGGCTCCTCACGGTATTTCAGTTTCGGTGAGTCCAAAGACGTTGACTTTCAAGAAAGTAGGGGAGGAGAAGAAGTTCAGTGTTGTGTTGAAGCCCAAAAGTTCGAAGGTTCTTCACGAAGACTATGGCTTTGGATCGTTGACGTGGTCGGATGGTAAGCACTACGTGAGGAGTCCTATCGTCGTTAAATTATCGTCTGGGAATTAAGTTCGTCGGAGAAAATCAGACAAATCTTTGAATTATGTTTTCTATTTCTTATTGAATTTGCTTTGCTTTCTGCACATTTCTGCCAAACACACGAAGATTATTCGAAAAGAAATCTGTTTTTCTTGGTTTACTCCCTGGATTTACTGATTGAATACATAATACTGTTCTTGAAATAGAATATCTCCAAATAACAAAATCCAGAGAGTTTAAACTCAATCTCAATCAAATGTTTGTTATCCTGAGAAAAGTTTACATATGAAGACGTGTAGATATCTCGTTCATCCACCGAATAGAAATCCAGCGGCTTGTTCTTCGTCGCCATTAGCAAACTTGAGCGCTTCTATCACTGCATCCCTTCCGAATCCCAGTTCTACAAGCTTCGCCACTTTTGCCTCAAAATCTGCTCCCTGAAGCCATAAAAGTTACCTCCTTCAAATTTCCCATTTTGAATAATTATCTATTTTCATGTAAGATTATACAGTCAACTTGCATTATCCTTTTATAAGGTGCAAAAACTAAATTACCTGAACTTTTGTTCCGACATGAGCACCTGCAATAAGTAGAAGCAAAAAAAAGGTAAAAACACTTTTTTAATATTCAGAGCTGCCAAAATAGTAGTAGAAAAAGACAACAAAGTATACTGTAAATTTAGGAAACAACATTATTTTGTAGACGGCATATCATTTTTAAAGTAGTCCGGTAGCTAATTTGAAGAGTATTGAATCTGTTTGTCAACCAATGTAACGTTTTCGGTCCTCTCAGTATAATATATTTGCTTTAGGTTGAAACTCATACGATTTTATTTTTGGAGTTATCCCAAAACGTATTGTACTAAGTAAGGAATGTGCTAAGTAGGGAGAGTACTAAGTAGGAAGAAGAACTCTACTTATAAACCATGTATTTTCCACTATCCCAAACAATGTGAAATTATGCACCCCAACTAACATGAGTCGAACTCTCATTTGGGTCATTCTTGCCAAACCCATTTGAGGGTGGAGTGCCTCACCCAAGCTTCAACTAATCCAAATAATCAAAACTATGAATTTATTCTGATAGGGTATTTCTATTAGTAACTTATATTTTAGATCGGTAGCCAAACTTCAACCGTATCGCATTGAATCTAATCCCATCCAACAACCTGAATTTGCTGCTGCAGGGGGATTATTACTTTTATCTATCCCTTTTGACGTCTCCTGGCAAAAACAAATCACAAAAATAAATTTTCAAGTATAAAGATTTATCAATATCTGTGTAAAAGATTGTGAACTGATCTACGTCATTAACAAACTCAGGGATGGTGCATCAAACGAACTCCTACGCTAGCAAAGTCTACTTACTGGCTCTGCCGAACTGGATGCTGCTCCTTTCGAATACCTTTCTTTGTCCAAAAAGTGAGATGGGATGTCTTTTTCTGAAATTAATTTGAGGCATAAACAACAATTCAAGTGTAGTGACGAAATTGCAACTACTCCACTTGAATTAAGCAAAGAGAATTTCAAGACAAACCCTGCAAAAAAGGCACCGGAATCTCCCCGCCACCAACTCTCAGAACATTATCCTTCAAATCTATAATGCACTGCAACATGGCGTCTTGTCAAAACATCTACTTGATAGACAGCTTAGTCCAATAAAAAGTATGGGTTCAGTTGTACATGATTTCTTATTTGCAGTTTCGTGTCTTACCTGATGCTTGCGAAGCATATCTAAGCCGAAGAGGAATTCCATATTCTGGGCATCCAGAACCAAAAACGAGCAGGGGTAAAATAGATTACCAATCTATAAAAAGAATACATAGATATAAGAAAAGGATTAATTATATAATGCGTTGTAAGAGCAAAAACCGAGCCAGGAACAAGTGCAACCACATATGCTACCTTTATTGGGGCTATATGTATTCGACCTAATATCTTCGATTGACCAACTCCATGAGCAATGCCCGTGTAACGTTGGTCTAAAAGCCTCAACAATCTGGTGGACACCATAAAAACAACATAACAATAGTCAGTCTTAAACCATCTACACAACAGAAAACCACTATTTATGAAATTTCTTTACTGCAAGGAAACTATAGTTTTGAGAATTAATCCTCGCAAGGAACATGAACAAGACGCCTGGTAAGAAAATGTTGCCTGCAATTAGGCCCAGAGATGGGCTTGACTGCATTTTGGATTTATTTTTGTTCATATCATAATTTGTTCAATTATCTCTCTAGATCTCTGTTAGAAGACACACACCTCCTATTTATTTCTTCTATAACATGCGTAAAAAGTAATTAAGCATGTTGTAGTAGTTATTTTAAAGGTGTTTTAGTAATATGTGTTTGTTGTTTAAAGAATAAAAGGAAAGGGTAGTTGAGGGTGCGGCCGGTTACAGAGAAAAACATTGGAAGAAAGGGTTGTAGGGAAGGGATTGCAGACCCTTATGTTCTGCAGTTGTAAAAAGCTTTCTGGGTGAAATTTAGTGTGATAAATTGTGTGGTTTGTTGTTCTTCAATCTGTTTTATTACTGTAATTACACAGAGATCACAACAAATTGGTATCAGAGCCATTCTGGGATGGCCGGAAAGAAATCCGACGTGCGCTTGGATTTTGTGGGAAGAGCGTCGTCGACCCTTCTGCTCTTGGGAGGATTTTATAGTGCAGCTCATCAATCGATTTCACTCCACGTTGCCCGGTTCGCTGGAAGAACGCTTTTTAGCATTGCGTCAACAGAATCCAGTGCGAGATTACAAAATAGATTTTGAGAAATTAGCTTCTCCTTTGGGTATTGTGTCTGAGAATATTTTAGAAGATCAATGGCTTGAAGGATGAAATTAAAGTTGAAATTATTTTGTTGAGGTTGATCAGTTTGGGAAAGCTTATGTTGATTGCTCAAAGGGTAGAAGATAAAATGCAATTATTAGACTCTATTCGCAGTCCTATCTATAATAAAACCCGCCCTAATGTTAGTGCGAAAAGTTGCAGTACACGAGTGGTGACTAATACAATGCGAAATGAGAATTTGGGTCACAAGCCAGCTTTTCCAAAAATTGAAAAACCATCTAAATGGTTAACTAACGCTGAATTACAAGATTGTAGAGCAAAAATGTTATGTTTTCGTTAAGATGAAAAGTTCTGTATTAGGGGTCCATGCAAAGCAAAAGAATTAAAGATTTTAATTTGTTAAGAGGAGAAAGAAGTAGATGAGTTCGATGACAACAAAGACAAAGGAGACGAGAATGATGACGTTGTGGAGTTATCAACAAATTCTGTAGTAGGCTACACGTCACCGCGAACCATGAAAATGAAAGGCAAAATTCTTGGTCATGAAGTAATTATTTTGATCGATAGTGGTGTCCACACATAATTTTGTGAGTTCCGAATTAGTTTTCAAATTGAGCATTGTAACTGACAAAATTAAAAGATATGGTGTTATGACAGGAACCGGTTTTACCGTTGCAAGAGACGGGGTATGTCGAGACTTGTTATTATTTGTATAAGGAATGCAAATAGTTTCTGATTTTTTCCCATTGGAATTGGGCAGTTCCAATGTGATATTGGGGATGCAATGGTTAGCTACTTTGGGAGACATTCAAACTAATTGGAAGCAACTCCGTATGATTGTGTTTGTTGTTTAAAGAATAAAAAGAAATGGTAGTTGAATGTGCGATTACAGAGGAAAACATGGGAAGAAAGAGTTGTAGAGAAGGAATTGCAGACCCTTATATTCTACGATTGTAAAAAACTTTCTAGGTGAAATTTAGTGTGGACAATTGCGTGGTTTGTTGTTCTTCAATCTATTTTATTACTGTAATTATACAGAAATCACAACAAACTCCTTCCTCGATCTAGATGAAGATATGTTTCTAAAAGCCAAAGATATGCTTGGTTTGAGAAATTTTCAACTAATGATGGATTTGCAAAAACCATTTGATGCCAAAATCATAGATATTATTTTACTATTGATTCTAACTTAAATCTGGTAATAGTAGTTTCCATAAATTGCATCTCATTTCAATTATGTTAATTCACAATCCTTTGATACAAGTTTCACTATTGTCGAAAGTTTTATGCCAATCACACACATGGTATGGGTGAAATAGAAAATACCCGCATCGCTCTGCGCAACTTTTTGATATGATTGTGGATTGAGCTCCACTATCAACAAATGCCTGAAAATAGATACATGGGAAAAGTTACTACAACCGAATTGACATTTCAAATAATACCACCACATATCATCTTAATAAGTAATCCAACAGTGCAGGCAAAACAATCAAAGTTACCTTCAAGGGGACGCCATTCACTTCCATGTCAACGTACAACATTACCTATAGTGATACACGAAAGAAATAAATTTTGATTATTTTAAGAATATGGAAATAACTATTTATAAAATGAAGAAATGGGAAGTGGTGGGTGGGAGATTGATTAAGGGGAGCATGAGGAGGTTGGAATGAAAGACGGGTGAAGGAAATTAGGGAATTTGGGCGATAAATTTTGCCGATCCCACCAAAATATATCTCCATTACTCCTTTGGTAATGCCCTTTTCGGTAGTAAGAGAGGGATCAGTTTTCAGCCATTCCCTCTCCCACCATATGTGGAAACAGACGGCGAAGAATTCACTAACCACTCCTGCAAAAGCTTCCGGATTATGTTCAACAGCAGCTGCCCAATTTTCATCGATTCCTTTCTGCAAAATTAATTAGAAATTAGAAAAATAAAGACAAAGGTAGCCACACTTTTGCATTACAGGTGCTCAACCTACAATTGTCACGAGATTCTCAGAAACTCACCATTTCCTTCAATTAAATACTTCACAGCAGGTACATTAATACCACCATCACTTTCCTTAAATTTCATCTATCTATTTTGTAACGTCCTCAATTATCCCAATACAATATTGTTCACTTTAGGCCGAAATCCGCATAGTTTTGTTCTTGTGGTTAGCTCAAAAAGTGTTTTACTAGATAGAATGAGAATTAGAAAACTCTACTTATAAACCATGTGTTTTCCTTTTTCCCAAGGAATGTGGGATTGTACACCTCTGCTGGTTTGGGCTGGACCCTCACTTGGGTCATTCTTGTTTTCACATGGTGGACTACTATTTATTTCAATATTTAAATTGTAATTGTTCTTTCTTGGTAGAGGGATGAAATTAGGGTTACAAAATGGTTTTCAATAACTCAATTTATAGGCCACTTGACACCTCATAAGAATATATATATATATATATATATATATATATATATATATTCACATCTAAATTACATAAACTAACGAGAACCTGTCGAATAGCAGCTTCAATTTTCTTTTGTGTTCAATATTTAAATCGTAATTGTTCTTTCTTGGTAGAGGGATGAAATTAGGGTTACAAAATGGTTTTCAATTCATAATTCAATTTATAGACCACTTGACACCTCATAAGAATATATATATTCACATCTAAATTACATAAACTAACGAGAACCTGTTGGATAGAAGCTTCGATTTTCTTTTGTGCTTCAACATCAAAAGGGTCCGCATAAAGAAGGGCCTGTATTACATGATAAAAAGAAACCACTAAGCTTTATTCAGTTAGAGATAAACGAGAAGAGGCACTGGTTAAATACTCACACGCTCCTCTTCTTTTTGGCGTCGTATTTCAGAACTTTGATGATACCTATTTCGTAAAATATTTTGCAACTGATTCGAATCATTTCCAACAATAGCCCCGGCTAATTCTGGGTCGGTCTGGAATGTCAACGACCAAACTTGTAAGAAGATCATCACATCCATATGAAATAGCAAGCAATCATACATGTATCCAAAAGCAATGCCCCAACTTGACACATAATATGCTTCAATTGAAAATTAGAGTAAATCTTTGAAAATAGAGATGATCTTTCTACCTGAAATAGCTGGGCCATCATATTTGAATCCTGTCGTATGCGCTGCTGAAAAGCTCCAGGGTTTACAGCAGATCCATCAGGGTTTAATCCCAGATCGTTGGAAGAAGTACTGAAATGTTTTGGATCGGAAAACAGTCAAATGAAAAGATATCCATGGAGAAGTCAGAAGATGCGACAAATATTAATCTTCCAAAAACATATTTCAGAGGGAAATCCAAAGGTAGCAGGGTATGAACTACTACGATAGCAATTATGATGAAGAGTAGCAAAAAATCATTTTGGGAGAGAAAAAGAGCAGTGCCGTATGAAAAGAACATACCCATATGCAGCTTTTGAAACCATCATAATCAAATCCTCATCTTTGACACCTAAAATACTCAGTTTCTCAGAATTCCTCATCTCCTTTCCATTGTATAACAGCTGTTGCTCTTGAAGCGGCACCTTTGTCTGCTTGTATGAATTGCAGTAGTATAAAGTCAAGCGTGAATAGAAAACAGACAATTGACCAAGAACGATCAACCACGACCAAGTTGAAATATGAATCGCATGTTTCTATATTCTCATCCATTCTTCAAAAAAAAAAAAAAACAAAAATATTCGTTAAATCTTTTGTTTGTTCCCATCTGTAATTAAATTCAGGAATTCATGTAATCAATTTCAACTAAATCTTATAAATTCCAATTCCATCCGGTGAGGCATTTTCTCCAATCCGACAAAAAAAACAATAATAAGAAAGAAATTCTGAGAAATGAATCCTCACTTCGACTTCGAGCAGAGCTTTCACGTTCTCGACCTATAATCAATTAAGGCAAAAAACGTACTTAATTAACGTAGTGCTGCTTGCTGAAATTCGTAAAGCAGAAATGAAAATAAAAATTGGAACTTGATAGAGCTGGAAAGTTGAGGTTTTACGAATTCTTGTGGGTCAACATCCAACGTGAGGATTTGTTCGTCGCCGGTCATTACAGTGATCTTCATCGTTCTTCCGCTTCGTGATTCGTTATTCGTCCTCTGTGACTCGGAGTATTGTGGATGGAGGTTGTTAGTTTCTTTCTCCCCAAGTTTTTTCGGCTTTCCCTTTTCCAGCGGAGGTCGTAGTTAATGGCAATGGGAATCGAAGGTCGTTTTAAGATAAAAGATTTTCTTCATCTTCTTCTTCTTATAAAAGAAATTAAATATTTACAAAGAGAAATTAACAAAATAAACCCTATAGTTTAGAATCACTTACACGACAAATCTTGAAAAAATTTTGCAGACAACTAAAACCTTGAATTATGAAAAAAAAAATGACGCAAACAACGTCGTCTCTCAACATCAATAGACGTTCTATAGCATCCACGGACATCTCTCTATGCTAAACAACGTCGTAAATGGAGAGATGTTTATTGTGGAATGAGAGATGTCCGTCTTAAGATGAGGGACTTCCGTTGTGGGACAAGAGACTCCGTCTTCAGTTGAATGACGTCCGTTGTGAGACGAATGACATCTATTGTGGGACGAGAGACATTCGTCAAAAGTTGAGGGTATTCCCACTATTTCATCCCAGTTGTTCATCTTTCGAGTCAGACGTCCATCTTCTATAGCAGATGTCCCTTTAATTTAATCCAATGGTCTTTTTTTCTTCCTTTATCTTTTTCCATCCGATTGTCCGTTATTCCTTATTGTCTGTCGACTACCCTATTTCGGTCCGACCTCCCTCTACTCTGATTCTCTTCTCCCTTAATCCATATTTTTCATATTTATTATCCAAATGTTCGACTTATCATCGATTCTATTGCCCATTATTTGAAATCAAAGCTATTTTGATTTGTATAATTTCGAATCAAAGCTATTCTGATTTGTATAATTTGGTATCAAAGCCAATCTAATTCCCATTAGACGTTTGTCTCCTCGTGGATCAGCTTTGGGTGTCTCTCGTCGTTGAAGGACGTCCAAGGTTGATTTGTAAATGTCCGTTGGAGGTTTAGGTGATGTCTTTGGCTTTTGCTTATGTGTTTTTTGACAGAAAACGTGACTGCGAGGTTTGTCTCATAGTTTGAGATTTTAGTTGTTCGCAAAATTTCTTTAAGGTTTGTTTTATTGCTAAGTTCAAAGTATATGGTTTGTTTTGTTTTGGGTTTCAGATGCTTCATGAACTTGACCATTTGACCAACTGGATCGTCAATGACATATTGCGATAACTCCATAAACTTAGCGTAATACTCCAGTACAATCAAACCTTCATGCTCCAAATCATAATATGCACTGATCATATTCTGGCGGTGACCAGCATTGCAATATTTATCACGGAATATAGTCTCAAACTAAGTCCAGGTCATCAGATCTCGCAGATAATTCAGCTTAAAAGTTCTCCACCAAACTTCAGTCATTCTCTCAAACTAGAATGTCGCAAGACCAATCCAATGCTCTGTAATACCTCTAATACCAATCAGCTTCTTCTCCATCACTCGCAACCAATTTTCGGCACTATGAGGGTAACCTCTGCCCACAAATACTGGTGGGTTCATTTGTCCCAACTACACAAATAATGGCATGTGGCGCGTCTTGGGGTCCTGACTACCGCTGTTTTGAGGCAAGTTCTGCAGTACATCTCTCAAGGCTACGAGAGGATCAACAAGTTGTGACTCAGCAGATTGTACAGTAGGTGCAGTAGGAACACGAGTTCTAGGAGCTCTTCGTGGAGCCATTTTGATAAGCTGAAACATTTACGGGGTATGTTAGAGTACGTCCATAGGCACAGTATATTGTAAACTCTTGTATATTACTCAACTATTTATCTTATTGATATCACTTTTTTAGATAGAATCACGCTTTGATACAAAAAATTCTGTCACGACCCACAAAGGACCCGCGACAGAACGAGGAACTATCCGGTCCAAGAGGACCGAATCATCCGACTCATTTCACTTAAATTTAACATTTAGCAGCAGAAGACTAAATTTAATTATTTAAAGCCAGGGTCTAAAATACAATGGGCTTAACATGTCCAAAAGTGAAATCAGATAGTAAAAAAATATAATTCAATTAAAAGAAAAACTGTGCGGAAAAATAAATTAAGAATTTGAGGATTACAGTTATCCAAATAAATGAATATACCTCACTAAAAGTCTCTCAAGGTAAGTTATTAATATAATAGAAACTAAACAACTATGCCGAATCTAATCTTGACTCGGCTACTAGAAGTCTGGCTGATAATTTCCTGAAAAATTTGTTATTAGGATGAGTTGACTAAATGCAGTAGAGATTTAAAATTTTCAGATTATAAAGATTGTTCTTAAACATGTATAAAAATTTAAGATCACATTTTTAAAGAAAATTGTACAAAAGAACACGTGTTTAGGGCAACTCACTAATACGTGGTATGTAATCAAAATATACCCTTGTTGCACTAATTAAAACCACACTGAAAATGGAGCCACTCATGGACTCCGGGCACACTATGCAATAGGCATGTAAGAGAATAAAAGCGATGTTCGGCGATCGCAAAAGCCAATTAACACCCTGATCAGGTTTAGGGATTTGCAACCCAAGGACACGGCACATACAGCTGTCCTATTACCTATTTTCACTTTAGGGATTTGAACCCAAGGACATTTGAAAAATCTCCTATTATCAAATTTAATAACAACAAGCACATTCTATATGGGAGAATGTGTTAAAATCAATTATAATGAAAATAATCCGACGATTATAAAAATGATTACGTCGTTATAATCTGAGAGTCATTTCAAAATTAAAAAATGCAATTTTAGTACATAATAATAATAATCTCTACCTCAAAGTGAGTTATGTTAGCCCAAACCCAATTACTCGAAATGTTCGCAATATAGGATCCACCACTTAATTGAATGTTTGAGTACCTAAAATAAATTTCAAAATTATTTGAATTTTATTGGGTTAAAGAAAAGTTCCAAAACAGCCAAAAACAACTTTAATTGCGGCCCAACAAGGCCTTGATCCATTTATGGCCACAAAACCCAGGCTTAAGCCCAGCCCGAAATTTAGACCGTAGCTCACGGTCCAAACCCGTGAGTCTGCGTTGCGAACTGCAGAGAGGGAGATTTCATCTTTCCCTCTTTGCAGATAATTTCACTATTTGCAGCACCAACATAGCCAATTTTGATTCCTCAATTTCGATTCACAGCTCGGCTAGTCGCTCACTGGCTAAAGAGGGTGGTTCGGTGATATGTGCCGCACGACTCAATGTTAGATGAGTTGCTACCTGACGCGTTATAGCGACGGAAGTTCGCACAACAGAATCAGAAGGTTTTTTTTCCAGGTTATCAATTAGACGACAATGATTATAAGAATCCAATAATTCATCTCAAAGAGCAAAACTGACAGAAAATCTATATCCAAGTCTTCAGACGAACACCAACAAGCAGAACAAAAATTTGGATGGAAAAATTTGACTTTTCTTACCTTCAAGTTCCCAGCTTCCGATACTTTAAAGGATTTTTACACTGCTTTAAGTCTCAATTGGCCAAAACGAACTCAAAACTTCAATATTTAGAAAACCTATATCCATTAGAACCGGTTTTGTGAAGAATATAACAGAAATTGAAGAAGAGAAAGCTTAAACTTACTGGTCGATGTACACTGATGAAATCAAAATCCTTATCTTCTACACTTGCTGGAAAAAGAACCACCCGAGGTTCGCGATATGTCTTTCGATTCTAGGGGATTAAAAATTTCATTAACATAGTATATTGAGAAGCAAATCGGATCGGAGAGTTGATAATGGACTTACCCAGAAGAGCTTGCACCGAGAGGGACATCCGTTTGCACGTCAAAGAAGGGAAGATAGAGGTGAAGGGAGAGATCGAGTGGAGCTCAACTCTCCACCCTTGATCGCTGATATAGGGGAGTCCTTCCCCCATTTTTGGCAAACACCCTTTGAAATGGGGTGTTTCAAACTATCTGATTTTTTTTTTCATTTGGGCCTTTTTGGGCCAGACTTTACACACATGACCATAGCATGTATCCATTCTCTCGGTATATGGAACAGATAAGTTACCTTCTAGAAAATGAAATTAAAAGGGAAACGGAAATGGAAAGAGAAAGATCAAATAAAGTTAAGATCAAGAAAACTGAAAAAGAAAGGAAATGAAATGTGAAACGAAAACAGAAAGAAAAGGAAAAGAAACAGAAACGAAAAACAAAAAAGGATTTAAAAAATGCATAGTATGTTTATTTTATTTTATATCACTTGCGAGCATTAGACTCATTAGTTAAGTCTTGTTGATGTAGGTATATGCTTGGAAATAGACGATCAATACAAGGAGCAGTTAATGAGGAATTTGCATGGATGAATCTTGTGGCTGGCTGGGCTAAAGAGTAACTGATTTTGTAATTAATAAAGTAAACCGTTTAAGTTTAATATTTGTTTAATTTATGCTTCAGCTATGTTTTAAGAAAAAGAGTTTATAAATGAAAGTTATTCCGCTGTTAAAAATGTTTTAAACGACTATTACTGTAAAATGATTTTAAGTAATGGATTTAACACTTTGTTTAAAAGAAAAGTTTTACTCTGATTTTATAAAAGAAAAATTTTAAATTTTACGTGATTTTTAAAATGAATTAAAAACCGGGTCATTATAGGACCAACTCAAAATCCATAAACTGAACCAAACCTAAAATCATGCCAAAGGACAACAATTTTCATCACTGAGTTAGAAGAGATGGTTGGAAGGGTCCTATACTAAGTCTAGAAACCTAACCAATGCATAAATGACTAAATAATGTGATAAAATACATTGTGTGGTCGACTAGGGACCTCCTGCAGTCGATCTGAGATCATTCATGAACAATTTGCCCATTTTTTGGTCAACCAGAAATAGAATTGCGGTCGACCGAAACTGCCACAGTCAACTGAACTTGCGTCCGCGGTCGACCCAATAGCTGCGGTCGATTGCATGAATAGTAGCGATCGACTGCACGTAGCGTTCTGGACGACCAATAATCGACCAGTGTGTTGCCAACACAACCGGTCGACCAAACATCGCGCAGAGGTCGACCGAGACAACATTAGAGCACAATTTTCAGATGATAAACATGCAGTTTTCTCCCTTTTTTGCCTTTCAATGACAAATAACCATGCATATACTCCAATTCTATCAATATAAACTAGAAATTTCCCTCGAATTTGAGTTTCTAAACTCGAAGCTGAGGCCAAACAAAATCCCAAACTTTAACTTCAAAAACAGACGGGTTAAATGGAGTTACTCACCAACGGCCTTCACAAAAATTGATAGCCTCAACGTTGCGAACGTTTTCCACTTCTCGGATTCACCGGACGTTAGACTTCATCACTCTCCTCTCTCTCTCATATTCTCTCACGACTGCCGACAAGAACAAAGAGGTCCTTCCTGGCTTCCTTCTTATTCTTATTTTTATTTCTTCTATTTAAATAATATATATATATATATCCAAATTCTGAGTCGTTCTAAATGCTAACCGATAACTATTCTTTAGCCAAATAATTTATTAAATTCATTTCCTCAATTAGTTTATAGCTCAGAAATACCTAATTTTTCTGATTTTGACTATTTGACTAAAAATTCACACGTAATCACTACGCAACAAATGATGTCAACTTTTCAATGATTGACTAAATATCACGCGAAAAATTAACACGTGAAATTTATTATTATAAAATTCACATGTTTTACATCATATAATACAATTGGGAGTCCCTTTCTCCCCACCAGGTTGGTTAATTAGTTTATCTGATGTCAGAATGCTTTGAGAGGAGTAATTTATTAACATTAATAAATATATTTGTGGAAATTCAAACGAGAATGGGAAAAAGTAAACCAGAAAATAATGGACACTGAGTTTTAGGTGAAAAATCCAAGATGGATAAAAAATCACGGGCAGGGAAAAGAAATCACTAATCAAAATAGGTATAATGAGTTTTGTGACTCAAACATATATTTATAATTAAAATCGAAAACCCTAGTCATATTGAGATTCCTAATGTGGGCTGAACCGGCCTGACCTAGTTTAAATTTGAATCACACCAAACTCTAATAATCTCCACCTTAACGCAAAATTTACTGTGTAAAATTTATCTTTAAAACTCCAACAAGTGTCCTATTTCACAAAAGAACCTAAGGGCGAAATTAGCAACTAATACCAACTCAACTTAAACAATGTTTGAACTTGAGTGTGGACAAAGTCATGGTTATCATATCAATGAAATTATCATGAGTATTGATTTTACTCGCAACAACATTACCACAAGCAACCACTTCACGAACAAAATGATAACGAATATCGATAAATGTTTAGTCTTTTCATGAAACATATAATATTTAGTGAGGAAAATTCTATTCTAACTGTCATAAAACATTGTGGCAATCTACAAGTCTTCATTGAGCTCACTAAATTGTTGGTCCCTATGCACACATATTTGGGGGGGGGGGGGGGGGGATATGCGTTCTAATTTTTTTCGTGTGATAATAGTTTTCTCTAAAACCCTAAGTGATTTAATGCATAAAATTAAATATACAATCACAATATATGCAACAAAGTAAAGAGAGGGTTAGAGAGAGTGAACAAAATTTGTTTACGCGGTTTGACAACTCGCCTAAGTCTGCGCTCCAAGATTCCACTTAGAGATCCACCAACTAATTCTCTTATTGGTGCCAATTAAACTATTACAAATACTAATTTTAAGGGCGTCACCTTAAATTTGACTATTACTGGGGAGTCACCTTTTGATTGAACTTATGGGCATTCAATCTTGCCTTGACTATTTCGGGGCGTCATCCTTATATGAATAATTTGTAGGGCATCACCCTTTACAATTTCGAACAATAGTATTTTGAAATGTAAAGCTAAATAACTATATCCGAACTCTTCCAATAATAACTAGCAATTTTATGGGTGGGGAGAGTTGGATTTACAATGCTCACTGTGTATAGAATTGAGTCTTGAATTTGGCAGGGGTTCGCCTCAATTCTCGATTTCGTGTAGAATGAGCTATGGAAGTCTGTGTATTTATAGAACTGTCCATTTTTGGTCGACCTAAAAGTTTTTGGTCTACCGGATCCGACCGTTGGAAGATATGACCGTTGGAAATCCGACCGTTAACTTATTGGTCATTTTTATTCGTTAGCGATCAACCGGTTTGGGCTAGCGGCCGACTGCTATCTTCATAAAAAGACTTCAGAGTGCAAGTTTTCAAATGAGCGGTCGACCGGTCTGTACATTAGGTCGATCGCTCCCATTGAGTTTCCATTTTTTCAAAATTTTTGACATTTTTTTGGTCGACCGAATCTTCAAACCGCGACTGCAGCTCGACCGCAAAAACGCCAAAAATGTTAGATTTCAAAACTAGGATTGTTTCTGACCACCTACTCGACTGCAGTGCGTCTGAAACCTTATGGATGAAAATTTTTACCTTTTCAGACTCCAAACTCGACTGCACCTTCGACCACGGTTTGTTCGAAAACACCAAGAGCAATCTTTAAAGTTTTTGGACTCGTCCCTCAACCGCACGCTCGACCACATGTTCGACCGCGATGCGACCGAAAGACCAAAAACTAGTTTTGGTCACCTCTCCCGTCCTCGGCTTTGACCATAACTCTCCAAAAAGCCGTCAATAAAATTTCTAAGTCCCAAAATGATATAAATTCACTGCATGGACTTAGATAAACACGTTAGTACATAATAATACTCGTTTTGAGAGTATTTCCAATAAATACAAGTATAATAGATTAAAACATTAAGAATAATATCAATACAAATCCAATAACCAATTTATTATTTGCATCAAAATAATCATTACCAAATCATCATCAAAATAAACTTAGCCTAACAAAAAGGCTAACACAAACAACCATGTCAACCATATAGCTTTCTAACATGTCTCTTTAATAGCCATATATTATGTCTCTATAGTAAACAATGCAATGATATTTTGTAAGGTAGCACAACCCCTAACTGTAAAAACATATCCTGTAAGAGAGCTCTTCTTGTTAAGATCTCCCGCATAATCAGAATCAACATATCCAATAATAAGATCTTTAGTTCTTCCAAATTGAAGACAAACATCATTAGTCTCATGCAGATACTTAAGATTCCACTGAACAACTTTCTAGTGTTCATTTCCTATATTTGCTATGTACCTACTGACCGCACTAACTGCGTAAGATAAATCTAGACGTGTGCAATCCATAACATACATGAGAGATCCCACTATACTAGAATACAGAACTCATGACATATAATTAATTTCATCATCTGATTGCAGACATGAGGTAAATGAAAGCTTGAAATGAGTTGCTATAGAAGTACCAATTGGTTTGACCTTTTCCATGTTAAACCTGCAAAGAATTTTTTGACCCTTTTTGACTTAGATACAATTTTTTAGCTTTTCTATCTCTTTGTATCTCCACACCAAGTATCTCCTTGGCTACTCCCAAATCTTTCATGTCAAATTCTTTACTCAATTGTATTTTGACCCTTATGATTTCTTCTTTATCTTTAGTTGCAATCAACATGTCATCAACATACAATAGCAGATAAACAACTAACTCATTCTTACTATTTCTTATGTAGATATAACTATCATAATAGCTTATTTTGATAACTGCTTCAATCCATAAAGGAACTTTTTCAAAGAACAAGCATAATTATCTTTTCACGAGACTACAAAACCATCAAGTTTGTGCATATAGATGTTCTCCTCAAGTTCTCCTTGTGAAAATACAATTTTCGCATCTAATTTCTTAAGTTCAAAGTTGTGCAGAGCCACAACACCCAACAAAACTTGAATCAAACTATGCTTAACAATTAGAGAAAATACATTAGTAATGTAATACCCCAAATTTTATTATCTAAGCTTTGTTTGGAATATGTTTGAGGGCAGTGTATTTGGAGTTGTGGTATATGATGTTAATAAAGGAGTTTTGTGTTATGGTTTAAGGAGAAATGATGAGTTAAGTAGATGTGGGACAATTGTTGAAGGAGTGGTCGATCCTATGAAGAATTGATTAACCATTGATGGTGCAGTGTGAAGAAATGGAGCTCTTTGTTGATATAGAGGTCAATCAAGGTGAGGTGCGGTCATTCACCTTCATTACAAATTCAAAATGATGAGGTTTTGTGGTTGTTCGGTGAACGGCCGGTGTCTGCACAGTTTTGTAATGTTGGTGTTTTGTGGTCGATCAGCTGAAGGAGTTGATCGACCGGTATTCTGAAAAATGTAGAGTCTGATTGCAGGATTATTTTGCGGTCGATCAGCTAAGGAAGTGATCGGCCAGTAATTCAAAAAGTATACAGAATATTGTTTAGGGCTATTTTACAATCGGTCATCTGCTGTTGGCGATCGACCGATAATGTGAAGAGTCACCAGAAATGTGCTGCAATGTCAGGTTTTCATTGGATGAAAGAAGTGATTGCTCATCACTTGATTATTGAAAAAGTACCACCTCATGCTGGGTTGGATGGAGGGAGAGAAGCTTATATATGAAGGAAAACACGGGAGTGAAGAAAGAAAAAAATTAGAGATAAAAGAAAATGAGAGAACCATGAGACTAAGGAGAGGGGAACATGGAGAAGAAATGATTATGTGTGCTTTCCCTTTTGGGCTACATCATTAGAGATAAGATTTTATTGTTGTTTGATGCTTGGGTTCGTTAGATATAAGTCTTGATCACGTTGTTGCTCAAGGATGCATTGTTTAATGATTATTTGATGTTTTGATGCTGGTGTTTTATAGATTTGAAGTTAGACGATCATGTTGATAATTGAGGATGTGTTAATGATATGCAAGATTTTATTAAGTTGTGTGTAATCATGTTCATGCATCATGGTTTTCAAGAAATGTTAATAAATGGATGCATACGTGTTTTATGAAAATCATTGCTAAATGTTAAAGAAAATAAAAAGGGTTTGAGTTGACCCAAGTTTACCACTCACTCCTAAAACGTTAAGAAGGAAGAGAACCACCGAAGTTCACTGTTATGGTCAAAGTTCGCCATTGACCGAAGTTCGTCACTCTTCCTTCATGAGAATGGATTAGCTGGCTGAAGTTCACTACTAAATCCTACAAATAATGTGAAGAAGGAAGGGAACGACTGAAGTTCACCATTATGGCCGAAGTTCGCCATTGACCGAAGTTCATCACCCTTCCTTTAGCAAATAAACTTAAGAAAAGAAAGGAAAACTGAAATGGAAAATTTTTTATGTATTGCATATCATATTCATATTGTATATCATTTATTACTAAGCATTAGACTTATAGATTATGACTTGTGATGTAGGTATGCATGTTAATGAGAAAAGGAGTCGTTGATGGAGGATTTACGCGTTGTGGACCTTGTGACTGGCTAGGCTAAAGGATAAAAGAGAAAGAAAAATGTAAATGGTTTTCAATTCATGATTTAATTTGTATAATGAAAAGGATTTAAAGAAAAGAAATTTATCTATGTTATTTCATTTTATTGCATTTAGTCTCAAATGTTTTTATTTACGAGAAGTCTTTCATTATGCTATGTTTTGAAAAGAAAGAATGTTTCAACTTTAAACATGTTTTAATTATATGAAAACCAAGTCGTTTCAAGTAAAGTCTACACTTGGAATCTGATTGTAACTCTTAGCAACGAGACATGCTTTGTACCTGTCTTCCACAACTCCTAATGTACTTTCCTTTCTCTTGAGCACCCATTTGCAATGAATAGCTTTTTTGTTCTTTAGTAATTTAACTATGTCTCATATGTCATTCTTCTAAAAAGATTTCATCTCTTCCTACATGGTGATCATCTATTTCCCAGATTTTTCTGAACTCACTACCTCTGAATGGGTAGATAATTATTCACTAAAACCTATGCTTTAAGCTACACTCAAAGCAGAAGCAACTAAAATTGTTTTATCATATTTATGTGGATGTTTAATCTCCCTTTTTGGCATATCTTTGGAAATGGAATACTATGGTAAAGCTAATACTGGTGATTTTATAGAAGTGATATCACCCTAATTATCTGAACTGGCTTGATCTAAAGACTCTAATGTCAACCTGATCCAATCTCAACTTCAACCTTGGTACTAGATAGATGGTTAGTCTTCTCTTATAAGACTTTAAGAGGTGAATTAGCAAGTATAGCAACTCATCAAATATCACTTCTCTGCTAAATCTCACTTTCCTAGATTTTGGACACCGTAACTTGTATCTTTTGACACCATACTTGTATTCAAGGAATATGCACTTTAGTGATCTAAGTTCTAACTTTCCCCTATCAACGTGAGTATATACATGGCAACCAAACACTTTCAAACCTGAATAATCAACAGGAGCAACAGCCCAAACTTCTTCAATCGTTTTCGTATCAAAAGCAGTCAACAAAGATGAGATAACAAATTGTATCAGCAGCTTCAACCCAAAATGACTTAGGTAAACCAGAACCTAAGAGCATACATCAAACATTCTTCATTAAAGTTCTATTTATTTGATCTGCCATAACGTATTGTTGTGAAGTACCTGGGGCTATCAGATGCCTCATAATTCATTCTCACTTGCAGAAAGAGTTGAACTCTTTGGAACAAAACTCCAACTCATTTTCGGTGGGAAGATGCTTTACTTGTTTCCTTATCTGTTTTTCAATCATTATTTTCCACTTCTTGAAGGTAAAGAATATATTACTCTCCTTATTTAGAAAGAACGCCCATACTTTTATGAAAAAATCATCAATCAAAATCAGCATGTAATGTGTCCCTCCCTTGGAAGGCACGATGTGGCCCCCAAAGATCCGAGTGGATATAATCTAGTGTTCATGTAAACACCATGTTTCTCTTATAACTTTAAGTTTCAAATATTGCATAGCAGAAGACTTTCTTTTAAATTCATTTGAACAAAAAGGAAGAGAAAATACTGGTAATAAAATTTTTTTTCTTTTTCAAATTCTGTGAAGATTACATTATACAAAAACGTTCTGTAAATAAAATCAACTATCTTTCTATTCCCGTTTAGCCCAGCCAGCACAATGTCCTCATGACATGCCAATGGAAGAACTGATACCAAATGACACGGAAACATATTGCGATGGGTGATAGGTGTGATAGTTGGCTTGGGAAAAGATTGCTAAAGTTACAACCATTTTTTTCCACCAAAGAATTTCTTCTTGTTTAACAAAAAGAGAATTCCACCAACAAATAATGAGAGTTTAATTACAATATTTGATCAAGTGCACTAATCAAAATTGGCTAGAAGATTGCATGGAAAAGACAAAGCTTAAGTAATGCTCACAACACTCAAACTTATGATTTTTCACAATCACAAGGATTAAACTAATCTAAGTGAATGCAATGATAGCCACAACCAAAAGAGGTTTTAATTCATCAATAACTAAACTTCCATTAAGTCTTGGTGGTATAAATAGCCCACCATAAAAGAAAAGCAATTCTACCAAAATTAAGATCGGTTTATGCTAGTCTCTAACCAATTTGTATCTATCTATTTGAAACTTAAATTAACTTCAATTTAAAAGATTTAGGAAAACTTAAACTAATTTAAAAACTAGCTAACTAAAGATTTAATTGAATTTTATCTTCACTCAAAGATTTGAATGAATTCGAATTCGTGCCATCATGCTTCAAATCCGTAACTTTCCTCCTCCTTGGCGAATTCCTCTTCGTCTTGTCAAGTAAGCACATGTTTTGGTATTTCTTGGTCCACTTCATTAGGTGTGCTTTCCAACTCATCTTGTTTCTTTGAATCTAAAAAATAACAAACCATATGATAATTTGAAAGCCTATTTGATTGAGATCTTGTAAGAACTCCTTGTGGCCCATTAAATTTCAATTAAGTAAGAATGAGCTTCCTTGGCATAAAACGTAGCTCTCTGTTCGTGGACCTTTTGGTATAGCAAAAAAACTCCAAATTTAACAAATTACACCAGATTCTGGAAAGCTTGAGATGTCAACTACAATCTTTATAAAGAACACTTTTTGGTATAAAATAGTTAAGGTTGTTGAATCTGCCAAGTAATCCTCAAAGGTTAGATCACAGATTTTGCATTTTGTCTTAAGTCTCTCAAACTTGTGCTTGATCTTCCACTTATGTTTTATATTGAATAACACCATGATATACTTGGATATTTGATGAATGTAATTCATCACCTTTCCCCTTTGAGCACTTACATAATAATCACTAAAAATATTGTTAGAGAATCTATGTGTTCAATTGTGAATTGGGTGGGAATCCCTGACATATCATCCTCCCGGGGTTAAAGAGGATTTGACCTCAAATTTTGTAGTTTAAATCTCTCATTTGGTTTCTTCATCCCCACAATAAAGAAATAGATCTTGAACATTAAATGTAGTGGAGATCCCTAAAGACACCACATGACACGCTTGAGGAAGGAGTAATGTTTGGGTAGTACTATGAACTCTTTGATTGTAGGAAAATTCCACATAAGGGAGATGTAAGTCCCAATTAATCGCTTGCGAACAATGGTTCTTAGTAATACTTCATTGGAACGATAACCATCTATTGTATGATAACCTCCTTTAAACTTCAAATCACAATTTTGATACCCATAACCAAACTCTTTATCTTCCATTTAAATCTCCTTTACCCAATTAAAACTGAAAAATTCTTGCCTTTAGCTCGGATAGAAGAGTATACATTTGTGAAAGTGCATTGACCACAATACTTGAATCACCATTTTTGTATGAGATCATGTAGGGTAACTATCAAGAAACTCCATATCAATATCATAAAAAATAAAATTCAGAGGCTTCTTCAAATTATAATTTGTCCTTCTATCCCTTAAATAACCACCAATAAACTTTTGGTACATCAACTCTCTACGCCAAAACTACTCATGCAAGAGTTGTTATCCTCAAATGATCTTCTATCGTAAATAAAGAACTCATCCTTAGTCATATGATCAAAATTGTCATCACAAATTTCCAAATAAACACCAATTTTCTTATTTTCTTTTATCCATCCAATTCTAAGAATCCAAATAATCAATTTATTTAATGGCACATACCTTTTTGAGATAACATTGACTATTTTGCTTGTTTCTCCCTTCTTGTATGTCAAAATATATGAAAAATCTTCAAGGAACTTCTCCTACCTTGCATTCTTTTTTAGTTTTTCTTGATTTTCAATATTCAAAATCTTCTTTAATTCATTCTTGGAAGCCAATAATAACTCTTTTACTTTCTTCATATCAAATTTTGTTGGTCCCTTGCAATGTGATCCAAATTAAGTAGAGCCAACAACTTATTGTTGATCGTAAAAGAATAATAATTAGCAAAACCATCATGCAACGTCATCCAATTATTTTAACAATTTTTCCCAAGGAGTAATTGGCTTTCTTTCAAAGGCACTATATCACATAATAATTCATCTTGGTACTTGGTAATTGAGAAAAAAATGCTAACTTGATTTGAAACTTTAATGTCCTCCTTATTAATGTGCCACCATAATTTGTAAGGAATTATATGTGTCAATATCTCCAAGCAAAACTCCTTAACCATATTCATGGAAGCCTATGTTGACACAATTTCTATCATCAATGATCAAAGAGCAAACCTTGTCTTTGTTGAAGCATTGGCTATGAAAATTTTATTCCTTTTGACATTCCTCTTCTTGGGATTAGAGAGTTAGAGTACTGTGAAGCTTTATGTTGAGGGGTTCCCTTTGAATATAATGCAATTCCTCTTGTGACTCCTCTTCTTCATTATTTGCCACCAACAATTCATCTACATTAGTTGTCATCAAGGAGTCATCTTTGCTCTCTATATGTTTAGCTTTCATTTCTTTCTCTTATAGAGTTAGTTCCATGGGTAGATCTTCACTCACGAGGCATGTACTTTCGAAGAGTGTTTCTTCAGAAAAATCTTCTTTTATGCTCTGGGAATCTAAAGATAATAATGACTCTTCTTGTGGTAGTATAACATCTTCTTCAAACAGCTCTTCCACCCCTAGGATTTCTTCTAATACCTCAACATGTTCTTGTGCATACAAAGGTAGAGCGCGTGCATGACTTGTTTTCAAGTTGTCACGTTTTTTGAACTATCTTTTCCAATGAAGCATTTATTTCAATGAGTTGAGTTTGCAGTCTATTGGGAAATCTCATCTCATACATTGTGAGTGGTGGTGAGGATGAGAATGTATTGATAAGCCCTCGAGCATATTTTCTTCTCAAATATCTTTTCATCAAGTCTCAAGTGTGGATGTCGTCTTCTCCATTTCTTCTTTGTTTAATAATCAATTTGCTCCACCACATTGAAGCTTGTCCTTTGATCCTTGAAGAAATAAGTCTCTCAAGGGTCTTCTCTAAGAAATAAGAACTTTGAAAATTTTCTTTGACTTCTTCTTCCTATCCTATGTAATTTTGTGACCATTCTGACTTGGTAAAAATAGGAATTGAAGCCTGTAAGTCTTCTTCTTTGTCATGTAATCCATATCATAACTATAGCCTCTTGTCATCATGTAGAATGGATAAAAACACACAAATAAGATGTTGATAGGGTTGAAATAAGCTCTGATACCAAACGATATGTCATCAGAAGCTCTGATACCAAATGACGCGAAAACAGATTGCAATGGGCTATTGGTGTGATAGTTGGCTTGGGAAAATATTGTTAAAGTTACAACCTTTTTATTCCACTAAAGAATTTTCTCTTGTTTAATAAAAGGAGAATTCCACCAACAAATAATGAGAGTTTAATTACAATCTTTGATCAAGTTCACCAATTAAAATTGGCTAGAAGATTGCACAAAAAAACAAAGCTTGAGTAATTCTCACAATACTCAAACTTCCAATTTCTCACAATCACAAGGATTAAACTAATTCAAGAGAATGCAATGATAGCCACGACCAAAAGATATTTTAATTAATCAAAAACTAAACCTCCATCAAGTCTTGGTGGGGTATAAATAGCCCACCATGAAAGAAAAATAAATCTACTAGCATTAGGATCGATTTATGCTAATCTTTAACTAATTCCTATCTATCTATTTGAAATTTAAAATAACTTAAATTTAAAAGATCTAGGAAAACTTAAAATAATTTAAAAACTAGCTAACTAAAGATTTAATTGAATTTGATCTTCACTCAAAGAGTTGAATGAATTCATGGCATCATGCTTCAAATTCGCAGCTTTCCTCCTCCTTAGCTGTAATACCCTGATTTCCCATAACAAAATTAAGTGAGAATAATTGAAAAATTATTTGATTGCAATTAGATTAATTGAATAATTATTGAAGATTTAATTGATGAAAATTAAGTTAGAAAATGGAATTGAAGAATTTAAATTAGACCCATAATAATCATTAATTGATATTGAAATAAGTCGGGAGCTGTAATTTTGGTCGATTAATATACGATATGTTTATTTGACGCGTATATATAACAACCCACTACTAACTTTGCCCATTAAGAAATGTAATTAAACATTGGAGATAAAATTTCGTGATACAACTCATTTCTTTACGCGTTAAGTGGTCGCTTGTAAATTTGTGGGAGTTTATTCGAATGAAAGTCAAGTTGAAAATGCGAAGGGAATGAAATTTTGGTCTTTTCGGACGACTTTAAAAAATTTCGGAAGAGGCGGATGTTGTTCGTTTGAATCTGTCCGAATTCTGGACGAATTCGGACGACTCCAAACTATTTCAGACTAGGCAGATGTTGTACGTTTAAATTTGTCCGAATTCGTGGACGAATTCGGACGACGCAAACGACATCTTGGACTTCATTTTTTCGTCTGAATTCTGGATTCAGACGGTATGGGCATAATTCGGAGGCATCCACTCGTCCAAATCCTCACTGTACAGCAACAAAACTGATTTAAAATTAGAAGGAGAATGACATCTAACCAATAAAAACACGGCTTCTCGACACGAAATTGCACGATGATGGCCAACCAACAGAGATTTGTCCACTGTTTTCCCTCTGCCACCCGTACAAATTGTTCCCAAGTGAGCCCTATTTCTTCAGCCCTTCATTTCTTCTCCTTCGTGGTTTCTCTTGGAGTAGTCTAGTGGGCTTCTGCGTGGAAGGAGCTGCTTGGAAGGAGAGCTGCTGTGCTTGTAAAGGAAATGCCAGTGAAGGTAAGGATTTTGGTAGTCTTTGGCTTGAAGAAGCCCTACCCACAAGTAAAACAGGTGTGTGTGAGTGATTATTTTGCTGAACAGTATCTATAGTTCTCTAGTTGCCTTATGTTGTTGTTGAAATACCTAAAGAATATTTGGTTGGATACTCTATCGAAGCTCATTTCATTTCATCTCTTATTGTGTTGTTGCAGTTTCCTCTTAAACAAAGTATACTATATATGACATTGTTAATGCATTTTCCCTAACTACTGTGACTTGTATATGACTGAAACAATGAGAAATGGACAATGAACTGCTACCGTATAGATTTATGACTGAAAACTAATAAACTAAGACTGTTTGAAGGAGATGTTTTGCATGCAGGAATCAGTAGCAAATGTTTCAGAATATCAACATCTCAACTGCTGTTATTCGTTGTTTATTGTTATTAACCTTCGTAGAAACCATGTCCATCATTGTTACAGCTGCTACATTCATTCGCTTATGAATCGGTTCTACTACTTGTTACTATTGTTATACTTAGTGTTAGACATCAAATCGATTGTACATTGCTGTTGTTGTGTTTCTTAGTTACTGTCATGATTCGCTGTTTCGTTTCAATATTAGTTTGCTGCTGTATTTAGTTAGTTAAAGAGCATGTTTGCTGTTTTAATTCAATGTCATAAAAGGCATGTTCACTGTCTTAATTCAATATCATCCACTGCAGTTATTAGATGTTAAAGAGCAGATTCTACTAGTTTGATGGTTGTCTAAAGCATGTTTCCGTAATGCTATTTCAATGTTGCGCTTTGCGGTTACCATTAATTTATCTCTGTTAAGAAGCATGACCTGTCATTTCATTTTTTTCACTTACCCTGCCGTTCTGGTGTCATTAAGAGCATGATTTGTCATTCGTTTTCATTACTCGTATGACTGCTGTCTTTAATTTCTACTGTTTCTTCTGCTGTTTCAATATGATCCGTGGTTATTATGGTCGTGTAGCATTCCTGGTTTTCCTTATCGATAAACGCATGATAGATGCTCAGACTTGCTCAAATAAACTCATGTTTAAATGTTCCAATATGCTAACGTTATAGTCAATCTAAAATATGCTAAAATGCCCATATTTTCTGCTGTTTTGTTTTAGTCATTAAAAGCAAGATTAGTTCAGTTGCGTAGTCGATTTAAAGGCATGTAAGGTGATCGTGTTTATCTCTTTCTTCTGTTACATAGTTGATTAAAAGCATGCTTGTATGTTCGTGTTCTTTCGCTGTTTAGTCAAAACATGTTTAGACGTTCATATAGTTGAAAGCATGTTTTCATTACTCGCATCCTTACCGTTAAGTAGTTGAATAAAAACATGCTTAGTTCTGTTTAAATAGTCGATAAAAGAGCATGCTTAGGTGAAGTACGATTAGTGTTTACTTCATGCCATGTTAGTAGCCATGTACGCTACATGCTTTCGCTGTTTCATTCAAGTATTCTCGCTATTGTGCTCTAATGTTCTGCTCTAATATTATTGTTGTTGTCATAGTTGATAATAAGCAAGTTATGCCGTCTCAAATTCAACACGTATTTGTTGCTGTTTTCTTTAGATTTACAGAGCATGTTCGTTGTTCTAATTCGACATTAGTTCGTTATTCTATGTTGTCGTTACTTTTGTTATATAAAGCATGCGCTATTATTCGTTTTATTCATCATTTATTGTAGATCCTCTAAAGCATTGTCAATTACTTTCCATAAATGCGTCATTTAATTTGAAAGTGTTAAGTTGTATTCACGTTAATAGAAACCAAGTAGAGGGTACTCTCTCGAGGTGGTACCCACATGCATGAGTGAGGAAAAATGCTAAGAATAAGAATGTTTGAGGATGGGCGGGACACACCCATCACTGAAAGAAACCCTGGCGGCGGGATACGCCGGAAGGGAAGAAACCTTGAAGGTGGGATACGCCGGAAGGGGAGGAACCTTGAAGGCGGGATACGCCTGAAAAGGGACGAATAGGGAGTTGGGGTAGATGGGTAGTTCGGATCTAGCCTGGCAGCTAGGATACACCCTCACCTAGTCGGGAAAGAGCCTAGTATGCACATAGAAGGTTAGAAGCCGATCAAACTAGGTCATCTCAAAGGACAATCTCCAATCTCCAACTCGAAGTACGAGTAAAGAACCAAGAACCAATGAATGTAATAAAGAATTGGTTTTGGTGGCCCCCATGCCAATGAGGACTAATGAGAGACATATATAATTGTTTTCCTCCATTTCTTTACTGGGCATAAGCTCACGTCCTTACTTGTGGTGTAGGTAATGAAGTGATTCTCCAAGGAGCAAAGGAGGCCATTCCCGTGTGGCCTGTGGTAGACCTGGAGGAGACGCCAGCGGAGTAGTAGTACAACATCAAGTAAAAGAAGAAGAAGTAATTTTGTAAGGGCTAACGTCAAGATTCGTTTTGTGAACGTTAATTTTTCCCTTTTAACCCTTTTAGAATACTTATTCAGAATAATATTTTGGAAATTTAAATCTTAGACTTTTATTAACGTTTTAAGTGATACTTCAATTATGTTTCCGCTAAATTTATAAATTGTAGTTTTTCCCCGACTTAATTAACCGTTTTAATAAGTTAGTAATGATCGAATTTTGGCGCTTTGATTTTAATTGTTGAAAGGTTTCCAAATAACATTTTTCCTTATTTCTATCGTTTTGTGAAAACTTAAAATTTAATGTATTCTTAAGCTAAGTAAGAATGTTTCTTGTAACGTTTTCACTCATTCCCAAAAGATTTAATATCTTAACGTAATGTTAAATCAAGCAAGAATCTGAGTCGTTACAATATATATAAATATATATAATATTAATTTACGAAAGTAAGGATTAATTAAATTGAGAAAAAATAAAAGAAGAAATAAATTAGAAGGAGAGAGGAAAGGAAATCGGTTGAAGAGATAGGAATGGGTTATCACTGGTTCGGTTCGGTTCGGTTTGCGGTCGAAAGAAAGTAGAATGGCGGGTGAAGAGAGGAAATGAAAATGGTCGGGCCATTTTGAGAAAACAGAGAGGTAGAGAGACGAGAGAGGAGAGCGAATCGGCAGGGAAGAGGGGAGCGACTCGGGACGATGCTCCTGCGAACAAAGTCTCTGTGTGAACCGTGGGTAAGCGAGCTATGCGGGATGCCTCTGTCGAGCGTGGAGCTAGGGCTTGGGTGCTTGGGTTTGCGGAATGTCGCTGCTGGAACGACGGGCGACGCTTCCGCGAGCTGGAGTATTGCAGTGCCAGACCGAGGCAAATATTGGCGAAGCTGGGGATTGCATTTTGGAAGGCAAGGACAGTCTTTTCTGGCGCCAATGAGAGGTAAGTCCCCTGTGTGTTGGTTTCTCGGTCTCCATTGCCGAGTATTGTTGATTTATTGGGTTTTATTTTTGGTGCCGAGTTCTGTTCTGTGACGTATTTCTTCTCTGTTGTGTTCGTTTCTGTTGATGGAAACTGCCGTGGAATGGTCGTGAAAATCACAGAGGCGAGATGATGGCCGAGCAGCATGGGAAAGGATCGGCCCGTGAGTTCATTGTTGGCCGGTTGGGTTTTTTATGTTGTTTCCCGGTTTGTGGGTTTGAAGTGCTGATCCCTAAGCGACTGAGTTCTTTTAATTTCTCCATGTTGGCTTTCCTTCACAGATGGCAAAGTAATAGATGGGTTGGTGAGGTTTTATGGGGATTATAGCATACGTGAGTGGAAAGTTTGCTAGAGAATTAGAAATGCAGAAGAAGAAAGAGAGAGATTGAGCGGGAGCCGAGAGTATAGTAAAGAAACAGATGAAAGAAGACTGAAGAATCAGTGGAGAAGGGAAGGAGGCTCTTAGGTTCCTATTGGTCTTCAGGTATTCAAACTCCATCGAAATGTTTTTATAGACTTCATAAATGGGTTAGAAGTAGATTCTGTTATAATTTTTGGATGTTGTGTATGCCTGTGGATGCTTCCTAGATATTGTGAAGATTTCCGTCAAAGAAAGGTTTATTGGTTAGTTCCGTTTTAAAATATGTGATGGAAGGAGTTCTGTTTATTTACAGCCTTGCTAGGTATGCTCCTCTACTAGATTTATGCTTTCTGTGATTTATTGCTTCTTGGGTTGTGAAATGCTTACACTTGGAGTTATTGGTTTACCGTCTGCATGTTAGTTTTGGAGTGATGGTTATGCTATGTAGATGTATTGTTCTGCCGATTGTATTTCAGTCTTTGGTCTGGTTCTGCACTTTTAAGATATTGGTTATTGAGTTGTTGGGAATAAGGGAAGTAAAATTGTCGGGGTTAATGAGTTATGAGATAAGTTTTTATGGTTTAATCTGTTTACTACCTTGATGGATAAGGTTGTGAGTTTATGTTATGTTATTCTGGATTAGTGATACAGTTGGGTTGAATTATGAAATGCTACTAGCAATAAATAAGAGATAATGGTTTAGAAAATGTTAAAGGTTATTAATGATTAAACGTCATTTATTATGAGGGTATTGTGAAGGATAAATTTGAGTGCTAAACTCGCTACGGACATAGGTAAGTGATACACATGTGTTTTGGTCTTTGGGGACCTACATCACAAGAGTTAGGAAATTGTATGTTGACTGTTTACTGTTTTAGTAGAATATTAAGGTTGTTTACTGCTTTATTAGAAAAGCAAGATATTGAACATGTTTCGTAAATTGTATTGCTGCTTGTTGGGTGTTTATTAGAATTATGTTTTTTTAATGATGTGTTTAATAAATGAGCATGCTTAGATATTATAGTACTGATATAATAGAATGTATGCATTCATGAGCAGCATTAAGGGGGAGAAATCTAATATGCAATAATATATGCACATGCTTAGTTTTTAAGATTACCAACTTATTAGATTTTGTCATCATAAAAAATAGGGAAATTGTTAGCCTTTTTGTTAGGCTTAGTTTTATTTTGATGATGACTAAATGATATTTAATTTAATGTAATCAATAAGTTATTATTGTGTTTTTATGGATATTATTCTTATACTCGTATTTATCGAAAATACTTGTATTGAGGGTATTAAAGTGTGCTAACATGTCTACCTAATTCCATGTGGTGAATATGTATCGTTTCAGGACTTAGGAAAATCAAGAATGACGAATATGAGCAAAGGGTCGACAAAACTGAACAAAGGATTGACTTAGTGAAGCTGCTCAGTTTGCAGTCGACCGCAAAATGGACAAATTACTTTGTGCGGTTGACCGCAGAGAAGGCAGATTCCTCAACGGTTTGTTTCCAACAGCTAGTGAAAAGGTCCACCTGAGGGCAAAAGGTCGACCGTTCAAGCAGTGTCTATTTATTAAAGACATTCCAAAGCTCAACGTAATGAATGAGAGAAGTAGCGAAGCGCTGACAAAATTTCTACTCGACTTCTCGATCAATTTGTGAGCAATTGTAATCCAACTCTCCCCACCCATAAACTTGCAAGTTATTATTAAGAGAGTACGGATCTAGTTTTTGAGCTTTACATTTCCAAATATTATTGTACGGTATTATAAAGGGTGACGCCCTAAGAATTTATCATACAAAGGTGACACCTCGAAACAGTCAACGACACGATTGAATGCCCAAAAATTCAATCAACGGGTGACTCCCCGCAATAGTCAAATATAGGGTGACGCCTTTAGAATTAGTCTTTGTAAATGATTTTATTGGCACCGTAAGTCAATTGTTTAGCGGATCTCCAAGTGAAATCTTGGAGCACGGACTTAGGCGAGTTTGCCAAATCGTGTAAACAGTATCGTGTGCACAATCTCTATCCCATACTCTTTAATTTATGCATTTATTGTGATTGCTTATTTAATCGTATT
>CM039474.1:26916129-27057806 GCA_022433065.1 Begonia loranthoides | reverse complement strand
CGCTGTTTTGGAGCTGCATCCAGCTGAGCCGACCTGTCGACCTTCACCCAACGACACGTTGGCAGAACAATTCGAATGATTCATCGTCTACACCACTGACCCGGATCTAGATGTCGACAACTCATGTCGATGATTCACCGGAGCGTCCACTGAACAACCGGAAATGGAGCAGCTCACCGTTGCCTACGCCGAGCGGAACATGGCCGCGAGATCCGACGATTCGCCGTCGTTCCAGCAGCGATTCTGGTGTCGAGCTCCGTCCAGGACACCGTACGCTGCCGTCCGTGGTGTCGCCGTCCATCGTCGCAACTCCCCGGCGTCGATTCTTCCCTCGCCGAGCCCTCTCTCTCTCTTTCCGATTTCCCCCTTCCATTTCCTTTCGTCGATCTCCAGACAAAAGTAACTCCTTTTCTTTTTATTTATTTATTTTTATTAATAATCTATTTGTTTATTTAATTCTTTATTTAAATTAAATCTTATATTTAAATTAATTTATTCTAAATTCAAGTATAAAATTCCCGTTTTAAGCTAATTTCGAGGTACGACGGTCCACTCTCCAAACTTAAGTTTCGTCCAAAGCAACTCGTCTAGACACGAATCAAAATATTTTATTTATCCCAACTTGACTGTATTACAAAGCTAGAAAATCAGAAACAGGGTGTTACAGATATATTGCGGACGCCTGAAACCTTCCCGTGGACACTCGTGACTCAAGAGTTTGAAGAAAACTATAAATAAAGGCACTTTCAAATTTGAAAGACAAGAAGAGAGAAAATATATTAAAGTGTTGCCAACCTTATTTTCAACATTTCTCTTCAATTTCTGAATGCTTAGTCTATCTTTCTCATTTCTCAACTTGAGATCATGTCTTTGTGAGAGAGTTTAGGTTCTTGAGCTTGTACTTCATTGTTTAAAAACCTCTACAAACTTTACTTGTGAGACATTTGAAGAGTAACGCCGTGTAACAATCTTTGTAAGGTTTGATTGACGCCCGAAAGATCAATCGGATATAACCAATAAGGTTATTGAGAAAATGAAACTTCAAGAGGGGGCATTGAAGCGCAAACGTATGCAAGATTAGTCGAACCACGTTAACAAATTAGTTGCATTTCTCTCTCTTACTATTTACTTATTATACTTGTTTTCGCTTGCATATTAACGATAACATCTTTAGTAAATACCCCCCTCCATATGTTAATTTTGATCTTATAATACTGAGATTCTTAACGTGGGTCAAACTAGCTTGACCCAGTTAGAATTCGGGTCACACCAAACTCTAACAATATTGATAAAGTATCATTTAATCTTTAATATTTTAAGTTATTTACAATGTACACTTTTAATTTTTTGAACAAAATAAACTTTAACCTTTTGATTATCAACAAATATACTATTGTCATTCTTTAATTTGTTAAATTCATAATGTGGGATGTATGTAACATACTTTCTTTTTGATTCAAACATACTTCTAGACCTGAAAAAGAAAAATCAAATGTTATGTTATCTAGTTGCATCTAGAATATTTGAAGCAAATGTGTGAAATGGATGATCGAAAAATAATTATTTTTAAAAAATAAACATAAGAGATTTTCTGTAATTACAATTAAAAAAAAATTGGTCATGTTCATCTCACGTGATGAGTTTGATAGATTAAATAACGATAAAGACATATTTAATGATGACCAAAAGTTTGAAGTCTGTTTTGTAAAAAAAAAAGGTTCAAAATGTCTATTCTAAATGATTAATAAGGTTGGAGTTTAAATTATATTTTATATTAAATAAATATACATACATACAAATCTATATGCACATACTAATCTTCGTTGTTTGAGACCAAAGCCACACATGCACCAATTGAACCCCGCACATGTACGAGAGAAGAGCGTTTCCTTATATCGAACTCTTTCTATTATTTTTTATACATAATTTTTTTCCAAGCATTTTTTATTTGTCTATAATTTATATGTACATATACATAAATTTATACGTACACATAAATCTTGGTTGTACGAGACTTGGGATGCCCATGCAATCTTTAAACCACACGTACGAGAGCGAGAGCCAAAGAGAAAGAGAAAGAGAGAGACTCAATACTCGCACACATTTTTTTAGCATATTTTCACTATTTTAATAATTAAAGTCAGTTTTAAAAATAATAAAAATAAAATTTCTATATTCCTTTTTATCTTTAAGAAAAAATGACAAACCAATCATTATCTTTGTAATCAATAACAAGTTAATCATCTTTTTTTTTTAACAAATTAATTACTAAACTATGAAAAAATGACTCCGCCAACATCGTTGTCACATTTGCCGTTAAAAGCGATAATGTTGAGCTGCAGTGATTCGTCTACAAACTATCGCGGCTCCAGTCGCAGCTCTATAGTTTTAAAAAAATCACATGACAATTTTGATGGGCGTCGCGGTATCATATGAAACCGTAGCGGTTTATCGTCACACCGTTCGTTTAGTATGACACTGTGGTGGGCCATCAAAATTGTCTTGTAATTTTTTTAAAACTATGGAGCCGCGACGGTTTGTATACGAACCATCGCGGCTCCATAGTTTACAACACGATAAATCGATGCAGTTCACCGTGCCTCATTTTGCGTTCCTAAAGCTCTAGTATATAAGAATTGCATGTAAGGTCGGCGAGTTCACCGCGAACCACGGAATCCTCGGCTATGCTGCAAGTGGAAGCAATGTTGGAGTAGAGCTCAAAAGTGATGTTCTGAGGGTTAAGTACTACGGTTGCGAGCAAGAAGAAAATGTTCGTCTTCGATGTTTTGGAAGGCTAGGTTTTGACCATTGTCAGACAATTACAGGACTATGAGTGCTCTGAGCAGATCGCATACAACAGAGCGCCTCAGAGCACTCTGAGTCCTGTAACTGTATCGACAATGGCCGAAACCTAGCATTCCCAAAAATTGAAGACGAAAACTTTCGTCTTGCTCACCAGGAAAACCCTAGTACTTAACCTGCAGAACATTGTCGTTGAGCTCTACTCCAACATTGTTTCCACTTCCAGCCTTGCCGATGACTTCGTGGTTTGTGGTCAACTCGTCGAAACTTCGGTTGAGGGATACCTGCTAGGTGAAATGGCGTTTCAAATAAAGTGTCACAACGATGTTCACACTTGCTCGAAAAAAGATGGAAAGTTGTTGTGCCTCTGCCAAACGGGTAGCAAGCGGAGCATCGGTTTTGCAAAAACAGCAAGTCTATCAAATATGAAATATCAGATAATGGGATTAAGAGAGCAAACATGCAAGGATTATCTACAACGGTTTCTGAATGTTTCTCAAGAAACAATACAAATGCTTGATGTGGTTGCAGCACACCAATTTTTAGAGCCCATGTACATTATATGGTTAGAATTTGGTTTGTGTTTGTTATGAATATTTACATGATATGATTATAATAGAATTGGTAAATTGGTTTGCAGTTGTGATATACATGTACATGATATATTTGTAATGAAATTGATAATTTGGTTTTTGATGATGAAATGAAAATTGATTATTTTGAAACTGTAAAATTAGCAACATTTCCCCGAGCCAACATTTCACGTTTTGATCGAGCGCGTTTCATTTTGTTTGAATCTGTGAAGATTATTTATGCACAGATTCTTAAATTGAACGAAGCACGTGTTAATCCGCTGCAGTTTATAATTGAACCGCGGCGGTTTTCATATGAAGCCGCCATGGTTTATAGTCAAACCACCGTGGTGTCATATGAAGCCTCAGCGGTTTATCGTCACATTGTTGTGATTTATCGTCACACTGCTGCGATTTATCGTGTTGTAAACTATGGAGCCGCAACGATGTTCGGTGTGACGATAAATTGCTGCGGCTTCATATGATACCGCGGTAGACCATCAAAATTATCGTGTGATTTTTTTAAAACTATGGAACCACGGTGGTTTGTAAACGAACTGCTGTGACTCGACATTATTGCTTTTAACGATAAACGTGATAATAATATTGACGGTGCCATTTTTTCATATTTTAATAATTAATTTGTTAACGAAAAAAGAATTACAATTGACTTGTAGTTTATTGCAAAAAAATGATGATTGGTTTTTCATTTCCTTTATATTAATAAATGAAGGAAACATTTTTGATTCATTATTTTTTATATATCTTAGATAACTATTGTTGACATGTTCCCTCCCTCATTTGTTGCAATTATTTGTTGAAAGGCGTTTGTATCCCCTTTTAAAAGGCTTATCTTTGCATTTCCCAAAGAAAATAAATAAATAAATTGATGGTGGGGCCCAATAGGAAGATTGGACAATACCAAAATAAGCACATTAATAAACATCGGCATCTTTTGGATAAATTAATTTGACCTAAATTTTAAGTGTCACATTTCATTGTCAAATGACAAATTGTGTCATTCACCTTTAAAAACTACTTTGGAAAAAAAAATTGTACATGATATGCAAGATGAGTTGTTAGAGGACAACATTTCATTGTCCAACGGCTTGCAGGTCGCCCCAAACCTAAACCTAGACCAGTGAAACTTGTAACATGCATGAACATATTTTTTTTTTTACAGATGCGTGAGTTTTATATAGTCGTGATCACATGTAACAAAGTCGTGACGTTGAAAAAACATAGTTGGTCAATGTATGGGCAGACTCGAAAGTTGGCTTGATGGTTCAAGATTAGCCGTTCAAATCTTAAACTATAAAATTTGGCCTAAATTTGAATAAAAATTTTGTCTTAGACTTGTTAGATTAGGATTGACTTGGATTTGAGCCACAATTTGGTCGAACAGATAAAATAATGACCTGAGGTTTATGAAACACAGAATAATTTAAGAGTAATATTAAAGTTTTATTTTAATCTTACTATTATGTATCATCTATATTCATTTATTTATTAGTAAAAAAAAATTATATAAATTATAGGAACGTTATGAGTATGAAATTAATCTATATCTTAAGATATGATAGACTATTAAAAAAAGAAAATTGTAAATTAATGGGACACTTTTGTCTATATTTTTCAAAGCTTTTTTTATTTATTTATGAAAAATTACAAGAAATATAAAAAATAAATAAATTTATTTAATTATCTTCATAGTACAAATATTATGATATAAAACTATAATCTACATTGTTATGCGTCTGCCCTTGGCGATCTTCTGGGCTTTTCTTCTCTAGTGCGGCCTTCCCCTTCTCTCTCTCTTCTCCTTTCTTAGTTGGACACCCCTCAGATCTGACTTCGCAACTTCACCCCATTTCTCACTTCTCTCGTTCACTCCCTCTCTGAAGAAAACCCGCGTCGTTTTCAGTATCTCTGGTCTGAAATCGCAGAGATTTTCTTCAGGGTTTGTCAAATTCAATCGGATTCTTCTTCTTCTTCTTCATGGCTTCCCCTGGCAACCTAAACCCAAATCAGCAGAACCCAGCTTTTGATGTGCCCAAGTTCTTTAAACCCCCGAATCAAAATCCTCTTCCCACCTCTCCCAGCCCTTCTAATTTGAATTCTTCACCCTTTCCTCCTTCTTCCTCTTATCCTCCTCCTACTGGTCCTTTTTCTTATCCTCTTCAGAACGTGCCATTTCATCACCAGTACCATCCTCACCTTGCCAACCAAATTCCTTTCCCTCAGGATCAGTACTCTAACCTGCACAATCAGAGATCACTTTCTTATCCTACACCTCCTCTTCAGCCATCTCCTCCGCATAATATCGCTATACCTCAAAACAGCCCTGCCCAGAACTCGGGTGCTCGAATAATGGCGATGATTAAAGCCCCTGGTGCAAACCTTGAACCGATTCCTCAGCCTTCTGCTCCTTTGGGTCCGATACCCTCTGCAGGGGTTCCTGAATTTTCAGGGCCTCCGGGTGGCCCTATGATGACCACTATCCCTATGTTGCAGGGCATCAGTCCAGTCATCGCCGCCCCTGGTCCCGTTCGAATGCCCAGCAATAAGCTTCCGAAGGGGCGGCACCTGTTTGGTGATAGTGTGGTGTATGATGTAAATGTCAGGTTGCAAGGGGAGGTTCAGCCACAGCTTGAAGTTACCCCGATAACGAAGTACGGTTCGGATCCTCAGCTGGTCTTAGGACGACAAATAGCTGTCAACAAGACTTACATATGCTATGGCTTGAAACAGGGAAATATTCGAGTACTTAATATCAACACTGCTCTGCGAGCTCTATTCCGGGGGCACGAAAAGGTTTAAGTCATTGCATAATTTTATGAAACCATTTTGATTTTTGATGTTGTTGAAGTGGTTTCTTCCCGCCGTTGACATATGTCTAACTGGTTGTCACTTCCTGTCTATGATTAATTAGCATGAACTTTTGAATGTGGTGGCTGTAATATCTTCTCTTTATATTTTGTTTCTTGTTCCTGCCAGACTAGCAATTATAACCTATCTCAGATTACCTGGTTGGAACTCCTAAGAACTTGCTTTGGGGTTCTTTGACTTCATAGATTGGTTTAGTGGTCTTCGTAGTGCATCCTTGAAGAACCAAGTTTAAGTTTCATGTTCTTGCTAAGTTTCCTTTGTTCCATGTGAAATTTCTCTGAAGTTTAATTTGATGGCTTTTCTGATTGTTCCACATACTTAGATTTTTCAGTTAAATTTCCTTTTGGGCTTAGCTCTTTGTTTCTTCTGCGATATTTTACCTTGCCCTAAAATTTTTGGTTAAACTACATGCGATGCTAATTATAGTTATGATTTTGGGATAACATGGAATGATATTAGTCTTCTTTTTGGGATCTGCAATGTTTATATTAATCTTGTGCCTTCTCTCCCCAAGCTTTCATTTGTTTATGTATTCTTATTCAAAAGGTCTTAATTGTTTTGTTTATTATATCAAATAGACGCAGGATATTTTTTTTGTTCAACAATAAAGGGAAATTAATTTTCTTAAGTATTAAATTATTGCATGGTGAAGTTCCAATGCTTTTTTTTTCCAAATGTAAACATTCCAGTGCATTTTTTGTTTCTTTAACTCATATATGAATTTATGATTTTTTTATCCAAAGTTGTGTAGTTGTACATGATGTTGAAAGGAAATTGATTTGCAGTTCTGCAGTTTCTACTTTGATTGCTTTTCTAAATATTGTACAGAAAAAAAAAGTCTATTAAGTATTGAAATGTGTGTTGAATTGGATTGCTTTTGTTAATCATAATATATATCTTTTGTTAATACTATATCATATTACCATGCTGGTATTCTGATGACCATTTTCTTCAATTAAGGCTTATTCTGTAGCTTTGTTGGATTAGAAGATATGGTTGGGATTATGTTGCTCTATTTGCTCTTGTGTAGTTTTTCTTCTCTTAATAGACATTGGTGAATGAATTAATTATGTTAAAGAGACAGAACATGGTTCTCCTTCATTTCTTGCTTTTTTTAGTCCCCAAAATTTTGTATTTGTATTAAAAGAACAAAATACAAATGGTATCTTTGTAAGTAATCAAAATTTTGTTTTCATGTCTTTTTTTTGTTCGTTAAAAGATATTTTTTTTTTGTCAGAGGGTCACAGATATGGCATTTTTCGCGGAGGATGTTCACCTTTTGGCTAGGTACCTTTCACTCTGTTGGTAAATAATTGACTCCTCATAAATATCTTTCTTTATTGTGACATGCTTTTGGGCAGTGTCGACATAGGTGGGCGGGTTTATGTATGGAAGATTTCTGAGGGCCCAGATGAAGAAGGCAAGCCACAAATCACAGGAAAAGTTATTATGGCTATTCATATTGAACGAGAGGAGGACGTTGTTCATCCACGAATTTGTTGGCATTGTCACAAACAGGTTTAAAACATTTTTTTTTCTTATTAGGTCTTCGGTTGGCCATATCAAGTTTATTTATAGGTCCTGGGTAATCACCTCAGCTTTGGAGCTCCACTTACAAATGTTGATAATATTTGTACAGGAAGTTTTGGTTGTTGGCTATGGGAAGTCTGTGTTGAGGATTGATACTACTAAAGTTGGGAAGGGTGAACAATTTACTGCCGAAGTTCCACTTAAAGTTTCTCTCGACAAGTTAATAGATGGAGTGCAGCTTGTTGGTAAACATGATAAGGAAGTGACTGAGTTGTCCATGTGCCAGTGGATGACTTCCCGTTTAGTTTCCGCTTCTATGGATGGAACGGTTTGTATTTATTCTTCTTGATAGAGTAGGGTAATAGTTAGACTTTGTGAATTTTTTCTTTGAAATAAAATAGATTTTCGGGTTTACTTTCTTTGTAAGGTAGTTCTAGGGGTAACCATAAAAGAATTGATCCCATCCAAGAGACTACTCCCGAAATGAAAGTAATAGTGAAGACTAGTGCGATGAATTCAATAGTTAAATAAAAAGTCAAACACATATAGGAAGAAAAAAATAACTTATGGCTTTGAACAATCTATAATCTTTTAGGATACCGATAAACCTTGAGTATGTTTCTCATATGTGAGGAGGAATAAGTTGGCTGCATCTAAAGTTGACATAATGGAAACCATTACTGAATTGCCTAAAGAATCACTGGAGGCAGCTGTATCAAAGGAGGAAGGAGATAGAGTAGTCAGTGTAGCTTTTGGAGTTAAGCAGTTAGTTGATGGCTAAGTTCTTAATAACTATTTTTGATGTAAATACTTAGGAAAGAAGTAATAGTGGAAGAAGGTAATGAGAAAATTAAGAAGGAAAATAGAATGGAACTGGACTCTTGAATTTTCTCAGAATTCCTCCACTGTATCCCTACATTCAATTATAATAAGAATCCACACTTCTTTGAGGTGTGGACTTGTGTGGTCTTTGATAGCTTTTATTAGTACTATTAGATACCTATTGTTGTCGTATGTTATTATTTAAATTTCCCGAATGGTCCGAGGATTTCAAAGATTGGAATAAAGAGATCCATGTTAAATGTACCTATAATGGCGTTCCAGTATCAGAAGAAGAATTTCCGGAAAACTGGTTAACAGAGGGTATTCAGATAAAGATCCTATTTCCTTTTCGTCTTAAACCTTGGCACCGACCTAAGCTACAATCTCCTAATAAAAATTCAACGAAAAAAAAAGAACAACGACAACAAAAAACATTTTGTTTTTTAACAGTTTTGGGAAAAGGTCTAGGTTAGAAATTCTTCAACAGAAGATAATTTGAAATCCTAAATTAAGGACAAAAACATAATTATAGATTTGAAACCATTCTATATCATAGATGTTACCTTATTGTATGAGAAATAGTATTTGAGGATAGGATAAGATTATAGTAGCCCCTGGACTAGTAAGTCTTTCTTTTTTAATGATCCTTCTACCAAGTAACCAAGCAAACAGAGGAGTTTCCTCGACCTATAAGCTAAATCACCCAAGAGGTCAGACAAAATGAGTAGTAGAAAGTAAAGAAGGTAGAAGTAAAAATAAAGTGATCAACTTAAACGAAGAAATTATTACTTCCAGAATGTTGTAAAGTGATGATTTTGGGGATGTTAGAAATACTGTGATTTGAGAGTGTTAAATGAAATTAAATCGAGGGTATTAAAGGAGACAATTTATTACAAGAATAGAACTAAGAAAATTTGAAAATTTTTTATTATATATTGAGATGACATAGTGGGAAATAATTATCTTTTAAGTACTGAATTGACTATAGGAATTAAATGGCTTATAAGTGTCCATTGCTCGAGAAAAAGTTAGAGGTTATATTGATTGAAGAATTATTGAAATTTTGAGTACAATTGATCAAAAGGAAGGTGAAGACTTTAAGTATGAAATGATTCATCTAGTGTCAATTATGTATAAATCAGTCGTTGATATTGAAACTAAAGTTTAGTCGTGAGCACAATTCATTGATATAAGCAGTAGGAATATCAAAGGTTGATGAAATAAGGCATTTGCTTGGTAAGTTATATTGATGATGTAACAAAAATTAAGATGTCATGACGCTTGATAAGCGAATAAATGGAGTTTGATACCTTATGGAAAAGAGGCTTAAAGTTTAAGATGAATTTATGAGCAATATTGAGTTATCATCAATATTTATTTAAGTTAAATCATGGTAGCACAAGGGAAGCTGGTGAACTCAAGACCCACTTATGGTTTAGGCTTTAATAACTTAAACCATAGAAGTAATTATGAAAGCATTAAGATGAAGCGAGTAAAAAGGTTTGAGCTTGTATATGTTGATAAAGCCGTTAAGGATTAAAGAAGTTGACCAAGAAAGTAGTCTAATGCTAATAAATGAGGTGACATTTTCATGATATAGAAGTAAATAGAAATCGACCCCAACTTAAGAATCAATGAAGAAAGATTCTTAGGTTAACCAGTTATTATAGTACACTTGGAAAGATGAAAAAACTTCTAATTATTTCGTGATTATTACCTGTCTTTTTAATTGTATGAAACTAAAATAATGAAAGAGCACTTGGTAAGTTGAGAAATCTACTTTAAACAGATAGAGGGGGGGCCATGCTAACTCAAGAGAGATTAAACGTGAAAACCGTTTAGAATCAGCCACAACTTAGGAACATGAAAAAAAATCAAATATTTTATTTGATCAAATCAATATTTTGATGAGATTTTATAAATTAATTTGGAAAAAAAAATTAAGTTTCAATGCAGGGGAAACTCTTAGGCTGGTCGTTATAGTTATTGGCTTCTACGTCATTAAAAGGAGTTTCACTGTTTTGAGCTCGCCTCTTCTACATATATATTCTTTTCCACTATGCTTTTATTTTCTAATGTAAAAAACCTAACTTTCACCATTGTGCGCTCTTGTGGATATTTTAAAGTAATTCTTCTTAATTATAATTGTGAGGACATACTTATTGTTCATGCAAAAATGTCTGCTTCAGATTAAGATTTGGGATGATCGCAAAGTTCTACCACTTGTGGTATTGAAACCACATGAAGGCCACCCTGTTAATGCAGCTATCTTTTTAACTGCTCCACATCGGCCAGATCACATTATTCTTATAACAGCGGTAAAGCAACATGTTTTTTTATATTTATTTTACTTTTTAATTAATTTTTGTCTTGATATCATCAATGGTCTTTTGGGAAGTTTTTGGAGTTCCCGTGATTCATAATTAGACTTTTGGACCAACTGTTTGATGTTTGATACTAGTGAAATTGAAGTAATAAAAGTGACTCTTTTTCAAATTATTTTGCAACTATCTTGCTGGTAATTAATTTATTCCTTTCTTTTCTTTTGTAATGATAACATTTTACCAGGGCCCTCTCAACCGAGAAGTGAAGGTCTGGTGTTCTGCAAGTGAGGAGGGGTGGCTCCTGCCTAGTGATGTTGATTCTTGGAAATGTACCCAGACACTGGAATTGAAGGGTTCAGCTGAACATCAAGTTGAAGAGGCATTTTTCAATCAAGTTGTAGCATTGTCTCAGGCAGGTCTTCTTTTGGTCGCTAATGCAAAGAAAAATGCGATATATGCTGTACACATAGATTATGGCTCTAATCCTGCCACAACGCGCATGGATTACATAGCAGAGTTTACTGTCACTATGCCGATTTTGAGTTTTACTGGAACCAGTGAAATATTAGATCGTAGTACACATATTGTCCAGGTTTATTGTGTCCAAACTCAAGCCATTCAGCAGTATGCTTTGGATTTATCCCAGTGCTTGCCTCCACCTTTGGAGAATGTCGTGGCAGAGAGAACAGAGTCAAATGTTTCTAACGATGCAATTAATGTTGATGGACTTGGATTGAGTTCACCTGTAAGTAAACCAAATGAGTTGCTCTTAACTGGTTCTGCAACCAAAGCAGGCTCCTTGTTAAATGACCCTGAGGGTCTTTCTGCAGAAAGATATCCCATATCCTCCATTTCTCTTGAGGCGACTTCCAGTGTTAACACAGATCCTCAACCTGTTTTACTGACATCAGCATCTAGTAATGCTGATATTGTATGTGTCCCATCACCTCCTCTACCTATGAGTCCAAGGTTATCGAGGAATTTGTCTGGTTTTAGAAGTCCGGCAACTAGCTTTGAGTCTATTTCTCAATTTAGTGATCATGGTAGTGACCAGCGAGTTAATGATTATCCAATTGACAGACAAATGGATGCCATTCATGCAAATTTATCTGATGTGCCAACCATAGGTGATGATTTGAGGAATATCGAGGAGAAAATTGCTCAAGAAGATCTGTCTGGTGTCCTCAGTCCTCCTATGATGTTTAGACATCCAACTCATTTGATTACTCCCTCTGAGATACTTATGGGTGCTTCTTCCTCTGATGCTACTACTATTGTTGAAGATAAGACTGAAGGAAACTCAACTATTCAGGATGTGGTTGTCAATAATGATATGAGTGGTGCTGAGTTAGAGGTTAAAGAGGTGGGTGAGATGAGGTCTACTGAAAGTAGTGAATATGACTCTTGGGGTGAACCTCGGAACGTATCAACAGAAAGTAAGGAGAAATTGTTCTGCTCCCAGGCTTCAGATCTTGGTATTGAAGTGGCCAGGGACTGTTGTGCAATATCATCGGAAACTTACATAACGGATGAAGCTCAACAAGTTGTTTCTATGAACTCATTGATTGTACCTACTCATGGTAGTGAAGAAGACCAAGCGGCTACAAAAGATGTGTGTGAAAAAGTTCCGGATTCATCTGCATCCATAATAATTCCACAGATAGCCACACCAAGTACTAAGGGGAAAAAGCATAAGGGTAAAAATTCTCAAACGTCTGGTCTGTCTTCTCCATCTCCAAGTGCTTTGAACTCAATAGATCTATCCAATGAACCTTCTTCAAGTTTTCCTTCTGTTGAAAGTGTGTTTCCTCAAATGTTGGCAATCCAAGATACAATGCATCAGGTGATTGCTTCTAGCCTTTTGAAGGAGATCTTTTGTTACTAATATTATTTAAGACTCACTCAGCTAGTTGAACCACTTTATTTAAATATCTTATGTACATTATGATTTCAGCTTAACTCAGCTCTCCTTTTTTTTATATTATTAAGTTTGAGATTGTGCATTAACCGAGCAAGTGGAAATAATCAATTATTCTAAGTTTTCTAGGTTCTTGGCTCATCAGCATTGATCATATAGGGATGGATAGCTGTAAAAATTGTTTGTCTTACATATTTTATGAATTGTTTTTTTGAAAAATAAAACGATTTTCTACATATTATTTGATCGGTTGGCTTTATAAAAATAATCCCAACAATTTTAAGGTGATGTTCATATTGTGTTCAGCTCATGGCAACGCAAAAAGAGTTGCAGAAGCAGATACAGATGCTAGTGGCTGTTCCAGTTACGAAAGAAGGTAAGAGACTGGAGACAGCTTTTGGGCGGAGCATGGAGAAGACTTTGAAGGCCAATAATGAGGCTTTATGGGCTCGATTTCAGGAAGAAAATGCAAAAAATGACAAGTCTCTGCGGGATTGTACGCAAAAGATAACTACTGTGGTAAATAATTTTATGAATAAGGACTTGCCCACGTTGTTAGAAAAGGCAGTGAAGAAAGAAATGGCGGCTATTGGACCAGCTGTGGTTCGGACAATCACTCCAGTTATAGAGAAAACAATATCTTCATCTATTATTGATTCTTTCCAGGTTAGATTTTAAATTTGTGGTTTGTTGTGAATGAAAGTTTTGTTGTTGTGATCTAAACAATGTTCTCTGAAGCAGAGAGGCGTCGGTGATAAGGCAGTGAATCAACTGGAAAAATCTGTTAATACAAAACTCGAAGCTACTGTTGCGAGGCAAATTCAATCACAGTTTCAAACTTCTGGCAAGCAAGCTCTGCAGGTGGTTCACGTTAACTTTTTATTCCTTTTACTATTAAGTAGGAAACTTCTTACCATTAATATCTAATTTTTTTCACCAGGAGTAAAAAAGTGTATATGAATACAAAACAGTAGACATAATTAATATTCATAATGAATTGGTTCATGGTGTAGGAAGCTTTGAAATTAAATTTGGAAGCTTCAGTGATTCCTGCTTTTGAGATGTCATGCAAATCAATGTTTGAGCAAATCGATGCTACCTTTCAGAAAGGAATGGGTGAACATACTGCTGCTGTTCTGCAGCACGTCGAGTCTGCTCATTCTCCGTTGGCAACGGCATTAAGGGTAAATACTGCTCTGGGTTACAGTTGAATAGTTTTTTATTTTATTTTATTTTGTAAGCTTCTATAATTTTTTTGAAGGTTTTATTTCCATTATAGATTGTTATATGGTGGTATTTACTCAATTCTTAGAGCCTATTAGAAAACTTAGAAGTAAGATGATTCTTGTCATTCCGCAGCTTCTTGTAGTTGTGTTGAAAACTTTGGGTGTTCAGATCAGTTTATGTGTACCTCACGCTTTTTTGTTGTCGGCTGCAAAAGTTTGATTTTGCAATTTTCTTTCAGGACGCGATTAATTCTGTATCAACAGTTAGTCAGTCTTTGAGTGGAGAATTGGCCGATGGTCAACGAAAACTGATAGCTCTAGCAACTGCCGGAGCAAATATCAGTTCAATGAATCCATTGGTTTCTCAACTGAGCAATGGGCCTCTTGGTGTCCATGAGAAGGTTCATTTCTTTGTCTTTTCTTTGATTTCTTGAGAAATTGTATCCGACCCCCTATATGTCATCAACGGCTAAGCTGATTTATGATAAATACTATGATAACTAGTATTCCTTACACGTGCAATAGGTTGAGGTTCCTTTGGATCCAACGAAAGAGATCTCTAGGCTTGTGTCTGAACGAAAATATGAAGAAGCTTTCACTGCAGCTTTACAAAGAAGTGATGTGTCCATTGTATCTTGGTTATGTGCTCAGGTATGTTTCTGATGATCAAAATGGAATAAGAGTACCTATGATTTTGAAGATTCAAAATTACACGCATCTTGAAAGCTCCATTAAAAATTTGAAGTAAATATTGTAATAGCTATTTGGAATATATTTTGAATTAGTCATTCTGTTAATTCATGTCGAACTAAGAATCAACAAGAAAAACACAGTTCCAAGGATCAAAGGGAAACAATCTACAAACCACGAAGTCCTTGGTGAGGAAAAAGAAATTATAACGATCAAAATTTTTTCTTGTACGGTCTTTTTTACTGCTGTAAACATATATGCCCTTTTGGTATGGTTCTTTCTAATCGGATGGAAATTGTATTTCATTAGTTGTTTTTTGCTGGGGAATCTTCTTATAATGTTTTATTTGTAGTATAAAATTTCTCATAAAAAAATAATATTGATATACTTATATGGTACTCTTAACTGACAGGTTGATCTTCGGGGAATTTTGACCATGGTGCCTGTCCCATTGAGTCAAGGAGTATTGCTCTCGCTTCTGCAACAATTGGCGTGTGACATCAACAAGGATCGGGGTCAAAAAGTATCTTGGATGACTGATGTGGCAGCGGCCATAAACACTGGGGATCCGATGATTGCAGTTCATGTCCGTCCGATCTTTGATCAAGTGTATCAGATACTGAGCCATCAACGGAACGTTGGTGGAATTCCTCCGGGGGAGATGTCGAGCATTCGAGTTCTGATGCACGTGATCAACTCCATCCTGGTGACGTGTAAATGAATTTGATGAGCACCCATTTTTCTGTTTTTACTATATTTGATGTGCAGAAGGTAGAGAAGTGGACTTAAAGAGGGAAAAGAGAGAAAAGGAGAAGGAAGAAAAGAGACTGTGTAAAGTGTACTCTGGTTTCTCAGTTTGTAATTGAATGTGTGAAATAGGATTTGGTTCTGAGGCTTTGGCTGTGTAGGAAGGAACCTGCTTCCCTCTTCATTTCCCGTTGTTTCTTCCCACAACTCTCTGAACTTCTAATTCTTTTTTTTATCCCAGTGAGCTTCTTTCTGATTGCACTCTCTCTCTCTCTCTCACACACAACAAGGCTGGCCTAGATTTTAGTTCAATATTCTCTAAAATTTAGGAGTGATTAATTGTTTAGTATTTGAAATGAATATGTACTTTACCATCTTGTGCTTATGCGTGTGACCGGTGCACAAGTGTTGGGGAGACATTCAAACAGTATTTGTAAATTGCAATCCATGTTTTCTCGATCTTGAGTAGAAATAATTAATTAATGAACAATTATGTGTATAATCTAAAATTTATAAACATTCGTGGATTCTGGGTCAGAGTTTCATCATTTCTGGGGAGAAAAATTGGAGCTGGTTGGTGGGTAGACAGACAGTAGGACTTCTGAAAAAGAGCAGGTATCAGAAACAGAACACAATCAGGGGATGAAGATGAAAGTACCCCCTCTGAGCAGATGGAGCCTTATAATCTGCGGTAGGTTTGAAGCTCTGGCCATTGCCGCAGCAATCAACCTCTGCATTGTGTCACCCTCGAGACATTGTCACTCCTCGCCTGACCATGCTGGCTAGAATGATGTGTGAATTTTGGAGTTTTATTGTTAGTGCCGTGTCACATTATCTCTTCCGTAATGAATTAGTACTTCTAATAATAAAATGTCTGCACCACAATAAAAAATGTTGGGGGTGATGTAAAAAACGTATGTGTTTATCTAAATTCATTCCTTCACGATTGTATTTTAATTATTTTTATTTTATACCACGTTTTGTCGATATAATTAATTTCTTAGTTTAATAATTTATAATTAATTTTGATTACGAGGTTCAATTAGGGAATAAGTCTAAGTTACTTTTACGTAATCAATTAATAAAATATATGTGATAATATAAACGTAGATACTTAAATTATATTGTAAATCTACCTAGTTAATATGTAGGAACAAAATAAGGGTAAAAAAAGGAAAATGACAAATCAACTATCATACTTTGTAATTAATGATAAATCAACTACTAAACTTTTTTTGCTAACAAATTAACCATTAAACTATGAAAAAAAAACCGCCGCTAACATCATTTTTATGTTTGCCGTTAAACGCATTGACTTCAATCGGCGGTAACTCATCTACTAATCCGATGCAACTCAATTGTTTTAAAAAAATAATCTTATAATATTGATGGTTTGACGCAGATCATATACGACCACCGCGAGTTGCTAATTAACTGCGGCGGTTTAATACCAAGCCGCCGCAGTTGACTAGAAATCGCGGCGACTTAATATTGATCTGTCGCGGTTTTATTGTACCTCGTTTTGCGTTTTCAGAGCCCTAATATATAAGAATTGCATGTGAGGTCCGACGAGTTCACCGCGAACCACGGAATTCTTGACCACGGTGGAAGCAATGTTAGAGTAGAGCTCAATGGCGATGTTCTGATGGTTAAGTATTACGATTTTCTTGATGAGCAAGACCAAAGTTTTCGTTTTCGATGTTTTTGGGAGCTGTAAAGAGCTGACAGATTTGAAGTGTAATACCCCGAAAATGTATTTCCTTTTTATGATGTAGTAATTCTGGATAATCTTAATATATGAATATTGCGTCAAATTATGCGACGGTGAGCGTAAGTTGTGCATGAAAAGTAGAGGGTTAATGTTGAAAAATAACCTAAATGTGAAAAACTTAAGAAAAATACACAATTTTTGGGTTGCGGATGCCGACAGACACTGCGGACAACATAGGACAGCGTCCGTTTTGAATCTGTACAACTCTGGGACAATTCGGACGACTTGCGGAATAAGCGATTTGCGTCTGCAATGAATTTGTACAAATCTGGGAACAATTTGGAAGACTTGCGGACGAAGCGGACAAAGAGATTCGCGTTTGCAATGAATGTGTACAAATCTGGGACAATTCGGACGATGCTTGCGGACGACACATCGCATCCGCAATATCGGAAAATTTGGAGAAACCCATTTAAATCCTTTATCTTTCTTCCGATTTCTTGCAGAAATCAACAATCTCTCTTTTTTTTTCTAAGGCCTCCCTACAGACGCTCAGGCCTCTCCCATAGGACTGGAGGACTTTCCACGTGGATCTTCACCAAAGGACCTCCCTTCCTTGGACTGTGTAATGATCAGTCTATTCAGCAAGTCATCTTCTGTTGCAGTGACGTCTCCCTTCCCTCCATCATCTATATTAGGTAAGCTTCCTTCCCTGTGTCCCTCTCGGAAGAACAAGAGTGGGCATTTTGATGTAAAAGTGCTCTTATGCTGTGAAAAATCTGGGTGAGGCTGTGGTAATTGAGTGAAGTGTTATTCTGTGAAAGAGAGTTGTTGTTCCACCGTGAAGATTGGAAGGTAAGGACTGATTGTCAATTTTGTTGTGGACCTTCAACATCTTTGGACATGTTAGTGATAAGTATTGCATTAATCTCTAGTGTTGTATCTGTTTAGGAAATGTGTAAAGTGTGGATAGTTGGAGAAACCTTCTCTGGTTGCTGTTTTGGCTGTGGAATTGTGACTGCGGATTTAGTTATTATTAGTTGCTAGAGAATTGAGGTAAGGATTAGAATTTGTTTGGCCAATCAAATGGCCCTACATTAGGGTCCTTGCTTGATTCTTGATTCTATTGTTCAGTGTTGAGATATGAAGTATAATTGATAGTTGAACTCTGTTATTGCTATGGAAATTTTGGAAAAATGCAAACTGTCATCATGTAGAATATATTGGATAAAAGACGTGAAATTGATAGTGGACTTTGAATTTAAAAGTATGATGGATAGTAATTATAAAGAAAATATCTGAGCTTGTAGCTGAACTGTGGAAAACATGAAGTGGAATAAATGCATAAGTGATTTCGAAGCAAATTGATCTTGTTGTTGAATTGTCGAAAGCTTGGACTGTATTAATGATAGTTGATGGCTGTGAATAACTGTTAGTATTAATTCTTGGATATATGGGATTCTGCCTTAGGTGGTATGTTAGTTAAGAAGAATGGCTCTGTTCAGTTTAGATATCACAATTAGTCTTTGCATCCCTTGAACTTGGTTAGTAAAACCACTTGACTAAAATAACTCTGGACATGAAGATGTAGTTGAACTCCGTCATTGAATTAGTTTGAACATGTTATACTTGCTCATATCATAAATGGACAGCTCTAAACTTACATTGTTATAACTTCAAAAATTGTTTGAAACCTAGTGCCTATCATTTGAAATCCTATTGCAATCGTGAACGACTTGGTTGTGTTTCGTTATGTGTTATTTAATTGTTTTACTTTACAGTATTCATACATCATCCTAGGGCTTATGAATTGTTTACATACCGTATGTCATCTTAAAATTTATGTAAATAGGCATGTGGGGGTTCGGGAGGATTAGGAATAGTTGTCGTGGTGACACCCCTATTGGAGTGTCTACCCCCACTTAGGGGGCACGAAGGCATAAGTTAAACCACGAGAATCGTAAGATTCCCGATTTTCTTGTACTGAAATCCCCAATGTCTTCAACAAAACGACTGGGTATGGCTCGTAGTGACACCCCTATTGGCGTGTTTCCCCGTAGGAAACATAGGTTAAGCTACAAGAGCAATTGACTTATCCATCGTCCCAAATAACAGATGAAATACGGATCTCCTCTGTAATACATCGTATGGACATGCATCATATACATTGCATTTATATTCTGATTCTTGCTGGGCATTAGACTCATTGTTTTCCCATTATGTAGGTGATGCTTTTAATGAAGAATTTGTACCAGTGGAGGAGGAGGCGTTCCAGGATGATCCCTCGTGTTATCAACCGATTTAACCTGCTGGGTGCGAATCACGTATTTTAGGAAGTGATGGTATTTTGAGTGAGGAGTATTTTGGTAATTTCTACTAGTAGTGTTTTGAATAATTTAAATATTATAATAGGGACTTGGAACTTTTGTTGAATACACCTTGAAACTATGTTTTGAAATTTTATTATTATTCCGCAATTGCTTCCTCTGATTTCATTTATTTTAAAAACGGATTTCAAATATTAGATAAATAAAGCGAAAAATTTTTATGACGTATTTTAAAAAGAGAAAAATGTTTTAAATCAACGGGGCGTTACATGAAGGCTAGGTTTTGGCCATTGTCGGACAGTTACAGAATTACGAGTGCTCTGAGGTGGTCACATACAATGGAGTGCCTCAAAGCACTCGAAGTCCTGTAACTGTACCGACAATAGCTGAAACCTAACCTCCAACTCTTTCACCTCTTTACAACTCTCAAAACATCGAAAACTTTGTCTTGCTCTCTAGGAAAATCGTAGTACTTAACTTTCAGAATATTGCCGTTGAGCTCTACTTCAACATTGCTTCCACCGTCGCTGAAGACTTCGTGGTTCGTGGTTTGTGGTCAATTCGTTGAAGCATCGGTTGAGGGATGGAAGGTGAAATGACGACATTCACACTAGCTTGAGAAATATGGAAAGCCGTCATGCCTCTGCCAAACGGGTAGCAAGCGGAGCTTCTGTTTTGCATTACCGCGAGTCCATCCAATATGGAATATCAAATAGTGGGATTGAGTGAGCAACCGTGCAAGAATTAATAAATGAATTGTGTGTCAAAACTAGATATACGTCATCTACAACAGTTTCTTCGAGGTAGACAATTGGATGTTCCTTGAGAAACAATACAAATGTTTGATGTGGTTAGAGCACATTGATTCTTAGTGCACATGTAGATGATATGGTTGTAATGGAATTTGGTTTGTGTCTATCATGCACATATGCACAATATGATTGTAATGGAATTAGTAAATTGGTTTGCAATTGTAATGCACATGTATATAATATGGTTGTAATGAAATTGATATTTTAGTTGTTGATGATGAATGAAAATTGATTAGTATGAAACTGTATAATTAACAACATTTTCCTGAGCCAACATTTTACTTTTTGACCGACTGTATTTCAATTTGCTTGAATTTGAAAGATAGTTATGCACAGGTTGCTCAACTCGTAGTGGATCAGTATTAATCCATCATGGTTTATTGTCAACCTACGGTGGATCAGTATTAATCTGCTACGGTTTATTGTTAATTTGCGGCAGATCTGTATTAATCCGCTGCGGTTTATTGTCAACCCATAGCGGGTCCTATATGATCCGCAGTGGACTATCAATATTATAATGTTATTTTTAAAATTTAGAGCCATGATTGATTAGTAAATGAGCCATCGCGGATCGAAATGAATGTGTTTAACGACAAATTGTTACTATGACATTTTTTAGTTAAAATAAAATTAAAAAACTGATAGGTCTGTAATTAACAGTAAATTACCATGGTTGATTTGCCATTTTCCCTAAAAGAAAAAAGCGGAGCTAGTGTTCTAGTGTATATAATTCAGCGCCGATGATAGATATAGGGAGTCCGGTCGGGATATCCCACCAGCAAGAGCCGCAGCTAGACCTACAGCTTCCACCGCAATAGCTTGGCCTCCATGATCTACCTATCCATCTCTGGATTCGCTGCTCCCGCGTCTATACATACCTGCATATCCTTCTAAATTTCAGTATAGAGCGCAGAGAAGAGCGGGCGGTGGAGAGATGACGTCGCCCGGAGGAGGGATGTATATGACGTACTCACCATCACCATCGGCGCCTCACTCCCCGCACCTTCCAACTCTACGTTCCCCTTCCTCGACCTCCTCCGCTCTCTTGGAGCAAGAAAAGTGAGTGTAATCTCGTCTGGTCTCAAATCTACTTCTTCTTTCTGATCATGATGCATTTTCTTGATCTTTTTTTCGATGTTTTTGTGTTCTAAATCTTTGTTTGGGTCGACATCTGCCTCGTTATCTTTACTTTTACTTTTTGAATGCGTCAGCCTGTTTAACCTGCGTAGCTTTCTGAGATCCTTTCGTTCTGATTTAACTGATCTGACTTTTACTATCCACTTTGATTTTTTTTTCATAGTTCATTCTTTGTAATATGACCGCTGATTTACGTGGTCGCCTGGACGAAAATTGATCGGCCTTGTATATATCTTTGTTTCTGCTTCTGAAGAAATTGGTTCATGCCTTCTGAACTTTGAAGGTGCTAAGTTATCAAGATATGGTGCATCGGACTACTAGGGGATAGAATGTCATGACTATTTCCTTATACAATTACTTGTGGGCTGTAGCTGACATTAGTTCGTCTGATCTTTTGTTGACAGATATCTCTCTGAGTTACTTGCTGAGCGTCTTAAACTTAGTCCATTTATGCCTGTGTTACCCCATAGCTATGGCTTGTTAAACCAAGGTATGATTTTAAATCACTATGTAGAATTGTCTGATATAGTATGAGTTTGAGATTAAAAGTAGTTAGCTTATCCTTAATGAAAAGAAATAAACCAGGCTTTCATTATAGTTTTTTGGAAATAAGCTGTTATTTTTTTCTCTTCGATATGCCACAAACATTTGTACTGAAGAGTCTTCTAGCAATTTCTATCAGAGCGGAAACATTTCGATTAAGAAGTGGATACAATGAAATTCTATGCCATAAGACTATACAACCATGTGATTTATTGCCAAAAGGCTCAAACCATTGTACCCAAAATGTGTCAGTAAATGTAATTATTCCACAAAATCCTTCTTTTTTTTTTTGTCTTGTTGAATCTGAATCCCTGAGTGACATAGGCCAAACACCATGAAATTTGATGAGAAGCATGGCAATGAAGTCATATGTTGTGGCAACTACGAATATGGATTTGTTCTTATCCGGCTTCCACCAAAAGAAAGGATATCACACATACTCATTTAGGCAAATGAAATTTCTTCCCGTTTGCCACTCTTCGCCACAAAATATTTGCATTAATTGCTCCAATAGCTTCCTTGCAGGCTAAGTGTAGTAGATGCTTTTATAACCTATCAACTGTACCTGAATTACCAAGCAGTAGGCCATGATAAGATTTCCACCTTGATTGATATTAATATAATTAACCTGATCAAGTTTTTCTGCTCTGGGATATTTTTTTCAGGTTTTTAATTCAACTATAATGTGGCTATTTCATTTGCATTTGTTTTTTTTCTTTTACCTTCTAGCAAAATTTCCTGTTCTGTTTGCAAATTGTCTATGTTAAAAACTTGGAATATTATCTAATTGAAGTATCACAATATTGGATATTGATTATCTTGTTTTATTTTGTTTCTTTATTTGCTTGTTGGCCTCCAAGTGAGTAGCGTTAGTTGCTTTGGTGGATCTATTAAATTTTTTGTCTTCCATTTTCTGACTTTTGGACTGTTTCTAAATATTCCATACGTTGTTAATCTTCACAAACCACTTAGAGGGTCAAATTATTTAATATAGGAGGATTTCTATTTACCTGACTCTAACAAGGAGAGAAAATCAGTTGTCAATGGTGACTTCTAACTTTCAAACGAATGCTAACTGGTACATCTTATCTTGAACATTGACATTTTTGGAGCAGAAATATTGCGTGTAACCACAATGTTGGGGAATGCATCAGTTTTAGGTCAAAGTGGGCTTGAACAAGCTAGTCCCTTGGCATCTGGAGGACTGTTTCTAAATGGAGGTGCAGATGTGGACGGATGGGCATCACGATTTCATTCAGAAGTACGGATACTAACCATTAACATGGCCTTTCTTTCGATCTAATTTAACTATATTTTAGAATAATTTCTGACTCAATGTGTTATATTATTGCTAACACACAACGTCTAAGGGTGGTTGAAACCTAATTGCTGCATTATGATGGGTATCAACCACCCTTAGAACCGTATACAAAAATGCATTTTTTTAATGTTATTTTTGTTGAAATGGAAGCTCTCAACAGGGAACATTTTCTGAGACAAAATCATGCTGTCAGTTTAAAATTTTTATGTTTAATGAAGTAGAACACTGAATGCAGAGAATTGAGTGTGTGGAGCAATAACATTTCTTTTGGGAAAATGGATATGTTTGTGTATGTTTCAGTTTTGCAGCTGTTTTTTGTACCCCCTGGATGAAGTTTTTTGTTAAAAAATTTAGCTTTCTAAGCTCAAAACCTTCTATAGCTAATCAGTTTGGGTCGCTGTAATAGCTATGCTGGATGCCTCTAAGTTACCAGTATTGGAAACCATTGTCAATTAAACTAGTCATCATTGACATATGTTTGCTGAATGGCCTAAATCATTTAGCTTTAACTTCCTGATGCTTAAGGATAGAATTGTTTGTAATTTATGTATGTTTATGTAGATATTCAATTTACTTAGTTTTTCCCCGTTTAGGGTTTGTGAAAATTTTTCCTGTCTGTCATGTTCCTTTCAATAATTTGTGTATTTCACTGAGATATTTTGTAGAGCTTATTGTGAACCCAATTTGGGATATTGTACCTAATCGTTTGATGTTCCTGAAGTATCCATGGCTTTTTACAATGAAAGGAATTATGATATGCAGATTTCAGGTTTGGTGCAAGGACCTGCACAAAACTGGCTCAGATCCCCTGGGATTTCTTCTGGTCTCATTGTCAAGAGAACTATAAGAATTGATATTCCTGTTGAAAAATATCCAAATGTAAGAATTTTCTGTATGGATGTCTCATTGTCAGTTCAAATCATTTTATGTTCACCTACTCTTTTTCTATATTATTTCTGAAGGGTCTGACAATATAAACTTTGTGCAGTATAACTTTGTTGGGCGTCTCTTAGGTCCGAGGGGAAATTCTCTAAAGAGAGTGGAAGCAAGTACCAAATGCCGTGTTCTGATCAGAGGGCGTGGTAGCATTAAGGACCCTGGAAGGGTAAATATAGTACACTTTTTTAAATCTTGGTTGACTGCAGGGGAGTTGATTCCACCACCATGGTTTAGAAATATTTTCAATTAACTTTACATTTATTGAAATATCAATTTGTTTAATTGAAATGGGAGACATGCATCAGCAATTCTTTTTTGTTTTTTTTTCAAGATTATCACTGGAGTACATTTTTGTAGATGCATTTTGATGAATCGTGGCAAGTAAAAACTTTATCATTGTTTTTTTTTATTCTTTTTTGGCAAGTAAAAATTTTATCATTGTTTTTTTTTTATTCTTTTTTTGTTAAATACCTTCAGTCGTGCAGCTGTTATGGCAGGAATAATCCTCAATCCAAATATATTTTTCTCAATCATATAGCTGTTAATAAGATAGTAAATCCATCAACTTCTCTTGCGCGTCTATGAAGAGGAGTTGAAGAACAGTTATTTCATTTTTTAGCTCAACCACGTGTGTACACAACGTATAGAATTGTTGTTTAGTTACCCTGTATGTAAACTATGGCATGTGCATAGTATGGTCACCTCATTAATGTTGCCTTATTATTTCCTTTTACTGGAAGATTTTAAGATGTGACATGGAATTGAATTTTTTAACATATCCACAATCGATATAAGTTTCTGTGCTTAATTTGTTGAAGTGAACTGCTACGTAAGGATTTTCATTTTATTACGAGTTTTTTTTTATTATTTCTTTTTATGTTTTCAAGGAAGAGATGATGAGAGGGAAACCAGGATATGAGCATCTGAATGAACCTCTCCATGTACTAGTTGAGGGAGAGTTACCAGTTGAAATCATTGATGCCCGCCTGATGCAAGCCAGTGAGATACTCAAGGATTTGCTCAGGCCAGTGGTTAGTTTCTCCAAAGACTAAAAATTATAATTTTGCTACCTCTGCATCGCTTATTGCAATCATATCTTACATGAATATGTTTCTAAATATTAAAAAGTTTCTAGAAACAAAATCATAATCTTTCTTTCCCTGTTTTCAAAAATTTTATTTTAGCATTACAAACCAGACATGGTTCATTTTAGATTTTGTTTCTCATTTATATGGTTTCTTTTTTCTGTCGTATATAGGATGAATCTTATGATTTCTACAAGAAACATCAACTTCGGGAACTGGCAATGCTTAATGGTACGCTTCGGGAGGAGGGTTCCCCAATGTCTGGTTCAGTGTCTCCTTTCCACAACAGCCTCGGGATGAAGAGGGCCAAGACTAGGGGCTAATGGACAAACCCGCCTCTGCCAAGGGCTAATATGCTATGTTACTACAAGCCAAGGGCTATATGTTTTCACCCCACGAGATGCTATGGTTGCCTATGCGTGAGAACTGCATGGGGCACTGGCACCCAGTATGTGCCGCTTTTAACCTATTTCTATATGAAGTGTGTTTATGTTGTGGTGTGGGGGCAGATCTAATCACAGTTCAAGACGGGAAAGTTTGGTTTCCAGGCGGGGATGTTTGAAATTATATGGGTCAAGGCACTTGATGGTACGTGTAATCTGTCTCTAAGTACGTGTGTTATACCCACTAGGCGTAGTTTTAAGCTCTGTAACGAGACGTTTTGTTGGGTTGATATGGGTTCTGTTTTACGAAGGTACATTCATGAAGAGAGGCGAGAGGAGAGTTTGACTCTCTTTCATGTTCATGTTTTGTGGGTTGAAGTTAATTTCGCATTTCCATTGTTTATATGTTGCTGTTATAGGTTTATTAAACTTCCTTATTACACGAATATTTCAGAAGATAATTAGTATTCTGTTTATTTATTAATACTGTAGCATTTACCCGAATAGATGAGTGGTAGGCATATAACATCATGTGTAATATTAGAGATGCACTTGAAGTAAATTTGTGTATTCAAATGGGTCAAGATAAATAAGGTGAATTTAAATAAGTGAAAATCGTGACACATTTGGCTAATTACTCAAATGAATAGTCCTTGAGCATTAAATGGAGTGAAATTACACTTTGTCCTAATATTTATTATGGACCGAATTTATGGGCTGATGGAATTTGGGAGAGCGTTCACCCAAGGATGATAATAGCAATAGCAATAGGAATAGGTACTGGGAAGTTTCATTTACACGTCTTATTTGGAAAGCATGTATGTGATTGAAGATTAAATATGATATTCAGGCATTCTCTTCCCCTTCTTCATCCTCATTCTCGTCGATTCCCACCCATCGGGTGAATGCGAATAGAAATTCCTTGAAGCTCACCATTCCATTTTTGTCCCAATCCATCTCCTCTGCAGCCCAGAACCCAGAGCTTTCGTTAAATACTCGTCCCATTCCCAAATGAATGAGAGAGAGAGAGAGAGAGAGAGACTCACCAAATCTTTTCATGGCTATATTTCCTGATGAGCGTTGCCCTGAATCCGTCTCGTTTATCGCTTCAACCATCTCGCTCCTGCTTACATAGCCATCTTTGTTCTTGTCCAAGAAGACAAACGCGTTCACCAACGATTCGAATGTTGCCTCCAGTTTCGGCATTCCCATTCCCGATTTCTGCTAAATGTCATGGAATACAAAGAACCATACTGAAGGATTCTGTTCAGGTAAGGTTATTATAATCCTCAACTAAGAAACATCTAAAACCCCAAACACAACTATACTCCAACATAACATCACAGGCTTAGCAGCAAATCACAGCTTTAAGATGTAAATCTAACGATTTGGATACAGAACCGAGCCCAGTAGGATCATCCTTGAGAAGATAGACAAGGCAGAGAAGCACAATGAACTCATTGAACTCTATTTGCAGGTCTGCATTGATATCACAAGCCTCAAATAGATCGTCGATTTCCTCCTCCGTAAACGTTATTTCCAGCTTCTGAAAACTTTTTCTAAATTCTTCATGATCTATTGCACCATTTGAATCCTCATCTACACAGCACAACAATAACTTACTAAGCAAATAGCTTTGTTCTCCAACAAATTGATTAAAAAAATGGCAAAAGTAAACTAGTTGCTGGGTAATTCAACCTATGAGAGCTATGCTCAGAAATTAAATGAGGCCATCTATTGATAATAATGTTAAATGAAGCAATATACCCACCAAATTGCTCAAATATTGCTTTGCAATTTCTCAAGCTATCATCAATTTTTGGGAATTTTAAGATTATACTGTTGAAAGATCTAATGGTACTTCCTTTAGAGGCCCTTCGTCGCATTGTTTCCACCATTTTGGCCTCGAGTTTCGTCTCTGATACTGGGGATTTGCTCTTTCCCACTACTCCTCCCATTGTCGTTGAGAAGGCAAAATCAGATGGCGAACATCAAACTAGAAATTGGCTAGCAATTCAAAGATTTGAAATCAATCAAATACTCTTCGATTTAACACTAAAGCATTTCAAAACGTGTGGGAAAAAGGGAAATATTACATTTTCTAATGTTGTTAAAAAAGATGAGCATCGTATATACCCATATTCTCTCTCAATTAAAAAAAAAAAAAGGATTTTCTGGACAAACAAACAGGCCAGAAAGCACCCACTTGAGAAATTACAATTAACAAGTGATCCCAAAGAATGGCGTATTACAATCTGGTCTGCTGTCTGAATATGCAGAAAGATGAATTTTACGTCAGAAAAACCAACAATAACATAACAATTTCAATCATAATCGCATAATAATTACACCAGAAAACAAGATTAAAAAAAAATAAAATTACAGCCTTGCAACGTATATGATCCAAGTATACCGCTGAAATAACAGTTGTCAGAGTTTTTCTAAAGGCAAAATTTCCAAGGAGAGGGAGAAAAAGAAAGAGAGTTCGGACCAGGAACGATAAGCAGGCCAGACAGAAATCCAAAACCCAGGAAGACAAAAAAGGAAGGAAGTGGGAGACTAAGGAAGAAAAAAGAGGGTCGTTGAAAGATGAGTGGATCTGTGAAATGAAAGGGGGGAGGGGAAGACGAAGGAGTCAGTTCCTCCGTTGAAGGTTTACATCTAGGTCTCGATGGAATTTGCACCACCCTTTGTGCTCTACCCACCACGTCTCGTCTCATTTTCTCTCATATAAACAATTATATAATTCCTCAAAATAAATAATAAGAGGTACCATCCTCTTAGAACATTTATTTTGGATTAGCTGTGGGTAGACTAAGTGGTCTAAGATATGTGAGACATGTAAACTATTATGCAGGTATCATCGTAACATAATATGTATAAATCATTAATTGCCAAGAATGTGGAATAATATAAATTATCATTCGCCCTAATTAGATATAGAAAAAATACTTTGATCCATAAATTTAATCGTTGTATATATGAAATTCCTGCACCTGTAAAATCTCAATTTCTCTCACTTGACTTTTACTGTAATGTAATCCATTGATACTAAGGAAATTCAATTTTAGGGTCGAGAGAAGACTGCAGTTTGTTATGTGAAAAATATAATTCTTTATTAATCATCAAAGAGAGATATAATGTTGTATTCATAATCTCACGTTAAAAACTAATATAGACCGAGTTCATTAATTCATTAAACTTATTTTAGTAATTTCATACATTAAGTCATTTAAGCCACATAATAAAATAATATATAATATTCTCTTATTTGACATATATGACTTAATACATGTAATAAGGTTTAATGATAAAACATTAATTTTACAAAATTTATCCAAAATCTATCTTTATATTGGTTATGCGATAAATAATCATTAAGTAGAAAACATATAAGAATCATAGAGGTTTCATGTCATTGCATCGACATACTTCCTTCCTTGCATCACTATATCAATTTCATATTTAACACGTACTATAATGAGATATACTGTAATGGTCCAATGGTAAAATTTGAACAAAAACTAATCTTGTTGCCCAATAATTCAATAATATATACAAAATGATATAATGTAACAAGCTTTATAAGTGAATAGAAATATCAAACAAATGAACTTAGAGTATCAAACATAATGAACTGCATACCTTAATATCTAACATTAACAAGAATTTTCAGTAATGCCCATCCTTTAAGCATGATCCATAAATGTCTTGGACAGTAAACCCTTTCATTTATGGATCCATGACTATAAGTTTGGTGCTGATAAGTTCAATTGACACTTTCTGTTTATGTACTTCTTTTTTGTCGACAAATTACTATAATTTTACATCTTAAGCACCATAGAAATACTTGTTGTTCTTTAAAAAGAAGAATGCTATGGACAATAAATTTTCAACAACTTGACTATAATATTAACAGTCCCAAGTCTTGAAATACAGGTTTGTAGACGTAATTCAATAATAGTGGCCTCAAAGCATACCACAAACTCTACTTCCATAGAAGATGTATCATTGACAGACCGCTTCGTGTTTCTCCATGAAACTGCTCCTCAACTAAGAGGAACAAATAATCAAACATGAATTTCCTGGAATCCATACATCCATCAAAATTTGAATCTGAATATCCAATCACTTCAAGGTGATAAGATCTCTATAAGTGAGCCTATAATTCTTCATTTCTTGCATGTACCAGAGTATTTTCTTTACAACTTTCTAGTATTCTATATTTGGATCACTTTGATATCTCTCATTTGTATTGAAACTATATATGCAGAGCACTTTTTATTCTGAATCTCTCTAAAACATTATTAACATATGTTTTCTCAGACAATTCCAATAGTCATTATGATCTATCATAAATTATTTCAATTTCTATCACAAAAAATGTCTCACCCAAACCTTTCTTTCCAAAGTTCTTAGAAAAAAATTTATTGGTTTCAAATAGTAATCTAAGATTATTAGCCGTCAATACGACATCATCAATATATAGAATCAGTCATATAAACTTACTTTCACTGACATTCAAATATATGCACTAAATATCAGTATTTTCCTTAAATTCAAATGAAGGAATAATATCATTAAACTTGATATACCATTGCATAAGCATGTTTAAGTCCATATATTGACTTCTTAAGTTTACACACTGGATGTCTCTTTTCTTCAACCGTAAAATCTTCTCATTGATCCATATAGACATTTTCATCTAAATTCTTATTTAGATAGACAAATTTCACATTCATATGATGTAGTTCCAAATCATGATGAGTTATCCTCACAATAATGACTCTAAAAGATTCTATTTTAGAAACATGAAAAAGTCTCTTTGTAATAAACACTGTCTTTTTAAGTAAAATATTTGGAAACAAGTCTGACCTTGTACCTTTTGATATTGTCTTTTGAGTCATGTTTGGTCTTACAGAACCATTCACACAACTTTTTTTCTATAACTTTTAAAAAATTTAATGAGATCCCAAACTTTATTGTTATTAATTTATTTCAGCTAACCTTTTATGGCGTCTAACCATTTATTAGCGTCAACACTATCCATGGCCTGTGACAATGAAAATGGATTGTTATGAATACTTAAATCATGTTATGTTTTCTATAAGTAAACCACATAATCATTTGAAATAGTTGATCTCTTCAATATTATTTCTTGTGGTCATCTGTAGTATGTTTATTGATGAGACTTTCATCATGAGATATGCACTTGTTGTTCTTGTGAGTTGTTTAACTATTCAACAACTATAAGAATAACAATTTTAGTAGAAGAAATGGGTTCACGAACTTGTACGATTTCTTCTTAAATATTAACTTTTTGTGGTTTTAGATTCTCACTAATCTCACAATTCTTAATGAATCTAACATTGTCAGTTTCAACTATTATCGTACAATGGTTAAGACAATAAAATCGTCTGGGTTTCTGCCTAAAGTAGACAATATTGTAATAGGAGGATGGAGAACGTTACAATTATATTTCTCCACCTAGTGATAGAACATCAAATACCCACGAACGTCAATGTATATGGTTTCTAAGAGTTGTATGCTCCTTGTGACTCATTTCTTATTTGTGTTTTATTTATTTTCTTTTAATACAATCACATAAATACCAAAATCAGTCAAATTCAAACTAAGAAGGATTCCATTCTTTTCTAATTTGTCAATCCTTTTTTTGGATACGTAACCAAACTTTTATGCCCCAAGTAAATAGAACCTTTATTATTTATAATTGTTGATGAGATTAATAGAGTGAATTCATTGTTTCTTTAATCTCATTTCCTCTTGAATTAACATTTTTTTGAAGTTCATTAATATTCCATTTATTTATAATAGTATTGTAACTCATCTGAAATAACGCATACTCAAAAGGCAGCAAATAATTAATAAATTGGATAAGAAAACTTTCATTCACTTTCATACCCACTGATCTTAATTCTGTTGCTATCATTTCTGTAAGGTGCTCATGCATTGCACGCAAACAATCAAACTTAATGGTGATTAATGTATCTATTAATGTTCCAACAATTGACTCGTAAGCAAAGTCAGATAATGAACAATTTTCACGAGTTTCATAAACTCTTTGACACTTTAGTAGGGGAATAGAGAAGTGCAAGATTATAATATGCTCAAACATGAATGCTTCAAGAAATGAACTATAATACATAATATAAAATCAAATATGGCAAATGAACTATAATGTATATTGAAGTTCTTCTTTGGGTTATACTACAACATCCATTATTATGAATGATGCTAAAAAAATCATATATTTGGTATATATAAATTTTACTTAATAGACATACTCATCATCTTTGGATATACTAAACAACCTAATAAGCTATATCAATTTACCACAATCATGTTTATATATAATAGGATAATTAATTAACGTTTGGACAATCACTAAATATTCTATAACAATAAATATCAAAATACTCGTGATAAACTTTACTGTCAATTTTATTAAGATGCATCACCTAACGATAGGTATTTGATTTTATTTACTTTGATATTTACAAACTATTCTAATTCAGCCTTTTTGGTGACTAACAAATTACTTAATTGTAAATTTCAAAATTAAATTTGAATAATATAATTGCAATAAATATCTGTAAACAGTTGAAAATTAAAATTAAATCTTGAATTTCAAGATTCACAAGAAACCAACTTTAATGGACAATTATATGTTACGTATCCTGTAAAATCCATAAATTTTATAATAATAAATTTTACGTGTTAATTTTTCGGGTGATATTCGGTCAAAGTGTTAAAAAGTTGACTTGAATTATCGCGTAGTGGACACGAGTAAATTTTTGTTAATTAGTCAAAAATTGATAAGATTGTGTATTACCGAATGATAAATTAATTGATGAAATTAATTTGGTAAATTATTTCAGCTGAAGAATCGTTGTTGGTTAGCGTTAGGAACGAAAAAGAAGAAGGAAGAGGAAACCTTCCTTCCTCTATCGCGCCAGTTGAGAGAGAGAGAGAGAGAGAGAGAGAGAGAGAGAGAGAGATTTCAACGATGAATTTAAGTTCCCGACGCTCAAACCACCAAGTTTTGTGAAGGCTATTGATGAGAAACTCTATTTAATCCTTTCGATCGCTTAGACCACCAAGTTTTGTGAAGGCTATTGGTGAGTAACTCTGTTTAATCCTTTCGATTTTGAAGTTATAATTTGGAAATTTTATTGGTTTCGAATTCAAGCTTAAAAACTCGATTCCAAGAGAGCAGGGATAGAGAGATGACACCGATATGTTCACGTGATTCAGCAAATCTGGCATATGTCCGTGCTCCAAGTTCCCACCTTGGAGATTCTTAACCGTCCAACCTCCCCAGTTGATGATGTTTGACTTTACGGGTGTCAAACAAATTTTTATAGACTGTTCTCAAGGCGTTATCCTCTAGATTGATCTTCACGGTAGTCAATTTAGCCTTTGACTGTTGCGGGGTGTCACCCTTGATGTATACTTTATCATACATGGTATAGTATTTGAAATTCTATGCATATATTGGAGGTTGAATCCTTTTGATACTTTAAACAGTCTTGGCACTAAAGCATCATGAGGCTCTTCTGTCAATCTTCTAATGTGAGAAGTGATTGTTTGTACGTGCGAAAGGGTGATAGGGCACCAGTGACATGTCCTTGAATTTCGAGCCTCAAAATTCGAAAGGGTGATAGGACAGTGATGACCCGCTCCTTGGGTTTTGAGCCCCAGAACCTAGCTAAGGTTTTTAGTCACACGAATCATAAGGTTGTTAGTTGCTGTATTTTGCTCACCTAGTACCTTTTTATTTGATGGGTAGTGTGACAGCTTGTAGCTCTGCTCGTCGGCAACCCTCATCAATTTGAATCTTATAGGTAGCTAGTTGAGGTGCAATCCATCGCTGGTAACCTTATCCGTTACTTCGATTATACGGGTTGTGTCAATGCTAAGCATGACTCGTTGACAACTCAGGTGACGTGTTGGATCTCTAAATTGCTGTCATTTATCTTCTTCTGCCTCATGAGGTGATGCTATCAGCAGATGACCACCTATTCTATGATGAGTGCTGAATGAGTCCTTATGTGACCATCCCTTTTCACTGATGATGTTTTTAGATGGAAAATGGTGTTGACATATTTTTGAGATATAGTTGTCCATGTATACAACATATTTTGACAAAATCTTTATCGATGGCCTAGGGCCTATTTAATAAAATGGTTAGGAGTTTTATGATTTAAAATCCATGAATTGTAAATGAGAACCGTGACATTGGTTTTCTAAAGGATGAGAAAAACCGTTTTCGCATGCATTGCATTTAATATAGATTTTTCTATTGAGTTTGTCACTCACCCCTTAGACTATATTTTTCTCAGGTTCGGTGAATAGGTATCTGTACGGAGTCTTTGCGTGATGTTTGCTCGTATTTCCCTTTTGTGTGCTTCGACTTATGCTTGTATGGGTGAAGATCCGTAGGCGATCCTCCACAGTACGTTTTTTGTTTATTTTTATACTATCTTGACTTTTGCTTATCACTCTTTGAATCACAACCCATATGATTTGGGTTTTTGGCTTAATTTTATGTTAAGACTTCCACTTTATCTTATTCTTGGATTGAGCGATTAGGTTCTTTTCGAGAATCGGATCGCTTGACCCAACGATTTTGTTAGGACTGCCTCTGGGTTGTGACATATCCAGATTTTGATATCACATGTAAACTATAATATTAGTAAAACTATAGTCTAATATGCATAAACCCTTAATTGTTTAGAATGCTGAACAATATAAATTATTATTCATCATAATTAGATCTAGAAAACGTACCTTGATCTATGACTTTAATATTGTACATCTGAAATTCCTACACATGTTAGTAAATGTAAAATCTCAATTTCTTTTACTTGATCCTGATGGTAACATAATCCCTTGATGGTGAGAAAACTCGGTCTTGGTTGAGAGAAGATCGAAGAGTATAATTTTCTCTTAACCATACAAAAAAAGAAAAAAGTTTACAAAGTTTTATTTATATCTCATGTTAAAAATTAATGTGGACCAGTTTCATTAATTTATTAAGCCTATTTTAGTAATTTTATTCATTTAGTCATTTAAGCCACGTAATATGATATTGTACTAAAATAATATCTAACAAGTCAGATCATATACCATCACTTTTAGTTTTTGGACCAGCCCAAGCTCAAACAAGAGTCTAGACGAAGGCTTGTTGGATGAGGTGTGACTCTGATTTTCGTGGACATAACAAATAATTTGACCAAAAACTTTTTAAGGTAAGGCAGCATGTGTGAAAGCAGGATCCATGAAATATTGTAATCTCAATAGAAAACATGGGTGTTTCAATATGATTGGTTGGAGACATGATGTGGTGGTAATTTAAAGTAGATTATTAAAATAGATGCCTAAACCAAACCCATTTCTCAAATTCTATAATTTATATTTATTATTATTGTTATTGTTGTTCACAAGTTAATGCTATATGTCAACCCAAACATCTTTATATAATATGATGATTTTGACAATTAGAACGAAGTAGTGGCACCCACAATCACGCCAATTTTATGAAAATCTTACTAATTTTCTTAACCTCTTATTCTAACGTGACTGTAACATCGACTTGTCCCTTATTTAAATTATTTAATATTTTTACATAATCTATCATATTATTTATTATTGAATAAAGTAATATGATTGGTTTTTGACTGGAAAAAAATGTTCATTATTCTTAAATAATAATTATAAGATCAACTATCTCAAAAAACCAACTCACTGGATAATAAATATTAGAGATGATATACCCGATTTGAACCTGTATTTCTTGTATTTGAACTAAAGTAGACTCTTTCTCTTCATCAAAATCCTTTTTTTTAATTAGAATAGCAAATTTAATGAATTCCCACTATGCATTATAATCAACACAAAAGCGCGTCATAATTTTTATTTGATCTACGCTCCGGCAAGTCTGTGTTTGCAAGGCCCAAAATGACATAATTGGGCTTTCATTTAGTGGCATTGGGCCCACAATATAATTTCATGGGCCTTGGGCCAACATATTTATTTTGGTACATACATTTTCATAAACAATTAAAATGTAATAAATTCTGGTTTCATGGGTTGGTGGCACGTTTTTAGGTATGCTCAAGTCACATTTTCTTTTTTGTTTTAGTTATTTACTTTTCTATATATTCTATCCTTCACAAAAATTCTCATGATTCCTACTTCAAATTGTACAAGATTTAATTATTAGAAAATTAAAATAATTATCATAATATATTTTGATTCTACAAAACAAATTAAATAATATATTTTACAGAATTACTTTACTTCTGAAAAATTTTGTCAAGAATATTTATTTTAATAAATAGAATAAATTAAATAATAACAAATTGACTCTTAATATATCAAAGAGTAACGTTAATTTAGCACTATAATCTTATATAATAATGTGCTTTTAGTGATAATAAATAATGAGAAATTAACAAAACAACCACTAAATTATGGAACCAATGACAAATCAACCACTACATAATTTTTGCTAACAAATAAAACACTCAAATATGATAAATGAAATAAGCAAATATCGTTGTCACGGTTTTCGTTAAGAGTTATTTCAATTTTTACATACATGTCCACAACATATTGTTGTAGTAACCACCCTGATTACAACAAACACGAAAAATCTTCATGTCTAATTTGCAATTTGTATGAATAATATTCTTAACAAGAAATCATTTTTTGTTTTTTTCCCCGTTTGATAACTGAAAATAATGAAGCTTATTAGACACAAATACCATGTAACTTTAACAATTAAGTAATGTACAAATAAGAGAAACACACCATTATTTTCTTCACGTAATAACTCTTCTGGTGATGTGAAATGCAAAACATTGGCAAGAAGTTGAGTATTTCACTTGAGCAAAAGAAATTATGTGTTCGAGCAATTCCTTGATGCCATCCAGTTTCACCGTGAGGAAATAATAAAGGATATTGTAAATAATCATAACAACCACAACAAAGGTGAACTTTGTATACTGAATTCGAGTATACAGATACAAAAATTTCTCTATTGGATGTACCAAGTGTTGAATCATTATCAAGCCATACTGCAGCAACTTGAGAAGCGTCAGGGGCATTATAAGTTCGTTGATCAAGATTTGCATGTGATTTTATCTAAATAACACAGTCTGGCAAATCAGATCTATTGCCCAAGCTTAAAAAAAACAACATATGGATTTTGTTGTAGAATATGCACTAACTTTGAAACAACAAATGGAGAAAGTTTTTCTGTTGAATGCATTTGATGCTGCAATTGTATGTTTGTATCATAAAAGTATAGTTGCAAATGAGAAGGACTCTCATTTTTTTGGAATAATTGGATTAATAAAATGATAAATTTGTCATTGAACACGAAATGTATATATGTCTTTGTTGCGTCGAGATAAGTTTTTGTCTTCTTTCACACCGAAAGATGTGAATGAAAAAGTATTGTTATAAGTTCAGAAAAAAGTACGGAATTGCACAGATTCATCGCTATTTCCCGTGAACAAATTATATAAACTTTCAGGTGCAAGGTTTGAAGCTAACTAAACTTCTCCCGATGAACAACAAAACGAGTGGGTTGGAATTTCTTTGCTCCACAAAAAGAACACGACGCAATAATTCCAATGTGATTTGGCGCAAAAGGAATGTTAAATAGATCAAAGGTAGACGGAAGATAACTCTTTTCCATTGGACGAAATGTATTAGATGTAGAGCCTGAAAAATTTATGATTTACTTATAATATTAAAACAATTTGAAAAATACACATAATAAAATTATATGGAAAGTAACATAATAGAAAAATAAATAAAAACAAACCATAATCAATGGATTGAACAACTAATTTTCTTTTTGCATAGAGGGTGCGATTTTGTTGGAAAATTAACGCTTCTTTTTTCATCACTTTGAGATTGATACCAAGAAATAGGACGAGACATGACTTCAATTGAACCTACAATCACATAAAAAAATTATAAATGTTAATTGAATTTTGAAGAACAATTATTCTATGTTGTTCAATTATAAAAATTGTGCTAAAAAGAATCTAACATCATGATAATAAAATAATACGCAGCAAAATAAATTTACAAACATCTAGTTAGATTACAAAAAAGATATACAAAAAACAACGAAGCAATAACAAGGGAAAAAAATCATATGAGTTATTCAAGAGATAGACAGAACATGTATATTTATATTGGAAATGCAACATCAAAATAATATCGTAGATGACATTGGAAAAGGAGTCACTCTGTAGAGTTGCAAGGTTTCTTTTCAGGTGGGACAAGATGAGTTGAAGTTGTACTTTCAACTTTGATTGTTTGTAAGGAAGAGGACGAGGTATGAACAAGCGAAACCGAAAGTGGTGAAGGAAGAAGAGCATCAACTTCTTCAGCAATATTGAATATCATGAACCTCAAGTTTTTATAGTCTAAAAAGATTTGTTTGTCAACTTTCAGTTGGAAGTAGTAAACTTTAGTCTTGTGTGCATCAAATAATTCCATTATGTTTCCGAGTATTTCCTAAATTTTATTTAAAAAAAAACAAAAAGAAAAAATTTTCAATAAGAAGACATCTAAATTTAATGTTGAAAAGTGAAACAAGTAGAATAGAGAAACTTAGAAACTCTAACCTCTGGAGTCATGGAAGCCAAAGTTTCAATGTTAATGGATAATATCTTTTTGGCATGGATACTGACTAACATTCCTTTTACGATATCAGTGTTATCAGTCAAATTAATCTCAAGAGAACTTCAAGTACAAAATAATGAAATTTTAACAAATAATAAATGAAAGAAAATTAAAGAGAAAGATATGATGACATATTTAAACAAATTACCATTTAATTATTTGTGCGTCAGCGACATGACAACTATCACAAACAAAAAGATCAGTTGCACGGCAACATGTTGATTTGAGGTATTTGTCACATGTGAAATAGAAAAATTGTTGTTTGATGTTTTGAAGCGATATAACAGAACGAATCCATATGTGACCCACCTGTTTAGGAAAATATATGAGTTTATAATAGTAGCGTATAGAGATAAAAGAAGAAAAATGACCAAAGAAAAATAAAGAGGAAAAAGGGACATTTTATAAATTACTGTAATATCTGGAATATTAACAATGCTGATTATTTCTTCTTTTAACAGAAAGGTTAAGAAATATGAGGAACTCGACACAGTAGCAGTGGAAATGAGCAAAAATTTATCAATTTGTGCTGAGTTCTCAATAGACCTGTATAAAATAACAGAATAAGAGAGCGAAGATAAAAAAAATTTATAAAAAAATGTAAAAGATGAAACTATTTTCGAAGAACGTCAAAAGTAAGAAGAGTAGATTCCATAATGATGGAGGTATTTGTTGTAGTAGAAAGAGACACTCCTATAAAAAAAAACATATATCATATATTGGAAAAGGATTGCGAAAATGCAAGACGTGAAAATAAAATATCATAGAATGACGAGACAAACAAATCTGTAGTTATGATAACAGGGTGCTTCTCAATTACTGATGAAATTGTTTTACACTCATTTAATATAAGCTAACCTCACATAGAAAGTCTGATAGAAGACAAACTATAAGAAAAAACATTTGTGAGAAACAAAGAAATAACGGTGAAAGATTAAAAATAGAGAGATACCTTGAGTCAACAAGTAAGATTTCTCTAACTTGCAATGTATCGCCCCTTATATTCATATTTTTCACGAGAAATATTGCAACTACTACACTAATTATTTCTAATTCATAAATTAAAAGGCAAAAAAAAAACATCACTAAGCAAAAATCAATGGAGATGAAACAACAGAAGAGACAAATAATATAAAAAATTATTCTTACCAACTAAACGAAGTGTTCCAACATGGGATTGCAATTGACGGAAAGAAGTGAAAGCAAATGCTTCTGGAGAAAACTCAATCTCTGACATGGGCATGTCTTTAACAACTGTACAGGCATTGATCACCCATTCATAAGGTTGGTTTCCAAGTTGAAACTCTGACTTACTTTCGGTGACCAAGGCATTTGAGATATAATAATTCTTTCCGAGTTGTAGGGTATTCTGTAAAATGTCTATATTGAAAGAGAACAAAGTGGCATAAACTCACGTTCCATGAAGCAGGAAAAATAAAGAATGTTTGGGGAAAAATTAGAAAGACGAAAAACAAAAAAAATGGACGAGAAACTACCTAAGAATCAACAAGAAGTAGTTTCTAATATTTGTTGGGCTAAGGCGGGCAATTTTTTGCAAAGGTTTACGTAAGACATGGACCTCAACAGTCCAGTTTTCGTTCATTTTAGGAAATATGTCCACAATTTGTTTCATCTGTACGTTATAGCATGTTTTTCTTCAAAGACTATTAAAGAAGCAAAAATTCATAGAATTCTATCAATGAAAAGATTAAGATAAGTTATATTAAAAGTGAACATGATTGAGATAAAACAAGAATGTGAAGAAAAAAACTTATAGAAATAGACAAAGTAATAATATGAGCAAAACATGAGTATCATTTTGAATTATAAGGCAACACCTGAAAAAATATAGGACGAGCTTCATAGGATAACACAATCAAGATCATATCCAGCTGTGCATTTCAGTAAATTCATAACAGTAGCGGAATGCATAAAAGTCAAGAATCGAAAAGAATAACTCATAGAATATGGTCATAGATAGAAGGTAATAGACCAAATAAAACAACAAAAATAACGAAAATCTATCTAAAATATGGTGGGAAGAACTTGAATTTTTAAAAGTAATAAACCAAATAAAACAATAGGAATAAACAAAATCAAACAATAGAACCATGAATAAGCGCCAATGCAACAAGCGATTGAAAACAACACAAAAATAAAAATCTATCTAAAATAACACAACGAATTTTTTTTTAGCACAAAGTACCTAAAAGCAACAAAAAAAATGAGAATGATATAATCTGAAACAGTGAAAGCAAACGTTAGGGGAGAGAACAACACAAAGTACTTGTTGTGGAATGAAAAATAGTGATTAACGATAAAAAGAAAATAGAAAAGGAACACCAGTGTTTTACGTGGTTCAGACAATAACGTCCTACATCCACGGATGAAATCATCGAGCAACTTGTATTACTATCTTCAAGGTTACAAGAACAGAAATACGACTACAATAAGGATCAGATCAAAAATATACAGAAAATGAATTACATCGAGAAACCCATCTCTTCTTCCTCGTCTTCTTCTATGTAAACAGTAAACTCTGTTCGCCTTTGTAATTCTATCACCAAAACAGAAAAAATTGTTTTCACACCCTTATCATCATCTTCCATGTCAGAACTTATATCACTGGTTTTTATTCAATAACTGATTCACCCAATTAGACTAAGGCATGAACAACTGCCTTTAACTGCCAGTATTCTCCACCTTGACACAGATTTACAATAATCAGCTCAAACGATCATATCATCACTTTACAGAAGATTAATCACATTGAACATTCACTAAGTTCAAGCAATTGGTAACACTTTAGTAAAAATATTTGTAGGATTATCCTTGGTACTAATCTTCTGAATTCTTACTTGTCCAAGAGAAATTACCTCTCTTATAAAATGGTATTTTACATCAATGTGTTTAGTTTTGTCATGAAAACTCGAATTCTTTATAAGGTGAATGACACTTTGGTTATCACAGTAGATAGTTAACTCTGAAACTTCAACGCCTAAATCTCCAGCTAGGCCTTTTAACCAAAGAGCTTCCTTTACTCCTTCACATGCTGACAGATATTCAGATTCAGTGGTGGATAGTGCTACTACTTTCTGTAAACATGCTTTCCAGCAGACAACCCCACCATACATTGTAAACACTTATCTTGATATAGATTTCTTTGAATCAATACATCCTGCAAAATCTGCATCCACATATCGTGCCAAAATATTGCTACTTGTTTTTTGTTTTCCCAGTATTAAAACAACATCAAGTGAACCTGATATATACCTCATGATCCACTTCAGAGCATGCCAATGTGTTTGGCCAGGATTTGACATGAACCGGCTCGTAACACTCACAACATATGCAAGATCTGGTCTGGTACAGATCATTGCATACATTATGCTTCCCAATATATTTGAATAAGGTATTTTATCCATCAAAGATCTATCTTCTTCATTCTTTGGAGACTAATAATGACTTAATCTAAAATGAGCTCCCAAGGGGGTTGAAACTGGCTTGACTTGTGAGAGATCAAATTTGCTCAATACCTTGAGAAGATAATGTTTTTGTGACAGACTAATATAGTTTTGTTGTCTGTCTCTATATATATCTATTCCCAGAATCCGTTTGGCCTTTCCCATATCCTTCATGTCAAACTCCTTTCCTAATGCAGATTTTAATTTTGATATTGTAGCCAAACTTATCCCTACAATAAGCATATCATCCACGTATAGTAAGATAAAGATTAACTCAAATGATCATTCTCCTCTTTTGTAGACACAATGGTCATACTGGCTTTTAACAAATCCAATCTCAGATACAAAGGAATCAAACCGTCTATTCCATTGCCATGGAGATTGTTTTAGTCCATATAGTGGCTTGTGCAGCAGGCAGACTTTTGATGTATTAGCAGACATAAACTCTTCTGGTTGGCTTAGATATATGGTTTCTTCTATATTTCCATGCAAAAACGTTGTTTTTACGTCCATTTGCTCCAATTCCATATCCTGGACAAAAACTAATGAAAGAAAAACACGCATAGAAGTTTGCTTTACCACTAGAGAGAAGATTTGTTAAAATCAACTCCCTTTTTCTACAAAAAAAGCTTTTGCTACAAGTCTTGCCTTATATTTTACTTTCTCTAATGGATTTGCTCCATCCTTCAGTTTGTATATCCATTTACTGCAAATGATCTTCTGAGATGGAGGTCTGTCAACCAAGGTCCATGTTTTGTTCCTTATTAACGAATCCATCTCTTCCTGCATAGCTGCCTTCCATATATCGGAATCTGATCGATGCATAGCTTCTTCATAAGATAGTGGCTCACTATGTTCAAGATTAGTGGATGACAACAAAGCATAGGCAATGATATCAGCATATCCTAACCTTTGGACAAGTTTGATTACCCTTCTTGATCTATCCCTTGTAAGCTGATAATCCATTTGTTGTTCTTCCTCAGATGGAGTTGTGCCATGTGTTTGGAGATTGTCATTATCAATTTGAGTTTTTTGAGGCAAAATAGTATCATTGTCCAGATCAAGCTCCACCTCAAAATTTGTTACAGGTTGTGACTCTGTCTTTTCTTCACTTGATTTTGCAACAGCAGTTTTTAGTGGAAACAAGTTTTCATTGAAAATAACATCTCGACTGATTATAAATTTTTGTTGTCCTGGTTCAAGTGACCACAGTCTGTACCCTTTCACTCCCTCTGGATATCCAAGAAAAATACATCTTTTTAATTTTGGTTGGAGTTTATCTTGTTTACAGTGTGCATATGCAGCACACCCAACTATCCTTAAGTGAATGTAATCTTCAAAATACTTATACCACATCTGAAATGGCATTTTGAAGTCCAATGCAGATGATGGATATAGGTTGATGAGATAACTTGCAGTCTTTACTGCTTCTGCCCAAAAAGTTCGTGGCATTCCAGCCATGAGAAGCATGCCTCTAACTCTTTCAAGTATGGTTGGTTCATTCTCTCTGCTAGCCCATTCTGCTGCGGAGTGTAGCTAACAATGTGGTGTCTTACAATTCCTTCAGATTGACAAAATTCATCAAACCTTTTTGAACAATATTCCATGCCATTATTTGTTCGTAGCTTCTTCACCCTCTTATTTGTATAATTTTAAATCATAGTTTTCCACAGTTTAAAGGTGTCAAAAACTTGATCTTTAGACTTAAGACAGTACACCCATAACCTTCTTGTAAAGTCATCAATGATAGTCATGAAGTAATGTGTACCACCTGTTGATGCAATCTTTTCGGGTCCCCATAGTCAGAATGAACGTATTCCAGTATACCTTGTGTTTTGTGTACTGATTTGTTAAACTTAACCCGATTGCTTTTAGCAAGAATACAATTTTCACAAAACTTCAAATCTGCATTTTGTTTGTGCAACTCGTGTAAGCCTTTGTCACTGACATGTCCTAATTTGTAATGCCATAATTCAGTATCACTGAGTTGATGCTGAATTACATTTGAGGCTTCTCCAGTTATAGTTTTACCCTGAAGAACATACAACCCATTTTGCAGATTTCCTTTCATCATTGTAAGTACGCCCTTCATAATTTTCATTGTTCCATTATCAATCCGAACAATGCGTCCAGACCTGTCCAACATACCAATTGACAATAGGTTTGTTTTCAAGTTTAGAACAAACCTGACATTGTGAATTGTTCTAATACACCCATCGTCCATTAAGATCTACAGATGTTTCTCACCTTCTATTTGACAAGATTGATTATTACCTAGTAGAACCTTGTGATATGAACCATGAAGGACCTATGAAAGGATTAGAGACACAACAATATGAAGGACCCATGACAAGAGCAAGGACAAAGGACATGGCTAAGAATTTACAAACTTTGATCAAAGAAATGGATGTGAAACACATTATTAATGAAGAACAAAGGCCCATAAATGTCTTAAGTATTATGGGAGAGTTCATGGAGGCCCAAGAATGCAAAGGAAGGAAGTCCATATTGTTGAATTTGAAGAAAGGTCTTCGGCCCAAGTCAGTCCATGCGCCGCCCAGGCCCAACGCGCCCGCGGCCCAGCCCAATACTCCTGCCATCCAGTCAGCTCGCCCCCTGCCAGGATTGACCCCCGACAGCTTCGGCGGTCAGCGCCCGATATTGCTGACTTACCTGCTCGCCGACCGCGCGCGTTCACACCTGCCCAGCGCACGCGCCGCCACCCACGTGCTGCCTCCGTGTACCACTTTGGTCAACTTTCACCTAACATTGAATTTTATCATTTGTTTTGTATATTTTAATGTAATTTTAACATGTTTGCATGTTTCCTTAAGTTGCCTATAAATAGAGGGGCAAGTCTTCAATGTAAAACACAACTTACAACTTGAAATTTGAGAGCATTTTGCATTCTCTTCTTGAGTTCTCTTTGGAGGGCTTGATCTTCTTCAATTGTTGCTTGAGAAGATCATACTTGATAGCTTTGGTTCAACCAACAAGTTTGGTTCGGGTCAAACTCCTTTCTTGATAGTCTCGGTTCTTATCTCGTTATAGATAACTGGTCGAACTTCTAATCTTTTTGAATCATCAAGGCGTCTTGGGAAAGTTCCGCATTGTTGTCGGGTCTCGGATCTTCCATATCCGTGGTTCGCATCACCTTGCCTCCAGTCGTTTTACTGAAGCCTTGCATCCATTCCCTTTTGGGTGTCATGTGGAATGAACATCCTGAATCCAGCACCCAATGTTCACTGGAATCAATCACTGAGGCCACCAGAACATCTGAAGATTCATATCCATCAGAAGCAATTGCAACATCCCCTTTGTCTATTTTCTTTTCATTTAGTTTCCGCTTCCTTTCATAGCAGTCCTTTTTGTAGTGGCCTTCCTTGTGACAAAAGAAACATTTTCTGCCACTTTTGGACTTCGATCGAGATCTGCCTTTTGTACCTTTATGATCTCTATTTTGAAATCGCCCTCGGACAGACAATCCTTCTCCATCGAAATTCTCTTTTGTCTCAGCTCGCTTATGTAATTCTTTTAAATTTAATGCAGCCTTCACTTTTGCCATTGTCAATGTTTGCTTGCCATACATCATGGTGTCCATGAAATGTTCATATATTTTTGGCAATGAGCTGAGCAAGATGATGACTTGATCTTCTTCCTCTATCTTTACTTCGATGCTGCTCAAATCAAGAAGTATTTTGTTGAAGTTGTCCAGGTGCTTTCTCATTTCTTTCGAATCCTCCATAGTTAAGGTATACAGTTTCTTTTTAAGATACAATTGGTTGGCTAAAGATCGCTTCATATAGAGGGCCTCCAATTTCTTCCAAACAAACAACGCTAATTGTTCTTCCGTGACTTCTCTTAAAACTTCATCACCACGACTTAAGAGAATCACATTATGTGCCTTGGATTCAACATCATCTGCTTTGCTTTGGTCAGTTTCTTTAAGGAGTCTCATGGCGTCCTCATTAATGGCCTGAGCCAAGCCTTGATGGACCAACAGTGCCTTCACCTTTATTCGCCAGAGGCTGAAGTCATTGTTGCCCGTGAATTTATCTACCTCAAATTTTGTCATTCCTTAAAGACTCAATCTTAAGAACCAAAAGTCAATTCTACGTTCACCGCACCAATTATTGTGGAATGAAAAACAGTGATTAATGATAGAAAGAAAACAGACAAGAAACACCGGTGTTTTACATGGTTCGGACAATAACGTCCTATGTCCACTAATGAAATCGTCGAGCAACTTGTATTATTATCTTCAAGGTTACAAGAACAGAAATACGACTACAATAAGAATTAGATAAAAAAACATACAGAAAACGAATTACACCGAGAAACCCATCTCTTCTTCCTCATCTTCTTCTACGTGAACAATAAACTTTGTTCGCCTCTGTAATTCTATCACCAAAACAGAGAAAATTGTTTTCACACCCTTATCATCATCTTCCATGTCAGAACTTATATCATTGGTTTTTATTCACTAACTGATTCACCCAATTAGACTAATGCATGAACAACTGCCTTTAACTGCCAGTAAGTCGCGATAAAACTGAGTCATCTTCACAGTACTAAGACAACAGTAAGGACAAAGATCTGAAATGGCTCTACTGAAAAAACAAAAATATGAGTCTTGATAAAAGTAAAAGAAAAAAGAGAAGATATAAAGAGGGTATATAAAATGTTAAAGAAGGAAATACCAAAAACAAAATGTGCTCCAAGAAGCAAGGCTCCTTGTTTACCGCCAACAATAATAGCTCTAAGAGACTTGAAAGCTTTTAAGGAAGATAAAGAAAATGACGAAGAGATAAAGACAATACTATAAGTTCTAATTATTACTGGGATAGTTTGATTTCTAAGTTGGAGGGAAGGAGTAGAAGGGGATAGAAATGCAGAGAAAATAGACACAAGAAGAGGGATGACAATACGAAGGTACTCTCTTCCCCGCGCAGAAAAAATTGTTAGAGGGTAGAGGACAAATTTTCTTTTCCCATAAAAGAAAAAAAATGTAAAAGGCGAGAAAATCTACTGGAAAAAAAAAGTAATTGTATTTATAGCAATTAAATTAAAAAAACATTAAAACTTGAAAAAAAAAATGTTAAGAGTACAATGATGACAATACGATATGATAAAAAATGTTAAATAAAGAAACATCATAAAGCAATTAAATTTAACTAAAAGAATGAAAACCGAAAAAGTAGTAAAAAAATTAACCTAAATAGGAAAAGTAATAAAAAATACCTGGAAACTGGTGCGCACTACACAAATTTGTTTAATCCTCGTTAGAGTATGTAACAAAAAAATGACAAAAAATTAGTACGTAAAAAATTAAGACTTAAAAAACAGGAAAAAAAAACAGATATGAAAAACGATGAGTATGTCAAAATTGAGTATTATCTTTAGGAAGAAAGCTTCTAATTGTTTTTCCAAGTCTTAATACCCAGCAGTTTGCAATATACTAATTTTTACAGAATTATAAACAACTTTCCTATTTATCTCAAAATCTTTCTTTAACTTATTGCTTATTATAAACAGAATATAAACACAAAAAACAAATTGATGGAGTTCCATAAACCATAAATCATAAGACTTAACAAAATAACATTCTTGACAGATGACATATCCAACATACAGAACAAAAATGCAACAACAGTACCTAACTTCATTTCTCATACAAAAATATATCCAAACAATAGCACACTACATTTCTCATACAAGGACGTATCGCCACAGACAATATATTCTTAACAAGGAGCAGAAAACCTGTAACATCTCGTAACTTTTTCCGTATAAAAATTTTCTTTTCTTTAAAATCATTACTTTATAAAACATCAGAGTCATCAGAATAATAAACAGCGGAAGTCTAAAACACATAGAGGAAGTCCTTTACTTTTTCAATACCATAAACCCATTATTTAAATAAAAACTTAAATAAACACATTAACTTAAAACATTTATTTAAAAATTATAAACTACTTAAAAGCCTTTTAAAACATTTATTCTTTTCCGTTGAGCCATAACCATAGGTCAATATCGCCAACAACACAAACGTCCACACAACAATACTCCATCAGCTACGTCCATCAACAACTTTATCCATCTATTGGCTCCTTACCTACATCAACGGGACTTAACTATGAGCCTAACGCTCAGTACATGGTAAAAACGTGAAACATGAAATTCATATACATTTCTATAGCATTGCATTCTGTTTTCTGTTTCGTTACTCTGTTACTGTTCATATCTTTTATCGTTATTTCGTTTGATTATGTGTCGGGCGTATCTAACCGGTCCACATGATCATCCATTTAATGTTTATATGTCAGGCGTATCTAACTGGATCATATAAACATCCATTTTTATGTCGGGCGTGTCAAACCAGACCATACAAACATCCGTTTACTGTTTATATGTCAGGCGTGTCAAACTGGACCATACAAACATCTGTTTAGTGTTTATATGCCAGGCGTGTTAAACCGGATCATACAAACATCTGTGCTGAGCATATCCAACTGAACCACAGTCATTTACTTATCTTGATTTCTGTGTCGGGAGTATCTAACAGGTCCACAGTCATTTTCTTAATTTCTGTGCCAAGTGTAACAAAACATTCCATAGTTGTTTACGTATATTCTATTTTCGTGTACTTTATGATTTCATGTCTTAACGTTGTCGTACACATACAATTGTATCTAACGTGTTCCTTAATCGTATCCTTAAAACGTGATCCATCCTATCTAAGGAACTGAACTTAAATCTAATAAATATGCAAGCAAACAATATATGTTTCCATACAATAACATAATTTATGCATTTAGTAAACAAACATCAAACAAAACCCTAATTTCCCATAATGTAGGTCCTTTCGAACAAAGCACATGCAGTAGTACGAACCTAGAGTCCTTAGCTTTAATGAGTTATCACTTTAAGATTCTTCACAAATAACTTAGTTATTAGCAACATGAGATAATTAACACAAATTCCCCAATAAATAACCTTAACTACAAGTAATTCATTGCTTAACATATCTCCTTAATCCATCTTAACAATCTACTCCAACAAGGTATAGCATATAATATGTCAAACAATGACAAATATTTATTCCAATCTATATCTTCACCAAAAATTCACATAATAAAACTCAATCACTAATCCAATAATCACTTATCCAACAACAACAATCATCAATCCAATAATTACTTTCTCACAATAATCTTAACAGAACATTATGCATGTTTATCAAAGTAGTTACTAATACTCACGGTAAATATAACCATCCACATGGTAAATTAAATTCAATCCAATAGATATCATATCATATTGATCCAACTATACCACAGAGAACAAATGGAAGAATCCATTACCTGAGTACCAATTATTTCATTACAAATTCTCACTTGGCTTTGATACTCTTCCCCTTCACAAAAATACAAACTTCAAAATATCCTCACAGCCTACAACCTCAAACTCCCTCTCTTTCACCCGATTTTTCTTCTTTGATAACACTTTCTCTAAAATCTCTCTGTACTTAACACACTCAACCTTCTCAACTCCAATACTTCGGTCACAGCACCCAAACTTCACTACTTTCCTCACAGTCACTCTTCATTTCGGCAGAGTAATCCTTCATATTTTCTCTCGAAATTCGTTGATGCACCTACCAATTTATAGGCAACACACACACACACTCAATGCATCATCAATGATCAGAGGAAAATAGAAAGCCAAGAGGTGTATATCATCAATGTCCAATAACTCTTTTTTAACATTTAGATAATCCAAGCAACGTCCCTTTTATCTCCCAGACGTTCAGATAATGGATCGATTCACCACTAGACGTTCGTTATCATCTCTAGAAGGCTTTCATAAATGGCAGATGACTACATTTTCTTCAAGCTGATCGACCATAGATCAGCAAAATCGCCGCACATTCTTCATATACACACGTCGGTCGAACGACACTCCGTCGATCGGCCGCCGATTCTAAAGGTTTATATTCCAGATTATTTCGTTACCTCTTGCAATTAACATGGCAACATATACATATATTTCTCATATTCTTGTCGTTAATCACCTAATTCTCACTTTTCCAATTATCCAAAACTCAACCCATACTATATCTTTCACTACTCCATCTTCACATTATCCTCATTAAATCCAATATATCCTAAAATAATATAAATTATATACCTTCAACCTTATAATATCCAAACATGTCCAAATATATTTTCTCTTAATATTCCCACAGACTATCAAACCAATTAATATCGTCCAATATAACTTCAAATATCATCGTACAATTCTCCGATTAACTTCAATCCTTCTTATAACCTATCTATGAACAGAATGGAGTATCATCATTTACTTATTCCAAATGTTTTTCCCTTGACCAAAATCTTTACTTGTCTAACTTAGCTCATAATATCCCAAAATCATCACTCAAGCTATACTTTTAGCTGAACGAAGATTTGAGATATTACAAAACCCATCATTAAAATTCGTAACATAGGATATATCAACACACTTTTATCCTCCATGATTATTCCCATAAAATATGTAAACAGAGACGGAGTAAATCTCCTTACTGAAAGAACACCCGACAAAAGACGTTGCTCCTTCTTTCTCATCCTTCATCTTCTTCTGTCAGCCTATTTCTCAGTTTCTCTCTTCCTTTCTCAATTTTATTTCTCAGCTTCTCACTTCCTTTCTCGACTTCTTTCTTTATTTGCTTACCTCTCTGCTCTCAAACCCACTCCTCACACTCTCTGTATTTCTCGCTTCCCATGTCTGTTTATTCTTTATAGAGACTTGCCAAATTAGCCTCATTGATCCTCATAAAATGTCAGTTAACTCATCTCCACCACCGCCATCTGTAAAGGAGAATAACGTTAGAAATCACAAAACACCGCACATAGGGATTACGAATTTTCTTCGGAGACTGAAATCTATGTGGTGCACATTTCAGTGGTGGATCGGTCAACTGTGCCACTAAGTTTTGAGACCGGTCGACTGTGCATGTCGACCGGAGTGTCAACCTGTGCCCTTGGGGAAAAATATTGCCCGGTTGACATGCATAGTCGACCAGTGCCATTGCAGATAAAATATTGGTCGCCAATCTCCACGCTAGATAGATTTGACATAAAAAAAAGACATTAAAATAAATAAAAAAATATTCGAAGAAAATAGAAATTCCTCTCCTTTTTAAGAATAGAATGATACGTCACATAAGCATAGGTAATTGATTTTTATTTAATATGATATTTACAAACTTTTCTAATTCTGCCCTTTGGTGACTAACAAATTACATAATTGTAAATTTCAAAATTAAATTTGAATAACAAAATTGCAATAAATATTTGTAAAACTTTAAAAATTAAAATTAAATCTCAAATTTTGAGATTCACAATAAATAAACTTTAATGAACAATTATACGTTCGGAATCTAGATTTTGATAACACATGTAAACTATAATATTAGTAAAATTGTAATCTAATATGCATAAACCATTAATTGTCTAGAACATGGAACAATATAAATTATTACTTACAATAATTAGATCTAGAAAATATACCTTGATCCATAACTTTAATCATTGTACATCTGAAATTCCTGCACATGTGAGAAACCGTAGAATCACAATTTCTTTTACTTGACCTTGATGTTAACATAATACCTTGATACGATCTTAGGGTACAGAGAAGTCTGAAAATATGTTATGTGAGACAATAATTTTCTCTTAACCATCAAAGAAAGTTATAAAGTTGTATTTATAATCTTATGTTAAAAATTAATGTGGATCAGTTTCATTAATTCATTAAACCTACTTTAGTAATTTTATTCATTGAGTCATTTAAGTTAATATTGTAACAAAATATATCTAACAAATCAAATCTTATACTATCGTTTTTAGTTTTTGGACAAACCCAAGCTCAAACAAGAGTCCAAACGCAAGGATTGTTAGATGGATGAGGTGACTCTGATTTTCGTGAACCAGACAAATAATTTGACCCAAAAATATTGGAGGTAAGGCAATATGTTTGAAATTACGATCAAACTATTTAGAAAATATGGTTGTTTCTATATGAATGTTGGAGACATGATATGGTGGTAATTTAAAGTAAATTATTAAAATAGATGCCTAGAACCAAACCCATTTCTCAAATTCTTTAGTTTATTTATTATTATTATTATTATTGTTAATAAGTTAATGCTATTAAATGTCAACCCAAACATCTTTAATATGATGATTTTGACAATTAGAATTAAGTAGTGGCACCCACAATCACGGCAATCTTATGAAAATCTTACTAATTTCCTTAACCTCTTATTCTAATGTAACTGTAGCATTGACTTGTCTCTTATTTAAATTATTTAATATTTTTACATAATCTATTATATTATTTATTATTGAATAAAGTAATATGGTTGGTTTTTGACAGGAAAAAATGTTATTTACTCTTAAATCAATGCTCCGTAATCAACACAAAAACGCACCATAATTTTTATTTGATCAACGCTCCGACAAGTTGTGTTTGTGAGGCCCAAAATGATGTAATTGGGCTTTCATATAGTGGCATCGGGCCCACAATAAAATTTCATGGGCCTTGGGGCCAACATATTTATTTTGGTACATACATTTTCATAAACAATTAAAATGTAATAAATTATTGTTTCATGGGTTGGTGGCACGTTCTCACTTCTTAGGTCTGCTCAAGTCACATTTTCTTTTTTGTTTTAGTTATTTACGTTTTTTTGAAAAAATAATAAACCAACCATCATCCTTTTGTAATTAATAACAAATCAACTATCATTCTTTTTTTTATAACAAATTAACTATTAAATGATGAAAAAATGACACCGCCAACAACATTGTCATGTTTGCCATTAAAAACGATAATATCGAGTCGCGGTTGTTCGTATACCAACTGCCACGACTCCATAGTTTAAAAAAAATTATACGACAATTTTGATGGCCCGCTGCAGTGTCATACTAAACCACAACGGTGTGGCGATAAACTGCTACGGCTTCATATAAAGTAGTCGTGGTTTGACTACGCTTCATATGACGTCGCAGTAGTTTAACGTGCCTCATTTTACGTCTTCAGAGCCCTAATATATAAAAATCGCATGTAAGATCAGGCGAGTTCATTGCGAACCACGGAATCCTCGGTGACACTAGAAGTAGAAGCAATGTTGGAGTATAGCTCAACAACGATGTTATGAGGGTTAAGTACTACGATTGTGAGCAAGACGAAAGTGTTTGTCTTCGATGTTTTGGGAGACTAGGTTTCGGCCATTGTCGAATAGTTACAGGACTACAAGTACTCTAAGCCGGTCGCATACAACGAAGCACGACAATGGCCGAAACCTAGCCTCCCCAAAAATTGAAGATGAAAACTTTAGTTTTGCTCACCAGAAAAACCCTAGTACTTAACCCTCAAAACATCTACTCCAACATTGCTTCCACTTCCAGCCTCGCCGATGACTTCGTGGTTTGCGATCAACTCGCCGAAGCATCGGTTGAGGAATGCATGTTAGGTGAAAGGACGTTTTAAATAAGATGCTACAACGATGTTCACACTTGCTTGAGAAAGATGGAAAGCTATCAAGCCTCTGCCAAACGGGTAGCAAGCGGAGCATCGGTTTTGCATCATGGCAAGACCATCAAATATGGAATATCAGATAATGAGATTGAGTGAGCAAATATGCAAGGATCATCTACAACAGTTTCTAGATGTTCCTCAAGAAACAATACAAATGTTTGATGTGGTTACAACACACCAATTCTTATAGCACATGTACATTATATAGCTGTAACGAAATTTAGTTTGTGTTTGTCATGAACATATACACTATATGGTTGTAATAGAATTGGTAAATTGGTTTGCAGTTGTGATACACATGTACATGATATGTTTGTAATGGAATTGATAATTTTGTTGTTGATGATGAAATGAAATGAAAAATGATTATTATGAAACTGTAAAATTAGCAACATTTCCCTAAGCCAACATTTCACTTTTAGATCGATTGCGTTTCAATTTGCTTGAATCAATGAAATCTATTTATGCACAAGTTTCTTAAATTGTTGAATGAATCATGTATTAATCTGCTGCGGTTTATAGTTAAATCGCGATGGTTTCATATGAAGCTGCAGCGGTGTGACAATAAACCATTGAGGTTTCATACGAAACCACCTCGATTTATTGTCACACCATTGCAGTTTAATTGGCAGACCATGAAATTATAGTGTTATTTTATTTAAATATGGAGCTGCGACGGTTTGTAAACGAGCCGCCGTGGCTCGACATTATTCCTTTAAACGGCAAACATGACAACGATATTGACGACGTTATTTTTTCATAGTTCAGAGGTTAATTTGTTAGAAAAAAAATGATAATTGACTTATCATTAACTATAAAAGATGATGTTTGATTTATTATTTTTCCTTTACTTTTCTATATATTCTATTCTTCACAAAAATTCTCATGATTCCTACTTGAAATTGTACAATATTTAATTTTTATTTAAATAAATATAATAAGTTAAAATAATAACGAATTGACTCTTAATATATCAAACAGTAATGTTAATGTAGGACGATAATCTTTATATTATAATGTGCTATTAATGATAATAAATGTATAAAATAATAGAAAATTAACAAAACAACCATTGACTTATGAGATCAATGACAAGTCAACCACTGAACAATTTTTGCTAACAAATAAAATACTCAAATATAAAAAATGAACGGAGCAAATATCGCTGTCATATTTTTTGTTAAAGAGCGTTGTCTTTTCGCTACGAAACATTATTTTTTCGTTGTGAAAAGTAAGCCATTGACATAAAACTCATAAAAGATTACTTTCCATTGCAGAAAGTGAGTCGTTGGAATAGGATTGAGGAAAATATAATTAAAATTACAGAACATATATGGTGATGAAAATTGGAGGATGACGACAGACTAAGAAGAGGAAAGAGAAGATGGTGATGAGAAGACTATGCCGAAACTTCCCGGCAAGGAGTCGGATTGCTGGGAGGGTCCGTAGTGGGACGCTCTCAACTTTCTTGTTCAATATTTATGGGCTTTCGACATCGTTTTCGAGATAAAATTATTTCAATTATTGTAATTTTAGTATAAAACTAAAATAGAATTAGAATTGCATAGTAGATTCAGCACTACCATTTTTAAAAAATTTAACATTTTTTTGAACAGGATATGACGATGTTTGCGTCGTTTATTTTCTATAATTAAATATTTTATTTATTAACAAAAATTATTTAGTGGTTGAATTATGGCTCCACGTATCAATAATTAATTTGTTAAGTTTTTAAAAATAATAAATCATTTAGGATAAATAAATAATATTAAAGAATATATCAAAATATAAAATTAAATATGAAAAAAAAAAACAGCTAGAAGAAACTAGTTTGCGTTCAAAATGTGGCCCTTTTAGGTGGGAGTGGATACCGGATGGCGGATGGGTTCTCAACGCGGAAACTCTGAAATGCAAGATCTGTAACTTTCTTGGTCAGAGAAAATGAAATAAATAAATACAATGGTTGACAGCTCATCTCAAGAAGAGAAAACTGAAGCTTCCTAATTACTTGTAATTACTGGTTTGAGGCTGTCAGCTTCGTCTCCCCGGTCTACTCTCTCTTCCTCGTTGGTCATTAATAATTACTTTGATGTTTCATTAAATTCCCCTTTCCTCCGTTCCTCTTTCTAATTTTGTTTTTCCGTTTTCTGTCTCTCTTTCAGTTGGAGTTAGCCCTTTTATCAGTCTTTATCCTCTGTTTCGAGGAAACAAATAGAGAGAGAAATAGTTGTTGCTGTCTGAAAAGGGTTGATCTTTGATCTCTTGGACAGCTTTTTGCTTGTCAATCTTCGAACCCAGAAAAAATTATGGATTTGAGAGGATGCTCCTGTTTGTGCTTGAGAATTCTTCTGTTCATGACTCTCTCTGCTGCTGCTTCTTCTTCGTCGGCGTTCATTTCAGGTTTTATTTCGATTCAGATTCAGTTTATTTCTTCTACTTTTTTTTCACAGCTTCTAATGATTTTGTTTATGGTCTCTTTTTTTGTCTTCTTTACGTGATTTCAGATGGTGTTTTTGATTCTCCGGCTTACAGTGGTCGGAGTCTCCTCCAGGCTAAAACACGTTTGTCTCTTCTTTGATGCCCTTTTCTCAATTTACTTCTTAATCTTTCCATTTTGGGTTCCTAATATTTGCCGTTGAAATTTCATCAATGTCTAACCATCTTCTTGGCTTTACTGAATGTGATATCAGTTCTACTCTGCATTCATTAAATGCCTTGAAATTAGAATCATTAGGTACCCAAAATTGAAGTATTTAGGAAGGGAAGATCCTTCTTTGGACAGGAGGTGACATTTCCCAAGTATTATATCACCTCTGACCGGATATAGTATGCAGTATCAAGAAATGTTATTGTGTTATCGAGATTTGTTGCTTGCATTATATGCTCATCCTCCATTTCAGGAAGTAAACCAGTAAATTACTATTAATCTCAAGAGCTCAATCTCTTGGGGCGGATTTGATTTAATCCCATTTCAATCTGCTATTTCCTCTTTGATTTCAACATTACAAAGTGGAATATACAGATTAGTTTAATGTTCTTGTGTTCTCAAGGTTTCAATTATATGCAGCTTGCCCCGTGAATTTCGAGTTTGCCAATTACACAATCATCACAAGCAAATGCAAAGGGCCGTACTACCCGGCCGATCTTTGTTGTTCTGCATTTACAGAATTTGCCTGCCCGTACGTGGCGGAGATAAATGATGTATCAAATGTTTGTGCTTCTACAATGTTCAGCTACATTAACCTCTATGGAAAATACCCTCCTGGCCTGTTTGCCAACGAGTGCAGGGGAGGGAAACAAGGCCTTGCTTGCCCTGCTGAGTCTCCATCCATGTCGGCCACCGAAAATGGTTCTTCCATCACGGGCTCTTCCTCATCGCTGTTAATTCTCGTAGCTGCCTTTTTAATGTTGTTTCTCCAATCGTGAAGGTGGGAATCCATGTTTTTTCATAATTTGTAATTTTTTTTCGCAATTCAAGTTCTTGGTCCATTTGTGCATGAGCTAATAATATGAACTCTAGCGCAGTTTTTATGTGTCGGCATGTATTTGTAGTGTTCTTTTTGTTCGTTTATTCACGATAACTTGGATTTACTCTGTTGATTGGTTCAATCTTATTAATTGAAACAAAGAGAATCATAAATCAAGTGGTTGAATCATGTTCTTGTGTGAATAGCTTCAACTTACATATGAATCTGCTTTTGATCCATAATCATGGGCTCCAATGTTCGAGAGTGGTAACCTTTACTTATAAAATAGCAACATTTACAAAATATATGAAAAGTTGCCGTAACCCTGATCATGATCAACCGATCAACACGACATTGTTACATTAGTTGCAGCAATGGAATTCTCGTCGAGACCTAATCAAGGATCTCTGCAAGCTTAAAGATGTAAAACAGTTGTCGTAAGTCAACAAGAAACTTGAGTATCATTCTTGGTGGGAAAAGGGTTTAAGATGCACAAGTCTAGGCAGTATAGAAGAACATGCCAATTACTATACCCATTTGAGAACTCATTAGCACAAGCCAATAAATTACAAAAAAAACTACAAACAATATACACCAAAATATATATATACATTGATAGATACTGTTATAGAGAGTAAATTGAGTGAAATTTATACGTGTGCTTATTCCGAGTCTTCCTTTTTTATCAAGAACCGATGAGGAGATTCATAATGTGTTTCATTTCTCATGACGAAGTTGTAGATCTATTGAAACTAGGCCTACCTTCCATTGCCTAGTTAGGATGCTCGAGTCCGATGTCACCATACAATGTTCTGTCTTGATTTCTGCCGGAATTGCTTCTTCGTTGTACACCAGGGACCAGGAAAGACGCTTAGCTGAATCAACACCCGCAAAAAAAAACAAGAACAAAATTGTGGAAATAAATCTCTTTTAATCGTCAAGAACAAAATTGTGTACAGTTCCCTTTTGGTGACTAGGTAGTCGCATTACTCACATTGCTTATGAGTTTCCCGCCAAACCATGCGGATTCTGCACCGTATGGAGGAGGAAGGACTCTTAAACCATTGCAAACAGCTGGAGGAAGAAGTTGGCAAAGTTCCTTCTGTAACCTCTCTATGTCAAAATAGAAAATAACATCAATAGCTTCTTACAATCGTGTAACGCGAAAAAAAAAGAAGCTTTTATTATGGCATACTACTTTTGTTGCATATAGTGAAAAGGGGATAGCTCAAAATCCTCACCTGCAAGACCGGGCAAGCAAGCACTTCCACCTGATAAAACTACCGTCTTGAACCAAGAATCATCGCCTGCCAATTCAGCTTCATAACAATGGTCTATACAGAGAGCTACAGCTTGGTGCAAGCCCATTGCACGGCTGTTTAATTAACAAAGTCATAGCTTAAATCATAATACTGAGAAAAGTAATTCTGAGAAAACATAATTTGAAGAATGTCATTCTGTAATCTTCAACAAGTTGAGCTTAATTCTTTCGAGGATATTTGTTTCTTTCTGAAAAGTCATAGTTCGTTCGATGTTTTCAATTTTCTTTTGTTGTTTGATGAGCATGTCTCACTCTCCTCTTTTCACCTTTTTAACATAAATTATGTGCCAGCTCTAAAGTCGAGATAGGAGCTCCATCGTTCGTGGGTGTTTACTTAGGAAGAAAGAAGATAGGATATACGTTTAAAAAGAAAGGTTCATGGTAATTTTCACAAGAGTGCCTCAGCACATACTTACAGTCCTGCCATTCGTGGCTGGAAAAGAATCTCTCCAGCTTGAAATCGCTCTTTTGACAGAGTGAACAAACCTTCTCCGGCAGCTTCATATGATCTTTTTGTATCTTTCAATAATTCAGCTTCATAATCAACAGCAACATAACAAAGGTTCTGTATCACATATTAAACGCACTAAACTTCAGCGGGAAAGTTCTGTGCCTTTCAACCCTGACCACTTGCCAATAATGAGTAATGTGCCATTTTTCAAAGAGTGTTTTTTAAATGAATTTTGATCCCAAAAAGAAGCAGGACATGCTTTCAATCCATATAAATCGACAATTGATATTGGCTTACTAAGGGAAAGATTCTGGCTCCCATAAGATCAAAGAGCAAAAGAGAAAAAAAGGGGGACCAATATAACATAAGGAATAGATGAAAGAAAAACTCACATGCAAAGATGGAATATTGTTTGTGGGAATGCCAGAAGTAGGAGGGGATCAAACGACTGACATTGGTATGAGGTCAGCATGATCAGAGTGAAAAAGAAAGTATTCACTTCGTTAAATAACAAAGAAAAACAATTCACTCTCATGAATCATTTGATACAATTTAACATCCAAATCGAGTTTGGATACTAAATTCTTTGAAATGAGAATTCTGTGGATGCTAGTGACCTCCTGAATAATGTATCACAAAAGCAATGACATAAATTGTACCCATAAGTTCTCTGCATGGTAAACTAGTTGTCTTAAACAAAGAATATATATACTCTATGAAACAAGGTAGACACTCAGCATGAGAGACAATCATCATAGAATTACCTCTTTAAGTGCACGAACTGTGTACATTGATTCAAAGTATATATTGTTTTGTTGCATCAGCTCCCTGAGGAATCCAGTAATTTTTAGTGCTCCCAGACCCACAACTTCAACCCCAACCTTGCGCATCACTTTACCATGAAAAACTGAGGACAGAACAATAAATACAGTATATATATTCATATATATATATATATATATATATATATATATATATATATGTTCCTTTTCCAAATGGATGTAAGCAATGAACTCTACAAGTAGGTAATAGGAAAAAAAGATGGTCATAGCCAATTATTTGTCGCGTTTAATGTATAAATAACTTGTACAGGGAAAAGTGAATCACACATGCATAGAAAATATTTTTTCCACATCATTATGAACAGCTTCCAGTTGAAGTGCCACCTCTTTGGAGTTAATCAGTTTATATGCTACAAACTAACTCTCAATTTGGAAGTTATAAAGAAGATATAACAACTTACTTGGAACAACAGATGTAACTTGGAATCCAATATTAATCACAATTCCTGATGTTCTTCTCGCAGCATATAGGGCTAAAACTGCCTGTATTTCAAGAAACAGAGTTTTCATCAGGTAGCTAGAAGACAGTGAGAACGGTCTAACCCAAGACTGTATACCTGATTAACAGCACAAACAGCAGGAACATTCATGTCAAAAAGCACAGTGTGAATGGCTTCTTTGAGTTGCCTACTAGATGCTATAGCTGATTCAGTATCTAAGGAACCAGAAACAAGAATTCTTTAGTGGGAAAGCCATCAAAGAGTGAAGCTTATAAGTTACTGTTTCGAGACTCAATGAAAGTGGTCGGATGGCAAAACACTTCCAAATGTCAAACTAAACTTTAGAATAAATGCCATATATTTAGGCCTTTATTCGTTCCCAATATGAAGTTCATGAGTAGGTTTGGTTCAGCAAAAATATGCTGGATAACAAGTATTACCAAATGATCTAAATAAGAAACGGAAAATTGATCAAAGTAGGTATAAGAATAAGTGCAGAATCTCACTTGCGTCAATATAAATAAGCTAGAAGACATAAGCAAGCTACACATGAAAACAGAACAGATAAAGTCTGGAACTCACATTTATGACCAATAGCACAATACATGGTCGTATCATTAAACATACAAGATCAGGATTAAGACAATGCAAGATATGTAACCAATGTCGTGTTGTACAAAATGTTTTTGGATACCAACCATCGTAATGACAGATCGGTATTGATACAACTACTGGGTGCAATGATGGTTTGACCCGCATCCTGGAAAGAAATTTAATCAACATGTCAAATATTTTTCATGGACCACAAGCAAAACTCAAACATTGAATCTTGATACACTAAACACAGTTTGATAAACATAATAAACACACCACTGGTCATATATAAGTGAGTTCTTTACTAAAGAATTCTTCTAACATATTATAAAAAGAAAAGAGATGGATAAATTAGATAATGATGATGCTTTGACCATAAACTTTTTTATTCAGAACAATTATAAAAAAAGTAAAAAATAGAAGGCAGACCTGCTGTAAATAGTTGTGAAAAAATTTCGAAGCCTAGAGTACATAGGTGACTCAATGTTACCAAACTCCTGCATATGAGATGATGAAAGAGATATATTATTGTACACAGGTAAGGCATTTTGGAGTAATAACATCATCAAAAGGGGGTGCCCCAATGAATGAAAGAAGAAGCAGTTAGCTTAGGAACTTTGAAGCTAAATAATAACCTCACCAAAAAGGTTGCAGATCGCCCAGATGGACAAGCATATTCGCTCCAACCAAATTTGCAATAGCCAGAGCCACCTCCACAGAAACACGTAAAAAGAAAGTAAACACAAATTTAAATAAGAAAAATCTAAATTCAGGAAATTCTCCAGATGCTTTTACTTGAAAGACAACAATTGAATGACATTTTCAAAATAAATTGGTGTTCTTATACAGGAATACTGACCATCAATAATAACAGAACCGGGTACTTGTGCCCGTTTTCTGTAAATTTGCATGAATGACAATTGTTGCGTCTGATTGGAACATGTTCTGCAAAGACAATTCATCATTTAAACTACTCTCCATCAATGAAAGATAAAAGAAATCAAACATAAACCCAAATTAATATTATACTTTATATTATAGTTCTGATGACCTTAAAATTGTATGAATACAAATAAGAAGATGTAATAGACGTAATCTAGGTGAAGAGTGGTTAGTCCCTCTTTATGACAAGGGATCACCATCATATATTGAAGTTGAAAAATAGGTGGAGAAGGAAGAAACAAATGGGGCCTCTATTTTTCAAGCAAAGTTTTAGGAAGATGTCCTCTGACATATTCTTATAAAGTTTGTCATTTTTATGACAAACTTTGCCTATGAATAGGGAACTCCTTTGCACTTTTAAGCATCCTAAAAAATAAAAAAGAGGAGAAGAGAAGAGGCAGAGATGCAAAATAGAAGATTATTTTTAGGGAGAGTAAGGAAAAAATATGTAAGGTGCTTTTGTGCACATTGTGAAATCTAAAGGTGGTGATTTTTTCTTAGCGAATATTCTTTACAATATTTAGTTTCTAAGAAAATATTGTAAATCCTATTTTTCATAGTGAGATCTTTCTGGACTTGGTCCCAGTGATTTTTCCTTATTAGGGTTTCCACGTAAAATTTTCGGTGTCTATTTTTGCTATTATTTCTCTTACTTCTCGATTGTTATATCTCAACATGATGAGAAAATATTCCTGATATTTTTAGATCACATCTGCTATTATTTTTCGTATTACTTATTTAGTGATGTAATTGTATTATGTAAGTCAACTCTATCTAAGTAGGCTGGATTTTAAATGGGACCGTTTGACCCATTCAGCCTTTCTTAGGAACTTATTTAGAAAAGTAATTCTGTCCAAGGAGATACTGAAAAATATCTCAACTCTTCTAATTACTATGATGAGAAGAGTTGAAATTAAAAAATCATTTTTCATTGAGGCAATTAAAATTGAAGGCATTATTGCGAAAAGATTATTGTGTTATGGCCATCGGCTACAGACTGAAGACCGTTGAAGATGAAAAATAAATCAAAACACATAGAGATGTTATCGCCAATTTGCATCTTGCACTAGAACGTGAAATTTTATCAAAGTGCCTCAGAGATGATAACCGCTAAAGCAGATCTGGGATATGCTGACAAAATTATATGAGGCAAAGTTGTTGTATAATAAAATTTTATTACAAAGAAAATTATATACTCTTAGAATGTTAGAGTTGACATTGGTGACTGACCACATTAATACTCTCGATATATTATTTTATCAACTTACGACAATAGAATACAAAATTGACGAAAATGAACGAGCAAAACTTTTATTTCAAACTTAGTTGGATGCATACGATCACCTCATTATAAATTTGGCCAATGGTGCTGCAAAGACAACATTGATGTTCAATGACATTGTAGCTGCAGTTGTTGAAGAAGAAATCAAACGGAAGAACAAGGAACGCTCTTTCGTGAATGCCTTATCAGTAACGAGAGGGAAATCAAAAGAACGTGAAACTAGCACGCTATGGAGGTCAAAACCGAGAAGTACAAAGAGCATCAATTGCTATCATTGTCGCAAAAGGGGCTACATGAAAAATGATTGCTAGAAATTGAAGAAAGAACAAAGCATAAAGGGTGCTAAAGGGGAGACGAAAAGTACGACAACAACTGTCTCTGAGGGTGAAGATGTCATTATGCAAAGATGCTGTCAACATCATGACTTATGAATCATGTTAAATATGTGACTCTAGTACATCTTATCATGTAACCTCAAAGGTAGAATATTTTACATTTTCCACTAGTGGTAACTTTGGCATCGTTAAAATGGAGAACCGTTACGTTTCCAAAATAATTGGAAAAAGTGACATCTGTATCCATACCAATATGAGTTGTGAGTTAATGCTCATAGATGCCAACATATTCCAGATATTAAACTAAATCAAATATAAATCGGTGCTCTTAATAATGGCAGATAGAATAACAAATTTGCTAGTTGTAAATAGATTCTTAAGCATCTTAGAAGATCTTTTGAATAAAGTTTGTGTTTTGGAAATAAAGAGTCTTTCTAAGTTATACTAATGCAGATATGGCTGGAGATATCGACTCCAGAAGATCAACATCAGAGTATTTGATTACATTTGGAGGAGAAGCAGTATTATGACAATCTAAGCGGCAAAAATCAATTTTATTATCAACAACGGAAGTTGAGTTTATAGCAACTACAGAGGTTTGTAAAGAAGTTTTGTTGATGCAAAATTTTTTAATAAGGTTGAGTAATAAACAAGACAAATATATTTTGTATTATGATAGTCAAAATACTATTCATTTGAGCAAGAATTAAAACTTTCATTCGAAGTCAAAACATCTATCATTGGACATAAAATGTGTTGGACACCAAACAAATATATTTTGAGAAGATTCACACGGACGAAAATAGCTAAAACATGATGACAAAGATTTTGCATAAAAGTAAGCACGAATTCTATAGAAACTCTACAGAATTACAACCTACCTTATCATTAATCGAACGGAAGAGAATTGAAGGGTCATTGGTCCCTCTTCGTGATGAGGGACCACCATCATATTTTGAGGTTGAAAATTAGGTGGAGAAGGAAGAAAAAAATGGCGCCTCCATTTTTCCTACAAAGTTTTAGGAATATGTCCTTTGACATATTCATTTAAAATTTGTCATTTTATGACAAACTTTTCCCATAAATAGGGAATTCCTCAACACTTCTCAGCATCCAAAAAAAAAAGGAGAAGAGAAGAGGGAGAGATGCAAAATAGACTATTGCTTTTAGGGATAAAAGAGAAAGAGTGTAAAGAAAAAATATGCGAGGTGTTTTTGTGCATATTGTGAAATCTAAAAGTGGTGATTTTTTGTTAGTGAATATTCTCTAGAATATTCGGTTTCTAGAAAGATATTGTAAATTTTATTTTTAATAGTGAGATTTTTGAGACTCGGTTCTTGTTGTTTTTCTAATTTGGATTTTCACGTAAAATTTTTTAGGTTTATTTTTGCTATTATTTTTCTTACTTCTTTATTGTTATATCTTAACATAGTGAGAAACTATTTCTGATATTTTCATATTACATCTGCTGTCATTTTTCATATAGCCTATTTAGTAGTATAATTGTATTGTGTAAGTAAGTTATGTCTGAGAATATTAGATTTTAAGTAGGATAAATTGCGACCCCTCTAGCATTTCTTGGAAAGTTACTTAGAAGGGTAAAATAATTCTGTGTAAGAAGATTGTTTGAAATAATCTTTCAAGAGAATTACCATGATTAGTAATATCCACGCTATCTAACTATATTTTATTATTTTTCCCAATACCACAAACAGATATAGAAGCAATACTATTTAGCACCTCAATGTCATAAATCTAATTTCATTGACAGAAACTACAGCAAACTTACTGAAGAGGATAACCCCATGCTAAAGTGGTTTCCCCAAAGTAGATTGAGTCCCAAGACTCTTGATGAGCCTGAAGGAGGAAAATCCAAAGGCGTTCATCCGAAACCAGAGACTTCCAAGAGGTGGATAGCAAACTCATTTTGGCCGCATCCTTTGGCCCAATCAAGCGCAGTATCTTCAGTAGAACATCGGTGGGAACACGATCGAATTCTCCTAAAGACGACTCTACCGACAGCCGACTATCGGATGATGACATCGCGGAATTCGTATCCGAACGGCTGGACACCAATTCCCACATTTTCCTCAGTAACATCGCCATCAATTAGGGTACTTTTCCAATGGTATTTTCTCTACCACAAACGAAAAACACAAGATGTAATTTAGAAATCAGTCCTCCATCATTCTTGAGGCAGCCATTAAAAACTACTTTCTCATGGAAAAAGGGGAGCAAAAGTGTGAAAATGAGATAGATAACACCTGAAGAAAATGAAAAAGGCGCAGTAGCAGTAAAGACTTGTTCGTAGCCTTCAAGGATGGGACAAATAAGGGCGTCGACAAAATGGCAAAGTAGAGCAACTGTAAATAGCGGTGTGTGAATTCGCGGCCAATTTTATATTATTTATTAATTAAAATTTTATTTTTATTATTTATAATTTATCTTAATTACGTACAAATACCAAAATCTATAGTATTTTTATTTGAGAAAATTACCAAAATGTCATTGGTTTATGACAATCCAGCAAACATCAAGTTTTGAAAAATTCAAGTAATAAACATCCTTAGATTAAACAAGCCTAATTCGAATAGTAATTTTGAGGTAAATGAACCTATCTGTCAATCAGTGTTTTCTACTCAACTTATATTATATATATATATATATATGTATGATGAGGAATTCTATTTTGCGACAATGCAAATTTCATATTTTCCCAAAATACCCATTAAAACTAGCCTTAACCACGGTTGGATCCATCTCGATCCGACCATCACTATTAAAAGGGTTATAACCGCCATTCTTGTTGCCCTATAACATCCTGGTGATCGTCTCACAATCCCATCGTTGAGTCTCACCTCGACGGCTCGACCGATCCGCGAATATCAAGAGGTGAGCGGCGACATCTATCTCTCTCCCTCATTCAGTCTCTGTGGGATTGCAACTCTCTCTCTCTCTCTCTCTCTCTCTCTCTCTCATCACGCAGCGCGATAAGGTCCTGTTCTTCAATACGGAGCTCTTTATTTGGCTTTTCTCTTGGCTTGTGTAGGCGGGTAAATCGCCGCTTTTCCAGCTCCCGAACGTTTGTGGCCTGTGTGTGTTGAGCTTAAAAGAACTAAACCACCTTGCTCCATTAAGTTTGGTTCAGGTCGAGCTCGCGAGCCCAAATCTAGGCTGAGCCTGACTTGTTTAAATCAACGGGGACTAGTTGGCTTGCTATTGTGCCTTAGATTTATATTTACATTATTAATCGTTGAATTGAGGATGATGCAATTTTTGTTGTTGATGTATCAAATAGTAGTAGTTCGTTAAGTTAAGATTTATGGTTTGCGATTGATAATAAAAAAGGAATTAGCGGAAGTGATGATATGGATTGTGTCAAGAACAAAAAAAACCTTGCAATGTTTATCAATGATTAATTTTGTAGTTTTGTTATGGTAAGGATTACGTAGTTGTACTCTATATGAAATTTACAAACTTCTAAACAGGGCTATGTCATGTTCTATAGTTTAATATCAACCAAATTTAATTTATTATCATTGCCTATGCATGTTTTTTTTTTTAAAATTGTTATATTATGTGTTATTTCTAAGGAACTCCGATCTGTTTATCTTCTTCAGGAGGACGATGGCCCAAGAAGCAGGAATGTTTACGGTTCAACAAACTATTGGCAGCGTTTTGTGCTGTAAATGTGGGATTCCAATGGCTCCAAATGCTGCAAATATGTGTGTGAAGTGTTTGCGCTCAGAATATGATATAACAGAAGGTTTGCAGAAGCAGGTAAAAATCATTCATTGCCCAGATTGTGAAAGCTACTTGCAGCCGCCAAGAACTTGGATTAAAGCTCAGTTAGAGTCAAAGGAGCTTCTGACATTCTGCATCAAGAGGCTGAAAAATTTGAATAAGGTCAGGTTGGTACATGCAGAATTTGTTTGGACTGAATCCCACTCCAAGAGAATCAAGGTCAAGCTAAAGATTCAAAAGGAGGTTCTTAACGGGGCCATTCTAGAACAGTCCTATGTTGTTGAGTATTTCCAGCAAGAGCATTTGTGTGATTTGTGCTCGAGGGTTCAGGCCAACCCAGATCAGTGGGTGGCATCTGTGCAACTCAGGCAGCATGTATCTCATCGGCGAACTTTCTTTTATTTGGAGCAGATGATTTTAAAGCATGGAGCGGCTGCCAGTGCCATTAAGATCAAGCAGATGGAGCAAGGTATTGACTTCTTCTTTTCAAACCGGAGTCATGGAGTGAAATTTGTCGAATTTCTTGGTAAAGTAGTTCCAATTAGGAGTCGCCATGATAAGCAACTTGTTTCTCATGATCTAAAGAGTAACAATTACAACTATAAGTACACTTTTTCTGTTGAAATATCCCCCATTTGTCGAGAAGATTTGATCTGTCTTCCACCAAAAATTGCTGTCAGTTTGGGAAATCTTGGTCCTCTTGTGATGTGCACAAAAGTTACTAATAGTATTGCATTACTCGATCCATACACTTTGAGGCACTGTTTCTTAGATGCTGATCAATACTGGAGGTCATCGTTTAAGTCTCTACTTTCAAGCAGGCAGCTAATTGAGTATGTTGTGTTGGATATTGAACCTGTTGCTCCTGAAGTAAATATTGGCGGTTCAAGATATGTTTTGGCTGATGCACAAGTGGCCCGTGTCTCAGATTTTGGAAGGAATGACACTATTTTCTCGATAAAAACACATCTGGGCCATCTGTTAAACCCAGGTGATTATGCACTCGGTTATGACTTATACAGAGCAAACAGCAATGACATTGAACTAGAGAAATACAGAGGTCTAGTTCTCCCGGAGGCAATTTTAGTAAAAAAGAGCTACGAAGAGAAGCGTCAGAAAAAACGGGGGAAGCCTCGATCTTGGAAACTTAAATCTCTTGAAATGGAAGTTGACGAGAGAGGTAGAGTCGAGCAAGAGAAGACGAATTCTGAGTATGAACAGTTTCTAAAAGATTTGGAGGAGAATCCTGATATGAGATTCAATATATCATTATATCGCAACAAAGAATATCAGCCATCTGAAGTAGCATCTATGATTGATGGGGAGGAAGTACCTTCTGTGCCACTGGAGGAGTTGCTTGGGGATCTTGATCTAAGTGAGGATGAAGATGTGGAGGATGGAATGAGAGAATAATTAGAAGGTACTCATTTTTGTAAAATACCTTTCCTAACAGAATTTATTTAAAAGATATGATTTGCACTGAAATTAAAATGCATCATTTTAGACACCAAAAAAGTGCTTCATTTTACATTTGGATCAAACACATTAACCGGTAATAGACTAGTGGATCAATATCATATTGATAGGTTGTGCGCGGTGTTTATTTCTTTATTTTCTTAATTGGAATACAATCATAAATGCATAAAATATTGGTTAAACATGAGAATCTTTTGTTTCCATTTCAATTGTGGGGATTTGGGTTGTTCTTAAATTTTGGTCTATATGTTCAAATAAGAGCTCTTTCCTGATGCGTTGGATTTCTCGATTAGAAAATTGGAAGTTGGCTGGTATATTAGTGGTTTTTTTTACTTCACAAGTTTGTTATATCTTCTTTTGTGAAATTTTCAATTATTAACTAATTGAAATAACCATTTGCGCTGTGTTCTCTTCAGTCTGGATGGGAACCAATGTTAGAGCAACCATCTTTCTCTGTACATTTTTCTCATGTGTCAAAACTTCAACTGATCGGGCTTTTATTCGTCAAACACTTATTGATCATTCTTGATGGTGAAGGTCAACTAGGTTTAATGAAATTAAATTCTGGTTGAATTCCAACTGAGTTGCCAGAGTGGGGAGAAGAAGCTTTTTGTGTATATTAATTAAAATTTATTTTCTGGTTTTCGTATTCTTAATATATGATAGTTTTTCCAGACCATTACATATCATTGGTTTAACTTCTGTTTAGCATTACTGTTGTTGTCTTGTTCATACATTATTTATAAGTTATTTTATCCAATATACATTTGAATTAAACAAAAATGAAGGAGAATATCCCAATTGACGGATATTTGAGGAAAAAAGGGTCTGTTCCAAATTGAAGCTTATATCCTAGAAGATGTCATTTCTATATAGCTATTTCAGTGTTTGAACCATTGTTTAATGTTTATGCTGTTTTTAACATCTCATACTATAAAACCGGAATAGCTGTACTAAAATAGCCATTTATGCTGATTGAGAGGCCACATAACTACATCCTGCATTTGGAATCCCAGGTACCAGCAGCTGTTATAAAGTTACTGTGAAAAGAGCCCCCTCATCGTCCCAAACTATGACCGTTCCTCTACGCTCATCAATTCCTTCAGTTGAATTTTTCGATTTTTAATCTACAGGTATTCCAGCACTAATCTTGTGCCAGGTATTTCTAGGTACTCTGTGATGTTGTTATGTTGTATTCTATTTATGAGTAGTGAGTGAATTCTTAAAGATGTGTTTTTTTGTCAATCCATGGATACCATGTTGCTGATTATAGCAGATTACTGATGCACTGCTCTGAAGGATGATTATGCCGCGAGAAAGGCTCCACCCAATAATGTAAATTTTAATGATTTACTCAGAAATTTTGATCTTATGGATTGATGTTCTTCAACTGGGTTTCATATTAAAAAACTATGCGTGCTTCTAGTTTTATCATAAACATGAATACAAATTTTAGCCTTAAATTGATGGGAATGTGTTGATGTTAGTCCTATTTCTGTTTGACTGCACTCACCCTCAATAGACAAAACTTTGTTAAGGTTTGTTCAGCATTTGAGATCCATAGCCATGATCATGGCCCAATGTTGCCCTATTGAAGTTGATACCATTCAGAGTATGGTGAGTGACGATGTGTATTATTAAATTAAGGGTTGATGTTAAAATTCTAGAGTTGTTTGTCAATTTTCACAAATGATTTATGTTCAATTAATACAATTTGTTCTAATCTATCTCCATCAATTTTATTGATATAAGCAACTGAAGTGTGTTTCTATAACGGGAATCAGATTTACAAATTCAAAAAAAAAATCAATATTTCTGTCAGCCATTTTAAAATTAAAAATCATTTTATCTGAGTATAGTCCCCCCTGTCTTACTCTACAAAACAAACCAGTCCTCAAATCTCTGATCCAAAGTCTGCCAATGAAACAACGCCACCTCACCTTCCCAAATGTTGTCCTCTTCCATTTCCATCCTCACGTTCTCAATTATCTCTTTCTCTCGATCAGTCTTTATTCCTACTATATCCTCCCCTCAAATCTCTATCGGCCTCTGAGCCACCCCAGCAGCCATGGCAGCGACCTCATCCTCCGCCTTGTTCTCCGCACCACATCACCCCCTCCAACCTCTCCTTCCAAGGACTCAGACCCCTCCCCAAAGTCTTCGCCCCCACCAAGCTCAACCTTGCTACCGCCGCACAGAAACCCAGGATGGCCAGCCCCTTTCGATCCGAGCTGAACCCATCTCTGGTCATCAGCCTCAGCACCGGTCTCTCCCTCTTCTTGGGCCGGTTTGTCTTCTTCAATTTCCAGAGGGAGAACGCGGCGAAACAGGTGCCGGAGCAAAACGGGTTGACCCATTTCGAAGCCGGCGATACCAGAACCAAAGAGTTCGTTAGACTACTCAAATCCAACGACCCAGTGGGGTTTAATATCGTGGATGTTCTCGCCTGGGGCTCTATCGGTCATATTGTTGCTTACTACATCTTGGCCACCTCTAGCAATGGCTACGATCCGAACTTCTTCGGTTGATCCCGACTCCATTTTCATCTTCTCTTCCGTGCTTGATTTGGATATCATATTCAGTTGGCCTGTTCGACCGGATACTTGGTTTCTCCGTAACTTCTGTTGTGTCGGGTCAGGTTTAGATTCGAGTAAATTAGATTTATGTTGTACGTGTATTCCTTATCGTCCTTTCGTTTTACAGTTTATTACCATATTTTTGTATTCTTTAGTCAAAGATTGCATATAATCAGACTAGTTGAATAATATATAGTTCAGTTCGTAATATGGTATCAGAGCAATAATTTTGAATTTTCCATTGGACAATCACATTATCCAGAATCTCTCTTCTGCTCGTTGCAGCTTCCAACGCAGAAGCCAACTCCCGAAAATTTTTAATGCTTTCTGTCATTTTGTTTTTGAGTTGTTAAATCAACAATTTCGAAACGAGTAAAGGCAAGAGAACTGTTATATCTGCGCTTTTTAACCCTAATCCAAATTTCTCTTCTGCTTTCTCAAATTCTTCCATCCGTTTTTTCTGCACAATAGTAATCATTCAGGTCTGATCTTGGTTCCTCATTGAGCTAATTTTCACACCTGGACGTATGCTATAGTCATGACATTGAATGCTAAAAACAAAGTTCAGTTTGTCGATGGATCTATTTAGCGTTCATCTCCTTCAGATCCTCAATTTAACAGATGGAATAGATACAGCAGTATGGTAACGTCTTAGATTTTGAACTTTGTTAGCAAAGATATAACTGATATTTTACTATATTTGAATTCTTCTATGGCTGTATGGAAAGAACTGCACGATCAGTTTAATCAAGGGTGTGCTCCACGAATTTATCGAATTCGTAATATGTTGCTTTCCTTATCGCAAGGTGCTATAGATGTTAATGCATAACACAAAATTTAAGACCTTATAGGATGAGCTACAAAACTTTAAACCGATTCCTAATTGCATTTGTGGTGGTGCTCGATTACTTATTGAGCATCAACAACAAGAATTTCTTATGGGACTGAATGAATCTTTTTCTCAGATTAGGAGTAAGATTTTAATGATAAACCCATTACTTTTGATGAGTAAAGTGTTCTCTTTAATCATTCAAGAAGAACATCAACGAATGATAAATGTTTCTATGACAAACTCAAATGATAAATTAGTTTTTTGATCTAATTCTGGATCACAGAGCTCACATCCCTCTTCCAGAGTGAGATGGAAGAGACCAATTTGTTTACATTGCAAGATTATAGGTCATACTATGGATATATGCTTCAATATACACAAATATTCTCCTGGTTACAAACAGAAGGACACAAGTTCCTCTCGAATAAACTCAGCTGATGTAAATTTTGTTGAAGTCCAGCAGATGAATTCAACAGACATGAGTCCAGTTCAAACTCTCTCGGCTAGTCAATGCCATCAGCTCATTGCTCTCTTGAGTTCTCAATTACAACACAATTCACATCAATTCACTTCAGGGGACATATCAACTGCTGACCCTTCTGTTTCCAACTTCATAGGTATCCTCTTTGTATCCAATTCTTTTGTGCAACCTTATTTTTTAAATTCCTCAAGTTGGATTTAAGATACAGGTGCCACGTATCATGTCTGTTTTAATCTTGCATCTTTTTGTTCCTCTTATCCTGTTCAACATAATTCCGTTACTTTACCAAACAATTTCAAAATAGCCATTGAAAGAATAGGGCCTATTAAGCTCAATAAGGACATTATTCTTTCCAATGTATTTTATGTTCCTTCTTTTCGCTTCAATTTATTATCTGTTAGCATGTTGTCTTCTGCCTTGCATTGTTCCTTTTCTTTCTGTTCTAATTCATGTATAATTCAGGACAACTGTCTGCCAAAACGTTGGGATAGCTAATTGGGTTGGAAATTTGTATGTTCTTCTTCAATAATGCTATGCTTCAAATATTTCCGTGCAAAGAATAAATGGCAGTTTAACTATGGTTGATAATTCTCTTTGGCATTATCAGTTAGGCCATCCTTCCCCACTTAAAGTTCGGCTTTTACAGAACACTTTGCATTTGAATTCAATAAAAGATTGTATATGTTCTATTTGTCCTCTTTCTAAACAACATATTTTACCTTTTATATCCAAGAACCATAATCTCAACATTGTTTTGACTTAATTCATTGTGATGTATGAGATCCTTTCCATGTTGAAACTCATGATAGTTTTAAGTATTTTTTAACCATTGTAGATGATCATAGTAGAGCTGTTTGGTTATACTTGTTGCGTACAAAATCTGATGTCTTGAAGTTTATTCTTGATTTTATAAATATGGTTGAAACTCAATTCAAAGCAAAAGTTAAGGGCATTAGAACAGACAATACTTCTAAGTTTTCAATTACTGATTTCTATAATAAAAAGGGAATAGTTCATTATCATTCTTGTGTTAAAACTTCTCAGCAAAATTCTGTTGTTGAAAAGAAAGCATCAACATATCTTAAATGTCGCTTGTTCGTTGTTGTTTCAATCACATATTCCTATTAAATTTTGTGGTGAATGTGTTTCAACTGTCGTTTACTTGATAATTAGACTTCTTTCCACTATTTTGTCCAATCAAACTCTTTTTGAAAGATTATATTCCAAGCCTCCAGTTTATGATCATCTTAAAGTTTTTGGTTGCTTGTGTTTTGTCTCTACTTTGAAGCATTCTCAGGACAAGTTTTGTCCTAGAGAAAAATTAGGTGTTTTCCTTGGTTATCCTACAGGTTACAAAGGTTATAAAATTCTAGATCTTGAAACCAATAAAATTTTGATTTTAAGAAATGTTGTTTTTCTTGAATCAGTTTTTCCATTCCAATCTTCTTTTAATAAAATTCCTGATGTCATATTTTCTGATTTCTCGGTTTCTTCTTCTCGATCTTCTATGAATCATGATCAATCTTTACATGTTATTCCAAATTCTTCTACTCATGAATCAGATTTTTCAAAACATCATTCCAAGAGATTGTCCAAACCTCCTTCTTACCTTACTGATTACCACTGTTTTTTATCCAACAGAGTCCCATTTCCATTTCTTTCCAAGTGTTCTTACCCTATGTCAAACAATGTTTCTTACAATCGTTTATCTCATTCTTACAAAAATTATGTCTTAGTTGTTTCTTCTAAAGTCGAACCCAAATTTTTTCATCAAGCTGAAAAATATCATGAATGGAAAGATGCGATGAGTGCTGAACTTAGAGCTCTTAAGGACAATAATACATGGACATTGACACCATTACCTGCCGGTAAGTGTTCCATTGGTTGCAAATGGAATTACAAGATTAAACATCATGTTGATGGCTCCATTGAGAGATATAAGGCAAGATTGGTTGCCCAAGGGTTTTACAAAGCAGGAAGGTATTGATTTTTTGGATAATTTTTCTCCTATTGCTAAGTCTGTTTTGGTAATAATTTTACTTGCTCTTGCTGCTATTCATTACTGTGATTTAATACAACTGGATGTTAACAATGCCTTTTTTCATGGTGATTTTACTGAAGAAGTATATATGAGCTTACCTCTAGGTTATTCCACTTTACATTGCTCTGGAAAGGGGGAGTAGAATCTGGTTTGTAAACTTAACAAGTCATTGTTTGGTTTAATGCAAGCTTCTCAAAATTGGTTTTCAAAGTTTTATATTGCCATCATTGCTCTTGATTTTTATCAATATGCTGCTCATAGTTCTTTATTTATTCAATCTACTTATAAGCGTTTTACTGCTATTTTGATATATGTGGATGATTTATTATTGCTGGAAGTTCTACTGAGTATATTACTGTCATCAAAACTTTGCTTAACAACAAATTTAAGTTGAAAGATTTGGGTGACCTTTGATTTTTTCTTGGTTTAGAAATTGCCAAATCTGTTAATGAGATTTTTTTGAATCAAAGACATTATGTTTTAGAGCTTCTGGATGAATGTGGCTTCTTGGGTTGTAAACCAGCTTCCTATGAATCCTACTTGCAAGCTCTTTGATACAGGTTCCTTTTTGGAGGATGCTACTGTTTATCGCCTTCTTATTGGTCGTCTTTTTTATCTCACATTTACTAGACATGATATTTCTTTTGCTGTCAATTCTCTTTGTCAGTTTCTTGCTGCTCTTCAGACTTCTCATTTGAAGGCAACATATCAAGTTTTGCGGTATTTGAAAGGTACACCAGGGCAAGGTTTATTTTTCTCCAAACATTCTACTCTTCAATTGAAAGCTTTTACTAACTCGGATTGGGCATCTTGTATATCTTCACGGCGATCTGTTAGTGGCTCGTGTGTTTTTCTTGGTGATTCTTTGGTTTCCTGGAAATCTAAGAAACAAAATACTGTTTCTCGATCCTCCGCCGAAGCTGAATATTGGGCAAGGGCGCATACTACTTGTGAAATCATTTGGATTACAACTTTATTGAAAGATTTTCATATTACTCTTTCTAAGCCAGCTTTAATGTTATGTGATAATCAAGCCGCTCTCCACATAGCTACTAATCCTGTTTTTCATGAAAGAACAAAACATATTGAGATTGACTGTCACATTGTTCGTCAGGAAATTTTGCATGGTACAATCAAATGCTTTTATGTTAGTTTCAAATTTCAGTTGGCTGACATTTTTACTAAAGCTTTACATTCTCATCTGTTTCTAGATATGTTAGGCAAGATGAGAATTATCAATATTCATTCTCCATCTTGAGGGGGAGTATAGGAAAATATAACTGACGTGGACGCTGGTTGCTGATGTGGACAATGCAGATAGTTATTTTACATTTTATTACAATACTTTTGTATAAATAGATTCTTTAGTCAAGATTGCATGTAATCAAACTAGTTGAATAATATACAGTTTGATTCAGTTTCATCTCTTGCAGTTCGTAATAGTCTGAACTCTGTAGTTGGGTTCAATATTTCAGTTGTTGAGTTATTCCTATGGCAGATAAATACAAATTTTTTACATTTTTGCCAAGTTTCCATGAAGAAAAAACTGAAAAAAGAAAACGAAAGGCAACGACATTAGTCTCTCCGAGACCACTGTCTGCCACTACCTGCTCGCGGCAACAAGTCAAAGAACAAGCTTGTCTTACTATGTATGTACTGGGTTTGCTTTAAAATTGTGTTTTCTAGTTAGTTTTAGTTGGGCTGGGATAGGAGGGTCTGAACAGTTAGAATTGTACAAGGTATTCAATAATATTAACTATAACCATGATTTTCTTTTATTTTGGAAGATTATACAGTAATGTACTAACAAATTACTATTAGTCACACTAAAGGTATTACAGGATAAATATATACACTAACATCCCCCTTCAATCACAAGGACGAAGAATGCATAGATTTTCATGACATGTAGTAAATTTGGAAACCGACAGAGGTTTATTAAGCCTATCAGCGAATTGAGTGGATGAAGGTGTGAAAGCCCCATGGAGTTCTTGATGAAGGACTTTGTCTCTAATAAAATAAAAGTCGATCTCTATATGCTTGGATTTGAAATGAAGTACCGAATTTGAAGCCATATAGGTAGGACTAAGTGAAAGATCAATTATAACCTAAGAGGCGGATGAATTAGGTTTTTAAACTTTTTTTTCGATTATTGATTTCTCTAAGCATAAATGATTTAATAATATTAAATGCTTATCTAACACAATATTAATGAGCAATAAGAGAAAGGTTAGAGAATACGAAACCGAGTTATTAACGCGGTTTGGCAAAGCACGCCTATGTTCGTGCTTCAAGGTTCTCCCTTGAAGATGTATTCACTTCAACCGCTTAGGTTACACTTGATTGAACTTCATGAGCATCAATCTAATCGTTCCAACAACTGATTCTCACAGCGTCACCCTTCTTGTTCAATTACAATTCCTCAAACTCAAACTCTCAAAAATCAAGCTCTCAAGCTTTTACAAAAAAACCTCACAAACAACAAATCTCAATAAGCTTATGTGAAGGTTGTGTTTCATACACTCTTTGTAAGCTAAAAATCGCGTCGAGATTTTGGTAGAGTATAGGTGCTTTTCACGCATATAGAGGGGGATGAATATAGCGTTCTAATAATTTTGTGCGATATTTAAATTCTCTAATTCCCTATGTGACTTATTGTATACAATTAAACATTCAATGTATAAATACAAAGAGTTAAGGAAAAAAAGATGCAAACATGTTTGTTCACGGGGATCGGCAAATCCTGCCTATGTCTGCGCTCCAAGAGCCCACTTGGAGATCCTTCACTAAATTGGCTTACGGGTGCCAACCAAACCGTTATAATTTGACTCTTTCTTAGGGTGTCACCCTTTTTCTCGACTATTGCAGGGAGTCACCCTTTGATTGAACTTTCGAGCCTCAATCGAGCCTTTGACTGTTTCTAGGTGTCACCCTAATTTTAAAAATTCGTAGGGAGTCACCATTTACAATTTAGTACAAAGTGTTTCGGAAATTTAAAGTGCAAAAACTAATCTAAACTCTCCCAAATTGAATTCTCAAGTTTGAGGTTAGGAGAGTTGGATTTTACAAGCTCAAGAATAGATTTGGTATCGAATATAAATTTTGGTAGGGCTTCGCCTCAATTCCGACCTCAATTCCGAGTTGTGTAATGAGCTTTGGAGGTCCATGTATTTATAGAACTGTCCATTTTCAGTCGACCTAATCCTTTCGGTCAACCGCTTATAGCCGTTGGAAAATATTGTCGTTAGAAATCTGACAGTTGAGAGATGCTGACAATTTTACACTGCAGCGGTCGACCGGACTGGGCCAGCGGTCGACCACTGTCTATTGAAAACGATTTCGGAGCGCAAGTTTAAGTGCAAGCGGTCAACCGCTCCCTTTACAAAATCGTTTTCCAGTTTCTGTGATGTATTTTGGTTGACCAAATCTCCAATCACAACCGCAAAAATGCCAAAAATCGCAAATTCAATCTATGATACTTTTTTGGTCGACCTACTTGACTGCGGCGCATCCGAAAACACTGGGAGCAATCTGTAAAGCTTTTTGGACGCGTCACTCTACTGCATGCTCGACCACGGTGAGATCGAAAGACCAAAAACTAGTTTTGGTCGCCTCTCCCATCCGCGACTTCGACCACAACTCTCCAAAAAGCCGTCAATACAATTTTTGAGTCCCAAAACGATATAAATTCATTGTATGTACTTAGATAAATACGTTAGCACATAATAATACATGTTTTGAGGGTATTTCCAATAAATACGAGTACAAATATTATGATAAAAAACATTAAGAATAATATCCAAAAAATATAATAATCAACTTATTATTTTCTACAAAATAATCATCATTAGGTCATCATCAAAGTAAACTAAGTCTAACAAAAAGGCTAACAATCTCCTCCTTTTTTATGATGACAAAATCTAATAAGTTAGCTATCCCTAAATCTAAGCATGTGCATCAATTATTGCATATTAGTTTTCTCCCCCTTAAGTTATGCAATATATCAACATTAAATCCATGCAAATATGCTATACAATTCATATTACCTTCTCTCCTTTTAACAACTTATATAAATCTTCTCCCGCATTCACAATTTCCCCCTTTTTGTCGTAATAATAAAAAAATCCATGGGGAGGGGAGTTAAAAACAATCAAAGAATAAAAAAATCATACAAAACAAATTATTCTCCCCCTTGATAAAAAAATCTTTACCAAAGGCAAACAATGGAAGGAATTTAACAAATTAATCCATTCAAATAAAACATGTGATCAAAATAAGATACCAAATTGATACAACCACAATCAAAGTTCATTCAAACAAAAATATTCTCCCCCTTATTGGCATTAAGCATATAAAATTATTTGAGGGAAATTAAACATTCAAACCAAATTAAATTTCCAAGAAGTAGATACCAATTAATGCAACTAAAAAGAATAAACCAATAGTCAGTTTCTAAGAATGATATCAATTGAAGAAATAAAAAATTAACTAAGGATACCAATTGATGATTCACAATTAAAATCAAAGTGATCTTTCAAATAGTGATACCAATTGTAAATCAAAATGAATTCCAAACAATTTTTCAAAGAATGATACCGCTTGTTAATTCAAAACAAAGTTCTATGAGAGATACCAAAGTTTAAAATCAAAATGTCAATCCAATTATTATCTCTCCCCCTATGTTAACCACTAAAACACACTATTAGGGATATAATTACAATTCAAATATTTGCTCTCTCCTTTTATAGCAATAATAAAACAACTTAATTTTTCTCCCCCTTTATAATTGTTACCAAGCAAATATGAGGGATTTCAAATCAATAGAAGAGTTATTGATCTCAATTTGAAAACCAAATAAAAATTCTTCCCCCTTTAAATCAACAAATCAAATTATTTGGGAAACAAGTTAAATCAACCAATTTTATTTTCTTCCCCTAAATTAATGATCAAAATAAAAACAATGGGGAAATCCAAAGTTTAGGCCTAAATGGAAGCAAAATCATCAAAATTAAAACTCAACATTACAAAACAAATCAATAATCTCTATACAATTCTATTTTCTCCCCCTACATTAATCAATTTCAATCCAAGGGAGAAATACAAATCATTACAATTCCATATCCAACAATCTATCATTGACATGCAATTTATTATACCACTTGTTGGAATCAAACATCAAAATACCAATTGAAAAGATAATACAAATTTCAACCTAGTAATATCACAAGCGAATTTTCAATGATTCCAATTGCTAGAATTTATATCAATTCAATCCCAAATCAATATCAATATTAATTCCAAGAGATATTCAACCCAAATCAAGAGTATACACAAATGTTTATTTGCATTTTTACCACATTTGAGGTGTCATTTGAAGCTTCTCCCTTTTTGTATGTTTTGGAAGCTCAATCATCCAAGCCCATTAAACTCCTTAGGAGAATCTCCAACCTACAACAAAAATTAGTTCATTTTCTTTGATACTCAAATATTTTTGGGTCCATTTCTTAGAGGTTTGGTTCCTTTAGGAACCCATAAAAATTTAGAACTAGAATTAGATTTTAAATTAACATTTAATTTCAAAGTACACACAAACAATTTATGCCCTATACAATAACATAAATTACAAGTAGATGGGCTAATAAAGAAATTAGTGTAATTTTTTCTCTTAGCAAAGGGTTGATAATCAATCCCGACTTTATCGAAAGTAACCATGTGCTTACCTAAGAGCATATTAAATTTGTTTACTACCATTAGTGAATTTAAGTACTATAGAGTTCAAATCATCATTCTTAACTTTCAATTCACAAACATCAATTTCAAGAGATTTAATTTTAGTATTAGCATCAAAAATAGATTTAAACTTAGCATTCAATGATCTAATTTCATCTTCATGTGATTTGATAGAAATATTCAATCCATCATTCAACAATTTTAAATCACTACTTTCACGCTCAAGAGATTTAATGGTAGCATTCAAATCATCGTTCGTGCTCTTCAATTCAACAATTTGATCATCAAAAGATTTATCCAAATTAGCATGCTTTTTGATCAAATTATTATGTTCCTTTTTCAATGACTTATATCTATTTAGACATGACAAATGAGCCGAGACTGAAAAAGTCTAGCTCGTCGAGTCTGCCGAGCTTAACGAGCCGAGCCTAATGAGCCAAATATACATAAATAATATTATCTTATATAAATATATTATAAATTATTTTGAATATTATACAATTTAAAACTATAATAAATATTTATTATTATAATGTAAAAATACTATAATTAATAATTTAATTGAATAAATATTTTTATTAATATAATAAATAATATATAATTGAGAAAACTATTTGATGAGACAAATAAAATATATATGTATACAATTAATTATAAATTTGTTTAGACGAATAACATATATATGCATACAATTAAATGTAAATTTGATGAGACAAATAAAATATATATGTATACAAGTTAAAGAAAATATATCAAAATGAAAATTACAATTTCAAATTTAAAGGAAAATTTAGTCTTCGACATCCAAATTTTTTAATTCTTCTAATATGTCATCCTCTCGTTGTTAATCTTTCGTCACAGCGTCGTTCCAATCCTTCATGCAAATGAGTGCCTCAACGAGTTCTGGTGCAAGTCTTCCTCGTTTACCATCATACACATGTCCACCTGCACTAAAAGCAAACTCAGATGCTACTGTAGAGACCAGAGGTGTTAGTAGATCACGTGCCATTCTAGAAAGAATAGGAAATGAAATAACACTGTCTCTCCACCAAGCCAAAATATCAAATGCTCATCGCGAGAAATGTGATGGTAGGTGTCAAGATAAATATCGAGTTCATTTCTTTCTGAAGTATAAGAATGAACATCGCTATCTATTTCATCCAATATATCATCCATAAAATCTTGTGGAGCTCCACCACAAGCACCACTACTAGAGCAAGCATGAATATGTGAAGAATGAATTAAACGAGTAACATTAAAATATTTAAGTTCATAAGAAGAATATAAATTAACAATTTTATTTTTTAATTGAGCATAAGTAATTAAAGAAGAAATACCTAAATTAGAAGAAATTTTATCAAACATTATACACACTCCTTTTAATTTAAATTTAGGATTCATTATGCATGCAAAACAAAAAATATTAGGTATGTTAACCCAATATTTTTTAAATTTTGTTTCCATTTTATCAAGTAATGCACAAAATTCGTTTATTTGTCTAAAAATTTTAAAAGTACCCGTTAATTTTATAAAAATTGGGAGAACAAGATGAGTAGTGGGATAATAAATTCACGAACATTCATATGTAGCTTCAAAAAATGGTTTTAGAAAATCAAGAAACAAATTAGCAATATCGCAACTACTATGATCAAGAGTAATACCTTTTGTTTTTTTCACTAATAAAAGCACAAATAACTAACCAATATGGCTTAGCATTTTTCAACATTAAATAAGTCGAATTCCACCTTGTATCTACATCGGTTTTTAATTTTCTTGGTTTAAGTTGAGCAACTTTACAATATTCTTTATATTCTTACTGTCGTGTATTAGATGAACTAATATAAGAAATTGCAGATCGAATAGATTCAATATGATGTGAAATAAATGACATTCTATCTCGAACAACTAAATTCAAAATATAACAAACACATCTCATATGAAAAAGAGAATTATGAGCATAATCTAACTGAAATAACTTTTTAAATTCAAGAATTGCAACATCGTTAGCAGAAGCATTATCGAGTGTAATACTAAAATTCTATCTCTAATAGCATATTCTTGCAAAATTCCAACAATATATCTATAAAGGGTAACGCCACTATGTGGGTATTCACAACTACGAAATCCTAATATTCTTTTATTTAATTACTAAGAGTCATCAATAAAATGAGAAGTTACAACAATATATCCTAAAGCATTAGGTGCACTCCATAAATTAGAGGTAATACAAGTAGACATGGACGGAGCATTTGAAAAAAATGCAATTAATTCATTTTTCATATTATTATACATTTTAATAATATCACTTCGCATCGTACTTCTAGGGACTCGTCTAAAACTAGGATTAATATACTCTTTCATAAAATTTTCATATAAAGGTACCTCAGACCATTGCTGGCAGCAACGGTCTTCAACTGTCTAAATCAAAAACTAGCTCTAGCTCATGTTTTTTCCCACGATCTCGACGATCAAGAGCACGTCATCCACTAGTAATGGAGAATTGCTTTGGCAGTTCAACTTGCAAGGATTGCTGGTTGACCTGATTAGCAGGTAGAGCAGAAATACAGATGTAAGTGATTTTCTGTGAGAGCTATGGGCGCTTTACTGGGTTTTTTTTTTGGAAATAGGGGATTGGCTGTTGAGGATCCAACTGAACAGCATGGATTGAAGCTCGCAATCAAAGACTACCCTTTTGCAAACGACGATCTTCTTTTATGGGCTTACCTGAAAGAATGGATTTCCACTTACATCAACTACTATTATTCCGATGACAGCGCAGTCGAGTCCGATGGAGAGCTTAGAGAATGGTGGACGGAGATTAGAACAGTAGGGCACGGAGATAAAAAGACGAGTCGTGGTGGCTGGTCCTCCACGCCACTGTCAACTTCGGTCAATATGCCTACGGCGGTTACTTCCCTTACAAACCAAGCATCGCAAGAATCAACATGCTGACTGAAAATCCCGACAAACTGTTCTAGGAAAACTTCATGAAAAGACTGGATGAAGCTCTTCTCCAGTGCGCAATTGAGGCAACGTTGCCCAGCATTGGCGAGTGGTGGGCGGGCTCACCGGGGTGGGGTGGCTGCCTGGCTGGCGAGTGGAGGGCGGGCTCGCCGGGCTCACGAACCCCAGTTTTCAGGCTCAGCTCGACCCGCCTTACGGGCCCGGGCCTAGCGGGTGGGCTGGCCACCTCTATATCTATCCTTGAGCTCATTAAAACCTTCTAGCAATTCATGTAGTAAATCACTATCATTATCACTATTAGAATCGGAATGCTAGAAGAGTCGTTTACCTCAATTTCATTGGCCATGAAACATACGTTGGCCACTTCCTCTTCTTCGGAGGATGAGTTTTCTTCACTCGCGATTTGAAATGTGCCTACATGTGCAAGCTCAAGAATTCTCGAAATATCATTAGCATTTTCACATGTTTTGATTTTCTCAAACTCATTTCTATTTAAAACACAATATAAGATATTCATGGCTTTAGCATTTAGACACAATTTTTTATCTTCACAATCAATAGGCAAATTTAAAACATTTATTCCATTTTCGATAATTTTCCATAAATCAATATTAATAGCTTAAACAAAAATCTTCATTCTAGCCCTCCAATAAGGATAAAGTTGTCCATCAAAATATGGAGGAGGTCTATAAATGGAGTGTCCTTCATTATGCATATTGGGATCCATAATCAAATATATAAACAATATATATCAATATATTTCTAACAAGAAATTTATCCCAAAACTCCAATCAAATTTATCCAAATAAATTTCTACAAGAGAAGTTATACAATATGCACAAATATCGCAATATCATACAAAAATTTTAATTACTTGCTCTGATACCAATTGAAAGATCGATTATAACCTAAGAGGAGGGTGAATTAGGTTTTTAAACTTTTTTTGTGCGATTATTGATTTCTCTAACCGTAAATGATTTAATACAATTAAATGCTTATTTAACACAATATTAATGAGCAATAAGAGAAATGTTATAGAATACGAAACCGAGTTGTTAACGCAGTTTGGCAAAGCATGCCTATGTCCACGCTTCAAGGTTCTCCCTTGAAGATGTATTCACTTCAACTGCTCGTGGTACACTTGATTGAACTTCACGGGCGTCAATCTAACCGTTACAACAATTGATTCTCAAGGCGTTACCCTTCTCGTTCGTGTTGAGAATCGAACGTGAAATGGAAAAAGAAAACTGTGGAAGCAGGGACACCAAGATTTACGTGGAAAACCCTTATGGGAAAAAACCACGGGCAGAGGAGAAATAACTAATCGAAAATCAATGTACAATGAGTTTTCCGACTCAAGCATCATTATATAGAGAAAATAAATAACCCTAATATTGGATATGGGCCCGACCTGGCCCAACTAGAATTCAGATCACACCGAAATCTAACAATTTCCATCTTGACACGAATTCCACATGAGAGATCCAATGCAGGCTTCACAGCCCACCCCAAAACGAATCCAGAACACTGGACTTTAATAATCTTCATCTTCAAAGAAATTCCAATGCAAGGGAAACGATCAACAAAACTCTAATGAAAAATAATCTCCTCTTCCACATAGGCCCCTGCTAGGCCAACTCAATATCTGGTACCGATTAAGTTTAAGCAGACCCTGCTTAAACTTGAGAGACACACTCAGGAAGAAATCACATCTCCTCAATGGTACCACCAAATTATCAGAGTTGTCGGACCGAATTGCACTTGAATATGTTGAAGATTCTCTATTGGAATCAATACCCTCGAACACACTCAATGCATAACCCACTATAGATGTTTCACCATATCGTCGTGGAGTTTTACCCTTTCTCTTGGTTCTACCTTTGACGATACCACTCTGATGAACTGTAACTGGTGACGATGTGGTGGCCAGATTACCCTAAACATATGTAATAAGCTGACGTATCGGCTCTGATGTAGATTCAGATCCTAACTTGAACTTCACTTGAGAACCTAACTTCTGCTGAGTCTTCTCCAAAAAACCTTTAGAAGGTGAATTCACAAACTTTGCAGTCTTATTACCTGTCACTGTAGAACCCTGTATCACATATAAATTTGCAAAGCTTCTGTGTCCTTTTAACTTAACGAGAGCACCCCTACTTATCTTTATACCTCCACTTACAGCGTTGTACTTGTACCCTTTCGAATCTAGAGTATTCAACGAGATTAGATTTTTCTTAAAATCGAGAACATGTCACACATTACCTAGTGTCCTCACAACTCCATCAAACATTCTAATTCTGGCGGTATCAATACCAGCTATCTTGCAAGGAGTGTTATTACCCATTAACACAACGCCTCCTGAAACGGCCTCATATGTCAAAAGTCACTCTCAATTGTAACACATATGACATGAACAAACTGAATCTAAAATCCAATCCTTGTTTGGCTTCGAGTTTTCCTCTGACACAATTAGAAGATCTCCATCACTATAGTCTTCTTCTTCTGTGACAACAACTTCACCGAACGTCATCGGTTGTTTTCCCTTCTCAGCAACTCTCATTATTTCATTATGCAATTTACGACATTTAGCTTTAATATGCCCCTTCTTCTAATAGAAGTAACAGATTCTATCCCGGTTCCTTGACTTTGATCTACCCTTTGAACTTTAAACATTATCGCTACCTTTGTTGTTTGACTCTCTTGTTCTACCCCAAATGACGAGTCCCTCACCTTGAGACTCGGATCCCACAACAATCTACTTCATCTTTTCCTTTGATAACAAAGAACCATAAACATCTTCTAGAGTTAAACTTTCTCTACTATATAAAATCGTATCCCTGAAAGAACTATATGAAGCAGGTAATGAGCATAACAGAATCAACCCTAAATCCTCCTCATCGTACATGCATCCCATAGTCTCCAAATCTGAAACTAACTCCTTGAATGCAACCAAGTGCTCTGTAATAGAACCTCCTTCGATCACCTGATGAGAATAAATTCTTTCCTTTAAATGCAACTTGATAGTCAGAGTTTTCTTCATACACAAATGCTCCGATCTGAACCATAACTCGGCGACAGATTTCTCGTTCAAAATATCTTGTAAAATTTGATTTGACAAATGCAAACGTATCAAAGATAGGGATTTTTGATCTTTTCAAAGTTTCTCCTCTTCACCCCAAGACGTGGGCATTTTATCAAGCCCTAACAACGCGTCGCCTAAATCCATCTGTGGGAGCACATCTCACATCTTCACCTGCCATAACTGAAATCTCGTATTCTGATCTAATAATGGAATAACGAATTTCAACGAACTCATCTTTCCCAAAAATTTCAGAAATTTCTCCAAAAATATCTGAACTCAAAATATCCAACCCAAAACTCTAATTCCCAAGTATTCCAAAATATTAGATAATCCAATCAAAATATTCAGAACTAGAATCAATAGTCCAACCAAAAAATTCACCTTGTAAAATAGAATTTTTATTCTATAACCTTCAATCTGATCAATGGGCCTACTGTTTCTTCCTCAGTGAAGGACGGCAGTAGTGATGCTGTTGTGATCATTGCTCAAGATAGACGGTGGACGCACGGTGGGCAGCGATAAAAGGTTATGCGACGGATTCACTGATTAGCGGACGAAGCCTTGAATGAAGATGGTAGTCGGTTGCTCTGTGCTCTAGAAGATGCCAGAATAGAGACTCCAAACTTTGTATGGCAAGGTGGGGATATGGATGACAGAGGACTACTCTTCTTCGGCGATGGATGGTAGCAGAGTGGCTGGGCAGTCGGACTTCGAGCGCGACGGGGTAGCAAAATCGACGATGAACAGCAATGCGGGTGAGAAGAATTCCTCTGTTTGTTGAAGAAGTAGAGGCGACACAACATCAAGAAAAATCAAAATTTTCTTTTCTTTTAATTTTTTTTTTCAATTCTTTTTCCATATTACAATTTTTCACAAAAAATTGTAAACTCCAAATTTCGTTCAATCCGAGTACTATAACTCTTAACTTCGTTCTGATACCAATTATTGAAAATTGGTATAGAGAACCTCAACCAAGCTTTGATACCAATTGTTGAGAATCGAACGCAAAACGGAAAAAGAAAACTGTGGAAGTAGGGACACCAAGATTTACATGGAAAACCCTTACAGGGAAAAACCACGGGTAGAGGAGAAATCACTAATAAAAAATCAAGATACAATGAGTTTTGGAACTCAAACATCAATATATAGAGTAAGTAAATAATCCTAATATTGGATATGGGCCCGACCCGGCCCAACTAGAATTTGGGTCACACTGAAATCTAACAATTCATTTACAATTCATCGAACTCAAACTCTAAAAAATCAAGCTCTCAAGCTTTTACAAACAACCTCACAAACAACAAATCTCAATAGGCTTATGTGAAAGTTGTGTTTCGTACACTCTTTGTAAGCTAGAAATTATGTCGAGATTTTGGCAGAGTTTCGGCTCTTTTCACGTTGGTACCTCCATCCTCGGAGTGCCTTCTATTTATAAGTTCCTCTGCTTTTGGTCGACCAAAATTTTTCGTTTCGACCTCATTCGACTATTGAAAACTAGCCGTTACACTTTTCTGTGCATTTTCGGTCGCCTGGCTCGACTGAAGTCTCAACCGCATCACGTCCAAAATCCTTCGGAGCTCCCAGTTTTACTCTTTTAGTCGCATTCCTCGACTGATATCTTCGACCGTGTCTCGACCGCAAAAACACCAAATTTTACAGAGTCGTTCTGTGGTGCATTTTTGGTGGCCAAATTTGACCGGGCCTTCAACCGCGTCTCATCTGCAAAATCGCCAAATATTACAGATTCAAAGTGGGCAATTTTTAGGACGAGGTCTTCGACCGCGTCACGACCGCAAAAAGGCCAAATATTACAGAAGCGAACTTCAGACATTTTCGGTCGAGTTCTTCATCCACAGCTTCGACCGTATCAAGACCAAAAACACGGAATGCACAACTTGAAATATTCGGACGCATTTCCTTGTGTCCTCGGTTCGTCCAAAACACAAAATTTGAATATGTGAAGTATTTCGGTCGATTTCCTTGATCGGGTCTTCGACCACATCATGTCTGAAAACTTCCAGAATGAAATACTTCACTTCCAATTCGCACATCTCGAATTCTCTAAATCCCACAATGATATCTACTCACTACGTGGACTTAGACAAACTCATTAGACAACAATAATACCTTATCCAATGTAATCGAAATATTTGCGTATAAAATAAATTCAACAAATAAACAACTTATTAACTTCATTAATATTAATTATCATCAAAATAAATACGCCTAACACTCTTAGGCTAACACTAAGATTATCACAGTAGATGACTGGACATGTGGAACTGCGAAGACAAAGTTCATGCAACAAAGATTGAAGCCAAATCACCTCGGAGGCACCATTTGCAACACTTCGATATTCTGCCTCACTACTGGAGCGGGACATTGCTTGTTGTTTTGCCGAAGACCATGAGATTAAATTTCCACCAATAAAAATACAGTATGAGCTAGTATTGTGAGGATCATCTTGACAGGCGGCTCAATCAGCATCAATAAAGCATCGAATATCTAGAGATGAAGAAGGTTGAAAGGATAAGGAGTAGGAGAACGTGCCTTTGAGGTAGCGTAGAATTCGCTTGAGAGCTTGCCAGTGAAGATCAGTTGGACAATGCATGAACTGACAGATTCTATTTACCGCAAAGGATATGTCGGGCCGAGTGAGGGTGCAATATGTAGACCACCAACTAGATTCCTAAAAATGGACTCATCCACAAGAGGTGTGCCAGAGTTCTTAGAGAGTAATGAGCTTGTGACAATCGGCGTTGGCAATGAATTACATTCAGATATGTTTGCTCGATGAAATAGGTCCAAAATGTACTGAGATTGATTGAGGTGGAACCCCGAAGAGGAAAGAGATATATGTACCCCAAGAAATAGTGTAGAGGACTAAGGTCCTTAATGGCAAATTGAGAGTGAAGTAACCAAGGCGATTGTTGACCAAGGAAAGAGAGTTACTTGCCACCAGGATGTAGTCGACATAAACCAACATTACAATAATAAATGAGTCAGACTTAAAAACAAACATGGAGTTGTCAGCTCTGGAAACACAGAATCCCTATTTAAGTAGAGCTCACTGTAGTTTCATATACCATGCACGAGCAGCCTGTTTTAAACCATAAAGGGATTTGTGAAGGCGGTAGACCAATATTGGGTTTGCAGGATTAGAGAAACCTGGGGGGTTGAGCCATGTATATTGTCTTAGTAAGATTGCCATGGAGGAAGGCGGTAAAGACATCAAGCTATCGAATATCCTAGTTGAAAGAAAGGGAAAGAGATAAAAGTAATCTGATGGTCTGTGTAACGACTCGAGTTTTATTCTCTTTAAAATATCGTGAAATTTAAAACTTTTCTTTTTATAAAAACGTTGGAAGGTTATTCTTTCATAAAACTCGATCGTTAAATTCTTTACTTAAAATCTTTGTACAAATTTTAGCGGAAGTAATAAAATTATTTTCTTTTATAATTAAACACTTTGCATTATTAAAACAAAATAACTTTTTAGAAAATATAGCAGAAGACTTATTAGTTAAACAAAACATTTAAGAATATATTACAAAAGCTTTTTACAATTTGTTTCCATTTAACTTCTTCTAACCCAGCCAGCCACAAGACTCGCGCGTGCAAATCTTTCATCAACTGTTCCAAATATGTTCTCGTACATATGCCAATATCATGGAAAAAACAATGAGCCTAACGCCCAACAAGAATTAGAATATAATGCAATTTGGATGTTATGCATAATCATGCAATGTATTACAAAAAAAAACCTATTCTTTTTGGAAGTCCGAGAGATGGATACGTCTATTGGTCATGTGGCTTAACCGTCACTCCGATGAGAAGATACATCCATTAGGGGGTGTATCCACATGCCGTCACCATACTCTTTTGATAAAGACGTTGGAGATTTCTATATAAGAGAAATGGATGAACCCTAGGGTCCATGTGGCTAAACCGTTACTCCGTTTCCAACATAGGAAGAGATACATCCATTCGGGGTGTCACCACCGATGGATCGTCACTAATTCTCCTGAACCCCCACACGCCTATTTACATATATTAGGCATGTCATGCAATATGCTCACAATTTCATAAGCCCTAAGTATGATGCATGAATGCTACGAACAATCACAAATATATATATATATATATATAAGGTAAAAGCGACATTTATCAATGAATCATGGAAAACACTTAAAATTAAGAAAAACCAATACATGTATAATTTATCCACTAATTACCAAGTCAATCATGATCTTCCTTACATGGGTTTAACTTACGTGCATTGGCAGGGAAAATAAAACAGTTATCAATTGAATACTAACATTATTAACAAGGAACCCACAATTCACAGGTTTAGTTCATAATGTCCAACATTTTACAGAATAGGAAACGACTACCACGAGCAAGATTTTAATCTTAGCAATCCATCCTTTCAAACATCGACAAAGTATTCATTCTCAGTATAGTTTCAACATCCTATCTAACCATCCAGACTTTCATGCTTAAGGACAATTTAACACTACTGCACTATAATAATTTACAATAAGTGAACCAAAGAAATGCTTAATATTAACCAACAACAGTACGCATTTCACGGTGTAGACTAAACCAGTTCAATATCAATTTTGAAATAACAAATAACCAGTGATGTAGGGCCTCCTCTGGCCAACTACATTCTAATCCTTACCTCAAGATTTTGCAGCAGCCAAGACTGAAAGTTTCAATCTGTTGATCACCCAAAATTCCTAGACAAGAGAAGAATCAGTGGGTAAATCAGCCCACAAGACTTAACGTAAGTTAGAGATTCATTAACCGATCCATAAATCCTAAAACCAACACTTACCTCAAGCTAAACGTTGCTCCAACAAAATCCCTTACAACAGTGGAATCTCACCAGAGCAACACACCCACTAGAAAATTCTCACAACAACAACTCACAACTCTCCGAACGATCCTTACACAAAACAAAAAGGGAACATTCATACCCTCTCTCTGTCACATCTCACTTTAGTCAAAATGCAGAGTTCCAGAACATCATTTATGTCATCAGTTATAGACAAGGGAGAGAGAGAGAGGGAGATGGACACACGTGGGTGAAGGGGACAATCTGCCATTCCAAAGGAGGAGACTCAATCAGTCATTGTCGTGTGTGAGGTTCACCGCCGACAGGAGAGAGGAGCAGATTTTTTCAGGAGAAAAATGAAGATAGGGGGAAATATTATGTCTGGTAGAAGCGGGATTCTCGCCCAAAATTGGTTTTTCGCGAAACAAGTGGTTCTGTTATTCCATCTCTAATGTCCGTCAACCTCTTCGCTGCAAGGGACATCCGTTCTACAGCAAGAAGCGTTCGTTGCCTTTGTTATTTAGATGTCCGGCATTCCGAAATAGATGTATGTCAGCTTCTTTTCCATGACAGATGTCCATTCCTCAATGAGGGATGTCCATTCCACTTAAGTCCTAATGTCGTTCTTCTATTCTTCTATTTCGGACATCTGTTTTCCATAAAGGACGTCCAGCGTTCCTTTCAGCGATGCCGTTCCCTTTACATACTAACGCCCGCCTTCACAAGGGACATCCGTCCTGCTATAAAGGACGTCTGTTTTTTTCCCATGTTGACCATCCATCTTTCTATAGCGACGTCTGCCATTCCCAAGGGTATCCGTCGACCCTCCCATAATAAAGGACATCCGTCCCACTACAAGGGACGTCCGTCATTCTCATTTTCTTCCATTTTTGGATGTCCGTCTCTTCCCAAGAGACGTCCGTCAGTCAACAAATCCTCATTTCTCCATTTATCAATAATTCCCTCAACTTATAATAATTATACTAACACCATGATTATCCAATTTAGTTCCCAATACCCCAAAATCATCACTTAGATCTCATACATAGGCACTATGATAATCCGAGGTATTACAGTCTGAGACTTGACAACAAGGTTGAAGGTTTTAGTGTAGTCAATGCCAGCTGTTTGATCATACCCTTTGGCCACCAACCGAGCCTTGTTACGATTTAAGGAACCATCAGCATTGAATTTGTGCTTAAAGACCCGTTTGCAATCAATAAGACGTTGACCAAAAGGAAGGGGAGCCAAAGACCAAGTACTGTTAAGTTTGAGAGCATTAATCTCGGCAACCATAGCATCCATCCAATGTTTATGCTTAGATGCTTGAAGGGAAGTCTGAGGCTCAAGAACATTAGCATTAGGCAAGACATTAAAGAGCTTGGGCTTGAAGATGCCAGATTTTGATCTTGTCTGCATAGGATGATTATTAATGGAACAATTTGTATGTCCAATGTTGGGAGGGGGATTGGAGGAAGTAGAGGAAGAGGGTGACGGTAGAGTTGAATAGGAAGAGTGTGATTGGGTAACGGATGGTGAGGGAAGTGGAACACATGAAACAGGAAGATCAAATAGAGTTGAAGAGGAAGGAGAAGAAGCCAACGTAGGAGATGGAGAAAAGGGAAAGATAGACTTGTAAAAGACAACATGACAAGTAATATGGATCCGAGAGGTAGAAATGATGTAGCATGAATAACCTTTGTGGTTAAAATTGTACCCAAGAAAAGCACATTGAGCAGAACGAGGTTGCAATTTGTGATGAGAGTATGGGCGTAAGCATAGATAGTAAAGAAAATCAAAAATTTGAAGAATAGGATAAGGAGGGGAGAGATGATGTAAATTGTAATAGAAGAGATAATCTCATCTCAATGACATGTCGGTTCTTGCGTTCCACACGCCCATTTTGGGCTGGTGTGTATGGACAAGAGAAACGATGGGTGATGCCTTTGGAAAGGAGAAAATGTTTAAATGAACAAAATTCACCACCTCCATCTGTTTGAATGGATTTGAAAGAGATGTTGAACTGAGTGTGAATCATGGTATAGAAATTAACAAAGGTTTGTAATGCTTGGTCTTTTGTTTTAAGAGGATATAGCCAGGTGTTGGGAGTAATGTGCTCAACAAGCAAATGTAATAGAATAATTTTATAATATATGAATAAATTTATATTGATTGATATTATGTTAACATTTTAGATTATGTTTTATAAAATTCATAGAAAATTCTTTGGTTATTTATGCTAACTTTATATTAACATATATATTATATTTATGTGGGATAAAATATAAAGAGTAATAACCAAAATATGTTCATGACTTATATTTGAAGTATGGAATCTTCAAATAATTCATAGTTATAAACATAGTTTATCTCATTAAGAACATATAGTCATATCCCGACTATATATGTAGTGACATAAGATAAATATATTTTATATAATATGATTATATAGGACTGGACTAGATAAAATTATATTGTTCTGATAATTTTCGTTAAATATAGAACAATTAATTTTATCATAATGATGGTCATATATGCATGATCTTAATTCGTTGTATTTAACAAACTCCTATTTTATTTTAATTTATTCTTTGATTTACTCGGTAAAGTTTTGTACGAGTTACAATTCGTATACCTTATATATTGGGAGTGAATTAAAATGAATAGCTGAGAATATTAATATCGGTATAATGAAATCCATTTCTATAGATTTCCTTATTTGTTAGTTCAAGGATCGAATAATTAGCGCGCAATTCATAATCATTATGAATTAATTATTCAATCAAGAACAAATGGTAGTCAAGGATAAAGACGCAATATAAGAGGTTAACGGATTATAAACCTAGCTCTATTGCGAATCTAAATGGAGGGTTAATACATATGTAATGACTATATCAATGGACATTAATTAGAATAAATATATTATATAGTTTTTTAGAGTGCAACTCTAAGTATTTAATGGAATAACTTTAGAGTTAATAATTATGTTAATTAATATAAAGAGTTTATATTAATTAACGAAATATTATTGGAGCTTAAAACTATAGGTCCATCGGTCCCTTCGTCACATTCTATCATTATTCGAATAATAGAAAAATGAACAAAGAAGACTAAATAATTAATTATGAATTAATTATTTAATACATTCAATAATAAGTTTATTATTTTTCATTAGATGAAATAATTGAATTATTGATTATTCAATTAATTAAGACAAAATGACAAAAATTGTCATTGTTAATATGTTTGTTATATTTCATTAAATGAAATAATTGAATTATTGATTATTCAATTAACAAATATAAAGTAACTTTTGAAAATAGTTTTTAAAATGGATTTTGTCAAATTTGAGTTAATGTCATAGTGTCAAGTGTTGAAATATGATAACAAGACCTTTGGTTTTCCATAACATTTTTGTTATAAATTAAATGAGAGATTAATAAGTTAATATTATAGTGTCAAGTGTTGAACTATGGTGACAAGACCTTTTGATTTCTATAACATTTTTATAATGTATGAAATCAATTGTAACTTTAATGAGAAATTTGTAGTGTTTTTCTCTAAATGCCATAATGGCCATTATAGAGCAATACCACTATAAATAGAGGTCCAACCGTATTAGGTTATGAGGTTGAAGTCTTTGAGATTAAGGAATCCATTTGAGAGTAAAATTTGTGTCTTCCGTGTTGGCTTTAGAGAAGTATTTTCTAAATCCAAATAGATCATCTCATATGTTGAGAATACGATCTATCATAAATTGAGTGTGATCTTGTTTCTTTCATCACGCCCACACGTGCTTATTCGAAGTGAGGAGGATTGGCGGAGAATATTAAAGGTTGATTTTGGACCCATGTGAAGTAAGCTACAAAGGTAATATTCTTCATCTTTTAGCTTAGATCTAAATAAAGATTTTAAATAGATATTATTATTAATATATTATAACAACAATCCGTTTTATGTTCATGTTAAAATTGTTTTTCATGATACATAGGTTACGCACGTTACCGTTGTTATGAACATCGGTAATTCTGCCGTGCGAGGGAATCTAAAAACCAACACCAGGTGTATCTATTATAACCATCTATAAATAAAATGAAGTATCGGTCACTCGAAAAGATGATTCCGAAGAAGGACCCCAGAGATCACTATGAATAAGATGAAATGGAGAAGAAACACGAGACGAAGAAAATGAAAATGGGAGACAATGGAATTTACTTAAGTTGAAAGAAGTACAATGAAATTTAGACTTGTCTTGAAAAGTAAATATTACAACCAGAAAGGAGATGTTTGACAATGGATAGAGATGGATGACTCAGCCTAGAATGCCAAAGATGTAGAGGTTGACAACAAAGCAGTTGAAGGTGAAGGCATCATCAGAGACATGGAGTAGGGGCCACCATGGACATTACTGCGAAGAATGGTCATGTAAGAGCGACGATCCTTAACAAAAAAGAAAGATGAATGAAATTCAACAGAGAGATTATTATCACTACATAGTTGATGAACACTGATAAGCTTGGTGGTTAATGAAGACTATGGTGGAGATGAAGGGGTTTAGCAGAAGAATGAATAATTGCAGACCCAACATTGGAGATAGAGAAAGAGGTATCGTGGGCAGCAAGAGCATTGTCTGGACCATTGTATGAAGCCATGAACTAGAGATCACTTTGATGAAGGGTGAAGTGATGTGTGGAACCTTAATCAAGGAGCCACGTAGTCGTTGAGGATGTAGGGTTGGTGGGAGTCGCAGTAAAGTTAGAAGGAGAAGCTTCTGTATAGCTTTTGGCAAGAAGGGTTGCGCTCCTTCCTTTCAAAGTGGTATCAGAGCCTTGTTTCGACCCCCAAGGAGGTTTCGGATGAGTATGAATAAAAAAGTATTAGGGCACATGAATAGAATAAATGAAATCGATAAGCTTAATGTACAACATTTACACTTATTAGATATGGTTCCAAAAATAGGTACCATACCAGTTATTCCTTTCCGACACAAGTTAGGAGTAATACCAAAGAATCTATTAGCAGGAACAGAATATTTGGTAGGAAATTCCAACAATCAATCTAATGACAATATAAAAACCGATTTAAATATGATAAAGGCACAATTAAATAATATTACAGAAATATTATCCTATCTGATAATCCATCATAATTCAAAACATCTACAAGAAATCCAAGAGAAAACAACTCATATAAAAATAGTACTAGGATAGTGTTTTCAAAAATTAAAATTAGAAATAATTGGCGTAAATAGTTCAATTGAAGAAAATCAACAAACAATTACGAATGTAGAAAATGAAATAATAGAAATAAAGGAGCAAAACACGAAAACTCAATTAAGGATATCAGAATTAGAAGAATATCTTAAAACGTACATAGGATGAATACTACTTTTATCGAATCTATAAAAATTATAATAGAACATATTAATGAGTTGAAACAACAAAATCCAGAAATACAAAAGATAATAAAAGAGCTAAATAGTTATAAAGAACATCATAAAGAATTGACAGAAACAAAAAAATATTCTTTTAAATTTAATAGAAAGATTAAGGAAATACCCAGAAAAACAAAGTTAACAAATTAATTATGGCAAAGATATTTTAGAAATAATAGAAAATTTACAACAAATAATACAATGATAGGAAAAAAGAAGGTGTAACTATGGAGGATCTAGAACAAATTACACTCGACAGAAGAATAAGAAGGAAATTAACCATATAACCACCTCCAACCATATAATGGATAATATAGAAGAACAAATAGAAAAATTAACTAGATTATTAGCAACCTTAGATATACCTAAAAAAGATGAAAAACCAGAACAATATTTATTAATGAATAATGAAAATTTGTAAAATAATGAAATAATTTTTTTTATTATGAATCAGATGAAAATCCTTACGAAAACCCTTATAATAACCCACATGAAAAACCTAATTATATAAAACAAGAGCTACCTGAATCAAGTAATAGAAATCGAACTTACGACGAAATTCAAGATACTGAGTTCAAAAAATATATGAATAAACAAGGATATTATTATAATAATAAATGGACAAAAATACCCAACCAATATATACCAAAGATGAAAAATATACAGAACTCAAACATATTAAATTTTGATTGTGTTGAAAATGGATATAAAGTCGTGCAAGACTGGAAAAATAGGATGAGTATATTTATTCAATTAAATCAAGAAGTAAAAGATTTAGCACCAATAGATTTATTTAATTATATAACTCATCAAACTACCGAAATAATATATAATTATTTAACATCTCTTGATGAACCATAAAAAATTGTACTATACGAATCAGATTCACTAACAACTTTTACAAATATAATTCAATTATTAATTAATGAATTCATAGGAAGATACCCTAAAGAAAGTGAGGAAACAGAAGCATTTATACATAATGTTTTCTAGTATATAACAAATTTACAAATATACAATTTATGCTATGTAGAAAATTTTATATGCGAATAGAGAGAAAGTTATCATCAATTAGATTACAAGCATAAAGTATTAGCAAATGATATGTTTTATAAAAAATGACCATTAAAAATAAGTTCTATAGTCTAAGAACTCTATAAAAAAGGAATAGAAACAAAAGCAATTCTTAATACGCTAGGAGCACAAATATCAGTATTAAGAACTTGGATGCAAACATCTTGTACTAAAGAAATAGCTAAAAGAGAAGCCAAAATAAATTTATGTTGTGATAAATTAACAAATAAAATAGGAAGATACAGATGCAAAGATAAAACATATCGAAAAAGAAAGAAATGGAGGAAAATAACTTATTATAAATATAAGAAAAAATCGATGGAAAAATCCTAGAAGATATTTTAAAAATAGAAAACAATTTAGACAAAAATATCAACAAAATAATAAAAAATATTGTCTCATGAACAAGAAAAAGTGTACTTGTTGGCTATGCCACGAAGACGGTCACTATGCTAATAAGTGTCCAAAAAGATATGACAATAATAATAAGACACAAACGTTAAAACTAGCTTACGAAATATGTTATGATCCTATAGAAGATTCTGATATAAACTTTGAAATAGTTATTTATGCATACGAAACTGAATCATGTACAACTGAATCAATGTCCAGCGATGATGAGTAAAAAGATTACGCTAAGAAATTCCAACGCAACATTTATTCAAACAATCATACAAAATCACATATTTTATGCTTATATTGATACAGGTGCAACTTTATGTTTTGCACGCAAAAATGTTTTAAACAAATGGAACAAATTAGAAAAACCTCTTCGAATTATTGTTGATGATAAATCAGTTAATAAAATATGGTTTTTAGCCCATTATACCATGATTAATATTGAAGGTTATTCTTTTATTGTCAAAACTATCTATCTACATGACTCAGGCGTTGATATCATTATTGACAATAATTTCTTAAAATTATATCAGTCTTTTATTCAACGTTTACGAACTATTTTCCTCCCTTTTCCCGAGGGAAAGGATTACACAAAAAAACAAATCACGACCAAAATTATTACACAAAAAAAGTAATTAAATTATTGGCACAAGAGATTTTAGATAATATTCAATTTTTATATACGATTAATAAAATTCTAGATAATAAACTAGATAAAATATGTAGCGATAATCCTCTTGACAAACTAAAAAATAAAAATAAAGAAGAAATTATAATAAAGCTAAAAGACCCTTTAGCAAAAATCAACATACCAAATAGAATACCTTATAGCATAAAAGATGTAGAAGAATTTAAAATAGAATGTAATGTTCTTTTAAAATTAGGAATAATTAGATAAAGCAATAGTCCTCGTAGTGCCCCAACTTTTTACGTAGAAAATAAAAACGAAATAAAAAGAGGAAACGAAAAAACTAACATCTTTTAGTTGCCCCCCACAAAAACAATACGAATGGAATGTACTACCCTTTGGATTAAAACAAGCACCCTCAATATATCAAAGATTTATGGACAAAAATCTAGAAGGACTAGAAGACATATGCTTAGCATATATAGATGATATTATTATCTGGAATAGAAAAAGATCATATAAATGCAGTAATAAAAGTTTTAGAACGATGTAAGGAAAAATGATTAATTATTTCAAAAAAGAATCAAAACTGTTACAAATAGAAGTTGAATATTTATGATTAAAACTAAATAGTAATGGTGAAATAAAATTAACTTCTAATACCCAAGAAAAATTAAATAGTTTTCCAAATATATTACAAGATAGAAAATAAATACAAAGATTTTTAGGATGTTTAAATTATATTGTTGAATAAGGATTTTTAAAGGAACTAGCCAAGGAAAGAAAACAATTACAAAAGAAAATATCTGAAAAAATAAAATGGTTATGGATAGACCAAGATACTAAAGCAGTACAAGAAATAAAAAACAAATGTAACATATTACAAACACTGTATATGTAATATCCTGATTTTATAATAGAATTAAACAATTAATTGAGTATTATCGAGAAGTTATTGAGAAAAACCAAATGGAAGAAAGTGAATGGGACTGATAACGGTCATCGAATAATTTTGGAATAAGTCAAGAATTAGAAGTGAGTTGAAAATAATTTAAGAATTTAATTAAAGGGTTGTGGAAAATAAGGGGAAAAGTTAAAAGTAAAATAATTTTAAATTGATTTAATTTAAAATAGAAAAGAATAAATAATTAAATTAATTAATTAAAAAAAAACATAAAACAATAAATGAAAAGGAATGGCCAGAGAGGCCATTCCTTCACGTTCGAAACACAAGAAGGACAAAACAGGGGAGAGAAGGGAGAGAGGGCTGAGTCGAGATCTCGCCGGTCGACGACTCGCGACGGCGGGGCTTTGCGTGGGTGGACAGCGCACGGCCTGCGCCGACGGGGACGGAGCGGCGTACAGCGTCGGCGTGCGACAGGTTCGATTTCAACGAGCTCGGGTGCGACGGACTGCGGGTTTGCAAGACACGAAGTGGGTCAGCTCGATCGAAAGCTCGTACGGGGTTACGTGGCCAAGGTGAGTCACTTGTCTTGGTCTTTACTGGATGGATTTTGGGCAGTGAATGCCGTGGGTGCCGAGTCCTTTGTGGACCTCGCACTGTCCGTGGATCTACAACACGTTGTTATTAGCAATTACTCAAAATAGGTGGCAATTATACTGGCTAGATGATTGTCTACCTGCTGCCATAAGTTTTTGCCTGTTAAAAAGAGAGAGGCCGAGAGGGTGACGGGAGAAAATTCCAGTGGTTGAGCTGAAACGAGTCGTGGGTTTACACTGCATTTTTCACTACACAGAGGACCTTCATTAGTTGATACGGTAAGGAATTGGGTGTTGGCATTCCAAAAGCCCTACCCACAAGTAAAAGTTGTATGTTTGAGTTCAATTGAATGATTTATGTTAAGTTTTGTGTTGTTTTCCTTTCCATTTGGTTTCTTGATATGTAGTCAGCTACTCTTGGCTTGTTAATACCAATTTGTGTTTGCTTTTAACGTATGTAACTCCGTTTGGAGTTTGGGACTGGTTAGGATTATATGTTAGTTGTTTGTGCTACTATCAAGTTCCACTTTCTTAGATAGTTTTACTTGATTTCTAGTTGTAACCATCTTGTTTTCTCTGAGCATAATATGTGTTTAGTTGCTGTTTCTTCAAGCATGATAAAATGTTTTGTTTTAAGTCATATTGTAGATTGTTTTAGCTCAATTGTAGCACAATCGTAACCTTGTAAGTAGACAAAGTCAATGTTAAACATAATCAACTTGTCCTTAGAATGATTCAAATTTCTGTCAAGTAGAAAATAAGATCACACGTCTTGTTGATAGGTTGTATGCTTAGTAGATTTCTTTTATTAGCATGAAATAGGGTGGAATTCGCGGTTATCTTGAGAAATTACAGCATATGCTTTAGTGTACAGATTTGGATGAGAGAGTAGTTCTATAAGCATGTGTATATGTCCAATTATCGATATAAGCTGTCATACTATCATCTAGAATTAGTATATCCAAAAGCATGTAACTGACTAGATTAGATTTTTGGTTAATTAATTTACATGTTTATACTTGAAATCACTCTTTTAGATTTTCAAAGTATAGTTACCTGTTTTGCTGTTTAGTTAATCAAACCATTGTTTTTTAGAGGTATTATATATTGCAATGTGCTGAATGTAATAGGAATTGTTGGTAGACTTGATTGCTTTCTTGATAGTTTCAAGATTTTATGTTAGTTTGACTGTTAAATGCCAAATTGATTGTTAGAGTCTAAGGGTTGCGAGTTCATGGTCTTAGAAACCCTTAGAAAATACCACGAATGGGTTGGTATTCATAATGTGAGTAAAAGAACTAATAACGTACGTAAGGGAATTAGCGACTGGGTTAATGGTTCGGATCTAATCGGTAGACTCGGTAAACTAAACGTAAGATTTTCCCACCCATGGGATTGAAAAGAAAAGCTTGTCTACTCTAGGGTGTTAGATGCCGAGTTTCCCCCCATTGCCTGCTAGGGTTCTCTAATCTCTCAACTCGATCCACGAGTTTAAAAGATGTAACAGTGAGTAAAGAACGGTTGGGCGGATTCCTTTCCGACATAATCAGTTAGAGGCATTTATTATGCTTTGTTGTTTGTTTTCCAATTCCTTACAAAGCCTTTTTAGGCTTACAGTGTCTACTTGTGGTGTAGGTGATTGTAATGAATTGATTAATCCGGGAGCGGATGAGGAACCGTTCCCCATGGAGGAGGCGAGTTATCCGACGAAGTAGACCTGTGTGGCCATGGCTCTCCAATGGAATTTATGTTTTACGAAGTTTTATTTAAATTCCAACTTGGTTTGTAAAAATAATTGTGTTTCCGCATTTAACTCTGATAAACGTTTTTATTTAAGATATGTGTTTTCGTTATTCGCTCTATTTAATTAACAAGTAATTTTAGTAATATCTTCGGGTATAAAAAAAAAAAAAAATTTGTAAAGAAAAAGAGTTTTAAATTGACGGGTCGTCACAGTATAACCCAAAAACAAATGATTTTTTAATAATAGAAACAGGCGCCTCAAATGATACATGGGTCGGATGTATGTTAGCAATTATAGATGGAAAGAATATATTTAATCTTGATAAAGCAGGTAATTCAGTGAGCATGGGAAAAGTTATGGAGCAAGAAGAAACTATTTCAAATATTATAGACCTGCAAGCCGTAAAAAGCTTCAGTGTCAATGAATTAGAGCTTCGGCTCACAAATGATCAGAGCTCCGGCTCAAATAATCAAACAAAGTATCAGAGCTCCAGCTCAAAACAATTATTATCTCCAATGTATCAGAGGTCTGGCTCAAAACAATTATTACTTCCAACGTATCAGAGCTCCGGCTCAAAACAAGAATTATTATCAAAATATCAAAGCCTGACTCAAAACAAGAATTATTTTCTGCAATAGAGCTTTAGCTCAAAACCAAAAAATTTTAATTTAAGCTATGCAAATACCTTTCTCGAACATTTTCAAAAACTGTACAAAATTATTTTATACAAGAATTAGAGACATTAGTCTGTCTTAGGATACTCAAAAAGTGGAAGATTGAATTATTGGGAACAAGATTTGAATTAAGGACGGAATCAAAATATGTGACAGGATTTTCGAAATACAAACTTCAAGAAGATCACAGAAAAGGACGATTAATCAAATGGCAACTACAGTTGCACCACTTCCAACCTTATATCAAAAATATCAAGTCTGAACACAATTGCTTTGCATATACTTTAACAAGAGAATGGAAGCGGCTCTGAAAGCGGTCTAGGATCAACTATTACAAAAAAAAAACAAGAGTTATTACAATTATTAAAAAAGATAGACATGGAGGAAGCAGTTCTCATGACTACAGTAAAAACCTCATCAGAATAATTACAACCATCAGTGCCATCAGCATCAACGATTCAGCCATCAATATCAGTATCTATAGAACCAGTAGAATCAAAGAGAGAATCATGGGCAGACAAGGTTGAAGAAGAAGAAAGGACCATTATTGAAAAAGAACAAGATTTCGTAGGAAAAAAGGAAAGAGAAAAAGATTTTGAAAAGAAAAAATATTATGTGATATTTAGTGGTGCTTTTAGAGGGATTTACTCTGACTAGGCCATCGCAGCACAACACATCAACGGAAAGAATGTCATTCACAGATCATATAAGACTAAGGAAGAAGCCCAAAAGGCCCTGAATGAATCATACAAAGAATTAGCCTGCAAAGAACTAGAAAGAACCACTATGGCAAAAAGAATAGAAATCATCGGAAGAATTCTAACTACGAAAGAAAAAGAAAAGATAAAAGAAGTTCGTTTGGATAAATTTCAAAAGTATTGGAATTCAATTACAAATTATTAGGACATTCATACCACCATGAACTTTTATCCAAAGAAAAGAGGACCAGGACCTAAGGTAATATTCCTTTCTGGAGCATCACCTACATTAATCTTTGATTACTTTCAGAACGGATTAGTAGACACAATATACTCCACTAACATGAAAGATTTCAAATAATTCCCACTCAAGATCATACAAATAATAAAGAATTACTTCAATAAATTTGCCAAAGGTCAAGAAATCTTCCTTCAGATATATTATTCATATCCACTATTCGGGACTAAAGGAGAAGGATTACTATCATCATTAGCTATAGCAGTTTTGGGAATATCGAATCAAGAGTATCCTACCAAAGACGAATACGAAGATTTTAGTATTCCAGAAGACATGGAAGAAAGGTTACTTGCTAGAGTTTTTCACCAAGCACAAAGAATATTCCCCTGAAATAAAACGACAATTAGTTATGTAGTAATACTTTGCTTATGTACTCTCACGGTTAATCACCTATATCAAAAGAAGAATTAAAGGCCTTATCATCCTTTGAAGTACCATTTTACGACTTAAGCGGACAACTAGATCATCTTCCCAACAAAGTCAAGAATCAATTATGTAATGCATTACAAAGTAGTAACGATCATATGTGCATCGATTGTGTACAAAGCCGGACCCACCCTTCCAGGATTAACAGCAGTAATAGTAGCAAAGGCAGCAACACTAGCATGTGAAGCATCTCTAGAAAAGCAACTTTATCACTGTCAAGAATCAAATATGAAGAAAAAGCTAAAATAATCTCCATAATGAAGCACTATTTTTCAAAAAGAAGAAGCATTATTAAAGACAAAGAATCATTCAGAAGTAGAAGCATCTAATAATAGAGCATCTTCTGACGAAATAAAGATGTAAATTATTGTACTAGTCTGTTTCCCACCATGTAAATTATTGTACTAAGGGAATCTATTTCCCTTAAGGGTCTGTAGGAAGACTGACCCGCTTCCATTATACATAAGAGTCTCTCGTTTTGAGAACTCAGAGTGAAATGAAGTAAAAGCACTTGTGTAAGTCTTCATAAATCTTCTTCCTCTCCTCACTATCCTCGAGCACTGGTGAGTAGCGCCTTGGGAGCAATCCCTGAAGGGTGCAATTAGGCTTAGAGTTCCACTCCTGGAGGCCAGATATTTGAGGTAATACTCTAGAGGGATCATATTATTTGAAGTACAAAGTATTAAAGCTACCATCATATCAAAGGATCGGTATGATGAAGGTAAGCATTCCAGTTCTTAACACATCATGGATTTTTCATTACCTGAACAATGAAGATATATCACAATTACTATCCGATCCAAACGATCTTATGGAGTACTCTTGAGCACCAAACGAAAGATCAAGAGAACTATTATGTGAATATCTCATAGTCAAAAGATATTATGATGAAGCATATCAAAAGCTAGGCCCGAGACACCATCTTGGACCTAAAGCACAAAGACAAGTAAAAAAGGTTAAGATATCAACATTCGACTCTTTTGAAATTAATCATCTGATTACTATCAATAAGAGTTTATATGTTGATTGTTTAATATCTATTGCAAAAAGAAGCAATAAATGGGCTAGCAAAGGAGTCATCACCAATGTTGTCAGAAACTACATCAACGACAAATCATCCGGAGAAGCCAACTACAAATATAATCAATATCTCGAATCATGTCACACCTTCCTAAGAAGACAAAGACAATTAGCAGAAAAAAGGAAAAAAGAACGAACAGTACCAAATGACTACAGTCACCCTGAAACTTTTGATCTCTTCAACCCCATTCAAGAGATGTAGATATAGAGTGACTGACGCATATTATGAGTGTTCGATGCATGTATAATTAGCGTGTTATGTAATAATGTCATATGTTTGTAACATTATGAGAGTGAAATGAAGTGAAGCAGTTTGGTAAGACTTCGTAAATCTTCTTTCTCTCTTTAGCATCCTCAAGCTCTGCTAAGTAGCGTCTTGAGGTAATACTCTGGAGAGTGCCATTAGTCTTAAAACTCTTGAGGTAATACTTTGGAGGAGTTTTAAGATCAACTACCAACTCAATATTCAAATATCAGCACCACATCAGGTATATTTTATTATGTCAAATAATATATTGTCATCATCTACTAATTATTTTCAAGTATTAGAAGAAAATGAATCATTAGGCTATATGTTTAATGGAATTATTAATGTAAACAAGATTAGAAAATCAGATTTATCTCTATCAGAAAAACATAATTTTGAGATATCATTTTTAGAAAACATTAAACAACGATCATCAAAAAAAATATATCATAAAATATGGAATGATGATTGGTGAAGAAGCAATTCCCATTGAACAAGCAAAAGGAAATATAATAATTCCAGTAATAAATAAAGAACAAATTCTAAGTAGGCTAGACAAACTAGATTCTGAAGAAAGAAAGAATATTTCATATATTCATTGCAACACTATTCAAATTATATTAAAAAGTATGTTTATGGAAGGAATTAATACACCTATAGAACTAAAAATAAGAGATGATCGAATCATTGACGATAAAGAATGTATTATAGCTTATGGATTAGGCAATTTATCACAGAGAAAAATAAAATTTAATATAAATATACAACTAGGACTAAGTTTAAAAGATCAAAATCTAAATAGATCAATAACAATAAGATACAAATTAAAAAGAAGAAATTTCATGAAAAAAAAGAATCGTCATTTTACTATAACATATAAAATCAATTACGCTTTAACAAATAGTCATCATAGTCTAATTTTTAAAGAAGATGAAAAAATCTCAATAGACAAATTATTTCAACCTTTGTTAAAATTAGAAACACAACAAAAAATGTTTAATATAACAAATAAAATACAAAAATTCCTAACAGACGATAGGTGAATAACTAGAAGTGTGTCTTATTCTGAAGCAAGTTCATCATTTATACCCTATGAATTCCCAAGACCTTCATTAACTAATGAGCCATTTATACACATACACGAATCTATTCCATTGATAGAAAGAAAATCTTCAGAAGAAGAAGACAAAATAACATTAGACAACTTAAGAAAAACTATAAAATCTTTAAGTACTAAGATATAAAATAATTAATAAGAAGTCAAGAAAATTGAAAATGACAAATAGATTTTACACAATTGTTATGAATAAACTAGAAATGATAAATTTCTATGAAAGACAAGAAGTACAAAGATTCATTACTTATATTATAGATTATTTAAAAGAAATTCCTGATGAAATAGATAATAGATTACAAGAAAAAACAAATTTAGAATCAAGAGAATATGCTAGACAAGAAATTCTTACATTCGAACGATTCTTAGTTAGATTAAAACAAATATTAATATTACAACTACAAATATTATACAAGTGTTATTATGTTGAAGGAGTAGCCGCGTGAAACGAACAAGGAGGAGGCTTGAAGGCGGCATTGAGGCAATGATAGCACACGGCAGCAGTATGACCAAACTTGTAGCAAATCTGACATTTGGGTTTGTGTTGGGAGGGTTTCCCAGAGCCATTGAGAAGGGGGTGGTGGGACTAGTTGACCAAGAATCCCAAGGTACAGAGGGGATCTAGTAGAGTTATGGAAAGATGGAGAACGTAGATGAGGAGTAGGGTAGTTGGGTTTTTGTGGTCGGCCTTGATGAAAGGATGAAAAATTGGCTTGAACGGAGTTCATAGATGAAATGGTATTTTGCTTGTCGAGATGAAGGTCGTAGCTAAGAAGCAAACTGTGTACGTCTTCGATACTGGGAATATCCGTCCGACTGGTGATGGAGGTTGCAAACAGGTTGTATTCACTGCCAAGGCCACTGAAGAAATAAATCAGTTGATCTTTTCGTGAAACTAGCTCACCGATAGCTGCCAAGATATGACAAGCCGAATTTAGTTTTTGAACGTATTTTGAGGTTGATAAGCCATCCTTTGAGAGACTGTGAAGCTGGCTACGAAGCTTGGTTATACATACCAGTGAAGTAGAAGAGAATAGGCGAGCAAGAGCATTCAAAATTGCTGAAGTTGAAGTATAGCAGACAATCTGTGCTAGAAGAGAATCGTTGATGGAATCATACAACCAGCTCATAAGTAGATGATCATATCTCTGCCAAACTGAGAAGATAGGATTCTGCTGAAAATTAGAGTTAGGAAGAAAAAGGGGAGGGTGGAGAGTTGTTTTCATCCAGAAATAATTTTAAGTCATTGGCAATTACAATGTTTAAGATCTGATTCATCCAAACTAGATAGTTGGAAGAATCAAGTTTCACAGAAAGGGTTTGATTGATAGAGGAAAAAATAGGGGTGTGCAAATCAAACTGGAACCGAAGAATCGAATCAGAACCGGCAATTCAGATTAGTTTTGCACACCGTAAAATCGATTTTCAGTTCATTTTGTTAAAACCTAGAAAATTCGATTCGATTTTCTGTTTGTCTTTCTCAAAATTGACAAAACCGAACCGAGCCAAATTATTAGGGCTCATTCGTTTCGTGCGATTCGCGTTGACCACTGTGGGAGTCTGATGTCTTCTTGCAGGAGGCTTTGAGAAACTTGTGCTGAGATTTATGTTTTTCTCAGCTGCTTGAAATGCTGGCTACATTCCGCTAGTTTCTCCTAGGGCCACAGTATCGACCCTTTTGGAAAGAAACTAGCAGGTAGAGAGAGAGACAGACCTTCTTCTGCAATCATTAGGGGTGTGCACGGTACCAGTCCGGTCCAGTTTTACAGCGGTACCGGTTCTCCTTTTTGGAAGACCGGTACCGGTCCCACAGAGGACCGGTTCCGATCCGGTTCTGGGCCGAGTTTTCCAGTACCGGTTCCGGTCAGGTACCGGTTTTGATGGTTTTCCCATGGTCTTCAAATCTTTAGGGAACTTGCTCTCTCATTTCGTCTTTTGCTTTCTGCTCCTTGTAACACCCAAAAAGTCCTCAAGGAATTTTGTTCTTTCCTCCCCTCTTTCTCCTCATGATTGGACACATTGCTTCACTCGTCATAAACTGTCGTCAACCAAGTTTTTAAGTTTGGATCCGGAGTCCAGACCAGAGCCACATAGCTTCAATCCACTGCCATGCCCAACTTTCAATTTCTCACCTTCTTCTCTGCTGTCATCTTCCTCACAGTGCCTTCTCTTTCCCAGCCCACCGACCTCTTCTATGCTGGGTTCTCCCACGCAGGAGCAAATCTAACCTTAATTGGAGTAGCGGAGATTGAGGACAATGGAATTTTGAAGCTGACTAACAAAAGCATTAAAGTACTGGGTAGAGCTTTTTATGCTTCCCCTTTTCAGTTTAAGAACTCTACAAATGGTAAGGTTTTCTCTTTTTCTTCATCATTTGCTTTCGGAATAATTCCTAAGTACCCCAAGATCGGTGGCCATGGATTGGCCTTCACCATAGCTCCATCGAAGGACTTCAAAGCTCTTCTTGTTCAGTATCTGGGTCTTTCTGATTCCAGCGACACGGGTGATTTCTCAAACCATCTCTTCGCCGTTGAGTTCGATACTGTTCAGGATCTTAAGTTCAGAGATAACAACGATAACCATGTCGGAATCGACATTAACAGTTTGAAGTCGAATGCTTCCACCACCGCTGGTTATTACACCGATGAATCGACGAAACAGGACCTGAATCTGAAAGGTGGGAAAACCATCAAAACTTGGATCGATTACGATTCAGTGAATTCGCTGGCAGAGGCTGGACGACGGAGCTCGCTGCACTGGAGGAGACTGGCCGGCAAGAGGGTGAGGTCGTCGCTGGTCCGAGGCTGGAGGATTAGGGGTCGGGGGAGGGGACTCGGGATTAGGGGTCGAGGCTGGCGCTGGACTCTGGAGGATTAGGGGTCTCTGCCCTAAATCAAAATCTAATGCCCTAATTAAATATGAAAGCCGGTGCTACACGGTACCGGTTCCATGGTACTGTGTACCAAGGACCGGACCGTGTAGCACCGGTCCCTATAGTACCAGACCGGATCCGGTCCGGTACTCCACTTACACGGACCAAACCCGGTACCGTAGGACCGGTTCTGGTCCGGTTCTTCGGTACCGGGCCGGTCCTGCACACCCCTAGCAATCATCTCTAAAGCATAGTATTGGCATCCACTCTCCTAGTCACCATATCTCGACCCATTCTAAGGCACTGCCACAGAGGCATTGGCAGAGAAATGCTCGTACGATTTAATGCTATTACCCCAAGACAAACCTCTTCCATTATGGCCCAAGTTCCACAGATAAACATTAGAATCCCTACAGGCCGACACAACATACTTCCCATCGGTAATGAAAGACGCTTAAATCTGTTTTACAGCATTGCCAAATCCTAAAGACAAGCGGTTCAGAGGGCTAAGAGCTCCAGAATTCAGCTTTTGATAGATAATGTAGCCTTCATTGTAAAAAAAACAAAAAAGACAGATAATTAGAGAGGCCTACACTTGTATTTCCCCACCATATTCGACCCATGAAGAAATCTGACGTGAGAATCAGCAGAGGTCACCACCACTCTACTAGAATCTTGGGGAAAGAACTAAAAGCCTGTAATCTTCCTAGAAGCAGAAGACTTCCTCTTACTGTTAAAGCATAATTGAGCATCTAATTGCACATGGTTATCTGACACACAAAAATCTTATCATATTCTCATTACTTGTGGTTGGTGTGATCTCTTTATGCTCAGCTAGAGGTTTGAGTTCAGATAGATGGTTGACTGTGAAGTAGATGCAAGATGGATCTATTTCTAGAATGTCTGTTTCATTACACCTCTCGTCCTCCACTAATTGCCACAATCTAACACTCTCATCCTGATGCGCAAACAGAAAGGGTTTAGATCTAACTTGTAAATATGATAGCAATAAATGAATAAAGGGATTACTTTTAGAAAGTAACCTTAGGATAGTTCTCCCGTGATATGACTCACACGAGGAGGTCTTTGGATATAACTCACCAAAGGGTTTAAAAGAGGAATCACTCCAATTTCGAGATTAGCAAAAAGCCATTTTTGTATTAAACTCTGAATTGTCTTTAAACATAACACTAGGTGGCTTTATATAGTATTTTACAAAGCATAAATTAGGAAACAAATAAATAAGCAATAATAACCTTAAATCGGCTCATAGAATAAGTTGTCCAATTTTCTACTAGGTTAATTAACTAAAATATTAGATTAATATTTTCCTTTCTTTTTCTCCAAGTCTAGATATGTTTCGGCAGCTCTTCCTTGTTGAAATCATCCACTTGGATGGTTTCCACATCTTGAGTTTCTTCGTCTTTAAGTTTGGAAACTTGGACTTTCCTTAAACTTTGCTCTCTGTTCTTTGGGCTTTTTCCATAGCAAATGGACTCCGAATTTAACAATCTAACATGTTCTAAAAATCTTTCAGCTATAATCTTCATGAAGAATGCTTCTTTAATTGAGGTCGTCTTAAATGCCAAAATAGTCAAATACTCTTCGGAGGTTAAAAGGAGGGCAATTTTTGGAAAGTCTTTCCATTTCTCTTTCATTGCTCTTGACTTCCACCTATGCTTGACCTTAAAGAACTTCATGATATTCTTTGAGGCTTGTCCAATAATAGAGTGGTTCCATTTTGCATCATCTTCCCGGGGTTGATAAGGTTTCGACCTTAAATCATATCTTGTGTCACCATATTCTTTACTACCATAAAAGGAAGAATCATCATGCGCTATATTCTTTACAATATCTTCAACACCTTCATGATTATAATAAGGGCACGAACTTCCTTTGTAGTAGGCTGATGTCATGAACATCTTTCCATGCTTGAATAATATCTTGGATATAAGATTCTCCTTCCTTGTTTTCGAATTATAATTAATGTACGCCACAATAAAGATTGTCATAAACATAATCTTGAGAACTTCTTTAAGAATATGTGGCCATAGAATGATCTCTTCATAATATTCCTTAATTAAATAAGGAGATGTGGTGTGGGCCTTGGAATTTGACTTGGTTATAAGATCTCCATGAATAAAAATAGGAAACAATCAGTGTATGATGTGGTAGGTCAATAATATCAAGATTTGCACCAACCATTTTCCATATTTAAATAACATCTTAAAATTTTCGTGGATACCCTTTTGTAATTCCATAATTTCCATAAAAATAGTTGTGAGAATACCTTTGAGTGTGTGAGGTCAAATAATAATGTCTTCGTAAAATCTTGGGTTGTCTTTTCCTTGTCTTGACTTGTTAGGAACTCCATAAATACTTTCCTTAGTAGTGATTTTCAACTTCCATGAGTTGTTTTGCCAAGCTTGCCATTTTTGGAAACAAAATCTTTGAATTGAAGCATTAGCCACTAATCTTGCTTTTCCTCTTTTGCACTTGATCAAATAAGGAAAATAATTCAGCAACTTATTCAATAATACAAAAGTAGGTAAGTAGTTTTTGAAGTCACCAAATAAACAACAAGTGAATTTTTCCTTAATCCTATTACCATAAGAGTTTTCCTATAGAATCAATTTAATATCTTCATGCAATAGTAAGGTTTTCATAATCCCAAAATAGTAATTGACTTCAAGATTCATTAATAACAATCTTACTTTTCCACCAATATGCATACCCACAAATGAGATTCCACCAAGATTAAAGAAAACAATTTTGTTACCATAAATGCTATAACAAAATATCATGCCAATAATATGAGGAGTTTTAGTTCATCCAACTCTAAAAATCCAAGTAATCAATTTATCCAATGGTGCATACTTCTTTGTCATGAGTATAGTAGTTTTCATCTGATTTCATTTTAATGCATCATAATCCATAACAATTTGCTTTGGTTGAATCGGATCTAGATTGACTAACCTTTCACCCTCTTTGACTGAAGAATGGTAATTTGAATACTCATCATGCGCATGCCATGATAATTTCCAAAAAGGATCACTTGTACGCGCCATATCACATATCAATATATTAGTAAAACTTCCATAAGAAAAATTAGTCCAAGATTGATCTACCTTAATGTCTTCTTTGGCACTCAACCAACTTAAACTTTCTTTAAAATCCATGGGAGGCAATTTGTCGTCACACTTTCCACCTTTGATTAAAGGACATAGCTTTTGTGTAATTACACTTTGGTCATGAACAACTTGGCCCTTGTTAATATGCCACCAAAATTTGTATGGGATGCCATGCATTAATAAGTCCAAGTAATTTCCTTTAACCAAAACCAAAGAATCCATGTTAGCGCAAATCTCGTCCTTAATTAATAAAGAACAAACCTCATTCGTGTTGGAGCATGGAACATGAAAAGATTGCTCCTTTTGTGTTGTTGTTGCCAAAGAGTCAACTTGGTCATTTATCGTTTCGGGTACTTGCTCTTCTTGACAATCTTCCTCTTTCGGTTAAGGCTCCAAAGATAGTAATGGCCCTTATTCGACATGAAGAACTTCTTCCTTAATTTTCTGAAGAGTATCCTCTAATACCTCCTCATAGTCTTGTGCTTGTAAAGTAGCGTGGTATTTTAATTCTTGTCTCCTCGCCAAACAATCATACAGTTTGCCAAGTGTTTGAGATATATCCCTCAAAATGGCTAGTGTGCGCTCGGATTGTTGTATCTGGGAAACCCTGGAATTGACAGTGAGGATGGAGCAAATTCTTGTCTCAAGAGTTGCCTCATTAAGTGCCACGTGGTGATATCTTCTTTCCATTCCATCTTCCGGCGATGTAACAAATTGTTCCACCACATTGAAGTTTTCCATATAAATCGTGAAGAAATAAGTCTAACCAAGGTCGTTTTTGAAAGTGATGAACTTTGAATGATTTTTTCAACTGGTGCTTCCCAATCCAAGTAATTTTCTTCATATGTTGATCCACTAAAAGACAGAAGGTTTGCTTGTAGTTTATCTTCGTCCGAAACAACGTTCCATGAGTAGTTTTGTCCTTACATTATTGATCATAAAAAAATTTGTGTAAGGATGTGTTTAGCTCTGATACCAAATGATGCGCGAACAGAAAGAGTTTAGATCTAACTTGTAAATATGATAGCAATGAATGAAGAAAGGGATTACTTTTAGAAAGTAACCTTAGGATAGTTCTCCCGTGATATGACTCACACAAGGAGGTCTTTGGATATAACTCACCAAAGGGGTTTGAAAGAGGAATCACTCCAATTTCGAGATTATCAAAAAGCTATTTTTGTATTAAACTCTAAATTGTCTTTAAACATAACACTAGGTGGCTTTATATAGCCTTTTACAAAGCATAAATAGGAAACAAATAAATAAGCAATAATAACCTTAAATTGGCTCATAGAATAAGTTGTCCAATTTTCTACTAGGTTAATTAACTAAAATATTAGATTAATATTTTCCTTTCTTCTTCTCCAAGTCTAGATGTATTTTGGCAGCTCTTCCTTGTTGAAATCATCCACTTGGATGGTTTCGATATCTTGAGTTTATTCGTCTCCAAGTTTGGAAACTTGAACTTTCCTTAAACTTTTCTCTCTATTCTTTGGGCTTTTTTCATAGCAAATGAACTCCAAATTTAACTCTTCAATATGTTCTAGAAATCGTAGGAAGTCCTCTATAATCTTTATGAAGAACTCTTCTTGAATTGAGGCCGTCTTGAATGCCAAAATAATCAAATACTCTTCAGAGGTAAAAAAGAAGGACAGTTTTTTGAAAGTATTTCCATTTCTCTTTCATTACTCTTCACTTTCACCTATGCTTGACCTTAAATAACTTCATAATATTCTTTGAGGCTTGTTCAATAATAGAGTGGTTCCATTTTGCATCACATCCTCTCCTCCACTTGCAAGATATTGCCCATCAGCGCTGAATTTCATTGCCAAAATTGCACCATCATGAACGTGGATGTCCTGCCCAATATACAGGGCAGAAAGCTCCTTAGTTTGCTTCTTGAAATGGTGGACCTTTACTCTTCTTTGAACTTTAGGCCTCAGGAGAGCGTCGCCGTCTGATCTTGACACGAAAAAGAAAAAGTTGGGAAAACTGGAACTGGAATTAGAATAGAACGAGAATCAGAACCGAAGTTCCGGTTCGATTACAGAACACCAAATACTCAGTTTTGGTTGGGCCATCGCCAAACCAAAACCGTTGCAGTTCCGTTCAGTTCCACACTAAAACCAAATCAACCAAACCGTTGGATGCATACCCCTAGGGAAAAATGGGGAAGAGAAAGAGAATCAGAGGAAGCAAGATTTAGAGTACTGTTAGAAAAAGCCATATGAGAAACCCTGATACCAAGTTAGAATTGTATAAGGTGTTAAATAATATTAACTATAACCAGTGATTCCCTTTTATACATGAAAGAGAGTATTCTGAAAAAGTATACAGTTATGTACTAACAACTTTAGTCACACTAAAAGTAGTATATGATAAATATATACACTTACGTGAATTTGGGTTCAATGGGTTAAACCAACTCTTTTGGGCTAACTGGTGTTCGTCCTCCTCCCTCTCATGTTATTGTTCACTCCTGAATCTCCTCCGACGATTGGAGTCTTTCCAAAGTTGCATCGAACAATACCGAAAAACAAAAATGAAAGTAGAAATCAGATTTACATTGTGAAAAAATCATGGATAGATAATAATATCATCATGAGTTGGCTAAAAGCAAAGTGCAAGTTTTTCAATTTTATTTTACATGAATATATAAAAAAAAAATTTAAAAATGAAATTTGCAATGCAGATTTTTCGAATTCAAATTATACTAAATTCTAACCTAGTTAGTGCTATCAACCCTATCACTTGGGACAAAGCAACTTCGTAATCTTTCCCCGTGGCAATCAAATTAACCCTTAATGTTGTAGCATGTGTATTAAGATTTTTGTTATGTTTTGATAAACTTGGACTCATTTATTTTTAATTTTTATGCTAACCCACTCTTCCCAAATTCCAGGACCCACCGTAAGCAGGAGCCTTGCCCAATGGATATGGGCCTGTTACTCTAAAGTAGGGCAACTAAATGAACTAGGCCAAGGATGTTGTACAAACACATGTTTTGTGGAGATGGAAACTTACATCTTTTTGGGGTTTTTTTTGTTTTTATTTTATTTTTTATATACGATTAAGGTTAGATTTACGTTTTATTTTATATTTTATCTTGTAATTTTTATTAATTAATATCTTATTTTAACTATTTATTATTGATCTTAATTATTATATCAATTAGTGAGCACTACATCATGTAACATACTCAGTTTTTTTAAGTATAATATTGTCTTCTTTGAATCAAAGTTTGCACGGTTTTCTTCTTGAGATTAGCTCAAATAACGTTTTGCTAGGTAGGGAAGAAGACTCTACTTATAAACCATACGTTTTTCATTATCCCAAGCAATGTGAGATTGTGTATCCTCACAAGAATAGGGTGGACCCTCACTTGAGTCATCTTTGCTTTTATAGGGCAGACTGTCACAATCTACCCTATTGGGGACCCGACATCCTCGTTGCTCACGCTTTCAGTTGAGATTTTACTCTAATACCATTTGTAATGTCATCAGTTCGCCGAGTACAATATTGCCCATTTTGAGCTGAATCTCGCACGATTTTATTATTGGCGTTAGCCCAAAATATGTTGATACTAAATAGGAGGAGAACTCTACTCATAAACCATGTATTTTTCACTCTTCTAAGCAATGTGAGATTATATACCTTTACTGGTATGAGGTGGATCCTTACTTAGGCTATCATTGCCTTCGTAGGATAGGTTGTCACACATCAGAAGTTAAAAATTAAAGTGTAAATTTAGATGATAAATGTAACATTACTCTTTATATATATTAATCATCTCCCACCGCTCGATTATTTGGTGACTGGAGTAATAGATGGAAAATCTTATGATAAATTTCTTGTGTTTATTGTCTTGGTAGTGATTGATCTAATATGCTTGAGATTCCTACAAGTTCATATTTTGATACCTTCTCGGGCTAAGTTTTTATATTTTTGTCCAATTGTTGTTACATTTTAGTGAATATACACAACTTAAGTGGCCTCTTCGTGTGCTTGAAGTTGTCATTTCAGTTATTTGCATAATAATTAGAGACATTAAGTTGAATAAATTGTGGGGTTGGGTGAGATCATAAGCCATCCCACTTGGCTGATGGCTCACCACCATTTGTTTTAAATGCATTATAAGGTCGTTCTTTGACCATGATTCATAGAAGTAATTGTGTATTAATTAGTATTTAATTATCCAATTCAGAATAGTGTGCAAATGGGATTTTATTAAATTGTACAAGTTACTCATAATATGTACCCCTATTACCACCCAAAAAAAATGTTTCCAAATTCTATATATGTTGTCATTTTCTTTAAAAGCTTAAGCAAAAGGCCCTTTGAATATCTTTTTTCTACCAAAGAGATTATAATATATCAAAATCACTGTTTTCAAATCCAAAAAATTTGTAATAATCATTGTTTGCATATTTGTAAATAATCGGAAATTGAAAATGACCCATAAGAAATAAATGAAATAAAAAGGCTTAATTCATTGTAAATTAAGAATATTTCAAGATCTGATTTGAAAGGTTCGAGTTGATTTATTTTGCATGGTATGCTGGTCGAATCATAAACCAATAAAATCATTTGCTGACTTAGCTTCTTAATCTGGTTTGTAGTTTGAATTGGTTCGGTTCGCTTTGGAGCAACACCCTAGAAAGATTTTAGAAGATGGGGATGAATTACAAAAAGGAAAAATGGGGGAGAGTGAACAATTAGTGAAATAATAATAGTTTTGACAAATAATTTAAGATGAGATAATGGAAGGGAGACTGAAAAGGCAAACTTTAATGCAATGAGGCAAACCTTTCATTTTTGCCTTTTATTATTACCTACCACTTTCTACTCTCCTTCTCCTCTAACAATCTCATCCATTCCATTCCACACCCATGATTTAATTTCTTTTTTATTTTTATTTTTATTATTTATGATAATATTGTTTTTCCTTTTTTTGAACGATTTCAAGCTTTTATTTCCCATATTTCATCGAGTGATCTCCGGTCTCAAATCAGGAACTTGAGATATTGTAAATCAGAGAGAGATAGATGGATGGATGGGTAGAGAGAGAGAGAGACACACAGAGATTTGAAGGGGCAGACTTTGAAACTTTGGAGAGTTTCAGAGTTCCAACAGTGTTTCTTAAGACCCTCTTCTCTTTCTTCACTATTACAGTTTTCTCCTTTTTCTTTCTGATTGTCAGTTAGCTTCCTTGATCACGATTCCGCATCAGCAAAAGCTGGCTTTTTTCTTTCCTTCTTCGATTTCTTAATTTAAGGGATTCCAGATTTGGAGAGAATATTTCGATTCTTCTTCAATTTCCCAATAACTAAGCCTCAGTGGGTTGTTTCTCCTCTTTTCTAAAGTGAAGTCTGCAGAAGAGCTGTGTTTTTTGTTTCTGTCAGCCATGGCTAAGGATACCTCCGGACTGTGCATAAAGCTCAAAATCCCGAAAAGGCTGAAACCACCTGAAAATCTCCGAGAAGAAGAAGAAGAAGATTTGTCGCAGAAATCACAAGCTTTTTCCCGAGTCTGCCATATCTGCAACAAAGGGTTCAGCTCCGGAAAAGCTTTGGGAGGCCATATGAAAATGCACGTTCGGGCCCTGAAAAAGATTACTGACGACCAAGAAACCTGCGAACTCTACAATAATGGTGGTCGGAGTGGCAAACATGTTTGTTTTTCTTGCCAGAAAGTTTTTCCGTCGAAGAAGTCGTTATTTGGACATATGCGGTCTCATCCCGAAAGATCGTGGAGGGGAATTCAGCCACCGGCGGTTGCGAATCGGCACAGTTCGTCGTCGACTCTTTCTGATGTGGATTCTCCAGAGTATAAATTCGATGATCGGATTGATACAGCTGGTACTACAAGAGCTCCTGCGATGGACTTGTCGAGGTCACTTCTGGGTTGGTCAGTCACTGCCAAAAGAGGCCGGAGAAGCATTTCTTCCGCAGCCTCTTCTGATTCCAGCTCCAGTTTGGAGGATCAGATGTACGACGCTGTCAACGACCTCATGCTTTTCGCCGCCAATCGCGAAACATCGCCAAATAAGGACCAAGATTCCGGCCATTCCGATTGTTTTCCGAGGAAGAAGATGAGAAAAGGATCGCCGGGAGACCATACCGGGAACTCTGAGCTTTTCAAACCAGAAAAGTCGGCTGAGACTCGGTGGGTTTACGGAGACGGAGAAGAGGATTCAGACCGACGTAAAAACATCTCCGATAAAGAGATTTCAGGCAAAATAGAAGATGAAAACCCAGAGCTTAATATGAGCAGAAGAAAGCTGAGGAAAAAGAAGGGTAAGAAGATGAGATTAGCTGATTTGGATACACAAGAAGCTGTCGCCGGAGAAGCGAAGAAGACGACTCTGAAACAACGTCAGAATAATAACACATACAGATGCAGTACTTGCAGCAAGACATTTTCAACCCACCAAGCCTTGGGCGGCCATAGGTCGAGCCACAACAAAGGGAAGAACGTTTCCGACCTTGAAGCTCAGGCTGAAGCTAAAGTGAGAGAGGAAGACAGCGAAAGAGGAAGAAAGATCCTAGATTTCGATCTCAACAAGCTTCCATCTCTGAACGAAGAAGAAGAAGAAGAAGAAGAAGAAGAAGGTATTAAAAATGGCGATTTTTATGGTTTTTTATACGATCATAGTTAATCTTTTTCGAGAATTCAGAAACCAATCTAACAAAACGTTCATAGATAATCATCAGAAGACACTCATTTGTTAAGGCAGGGGGAAGATCCAGGCGGTGTTCTTCGCGTAGAAGTAGGATGATGAGGCTCAGTAGCTTGCTGGAAAGTAGAGAAATATCAAAATAAAACTGAAATTTCATTATCGATTACTTTCACATTAAGCCTTTCTTCTTCCCTTTACTAATCTCATCGCTTTAATTTCAACAATTCATACAAATCTGGATAGAAATTATTTATTTTACGTTAGAATGATTTCATAAATGCGTAATTATAATAAATACTTTTTACAATCAAATTATGGGCAAAAAACCGGGTCAAATAATTTATTAAAAGGTCGAGCAAAAAATAACTTTTGTTGGAAATTGTAGAGATAGAGATAGAGATAGAGAGAGAGAGAGAGACGCCATGGGAGAGGACTAGAAACACAGAATTTTTAGGAGGGAGAGAATGAGAAGTTTTATAAAAAGTCAAAAAGATTTCATCATTATTGTGTGTAATATGCAACTCACGAATTTGACTTGCAAGTATAAACTATTTAATTCTCCTTTTTTTGGGCTTTTATAGAGCTGACACGTACCATATGATAAAAAAAATAATGCACATTCGTCTTCAAATTTGCGGTGAGATAATTAGAGCATTTGATAATGAACTTTCTGTCGTTAACGCTGATGTAAAAAAACAATCATATTTTTGACGATTTTTAAAGAAGAACAAATTGAAAAACTCAATACATAAGTCAATTTTAGTAACAATACTCAGCTATAGAAGTTGATTTCTCTCTGGAAATAGCCCAACAGAGAAGATTGCATGACAAAACTGGTTTTTTTTTTTTACAATAACATTTCCGACGAAAACTTAATTGTTAACGTTTTTAAATTAAAAAAGTTAATGGCTAATATACACTTTATCCAAAAAAATATTATATAATTTACTAAACACTTGTCAATAAATCCACTACGTGCAATATAAAAAATAATATATTTAAAAAATTTATTCGTATTATCAAAGCGTGATCAATGGCGAGCGTGGAAATGAGCAAAAGCAATTACTTGGGATGGAACATATGCATTCCACTTGGAACAAGTCTTCCAAAATGGAGGGTTATGTACACATAAAAGATGGAGGAAAGCTACCTCCATTAAACTAATGACAATGATAAACAAAATTGTCAAACTCATCCAAGTAATGGACTTGGGAGAGGTCATTTTGTGTGTGTGGGGGCAACAAAACAATGTTTTGCTCTTTGGCAAAAGTCAACTCGAGATAGAATTTGAGGACTCGAGTTTTATTTGGTTTGATTTTTTTTTTTTTTATAAGAAATGAAATAAATTTGTAAAGTATTGTTATATTTCATTTGTGTTACAAAAAAAAAATGTTGGTTGTTACAGTTGACTCGTGATTCAGCCAACTCGGTCGTAATTAACTCTTAACTGAGTCGGTTAAGCTTGTTTTGATGCGGTTGGATTGAATTCCGAGCGTGAAACAATGAACATGTAAAAGAAATAAGGTAACGTTGAATTCACTTGTGAAGCTTAATTAAAGAAAAAACACATTAATCTTGTTATTGGGAGAAGAATACGGTGAAACTGATTAATCAACTGATTTTCGCAAATATGTATGAATTGGAGGGCCATTTTGGAAGCAGCAAACACAAGGTGGATTTGGACTGTACACCTCTCTCCGCGTCGGAGGAGGAGGAGGAGGAGAGCGAAACCGCCATTTCCATGTTCTGTAGTTGAGGTCACGCAAGAACACACAATCCTCTGCCATTTATCGTATTATTTTCGTTCTTGTAGAAAGGAAGGATTCGACCCTCTGTAGAAGAAGATCTAAAATCGGAAGAAGCAGAGGAAGGAAATTCAAATGGGAAGACACGTTTAGTCGGTAGAAATGTCCAGTGGCAGTTGATTAATCAACCGCGTCTGGAGGAAGAGAGGGGCCATGTCGGGAGGGGAATACGGCGATCACAGTCATATGCTTGTATCAACGGAGGCTCATGTCGAGGACAATGACTTGGAAGCTCCGATTAGAGATGGCGGCGCAGATGGAGTTCACAGCCACAATTACCGGAACGGCGGCGAAAGGTTAGGCGGAGGTTTTATGGATCTGTTTAAGCATTTGAATAAAGCGAGCTTTTCTAATCGCCGTCACAGTTTCAAGCGTCTCGATTGGGACGGCAATCCTGCTAATGAATCCGCATTAACCACGGGCAGAGGTATGAATAATCATCATTATCACTCTTATAATGATGATTTTCATCTTCATATTCATCATGCCCCGACTGTCACCACCGCCAGTGATGCCGACGCTGATGACGTGCTTGATGACTCCGCCCCTCCGGAATGGGCATTGCTCCTTGTTGGCTGCCTCGTTGGCCTCGCTACTGGTCTCTGCGTTGCTGCATTTAACAAAGGGGTCTCTCTCTCTCTCATTACTATATTTTTGTTGTCCCTTTCAAAATTTTGTTCCTTTATGATACTTCTTTTTTTTTTTTTCTGCTTCGCTATCTCCTAGTTCTTTGTGTTCGCTGGTTGTGGTGTTAAGGTTTGATGGTTGCCTCTGCTGCGGAGTTTTTCCCCCTGTTTGATGTTAGGTTTCTTTGGTTTTATTGATCGTTTTCTTTTCTTTGCAAGTTCATTTTGTTAGTATGCTACAACTCGCTAAGTGCTACATGCTTGCTCAACTGACCGCATCATTATGCAGAACGCACTTTTCCTCCTTTAACAATATCTGGATTTGTTTGGAATAATCCTTATAGTGAAAATTTTCACTTGCAAGGGTTGCCGAAGTATTGCTTGTTCTTTGCTGAGAAACTTATTGATTTAGTTCAAGACTAGGTTCACTCTCTGTGGATATTCTAGTGAAATATTCTTTCCACATGTTGTTTCCCAATACTTACCTACTCTTTCGGGTCTGGACTTTAGTTTTCCTCTTACTATCAATTTCCATACTGCTTTTAATCTCCCCAATTAAATTGGCTATGTTGTTTATGTTCAAGATATTTTTTTGGTTTTGCGAAATACATACAGATTGCAATTCATTTTTCCAATGTTGAATCAGTTCTTGTCTATCTTATGAACCTTCTTATAGTTCTACAAAATGTAAGGTCATGTAGGTGCACGTGATTCATGGATGGGCATGGGCTGGCACTCCAAATGAGGGTGCCGCTTGGCTTCGTTTACAGAGGTTGGCTGATACTTGGCATCGTATTCTCTTAATACCAGTCACTGGAGGTGTAATTGTTGGGATGATGCATGGCTTAGTTGAAATACTCTATGAAATTAAACAATCGAGTCCTTCTCAAAGGCAAGGATTTGATTTGCTTTTGGGAGTCTTTCCCACAGTAAAGGCCATTCAGGCAGCTATCACTTTAGGTACTGGTTGTTCATTAGGTCCCGAAGGACCTAGTGTGGATATTGGAAAATCTTGTGCAAATGGATTCTATGTGATGATGGAAAACAACAGCGAAAAGATAAAAATAGCCTTTGTTGCTGCTGGTGCAGCTGCAGGAATAGCTTCAGGTACGTACTTTTTTCATATCATGAAAGTTATTTTCCCGTTACCTTTTTCTTTTTGTATCGCAATTATATTTTTATATTCCTTCTGCTAAAATATCTTCTATTCAGGTTTTAATGCAGCAGTTGCTGGTTGTTTCTTTGCTATTGAAACTGTTTTAAGGCCTCAACGTGCTGAAAATTCACCACCATTTACAACTGCAATGATTATTCTTGCTTCTGTAATCTCTTCCACTGTGTCAAATGTTTTACTTGGGACACAGTCAGCTTTTACAGTTCCTACATATGATTTGAAGTCTGCTGCAGGTACTTTATATTGTCCTTTGCAACATTTACCTGTGTTATGCGAATTACTATTATGTCAAATTTGTGTTTATCACCTTCAATGTTATGATATATAGTTTACTGATATTGGCCAATCATGAATGATTGGTTGTGAGACTATGTAAATGTAAATTCTCTATCAATGATGAAGACTCTACTGAGACAAAGATGGGCTGTCAAGAATGTAGAGGAGGTAGGATGGTCAGAAAAAAGAAGGCGTTAAGAAACCCTCCTGGCCCAACTCTAGACAATCTAAGGTCCTTTTCCAAACCTGCACCCATTTTGAGTCAAGAGATGATGCCAGTGTTGGATGTGTGATTGTCTGCAGCTATCAAGTAGGATATAATTTTTCCGTATATAGTGGGCAAGAAATCTGTGTTGGGGTCTATTTGTTACAATGTCTTTTAAGTATAAGCTATAATGAACAGCTAAGCTCTTATCTGTCACGGTTGTCTAAAGTCATATTTACCCACAGAAGCAAATGCAATCGTGATTCCACGGTTGGATGGTGGAATTTGGATAGGAGTTAGACATTATTTTTATCAGAGGCAGTTTATAAAGATTTTGAACGGTTTGCATTTAAGCTTTATTTCATTTCAATGTACTTACAAGGAACTGACTTTGGTTATGTGTCATTTATTTATCAGAATTACCTTTATACCTGATATTGGGCATGCTTTGTGGAGTTGTGAGTGTAGCTGTGACTTGGTTAGTCAGTTGGTTTCATAAATCATTTGAGCTTATCAAGGACAGATTTAGCCTCCCTGCTGTTGTCTGTCCTGCTGTAGGCGGTTTAGGAGCTGGAATAATTGCCCTCAAGTATCCAGGAATTCTTTATTGGGGCTTCACAAATGTTGAAGAAATCCTACATACTGGAAAGAGTGCCTCTGCTCCTGGAATATGGCTATTAACTCAATTAGCAGCAGCAAAGGTTGTTGCAACTGCTCTATGCAAGGGTTCCGGGCTTGTGGGTGGCCTTTATGCCCCAAGTCTAATGATTGGTGCGGCCGTTGGTGCTGTATTTGGAGGTTCAGCAGCTGAAGTTATCAACTCTGCCATTCCTGGAAATGCAGCTGTTGCACAGCCTCAAGCATATGCACTGGTATAGCTTCCCTTTTCAGCTGGCTCTTGATCTGCTTGTAGTAGTCCTTCCCCCATGTGTAACTTTTCATATCATTTTATTGCAATAATTTTAGACCTTGATGGCAGGTTGGAATGGCTGCTACACTCGCTTCAGTTTGTTCAGTGCCCTTGACATCAGTTCTACTTCTCTTTGAGCTGACAAAAGATTACAGGATTCTGCTTCCTCTCATGGTAATTTATTTAGGATTCTGCTTCATACGTTCTTTAGATTGTTTATTGGCAATATCTAGAAGCTAGAAAGAGTAGGTCATTTGTCTGCTGATCAATGTATTGGGGTTTTGTTTGTTCATTTTTTAAATTAATGTTATTTTTCCATCCACAAGGTTTCTTTATTTTGGAGAGAACATGATATATGTTGTTGCTTATAAAAAGATCACGCACTAAACAAAATTGATAGATCCTTTAGCTATGAATGGAGCCAACGATGTGGACTCTCTTCTTAATTAGATTACTTTTTTCTTGAACAGAGATTTTTCTAACATAGAAGTTGTAAAAAATCTTATCTTTTTGACTCTTGAATTTTTCTTAACTGAGTTGCTTTGTTTTACTTCTCTTAAAGAGTACATTGTGTCCAATGTTATCTGTGCAATTGTATTGTACAAATTGTGTTGCTATGATTTGACTTTTCTTTTAAGAGTATATTGTGTCCATCATTATCTGGACAATTAAAACGCAGGGAGCTGTTGGATTAGCTATATGGGTTCCTTCAGTGACAAAGCAAGCAAAGGAGATTGAACCTTCTGAAAGTCGTAGCTCTGTCAGAAACTACTCTCCTCTTTCTCCTTCTGCACGTAAACTTGATATTACAAGGAGACGAAATGATGCAAGCAATGATTTGGAACTCTCAATGATTGGAAATGTATCAGACAGTGAAACAATTGATGAAGATATTCTTATGGAAGATTTTAAGGCTTGTTTTCTGTCTTTTATTATCGATTGTTCTCTAAAACTATTGGTGAGTAGTTTTTCTCATTAGTACCCCTGGACCTAATTTCCATTCTCTTTATTTCTTTCATCAGGTGTCTCAGGCCATGTCGAAGAACTTCCTTAAGATTCCATTGTCAACAAGCTTGAAAGATGCATTGAAATATATGAATGAATGTCAACAGAAGTGTGCTCTAGTGGTTGATGATGGAGATTTTCTTGAGGGAATCTTAACAAATGGTGACCTTAGACGGTGTCTTTCTAAACTGTCTGGCGAAGCTTCTTCCAAGGTAGATTCAAGACTGTGGATTGTATGTAATGAAAAATTTAAAAATTTAGTCCTTATTTCTGTTTCCGTAAGTGATTATAGGCGAAAGACTGGCATAGTGGCGTTTTCATCCCATTCCCTTCTTGGTTGAACTTAAAATCTCTTCTCTAGTTATATGTTACCGAGACAACAAATTTATTCTTCAAGGGTTTCACTAGTTGGCCAAAATTGTCATAATATCTTATAAAATATCACTACCTTCATAGCTTATAAAATGTCATCAACTCATGACATTTTCTAATTGGTGTCTTTGCTAGTGTAATTTTGGCTTAAACAATGTTTACAGGGGGATGCAAGTGTTGTGTCCTCTATTTGTACTAGAGGGATAAGTTATCGTGGCCGAGAACGTGGGCTTCTAACTTGTTACCCAGACACTGATTTGGCAACGGCCAAAGAGCTAATGGAGGCTAAGGGTATAAATCAGTTACCTGTCGTAAAGCGCGGTGGAGCATCCAAGAAGCATTGGAAACGAAGAATTGTTGCTGTTCTCCCCTATGAATCAATACAGAATTGTCTCAGGTGCACATAAGTTCCCTTCTCAATCCTTTGATTATAAGCTATCGTCTTTTTCAGTGATCGATTCTGAGAGGGTCCAGATGATAAAAAAAATTTAATTGTTACTCTTTTTTTTTCTAGAAATAATTTTAGTTTTCTTTCCTTCCAAAACAGTAATAAATATCTCTATATTGGTGGATAGTTTGATGCTAGGTCTATTCCTTGTGGAGTGGAGCTTTTTTTGGCTGTTCGCTTCATTTTTCTACTTATGGCACATCTGATTGAAAATCAAGAATATCTCTATAATGTCAGTGTTGGGCCATCACTCGTAAGTCTCTAATAATAACCGAGTGCCGATGGTGTTCACATAGTAAGAGACTATAAGGGTAACTAAGGCCAGTTTTTCCTAATCCAGTTCGCTTAGTTTTATGAACGGTTTGTTAGCTGAACGCCCCTCCTCGTGTCCTAGAAGGATTTATATATTTAATTTTTAAAGGATTTGAAAAAGTTGCCGATACCGGCTTTTCTCCTTTTATTTTTTCTAGTTTTTATTTACTGGTTTCCATGAAAACTGCTCTTGGAGGGTTGATATTTCCATTTATTTGCAGAGATGTCATAAATCACAGGAAATCTGTCTATCAACATGGCAAAGCGATCAATATTGGGGAAAAATAACAGAGGGTCATTAATGTGACTGTAAGTTTCCAGTATTAAGTAATATAGATCATAATGAAATACAGTTTTCAAGATTGATGACAGTTTTCCAGTCTTTCAGTTCAAATATATTCAAAAAAAATATTTGGCGATACGTGAGATTCTTCAATGTAACTAAACAATTTAAGTTTTGGACATGGAGATGCAACACAAATGTTGTAATCTATCATAATACATTTTAGAAACAAAGTTTTAGGTTGGTAGGAAGAAATGTATGTACTGTATTTAATCCATCATACCACATCAGGGTTTAATGTATAATGATTGAGATGTTGCTGCTATTTAATATGTTATTGAGTTAGTTTTGTAGTATCTCCTATTATGGATTATGTTTTTAACATGGATGTTTCAACAAAATACAATTATTTTGATGCATCTGTGGAAGTTTAAACGTGGATAAGACTGGCTAAGATATGATGTTGTCGGCAAGTATACACATAATATTCATTATTCTCTCAGAACATGTTTTTTTTTATGGGTAGCATGACTCTATGTTCATCAAATATTGAGATTTGTACTGGGTAGAACTTTGTTGGACTTTGGTTTGGTTGAGATCCAGATTTCATTTGTTGAACTAACTCTGAAATCAATTTACTTTTTACTCAGCACGCTTCGGCCTTCCCTTGAGCTTAGACTTCGGATAACGATGAGGTGTCTTGAGGTGTCTCAATCGTGAGATTTTGTTGCGTATAAAGTTTATTTTGTATTTGAGTACACCCATGCGGCCTCTAGAGCCATTTCTGAGTGGATCAAAAAAATTTATGTGAACCTTCTGCGTCCATTTAATTGACAGGATGGCAGCTGATACAGCAAACTGGATAATTCGAGCAAGTGAAGATAGAACTCTCTGTTGCTTAACTGGTAGTGGATGGAATGGCCCTCCAATCCATACGTGTATGCCTAAATATGTGTGTCTATCAATATATATGGTATTTGTGTGAAATGAATATGCCTATCCTCCTTAGCATGGGATGAACAAGAAAATTTATAAACGAGGTCCAAGTGGAAGCCTACTCATTATGCGCTGATACACAGCATCCGACATTGGCTCCCCTGTCAATTCTCCTCTCGACAATAGTCTGTTTATGCTGCATTATGTATGGATTCATTGGCAGAACGGGAATCTTGGCTTGGCCAGGTCCCAACCCTGGCACGGCCAGGTTCGGCAGGGTACAATGGTTCATTCCATAACTTGACCCATGGACAGGGGAACCCACCTGCTGCCTACCGGACAGGCCATAAGGACCCAACTGCCAGTGGTCTGTCAAACTTCGCCATCCCATTATGATCTTGAGACTGCTCTGGCCTGAGACTTTGGTTTTGAACAGTCGGAGTAGCTTGCGCTGCCGTAGCAATGCAAGTTCCGGCGTTCATATGGCTGATATTGCGGCCAGCCGGAACAGGGTGATTGTGCTTTCCTTCGTAAGTTGTTATTACTGACTTGAGGTCATTAGACCCTCTCTCGACGTGTTTTCTTACAGTGCAGCCAGCACTGGTACACTTGTAGTAACTCCTGCACTTTTTGCTTTCCATTAATTAAGACAGGACTAAAACCTTTTTTAGAAATCATGCCAAATAGAGCCATTGTTACCTCGGATTTGGATTTCCTTTCACTACTTTTTGTCCATATTTGCGCCAACGATATCCATCGTCAAGGATGTCTACTTCACTGGTCGTCTGGACGACGACTCGAGGCTCGAATGGCTCTTGCAGCTCCGCTCGATTCAGTTGCAAAAACTTCGATTTTCCTGGGACATCAACCATGACACAGGAATCATCAAGGCCAATTCTTTCTAAAGAATTATAAATTATGGGTCAGATTGCATTAAGGTCTGCCAGTGCCAGACCTTCTCTTCCACTCAGATTCATCTCCTTCTCCGCCATATCCCATCGATTTGCTACCATGAGTTCCTCGATCCTCTTCATCTTCTTCGTTGGAAATTGTGGAGGAGACATCAACTGCATCGCCTTGTTCAGTGCGAGAGCCATTTTGAAGCTGCAATGAGGTGGATTGGTTAATGTATTCAGGAGCTCTGGCGGCAGACCCTTTTTGCTGGCTTGCCAAGAGTAAATCATTTTCACCACTCTGCTGCTGTTCATCGACGCCACCTTGAGGGTTTCGACGATTTGAAGACGACTTAGGATGGTTATGCGCAGATGATCTCCGTCCCCTCGTGGGACCGTTCAACCTTCTTCTTAACTTGACAATTTGGACGAGTTCATTTATAGTAACTTCTCGGATACTCACTTCCTTTTACCTGCTTCTGTCCATATTTTCTCCAGTTATATCCATCATCAGATGGGGCCAAACAGTTACCAGGAACCATGGATTCCCCACTGGCTCTTCACTCTCCGTCTTCAACCTGCCGATCATCGAGTGGAGGAAAATGTTCTTTGCCCTGGTCAATCCCTTCGAAAAATCCCTGATCTGGTGCGAGAATAATATTATTTCCGAGGGAAAACCTACGCGATCTTTAGTCGAACGTTTGGATGGCCCTGCACAATTAGATTGAGGAGAACTCTCGGACTGTACGGAAACCTCGATGCTATGAAAATTTTGCTGGGAAAAAGTGGTCGGCGCCATTTATGTAAGACAGAAAATCAAATCAGATGTAATGTTTGAATAAAGTAGAATCAAACCATCAGGATGGTTAATCGAATCGAAATGGAATTTACGAAACTAGAACTAATGTTAATGTACTCACTGCCATATTGACACCATCAAAAGGATTATCTTTGCTTCTAACACTGCCATCAGAGGAGCTCATAATGTTACGATTTGCCAAAAATGGCAATTTTCCTGTGGTTGGAGACTGCTGAACCTGCAGTTTGACGATCAGAAGCACAAAATCAAGATCTACTTAATCTGTAATGCATCTAAATCCTCCGTTAAGGTGTATAACACAACATGAAATTCTCGACTGGACTACGATTTGAACAAATTCCCTTCCAGTTTTGTGGATCAAAAAGATTATCCAAGTACTGAACTCCATTAATCAAAAGACAAATTATTCAAACAGTAATAGCCAAGCTTTTAAGCATACCAGAGAATTCGAGAGAAAAACAGGAGAATCGAGCAGAGTCGTTGGACTAAGACCCAGCGGAACCATCAAGTAAGGCGACTTCGCATCAGAATCCAGTGACAGATCAGAAGTTCTAATACTCTGTGTGTTTAACCTCGGAGCATTAAACCCAGCTCTGGCTGCTATTCTTTCGCCAAGACCCCCTCCTAAATTTGATTTCTTCTCCCAAATAGATTCTTCCAAAAACCTCACCTCTTGAGTTCTTAGAAAGAGTTGCTCAGCTTGATTATTACTGCCAGATTCCATTATAGGCCTTGCTCTTGCATCTTCACCCAGCATTGCAGAGAAATATGTTCTTGGGCTAGGACTCGGAGTCAACCAGTATCCATTTAAAGCAACATTGTCTACAATTCCCGCCATTGCAGTTCAAGTTCCAACCTTTATTTGGCTCCAAATTGCGAGATTCGTGAATGGGAATCAAATTTCTGAACAAAAATCAAAAGTTTTTCAGCATTTGGAGAGTAAAAACGTGTAGAAAATATCCATAATCATTAATAAATGCAGGTGAAGAAATACAAGGGAAATTTGCATAGAAAATTGTATTTCGCGTTGGATTTGGAAAACATAAAGAAAAAAATAGGCAACGGAAGAAAAATGAGGTGCCTCGTTAAGTTTTCTGGTAAATTTATACGCTTATCCCATCAATGGAGGAATCCCAATTATCGAGTATAACGAATGAGCGTCTGTTTCTGGATATTGTTATCAGAAAATCACGACCACAAAGACAACCTTATTAAGTGGGAATTTATTGATTTCTCAGTTTTTATTAAAGCTGTTGTCTGGTAGAAGGGACCGAAAACGAGGAACATCATAAATGGAAAACAAATTTGTAGTTGTCGAGCTCCATTTTCAAATCAGATCTTAAGATCCCATCAAGATCTAAGCATTTGATGGGAAAAGAATTTTCAGAGAACAGAAAAAAAAAAAGAGAAAAATTCAATGATTTTTCCTCTCATCCAGCCATCAAGAACAGAAAAAAAAACACAGACACAAATAGAAGTCAATCAAAGGAAGAATGCATCTGCTTTAAAATAAATATAATTTGGGTATCAAAATTTGCAGCTCAAATATGGATTTTAAAGGGATTTGAGGAAGAAACAAAAAAAGTGAAAGAAATTAAGAGAGAGAAATGAACCAGCAATGGAGAAAAACTACAGACCCAGAAACCCAATCAGAGATGATACGTACAATGAGTATTCTCTTTCCAAATCACCAGCTTCCACCACGAAAGTTCTCCCTGGTTCTCTTAAAATGGAGAAGTTTTGAGGAGAGAGAGAGATGGTAACAAAAAAAAAATCGGGAAAATGACAAATCAACCATCGTGGTTTGTGATCAATGACAAGTCAACCACTGTGGTATGTTTTCTAACAAGTTAACCACCAACGTATGTAAAAATGACAAATGCACCATCGCTGTCCGTTAAAAAAAGCCGGCGTCCAGGCAATTTTGGCCTGCACGCCGCATTTGCGTCCCTCTGTTAAGTCAGCTGAATACATAATGTTAATTCAGCAGAATACATAATCCGAGTGGTCTGCGATATTTGCATGTATTCTATCGTTTTCCCTTTATTAGCTAACCCTAGAGAAGTCTGAGCTGCGCTGAAGCGAGTAGAGAAAGAGATTTTGGAAAAGTTGAAGAATTTGTTGGAAAAAATGGCATCTTGGAGTGTTACAGAAGGTGGTATTAACCGTGAAGCTGAAGTGGGCCCTTCAGAGACATTATTGGCCAATGAGGAGGTACGTGGCTTTGGAAACGAAGTTGCTATTATTTTGCATTCTGTCTCAGCAAATTTAAACGAAGAGGACGATGAGGAACTCCGATCAGCATGCCAATCCACTAGTGATGAAGAGATGGACATGGCAGAGAGTAGACTGAGACGCCAACCAGAAGCAGAATGCACATTTGTTGGTATGGGGCTAGGCAAAAAATATAGTTCCTTGAATAAAATTAGAGAAGAAATTGTTGATTATGCAATGAATAATGGGTACGGGATAAAATTCACCCACAGTGATGCGCATCGATTGAGAGCTGCTTGTCAAGAAGGGTGCATGTGGCGGCTGCACGCCTCACAAATAAAAAATGAAATGACGTTTCAAATAAAGATGTACAACGACGTTCACACATGCTCCAGACAAATGGAAAGCCGCCATGCCACAGCCAAATGGGTGGTAACGCATTACTTGGACAGATTTAAAAGTCAGGTCGACTGGGCCATATCTTCCATAATTGAGACTGTCAGGAAGGACTTCAACGTCAACATTACATCCAGCCTTGCTAGAAGGGCAAGAAATGCGGCTAAGAAAATTAACGAAGGGGATGCCAATGAGCAATACAAGCTCATATGGTCATATGCTGAGGAGATTCGGAGGTCGAATCCCGGAAGTTCACTGCGTGTTGACCTCGATATGAGTGTATTTAAAAGGATGTACATGTGCTTGGATGCATGCAAAAGGGCAGTGCTGAATGGTGGTAGACCTGTTATTTGTTTAGATGGCTGCCACTTGAAGGGAGCGACTCCGGGGCAACTGCTTACTGCTGTCACCATCGACGGGAACGATGGTATGTACCCGATTGCCGTAGCAGTCGTTGAAGCAGAAAATAGGGCTTCATGGAGGTGGTTTCTAGAATTGTTGCTAGACGATCTAAACACCCCTTCTGGCAATGGGTGGACGATTATTTCTGATCGACAAAAGGTAAGGTGTTATTCACTGCTTTTGCATTATGTGTTTATGTTTGTCATATATTACCAATGTCTGTCTCATATTATGCATCTTTGCAGGGACTAGTGCCAGCTGTGAGAGATGTGGCATGGCAAGCAGACCAGCGGTTTTGCATCCGACACCTGTATGCCAATTTTCAAAAACAATTTAAAGGCAAGTTGTTGAAAGATGCAATGTGGGCTGCATCAAGAGCCACAACAGTGAGGCAATTTGAGAAAGAGATGGCCAAGTTACGTGTCCTTGACCTGGCGGCCCATGACTATTTACGTGGAATAGAGGCGACATGCTGGGCCAAACATGCCTTCTCTTCGATCCCAAAGTGCGACATAAGCCTCAACAACCTCAGCGAGTCCTTCAATGCCTGCATCCTACCCGCCCGGGACAAACCTATTCTAAGTATGTTCGAGATTATTCGAAAGGGCATCATGGGTAGGATCGTAAAAAAATATGAAAAGATGGCTCAGTCGACCGAACGGTTGTGTCCAATGATCAGCAACCGCCTCGCCAAAGTACAACATGCCAGTAGAAATTGGAGCCCTCAGTTTGCAGGAGCTGCCCAGTTTGAGGTCAGCAACGGTACCGACATGTACGCTATTGATTTGGAAAGGTGTACTTGTACATGTTACCGGTGGGAGTTGACCGGCATCCCGTGTGTGCATGCAATCCCGTGCATTCACTTCATGAGGAGATCTCCTGAGGATTTTGTGCATTGGTGCTATCACCGGGAAACATACATGGTGATGTACTCCCACTTTCTCCGCCCCCTTAATGGACCAATCGAGTGGCTTCCTGTGACGAATCTTGATCCAATTATCCCACCGCCTTTTAAAAGGCTTCCAGGAAGGCCGCGCGTCCGTCGAATACGGGATGTGGACGAGGCCCCCATCCGGACAGTGCTAAGCAGAAGACATTTGAATGTCATGTGTGGGCGGTGTGGTAGTGTGGGGCACAATGCCCGCATGTGTGAAGGGGGAGGCCAGTCCAGTGCAGGGGCTGGCAGAGGCAACAGAGGGAGAGGCAGAGGCGGCAGAGGAAGGTCAAAGGACACCTTTATGGGGTTCAGAGTTCCTGATAGAGTTCATGAGACGCAGGTCCGTGCATTATCACGTTATGCTTTCAATTGTTATTTGAAATATGCTCATTTCCTTTTCAATGTGATCTGCAGGAGTCTGATACGGAAGGTCCTCCCACACAAATGTACACAAATGTGGACCTTAACCTGCCGTGATACAATTGTTTTTTCTTTCGACAAATGTAGATGACAGTGAAATGGCACTGATGTAAAGTTGTGTTTTTCTGATATAAAAAGAAGTTTTGCAAATTCAAAGTTTTGTGTTAGTAAGTTAATGTTTTTTTTTTCAATTCCAGGGGCGTTACAACTAATCAATTGACCTGACTTCATAATTTTTTAAAAATTTTGACATAATGTGCCTTGTTTCTTTACTCCCCCAAAACAACTCTCGTACATCGTGCACAAAAAAGAATCCCAAATAGTTCCAGTATCATCCAAATCATCCGCTAAATGTAAATTATACATAACATCCAAACAACATATCATTGACCTACACTACGCCTTCTTCTTCCTGGTCAGTTTCGGGCACAAATCCGTGATCAGAAACGACAAGTGCGGGTCAAGAAATACTCTATCTGCTCCGGCGAACAACGGCCCCTCATACTCAAAGGTTGGAGGTTCGTGCAGGTGGAATTGTTCCTTAATTTTGCATTTTCCTATCACCTCCATCCCCGCAGGGGTACACCGGAAGACGCCGAATGGCCTGTAATGCAAAGGGAACAATTGGAGGTCAATTACGTGGAAAGCAATATTAAGAATGTACACAAGGGAAACGTCTTACCGCTGTTTGTCGGTGGGAGCTACGATAATGGATATTGATTCTGGCAGTAATTTCTGGTAAGCGTATTGCTGGTGCAGGTCAACGGACGACATAAAACAATCATGTCTCGGGTGTGTCTGCAATGTAAACAACGCATTATATGATATCAATAAACATTAACAACAAACTGGAGACGCGAGCTGAATACTTACGTGAATCCATCCTACGGTGAGTAGACCGTGTTCATGTTGATGTCTGAAAACATGTTCGTCTGCGCCGTCCACCGCATAGCACTGCATATAAGTTTGGATGAGTACGTAGATAAAAGCTTATAAACTAGCACACAACGAAGGCCTCTCACAGTATCTGCCGTGCCCTTCTGATCCGGGAAGATGATCTCGCTGACGACGTACTCATTGTCGGTCAGCTTTCCCCCAAGAACTGCGCATGTCTCTATGTTCCTTCGAAGATTACCCTGACAATAATCCTTGAACTTACTCATCAAATCATGAGCCTGCAACCAAAATGTCAAAAAAGGGTGAGCGTAAACATTAATGAACACACATATATACCGAAATGAAAGACATACCACGCGCACAGTTTTAAGGGGCGGCGGCTCGAGAGGCACCGTTGGAGGAATACGTTGGCTGCTTCCAACAGGGTTGCTACCAATTACAAACATGTCATTACATGAAACAAAATAAAGTAAAAAAGTGGAATTAGCGTTCAACGGAATGAACTTACAATCGGAATGTCGTATCAGGTGCGTCAGAGGAGGATGACACGAATGCTAAATGGGGTGATCGCCTCTCACCTGGGTTCAGGGCTGCCACCATGTCACGATGCCACTCGGCAGATTGCATATGCCATTGTTGTGCTATGGCCCACCTATCTTCTGCGAGCTTGGCCGCTTCTTGTATTTGGACTTGTTGCATTTGCAGCTACTCTTGCATTTTGTGCATTTGGGTCATGGACATATGGTAGAGCTCCTCCATCCTGCTCATCCAAGCGAACGTCTCATCAGGCATCGAACTAAAATGAGATGCCTGAGGAGGAGGAGGTTGTTCAGGAAACGGGACTGAATGCCTAGGCTATGACCGGGGTGGATGTGTTGCTTCCTTCTTTAACTTGCGCATCCATTCCCCTCCAGTTTGGGTGATCCCCATTCGGTCCACTAATGAATTGTTGTAAATGTCATTGACCGACTCTTCAATTCTAGGTTCCGTCTCCGGGATGGGGACCCCTAACTGCTCAACGATACTTTGGATGAGCCAGTTGTACGGCAGTGACTTCGCCGAGTTGTTGAGCACCTCTTGCATGTGGCTCAGGATGATATATCCGATGTCCACCTTTTGTCCCGTGAACACCTTCTCTAGCATGTAGAGATCCATGCTGGTAACAAGGTCTCGATGCCCATTCCGAGGCAAAATTGTGTACGTCATTATCAGGTGGATCAATAGGGCTAAGGCATTCAACTCCTTGCCCTTTGGCTTGCTGTACTCGGCAACCTCGGGATCCTGATGCAACAATCTAATTACCTCTAACCCACGTCCTTGTTTGACGAATGGTGGTGCCCGAGCCATCTGATAATATTCATCGCTTGGCTCCTCCAACACACATCCAAGCATAATGTTGACATCATTGGCCGTGAACCTAACCTCATGTCCAAAAATATATGTATGCACCTCTAATGGTTGGGTGGAGATGCTCAAATTTGCATAAAACAATCGTATAACTCGCTCGCAATAACTGCCCCTCATCCGGCACAACCCGGCTAACCCAGCAGCCTCAAGCATACGATCAATTCCCATCCCTGCGAATGAGTCCAAATCTACTATCTTGGACACAATAATTGTACGGCGTTGTATATCTTCTACGAACCGTGCTTTGCAATTCTGGTTCCAATATAGTTTCGACCTTGAACCCACTTGAACGGGTTGGAACGGGTCGCTGGAGCATCCGGCTTCTCCTTCTTCAGGCTCAGCGGTTTCTTCCATCGCCGCCACTACATCGGCTTCGAACGCCGCAGTTTGAACGGGTTCAACTGCCTCCATCGTTGCCTTCCCACGCTTTGAGGTCAATTTCTTAGTCCGGGATTGCATTCTGATAGTTGAGAGTAATTCACCAACCTGCAATATAATAACCCACACAACATGTCTAAGTTAGTTTTCTTTTTTTTTTTTTTTTTTGGCATGCAGGCCAAAATTGCCTGGACGCCGCGGAAATGTGTGACCGGCGCCGAAGACCCTCATAGAGACTTTGAAGAAACGCAGCAAATCTACCTCAAATCAACAGTCCATTTCCATTATCACAGACAACTATGAGAAAATCATCAACATATACACACAAATCTACCTCAAATCGTCGTCGGACGTAGCTCCTCTCCTCTCTTCGTCGCACGCAGCTCCTCTCCTCGTCGTACTCCTCGTCGCAAGTCTGTCGAGAGTTGCAGATTAGGGCTTGAAATTTGGGCGAAATTGGTTTAAGTATATATATATATATATATTTTTTTTATTTCAAAATCATTTTGGCCTGGACGCCGCGGCGTGCAGGCCAAAATTGCCTGGACGCCGTGGCGTCCAGGCATACATGGTGGGGCCATCAGCTTTTTTTAACGGACAGCGATGATGCATTTGTCATTTTCACATATGTTGGTGGTTAACTTGTTAGAAAACATACCACAGTGGTTGACTTGTCATTGATCACAAATCACGATGGTTGATTTGTCATTTTCCCAAAAAAATCACTCCCTCTTCTCACCTCTTTCCTCTCGTCGGCGTCTCTCTCTCTCTCCTGGTTTTAACCCATCTTCGTTTGGATGGATATGCAATGATGATGCTGTTTGAGAAAACTACAAAAAGAGAGATGCTGTACTTACAAAAGCAGAGTTATAAACCTAAACTACATTTTGAGGAGAGAGAAAGGGAGGTGATTGAGCAATGGGGGCGGGGCAGGATCGATGGAATCTTCGAATTTCATGGCGAAAATGATGAACGAGAAGCAAAATGAAGAGATAGAGAGAGAAAAAGATGAAAGCTTTCTTTCACAAATATCACCATTTCCATCTGTGAATGTCATCTGCAAGCTAACCCAACACATTATTTGATACAAACTAATCATTCAGTTCTGTTTTGTGAATTGTGATGGGCTTCTTTCTACAGGACCCATCTTTTGATTTTCTTCCTGTCTTCACTCAATCTCATCAAGACACATTACAGTCACACCTGATCCCCGCTTCATTTAAATATTTTAGGAAAGATGATAAATTAACTACCATTTTTTTAGCGTCGGTGATAAACAAACTTCTATCATTTTTTTTAATAAATTAATTAGTTACGTATAGAAAAATATCAAATTTAATATTACTATCACGTTTCTTATTAAACGTGATGATGTGACACCGCAACAATTCGTATATAAATCATCATGGTTCCATAGTTTTTAAAAACTATGTAAAGACTTGTGATGAACCGTAATAGTTCATCTAAGAACCGCAGTGGTGTGTTCCTGTCTTCACTCAATCTCATCAAGACACATTACAGTCACAGCTGGTCCCCGCTTCATTTAAATATTTTAAGAAAGATGACAAATCAACCACCATTTTTTATTGTTGGTGACAAACAAACTTCTATCATTTTTTTTTCCAATAAATTAACTACTGACATATAGAAAAATGTCAAATTTAATATTGCTATCACGTTTACTATTTAACGTGATGATGTGGCACCGCAACAGTTCGTATATAAATCGTCGTGGCTCCATAGTTTTTAAAAACTATGTAAAGACTTGTGATGAACCGTAACAGTTCATCTAGAAACCGTAGCGGTGTGACACACCGCTGCAGTTTGGTATGAAGCCGCCGTGGTGTCTTGACACACCGCTGCGGCGTCAGCTTAAACCATAGCGGTTTACTTCAAATTTACTTTGAATTGTATAAATACACCGAGGACTTCTCACAATTTTCTTAGATAATTTGTCAGCGATTAGCGAACCCTAGAGAATTCTGAGAGCTGAAGTTAACTGAATTTTGATGAAGTTGAAGAATTTGTTGAAAAGCAAATGGCGTTTTGAAGTGTTAAAGAATCTGTTATTAACCGTCAAGTTGAAGTGGGGTCCACAGCCACATTTTTTGCCAATCGTGAATTGGAGATGAAGCTACAATAGTGTTGCACTTCGTCTCAGCAAATCTACACGAGGAGGACCTCTATTCATCATACCAATCCTGTAGTGACGAAGACATGAACATGGTCGAGAGTAGGTCTAGACACCCACCACAAGTTGAATACAGTTTCACTGGTATGGACCTTGGCAAAAAGTATAGTTCACTGAATAAAATTAGAGAAGAAATTGTCGATCATGCGTTGAAGAAAATGTATGGGATAAAATTCACTCATAGTGACGAACATCGGTTGAGGGCTGTATGCTAGGAAGGATGCACGTGGTGGCTGCAAGCCTAAAAAATGCAAGGTGAAATGACGTTTCAAATAAAGTTCTACAACGACGTTCATATTTGCTCAAGAAAGATGGAAAATCGTCATGCCTTTGCGAAATGGGTGGCAGCGCAATTACTTGGACAGATTTAAAAGTCAAGCCGACTGAGACCTTTCTTCCATAATTGAGACAGTTAGGAATGACTTCAACGTCAACATCACACCCAACCTTGCTAGAAGGGCAAGAAATGCGGCCAAAAAAATTAACGAAGGGGATGGCAATGAGCAATACAAGCTCATATAGTCCTATGCCGAGGAGATTCGGAGGTCTAATTCTGGAAGCTCGGTGCGCTTTGGCCTAAACATGAATGCATTTAAAAGAATGTACATGTGTTTGGCTGCATGCAAGATGGCCCTGCGGAACTGTGGTAGACCGATTATTTGTTTGGACGGTTGCCACTTGAAGGGAGCGACTCCGGGCCAGCTGCTCACTGCTGTCACCATCGACGGGAATGATGGTATATATCCTATTGCTGTAAGGGCTTCATGGAGTTGGTTTCTGGAATTGTTGCTCGACGATCTAAACACCCCATCTGGCAATGGATGGAAAATCATTTTTGACTGACAAAAGGTACGGTTGATTGCTTTTGCCTTTTGTGTTTATGTTATGCATTTTGTACCAATGTTCGACTCATACTATGAATCTTTGTAGGGGCTAGTGTCAGCTGTCAGAGAGGTGGCAGGGCAAGTGGATCATCGGTTTTGCATCTGACACCTGTATGACAATTTTCAAAAAAAATTTAAAGCCAGGTTGTTTAAGGATGCAATGTGGGCCGCATCTAGAGCCACAACAGTGAGGCAGAGATGGCGAAGTTATTTGTGCTTGACCCAGTGGCCCACAACTATCTACGAGGAATAGATGTGAGATGCTGGGCCAAACATGTCTTCTGCTCCATCCCCAAATAAGACCTAAGCCTCAACAACCTCAGTGAGTCTTTCAACGCCTGCATCCTACAAGCCCGGGACAAACCGATTCTAAGTATGTTCGAGATCATACGAAGGGCATTATGGGTAGGATAGTGAAAAAAAATGAAAAGATGGCTCGCTCGACAGACCTATTGTGTCAGCAAATCAGCAACCGGCTCGCCAATCTACAACTTGCTAGTCCAAATTGGAGCCCCCAGTTTTTAGGAGCTGCCCAGTTTGAGGTCAGCAACGGTAACGAATAGTACTCTATCGATTTGGACAGGCGTACTTGTACCTGTTACCGGTGGGAGTTGACCGACATCTCGTGTGTCCATGTAGTCCCATGCATTCACTTCACGATGAGATCTCTTGAGGAATTTGTGCATGCGTGTTATCACCGGCAAACATATATGGCGATGTACTCCCACTTTGTCTAATTATCCCACTGCATTTAAAAGGCTTTCAGGAAGGCCGCAAAAACGTAGAATATGGGATGTGGACGAGGCCTCATGCCGGATAATGCTGCCCATAAGACATATGAACATGACCTGTGCCCGGTGTGGGGGTGTGGGGCACAATTCCCGCACGTGCGAAGGTGGAGGTGAGTCTAGTGTATGCAGCGGCGAGGCGACAAAGGTAAGGCAGAGGCAGAGGCAGAGGCGGCAGAGGAAGGTCGAAGGGCACATTTATGGATTCCAGAGTCCCCGAGATAGCCCCCTAGACAATTCCTTAGTACTTGAGACAGTCCTCGAGAGAGTTGCTGAGACCATTCCAGACATAGTTCCTGAACACAGGTGAGCCCATCATCATGTTTACGTTTTCAAGTATTATTTGAACTATGCTAATGTCAGTTGTAATGTGTTTTGCAGGAGGATGATGCGCAAGGTCCACAAACACAAACATACACAAATGTGGACTTTAACCTTCATTGAATACATTGGTTTGATAAAGGAGGTTTGATATATATATATATATATATATGCGATTGTAAAATTTGAATTAATAAATTTGAATTGGTCTGATAAATTTGAATTAATATATTATTAAATTTGAATTGATAAATTTGATTTGGTTTGATAAATTTGAATTGATATATTGGTTCCATACATTTGGTTGTTGAGGGTGAATGAACATTGATTAGTATTCTAATGTCCAGGTACCAACTGTGAATTTGAATGTAACGACCCGATTTTTATTTAATTTAAAATCGCGTGAAATTTAAAACTTTTTCTTTTATAAAATCAGAGTACGACTTTTTTTTTAAAACCCGATCGTTAAAACTCTTTACTTAAAATATTTATTGATTTCAAAAGAAGTAACGAAATCCTTTTTTTATAAAATGCAGCGGAAATTAAAACAAAGCATTAAAGAATAAATTACAAACCCCTTTTTATAATAAATTTCCCTTTTTAAAACTCTTAGCCCAGCCAACCACAAAATCCATCGTGCAAATACTCCATCAACAACTACAATCTGTTCTCGCACATATACCTACATTACGGGGAAAACAATGAGCCTAACGCTCAGCAAGAATCAGAATTAATGCAATGCAAATGATGTGTGACCACACAATGCATTACAGAAGAGAGCCGTATCTCTTCTGGAAGTCAGGGTGGAATACTCCCAGGGTCATGTAGCTGAACCATTTCACTCCAATGGGGAGATATATCCATCGGGAGTGTTCCACATACCGGTATCCTCACTTTTTTTAAAAACGTTAGGGGTTTCAGAACGGGGTAAAGGTGAACCCAGCTTCCACGTAGCTAACTCTCGTCTCACCGCTCCCTATGTGGGAGTATACTACCGTATGGAAGTGTCACCGATCACCCGAACCCCCACACGCCTATTTATGTATATTAAATATGACATGCAGTATGAGCAGTTTCATAATTCCTAGAATGATGCATGAATGCCACACGATAAATCACGGTAATAACGCATGAGAGAAGCATATACATTTCAAGTAAAGTTCACCATATAGTCGCATAAGAGGAACCACAACAACGATAACTAAATTTATAGACTTCATTTGACTTAGAAGTGTTGTATTATCAAAATTGCTATTCACAAAATAAATGAGATTTGCTCATAAGTGTTTCACTAGTGTATGAGATAGAAGCTGTATACTTTTTGAGTCATTAGTTAATAGTTGTGAGCAAATGAAGAACAGTTT
>CM039474.1:26902891-26916121 GCA_022433065.1 Begonia loranthoides | reverse complement strand
AGGAAACCTATCACGTACTCTTATAGACGGCAGAGGGAAAAGAAGAAGACCCACTTGAACTCTACAATGCAGAACCAAGAGGATAATCACACATACCAATAGGAGGAGGTCCACTGGAAGGAGACCACGTGGAAAGCTTCCACATTGATGGGATAGGTCTGGACGTCGCAGGGGAGGCTGGAGGAGAGGATTTCATCGTGTAGAACAAGAAATCGGAAGAGAGAGAATGTTTTATAAATGGGTTTCTTGAAATTCCCCAATGTTGCGGATGAGTTGAGTCGTCCGCAGTACTGTCCGTACCGTCTGAAAGTCGATTTGGGACGAGAAAATACCTCCTCAGCCTTTGCCCGTACCATCCGCAGGTGCCTTGCGGAAGCGACATGACATCTGCATGTGTCGTCTGCATCGTCCGAAAGTGCCTAGGATTTAGGACAGATTCATTCGGACGCCATTCTTCCTCGTCCGCAGTCATCCACTATCGTCCACAGTGTCCATCGGCGTCCGCAATCCGACACTTATGCATTTTTCCTAAGTTTTTCACATTTAGGTCATTTTCCAACATTAATCCTCTACTTTTCGTGCACAACTTACGCTCACCGTTGCATAATTTGACGCAATATTCGTATATTAAGGTTATCCAGAATTATTACATCATCAAAAAGGGAAAAGTATTTTCAGGGTATTACAATCCTCCCACCTTATATAAATTTTATCCTCGAAATTTGCTCAATGTAATGACTTTTCTAATCTAACAACTCATTTAACCGTTGATTGTTCTAATCGCCCTTTCTTTTTGTCTGATAGCATAACTGATTCATGCCATATGATCAATTTGACGTCACCCAAAGTATCTTTCACACAAGAATTGCTGATCCTACCAGTTAAATTCCATCTTTATTTGTATCCCCCATATTAGAGAATGCCTTTAGTGCAACCATTTTTAGTTCCTCAAGCCGAAAATTGGCCATTTTCAGTTCCTTAAGCCAAAAATTCGACTATCTTCGACCAAACAGCCACCATCATTACCTTTAGACCTTTGGTTTGCATTAACATGTCATCTTCCTAGACCACTTCTCTGCACTAAATTCCAAGCATAACTTGTCATTTATTACTCCCATCATTCAACTTTATCCAATTAAACATCACATTAATCGCGGTAACATTATTTGTCCTTATCATATGGGTTAAATAGTTGTCACAAAAGATTATCGTGAATTCCATCCACGTTATTGTATATTCAACTCGGGATAGTGAACTTTACCAAACTTAACACAAACTTTATTATCCATTTCATATTTCTCCTCAACTATCCCAAGCACCAGAATATTAGTCTCGATATAGCTTAAACTATACCCTGATCTCAAGTCAGTTGTACAGACATATTATATCTTCAAATCTTCAGTCCCTAACTAACTCTAGCTTATTGGGAAGCAACATTCAATGCCCTAAAATAGCGTCTTATCTTAGTTTAGGATAGATTCTCAGCTTAATCCAACAGGCAGTGACCATGGCATTAAATACCCAACAATCATTTGCTAAAGATCCAAAACACTCACTTTACACATCATTAATAATTCTGACCAAGTGGATAAACACATGACTAACTAATTATCGTCCTCATGACTCAGTTTAGTCATTAGCCCACACTGTTTTTCCTTCTCGTAATAAATCTACCTTCTATCTAACTTCTAGTAGCATAGACGATCTTGTCAAAATGTTTACTTAACCTAATTTATGTAAAGTTTGATTTCCACTTACCTCTTTCCAATTTTATAAAAATTTGGGCAGAGTCTCCCTTGTTTCTTTACTACCCAAACTACACCCATACATCCTGCAGGCAAACCCAAACAATTCCATAAATGTTCATTATCCATTAATTTAAAATGTACAAGGAAGCTGCAGCAGTTTGTCATTATTAGTATGCCTTGTGTGTTTCGGTGTTATGCACATCTTGCTGAAATGTTGGTTGGGGAAATGTTGCTAATTTTACAATTTCATAATATTTCATCATCAACAACCAATTTATCAATTCCATTATAAACATATCATCAATTTCAACTACAAACCAATTCTATTACAACCATATAAACATGTGTATTACAACTGTAAGCCAATTCTATTACAATCATATAATGCGCATGTGCTCTGAGAATCGGTGTGCTCCAAGAAACTGTTGTAGACGATCCTTGCATGTTTACTCACTCAATCCCATTATCTGAGATTCCATGTTGGATGGACTTGCCGTGATGCAAAACTGATGCTCTGCTTGCTTTTCATCTTTTTCGAGCAAGTGTGAACGTTATTGTGGCACTTTATTTGAAACGTCATTTCACCTAGCAGGCATCCCTCAACTGATGCTTTGGCGAGTTGACTATGAACCACGACGTTCTTGGCGAGGTGGAAGTGAAAGCAGTGTTGGAGTAGAGCTCAACGACGATGTTCTAAGGGTTATGGTTTTCGTCTTAGATATTTTTGGAGGCTAGGTTTCGGTCATTGTCGGTACAGTTACAAGACTCCGAGTGCTCTGAGGCACTCCATTGTATGCTACCGGCTCAGAGCACTTGTAGTCCTACAACTGTCCACAGTGGCCGAAACCTACAATCCCAAAACATCGAAGATGAACACCCTAACCCTTAAAACATCGCCGTTGAGCTCTACTCTAACATTGCTTCCACTTCCACCTCACCGAGGACGTCATGGTTTGTGGTGAACTCACTAGACCTTACATGCGATGCTTATATACTAGGTTTCTGGGAACGCAGAACGAGACACAATAAACTGATGACACCGCTGCGGTGTGACGATAAACTGCTGCGGCTTCCTATGACACCGCAGTGGTGTATTGTGACTCGTTCTACGATTTATTGTGACACCGTATTAGTTTATTGTGACTCGTTCTGCGATTTAAGTAGACTTTGATGTTAGATTTGACATTTATCCATAGTTCAGTGGTTAATTTGTTAGCAAAAAAAGGATGATGGTTGATTTGTCACAAACATTAAAGGATGATGGTTGATTTTTCATTTTCCCAAAATTTTGCAAGAGTTTCTCTTGTTTTTAAGTCTATTCCCCCTGCAACATCAATAACAGCAGATATGCATTTCCCAACAAGATATTATCTAAACTAACTATAAACAGAAAATGTAAACATGTCAAGCGTCAATTAAATTTTCTATCAAAATTGATATTTTTCTATCCAAACGACAACGTAAATGTAAACATAAATTACAACAAAATCTACTGAAACATATATTCCTACGCCGCCTTCTTTCTGGTCCGTTTTGGCCTCAAATCCTTAATTGCAAAAGACAATTGCATGTCCTTGAATACGTTTGATGCTTTGTTGAACAACAGACCATGAAAGGGTTGATCGTCGTGCTCTTGGAATTGTACCTTATTCATGCACATTCGGATCACCCTCATCCCCTCACTCGTACACCGAAAGATGTCGTACAGGCTGCAATGCAAAGGGAACAATTGCTGGTAAAAAACGCGAAAAGTAATATTATGAATTTATACAAGGGAAAATACATACCGCTCTTTGTTAGTGGGAGCTAAGATGATGGAGATTGCTGCAGGCATCAACTGCTGGTAAGCATATTGAGTGTGGAGGTCAATGGAGGATATAAAACACCTCTACGTTGGGTGTGTTTGAAATGTAAACAATGAATTAAAAACCACGGAACATTAACGACAACCCGAAGAAGTGAGATAGTTACTTACGTGAATCCACCCTCATGTGAGTAACGATTTTTCCTGTTGAAACGCAAATACATCTTTGCTGTTCACCGCATAGCACTACATATAAGTTTGGATGAGTACTGAGATAAAAGCTTATAAACTAAGTACAAAGAAAGTTTCTCACCATGTTTGCAACACCCCGACTTTTTATCAGAATTTAATAAATATAATTAAAGTATAATCTGGGAATTTTAGATTAATTGGGTAATTATCGGGGTATTACCAGTGACGTATTCGTCAGATTATAATTTATGGAAATTAATGTAATTAAAATAAATATTAATTCAACTAATTAAATTATAACATAAGTGATTTATTGAGATTAATATTTATAAGTGGAAGTGTATTTTCGATTAATTGAATCGATTTTATTAAAGAACCGGTTCAGCACTTCTTATTTCGTCTGAGTTATGGCTAGTGGACGAAATAAGAATGAAGTATATTAAGGATTTAAATTTGAATTATTGGGAATTAGAATGATTAGGATTTAAAAAGGGGAATTTTAAAATAGAGTTGAAGAAGGGATGAGTGAACCGGTTTAATCAATTAAACAATGGCCTTTCGCCATTTGTGACTGGGCAGACGAAAGCAAGAGGGGGAGAGAGAGAACCGAACGAGAGGGAGAGAGGAGACCCAGGGAAGGGAGGCGATCGGAGACGAAGAGGAGTCCCGGCAAGGGAGATGTCAACGGCGAGCTGGGGACCAACGATCGAGCGGCTAGCGACGGTTGAAGCGTCGGGCTTCACGGGTTGGAGCTCGGATCGTTGATTTTGGCTTAGGTCGTCAGATCTGGTGTCGGGCGGGGCCAATTCCTGGACCGATGTTGTCGTAATGGTGACCGGCAATGCTGGCGACGACGAAGTGGCAGCTGGCGACGCATGGCGATGGCGTCAGGGGTGATTGGCCGCGATTTCGGCCTCAGGTGGTTTGGGTGGTTTGTGCTGGACCGGCCAAAGGCCATGGTACAGCCTATCGGTTCTTCCATTCCGAACCGGTGCTCCTCCAGGTGTAGCAAACAATCCCTTTCACTCTTTTCAGCGTGGAATCAGCGTGGGGAACATTTTGTGGGGCTTTTTCAGGTATTGTCTGGCATGTAGGGTGTTTGTCTGCTGGAAGTGGTTGTCTGCTGGATGTTTTAACTTCAAGAATGGGGAGAGAATGAAGAGAGGAGCTGCTACAGGGTGTGCTGTACAGAGCGAAAATTTGGAGACAGGGAAGAGAGGGTAATGTTCTCTGGAGGAGCTCTGGTCGAGAGAAATTTACAGAGTAAGGGGGTGGTTGACAGTTTCTTCTCGGGTCATTGGGATTCCTCAGGTAATGCACACTCCCTCCTCTGTCTTATGGATTTTTTGATGTCTGTGTTATGGGTGTGGTCAGTTGTGGGCTACGTGGAGTCTATCCTGCCATCCAAGTGTCTCAATCTAAAGAGAGGGAATGCTAAACATAAATTAGGGCAGAGGCTGGGAAGCAGGGGATCGATGAAGTGAATCTGTTTTCTATTTTGTCTTTATTTTCTTGTCATTTCTCTGCAATCCTCATCTCCTTCTCTTCTCCCTTCGTCTGTATTCTTCACTTTTGAATGGAATATTACTCATCCATTAGCTGCTTTCCTTCTCATGGGCCAACATTCGGTCAAGTTGTGGTTGAACCACAACAGTCTGCTCTGTGTTATGGGTTAATAATTTGGTTAGTTGCAGAGAGTAATGGGATATGTGGCTTGTGGTTAGTAATTCATAATTGTTGGTTAGTATTGAATTGTGCACATTTGTTGACTGTTGGCTTTGGGAATCTCTCTGCGTAGAACAGATTAATTGCCTAGTTTATAAATGATAAAGGAGTTATGCTCAGTTGAGATTTATTGGGTTTTGCCTGCTGATATAAAGAAAAAGATGGTAATGTTGGTTAAAACATAGGCTCCGGACAATTGGGTAAGTTGTTTATGATGGATTTTGTTGAAGATAAAAACGTTATAAAATGGATTAGAAACAATTTCAGTTGTCAATATTGGTTGTTGTATGTACCGACTATGTTTTCGGATATCATGAGGATTTGATTATATGTTGGGATATGTTGGGTTTCATGTTGGGTGGCAATGAGTTCCTAGAAATTTCACGTAATTAAGGATAGAGAAATTTATAAGTCGTAAATTATTAATGATAAAGGTCACTAATTTGTGAAGGTATCAAAAGGGCGAAGAATGATAGCGAATCAGTGCAATACGCGATAAAGCTTGAGGTAAGAAAATATGGATGTTTTGGCCATTGAGGCCCTACACCACAAGTATGGGTGTGTAAGTTTAGCGATAATGCTCTTATTGTAACGTATCAATGGAAAATTTTCCAATTTACAGCATATTTCCCAATTCAAAAACCCTAATTACTTTGTTTCCAATTGTGATACGCGGGATTAACAATTTGTTAGGAAGTTTTTCAAAAATCAAATCAATTTCAACGACAATTTCCCCTAATCCAGTTAATCGGAGACCCTAATTGACGTTGACTTCCTAATCAGCTACGCGGTTTGGAGCATGGCCAGGAAATTGAAAATGTTTCCTTCTAAGTCATTGAATCTGGACCTCTGGAAGGCCAGATTCGCGATGAACCTAGGAAGGAAAGAAAAATTGAGACTCCCCTATAAATAGAGGGTCTCACCGAGGGAGGAAGACACACCAAAATTCGAAGAACACTCGAGCTCTCGGAGAAACTCACCTCTACCGCGAAGAAATCCCTCCCAAAGCAACTCCTCTCTAGTCGAGCTCCCTTCGCGGCGAAGTCTCTTCCTCCAGCGGCGACCGACGATGGACGAAGGACGTGAGGCGAGCTCCCACTGCGAAATAGAGAAGGAGCTGCGTCTAGGGTTCACGAGAAGAAGAAGAAGAAGGTCCGATTTTTGAGGAGTTAAACCAAAACCGGTTCAAACTTAAGTGAACCGATCGGATCCGACCCGACCCGATCCAGTAGACCCGACCCAAACCGATCCAATCGACTCGAACCGATCCAGTTTTGACGGACTCGACCCGAATTCGCCTTCGATCCATTTAAGGTTTCGACGGTAACGATATTCTGCCCAAATTCCTTTCAATGATTAATATCATTATTTGTGGAAAATTAATGCATAAATTATTTTGAAAGGTTTTCGACGCTCGTTCAAGACTCTAAATTTTTCCTAAAGTCCTTACTCTCTCTGAATCCAGGTAAGTGGTACACTTACAATGTTTTGGCCATAGGCCCTACATCACAAGGCATATAGTATTTTCTCTATATTTATTTTTTTACTAAAGTTGTATATTTTATTTGGTCATGCATGATTAGATATTGACACATGATATAATCAAGATAAAAATTATTGGTCATTTTGTATGCGTATGAATCTGATGAAATTGACGGAAAACTCTGAGATGGCTAATGAAAGCCTGAATGCATGAAACCTTGCGATAGCTAATGAAAGCTTAAAGTTTGGTAGTAAATTTTGAGATGGCTAATGAAAGCCTGAACGCATGAAACCTTGTGATAGCTAATGAAAGCTTGAAACTTGGTAGGGCTGGAAAATGAATTCCAACCAGTATGTAACTTTCAAACTTAAAAACTTGGTAATGCATGAGATTAAACATTTATGCACGTGTTTCCACTTACTGAGTTAATCTCACGTCTTAGTCTTGTGATGTAGGTGAATTTTTAACAGATGATGATTTTGGACTGATCAAAGATTTTTCCGAAATAGAAGAGCATACAGAGGGAAATATTGAATATGTCAACAATGGGTCAGCAGATTAAATTTTATTACAGTTTTAATATTTCGGGAAGAACTTTATTTAATGTTTCAATTTTTAAAAGTGTTCGAATAAATTTCTTTTGTATTGAAGTTTTCAATAAACTATGTTTCATTTAATAAAGTCTTAATTAAATGTTTTGTTTAATAAGCTAGAATTAATAGGATCAAACCCAATAAATAACTTTAAATTAATCTGCTAATAAATCTAGTTGTTTTATTAAATGCTTCCGCCATAAATAAATATTTTATCAACTAAGTTTGTAATTTAGGGTTTATAACAACCAAATTAAACCTAATTTTTGTAAATCAATTTGGGGAAAAATTTTAGGGTTTTCAAAATTGGGGAAAATATAATTTGGGGCGTTACACTTATAATGTTTACTGCCAGTTGTTCGTATGTTCACTGCTATTTGTTAGTATGTTGTTGCCTTAAAATGCTTACTGCAAGTTGTTAAGTATGTTGCTTGCTCTAGAATGCTTTAGAATGCTTACTGCTAGTGTTGAGTAGTTATTGAATGATGATAGTCTCCTGAGATATCTCTGTTGCAATTCTTGAGTGATCTCTTTGGTTGTTAGCTTATGATTTGTGTTCTTTAATTTCTGTGACGTTTCCCTGTTGATGTGCTCTATTCCATTGTTTGTTAAGTGGTGCAAATGCTTTGTTTAATAATAGTAGGATAAATGAAAAAGGGGTAATGAATGGTTAACACGAATGCTTAGTTCGAATATGTTTAGAGAAATGATTCATTATTAGCTAACCTTTGAGTATTTTCATTAATCAATTAATCGATTTAGCATAACTAACTACTTCACGATAATTAAATATGAGCATGACACTAGAATAATTGTAGTCTAACATGTTCAGCTACTAATTAACATGTTAAATAATAATCAATTGAGCGTGTAACTCATTTAGTAGTCCAACCTGTAAACCGTTTGAATTGCCATTTATTTATTAGCATGTTTAATAAGTACTTAACTAGCATGTTTAAGTAACTCAAGTATATGATTAATTAGAATGTTGTAAGAGTATGTTAATTTACTTAATTAAAATAATCGATTAGAATAATCAATATGCAAGCATGTTCCCTAACTAGTTGCAGTAAACGTTTAAGTAGAATGTTTAGTTAACCAACTAGACACATGTTATGCTAAATGAACCTTGAGCATGATAATGAACTAGCATATTTAAGTAAGATAATTGACTGAACATGTTAAATAATTAGAGTAATGAACTAAACCCGAGCATGTTTAAGTAACTAGTTTAATTGAGTCATTAATTAACTCATGTTAATTACACATACGTTGATTAATAGTTCAAGCATGCAATTAACTAAGTTTGTTAATTCTTTTGTGTTTAAGTGGCATGTTGATAAACTAAGATAAGTAGTTAACTTAAGAGCATGTAATTAACTAATTAGAATAAAAGCATGCTTAATTGACTAGACTAAGGATTCCTAATTTACAGGCACGTTTCCGTTGTTCATTGTTTAAAGCATGTTTCTGTTAATTGTTGTTTAAAACATGTTTCCTTGTTTAGTTAGCTTAGTTAACAAGCATGTTTAGTTAATCGAAATTCATTGTATGCTTCATTACCGTTTCTTTACTGTACATTTACTTTCAATTGCCGTTATTTATTATATGTGCTTTCCATTTTGGTTGCTTTAAATTATAAGTTGCTTTGACTTTGAATGCGCACTTCAATTATTAGTAATGTTACGTTGTATGCATCATGCATCATGTTAGGTTGAAAATGTATGGTCATGCATAATGTTAATAGAAACTAATAGGGAGTGCCACGGAGTGGTACGCACACATGCATGAGTGAGGATAAATGATGAAAATGAGTAAAACTGTAAGATAATAAAGGCCTCTGTGGTCCAGTAGCTTAGCCCGACATAGACACAAAGAAAAGAATAAGGGAGTTTTGGGGCGGATGGGTAGACGGGTCCAGTCTGCAATCTAGCCGAAGCCCCTCCCTTACCAGGTACGGAAGTTCTAGATTGTAAATAGGAGACTAGGTCCGACTAGCTATACCATTCCATACGGGTCCTCCATCCTCCAGCTCGAAGTACGAGTAACGAACGAATGACGTAAAGAAAAGTAATAAAATGGTAAATGGCTAATGAAAGGATTGGTTTGGGTGGCCCCCATTCCAAAAGAAATAAAGAGAGTCATAAGCATAATTGTATTAACCATTTTCCTTACTAAGCCTTTATGCTTACAGTTACTTGTGGTGTAGGTACAAACGACGAACAGATAACAATAGACTCATATATGAAAACAATGAACAAATAATAAAGCAAAGGTGAAGGAATTTGCACAAACGAGATTCGGAGCTGGCCAGGCTAAGGGTAAAATGAGAAACAGATCACATTAAGTTTTATTGAATTGTATTCCATTGATTAGTTTATTTTTTAAATTATTTACGCTTCCGCAATGCTTTGAAATAGACAATTTCATAACGCTTCCGCATTTTATTCACTGAGTTTTTATAATGAGTTTTACGAATGGTTAGTATCAATCCGATTTAGACGCACTTTGATATGTTTTGCTTTAAAAAGAAAATTTTAAATTTTCACGCATTTTCAAGGAATTACGGAAACCCGGGTCGTTACAGTGGTGTCCCGACTTGATCAAGGAAGATGATATCAGTGATGGTGTAATCACCGTCGATCAGCTTTCCCCCAAGAGCACACGTCTCCAAGTTCTTTCGAGTATTTGGCGCAACATACTTCTTGAAGACATCCATCAAACTAATAAAGCATGAATAAGTGCAGACACACATATATAACCAAATCAAAGACATACCACGCACAGTTTTAAGGGCCTGAGATTGTGACTCACTTGTCTCCTGCCCCTCGACAAGCACGTCTGGAGAAGCAGGTTGGCGTCTTACGGCAATGGTGCTGCAAACCAACGACATGTTTTTACATCAAACACAAATAAGGTAAAGACTGGACTTTGCGTACAAAGTAAATAACTTACAAGCAATTTATGCCTTCTGTTGCTTCAGAGAACGATGGAGAGGCTGCTGTACGGGTTACTCGCTCTTCTATTATCTGAAGTGCTGCTAACAGCTCACGATGCATCTCTTCTGCTCACTCATGCCTCTCTTCTGCTCTCTCATGCCTTTGTTCTGCTCACTCCTCCACTTTTTTTATTTGGACCTGCGCCATTTGAAGGTGGTCCTCCATCATTTGTATTCTGGTCAGTGCCATATGATGGAGATCCTCTATCCTGCTCATCCAGCTGGACGTCTCCTCAGACATTGAAGTAAAGTGAGATGTCTGAGGAGGGGGCGAATGCATCGACTGCGGAGCATCCTCCTCCATGTGCTGCAGAGGCGATGTTGGAGGCTTAACGCCGAGGGGGCTGAAGGCTGAGCCATTGAGGGGGGTGAAGGTGTTGTTGGGTAGGACACAGAAGGTGGCTCCTTCGGGGTCTTGCGTACCCATTTACCTCCAATTTTGTTGACCCCCATTTGGTCCACTTTCAATTTGTTGTACACGTCAGTGGCCGTCTCTTCAATTCTCGCTCATCCTCTGAGATGGGTACCCCATACTGCTCAGCAATCCTCTGGATGAGCCAGTTGAATGGCAAATTCATCGCTGAGTTGTTGAGCACCTCATGCATGTGATTCAGGATGACATATCCGATGTCCACCTTTTTCCTAGTGAAAATCTTCTCCACCAAATAGAGATCCATGCAGCTAACATGGTCTCGATATCCATCTTGAGGCAAAATCGTATACGTCATGATGAGGTGGATCACTCCAGCTATGGCATTAAGATCTTTGCCCTTTGGCTTCTTGCACTCGGCAATCTCGGGATCCCAGTGCAACAATCTAAGCACTGCTAGCCCTTCTCCTCGGCTGATGAAAGGTGGATCTCGAGACACATGATAATATTGATCGCTTGGCCCCTCTAGTACACATCCAAACATTAAATTCAGATTGTTGGGAGTCATCCTCAACTCTCGTCCCAACATATACGTTCACAACTCTAATGGCTGGGTGGACAGTTTCAAATTTTCGTAAAAGAGTTTGACAATCCTCTCGCAGTAACTTCCCCCCATTCGGCATAAACCGCCTAATCCAACATCCTCAAGCAATTGTTGAATTCCCATTCCAACCAATGACTCCAACTCTACTCTTTTCGAAACAATAATTGAACGGTGTATTATATCATCTTCATACCGTTCTTTGGCGTGCTCTGTCCTAAATAGTTCAGACTGGAAACCCACTATAACGGGTTGGCACTAGACCACTGACCCTCCGGCTGTAGCCTTAGGTTGAGGTTGAGCTTGAGATTCTTCCACGGTTTCTTCAGCCTCCACAGTTTCTGCGTGTTGCATCGCCGCGGTTTCGACAGCTTGCACCGAGGTGGTTTGGATATAAAGGACCGCGGAGGGTGCTCCTTCTTGCATCGTTTCTGCCTCTGGTATCGATTGCAATGAACCACCCCTTCTCTTCGCCGTCATTTTCTTTGCTCAGGAATACATTGACGTTGTTGGTCTGAGCTTGTTGTCTGTCGCAGACTCACCAGCAACCACAGTCAGAAATGACAGACTCTGCCTATGAACTCTGTCGACTAGCAACTGACCACGTCGGTCAGTTTCACCACACTATACCTGCCACGGTGCAAGATGGAGTACCCGCGGCAAAAGGAGTAACCACCATGGTGCAAGATGGAGCAACTGCCACGGTGCAAGCTGAAGCATCCACGGCGGGTGAAGATGGAGGAACCACGGCAGGCCGTGTTGGTAGAGTTGAAGCTGAAGCCGAGGATAAAGCATAACCTCAACCTCAATTGCAACCTCAATAACAACCGACAGGAGGTGCACTGGTTTGTTTCCAACCCATTGCAGTGGGTTTCCACTCCCCACTCTTTAGGACAGCCTACATGAAGGAACGGTATGAAGCTGATGTTAAATACCGTTCAATTATTATTTCTAGAAGAGTGGACTTTGAGTCCTTAGTTGAGTTGGAAATTGAATAATTGTTTGAGGGGGCTGGCTTAGCCAGTTTATGCTGATTGGGTGGAAGTTACTGTGAGAGGATTGTGAAGTTGTTTTATGCAAATTTGGAACTATCCACCCAACCATTAGAGGTTCGGACTTCTATGTTTGGACAAGAGTTGAGGCTGACTCCCAACAATCTTAACGTGATACTTGGATGTGCGGTGGAGGGACCAAGCGATCACTATTACCACGTGTCTCGGGAGCCACCTTTCATCAGGCGAGGAGAAAGGCTGGCAGTGCTTAGATTGTTGCACCGGGATCCTGAGATTGGCGTGTACAAGAAGCCGAAGTCCAATGAGCTGAATGCCATAGCCCGAGTGATCCACATCATCATGATGCACACCATTTTGCCTCGGGATGGACATTGAGACCATGTTAGCTGCATGGATCTCTATTTGCTTGAGAAGGTGTTCAACAGGAAAAAAGTGGACATCAGATATGTCATTTTAAGTCACATGCACGAGGTGCTGAACAACCGAGCTAAGATTCTGCCATTCAATTGGCTCATTCAGAGGATTGTTGAGCAGTCAGGGGTATCGATCTCGGAGGATGAGCCAAGAATCAAAGAGAAGGCCACTGACGTCCACAACAGATTGAAAGTGGATCGAATGGTGATCAGCAAAGTTGGAGGGGAATGGGAATGCAAGACCCCAAAGAATCAAAGCAACCCCCCAAAGAATCAAAGCAACCCCCACC
>CM039474.1:26834404-26902582 GCA_022433065.1 Begonia loranthoides | reverse complement strand
CAACATAAAAAATTGCTACTGACATTAGGGTGGATTCACTTAAGTAAACACTCACTTTTTTGGTTTGTCGTTCATGTTGCTACAATTCTAATGCCTGGTTTAAATTTTAGTCACACCCAAAGCAGCCATTTTTTATGTCGTACGTTGACCTGCACACTCACTTCCCTTACCAGCAATTGCTGCCTAAAACAATCTTGATCATTGTAATGCCAACTAAAAAAGAGTGATATATCTTTTCACTTATGTAGATTCATATTACTTTCCGCTTATGTGTTGATTGTTCCTTTGCATTTCAGCCCGCATAACATCTTTCGATGTACAAGCGAGGGGTTAGGGGTCATCCGAAATTGCAAGAAGAAGGAAGAGTTCCACCATCATGATGATGTACCTGTGGGCCAAAGTGTCCAACGTATACATCGACCCGAAGTTATATTTTGAAATCATGGATTTGAGGAAGAAACCTGGCAAGAAGAAGGCGGCTTAGGGTAGTTGAGATGTGTAGAGATACTGATTTTATTATACATAATAAAGAATTCATGGACTCTTTGCATGTTTATGTTTTATTTTTTTCTATTTGGATAATATTTCTTGGGAAAAATATTTGTTTTTGATAATGTCGTAGGGGGATAAACTAAAAACAAGCAAAACTCTTGCAAAATTTTCAATTTTTTTAAAGAGAAATTGATACAAACGATTCCATTCATCATCAACAAACAAGTAACATGTTCATTGCAACAATTTAAGCAACTTATACATAACACCGAAAGATACAAAGCATAGGAATGCTGATGGTTTGTCGCAGATAGTTGACAAATCGCCGCGGTTACATTGGATCCATTACAGATTATCTGACTGGCCACGGTAGATTGATAACTATCCGCCGCAGCCCGTCAGATGGCTGAATTACAGATTCAAATTTTTACTTGGGGAAAAGTTGGTAATTTGATATTTTCATACTAATCAATTTCCATTCATCATCAACAACCAAATTTATCAAACCAGTATATCAATTCAATTAAAACCATAACATGCATTACAACCGCAACCCAAATGAACTTCTTTGTTTATCTTTAACCTTCCTTGATTAGAGAAGACCACTCAAAGTGACTATTAACTATGCGCCGAAACCAGACATACATCATGTACAATAGTTTATTAGAGGTATTACAATAGGCTACCTAATGAGCTATTATTGATGACGTATTCTAGTTTCGCCGCATAGGCAATAGTCACTTTGGTTGAGCGTTGTTGTAACGCCCCGCATTATTAAATCTTTTTATTTCTTGCATTTTGAGCCATATATAAAACGTTTTCTTTAATTTATTGAAAACGTGTGCGAAGAAAATAGATTAGAGTAATTTAAGCAGAAACTAATAATATTTCAAAACATAATTTCACCACTTCCAACTTAGTCCATGGTTTACAAAACATTTACCGAATTTAAAAACCATAATTAAACCTTGTTAACATGACATTGTTACTTTTCGTGAGCCATAACCATCAAGTCGATCTCGGCTGATAACCCAAGAACTCAATGGGCAATGCCTCCTCCTCCACATTGATAACACTGATATCATTAGAATCACCTACATTATAGGTAAAAAAATGAACCTCACGCTCAACATGAAATAGGATGAAATGCAATACTCATGCTCATGTTGTCTGTCTTAAAAAAGAACCTATCTCTTTTGTCTTTACATTTTGTTATCAGAGAAAGGATAAATCTGTTGGTCCGTGTAGCTTAATTGACTCCATCCCTGCATTGGTGAAGGTTTCCATCAGGGGTGTTACCACGACCGTCACCTAATCTCTGTCTTTTCAGACGTTGAGGATTTCTGAAACAAGAGAAGGGATACATCTGCTGGTCTTGTGGCTTAACCGACACTCCGCCCCTACGTAGGGCTATCTTTCCATTAGAAGTGTCACCACCAAGCGCCGTCACCCTATCTCCCGAACCCTCACACAATCATTTATGTTTATTCGTTCATTTCCTTTATCATGTCGTGCATATACCACATTTTCATAAGTCCTATCATGATGCATGAATGTCATGTCATATCTAGTCCACAATAGTATACAAAATATCTAGTCCACAACAGTATACAGAATATCCAGTCTACAACAATATACAGAATATCCTGTCCATATAGTATACAAAATATATCAAAGAAATATTAAAGCAGCCCATAACAATATCCAGTCTACAACAGTACACAAAATATATCAAAGAAAATATTAAAGCAGTCCATTAAATATATCATAGAAAATATTAAAGCAGTTATAACAGTTCGTGATCAACCAAAATAATTCTTTTTTATTTTCTAGCATTTTATCCATTTCCACAATTAATAAGAAACAATTAGTACGTTTATTAGCGAGGAAAATTTAACAGAGAGCAATTTCTAGTTTAACAGAAGACTATTAATATGCCAATTAATAATGGACAGTTTATATGCAATTTATATGCTAATTAACAGGGTTCAAATTATATGCCAGTTAACATAAACCATTTATATGCTATTTCACAAAGAGTAATTTAATTAACAAAGCAGTTCACAAAATCAGAGAATAATATATACAGAGAGTTTCACAACCATTATCCAAGTTCTTCATCATCTATTATTGTCCATCTTTAATTTCTTTTCTCAGCAGCATTTGTTAGCATTGACATTTTTCAGCATTTTATTAATAACAGCTTACATAAGGTTATCCAGGGCATGTTCAAATAACAATTTTACAAAGACTATCTAGGCAGTGTTCAAGCAATCCAATTGACAGTATGATTTTATCGGCAATATAATTTTCCTAGCAAGTTAAAATAATTGTAATAGTTATCAAGAAATTTGTAATCACATCAGATGAACAACTTCCAGCAATTATCAAGGAAAAATTCAACAATACAGCAGCAGGACCTCAACAATTAACATCAAGAATTTAAGGCAGAAGCAGAAATCCAAAAACTACCGTGATGCAAGGCCTCCACTGGCCATTGCATCCTATTTCTTACATTCAATTTATTGACAGTATTTGATTTCTTATAATAGCAATCATTGATAGTATTTGATTTTAGCAATTGGCAATATCGACAACAAGTATTCAAAGTAGAAATCCAAATCAAACAAAATCCTATGATGCAGGGCCTCCACTAGCTACTGCATCCCATTTCTTATCTGCAAATCTTCCCACTGTCGAAGTTCCCTTCCTTAGTAGCAGCAGCTTCTCTCCCTCAAATCCTCAGTAGCAGTAGTTTTTTTCTCTCTCTCTCATGCACTTTCTCACCCTCTGTAATCTGCCTCCCCTCTCCTTTTATGCTTTCTGCAGATGATACCAAAATGTAGAAAACCTTTCGACGTTTCTTTCCTAGATTCTGTGTGTTGTCTTGGTTTTATGCAGCAAAAGAGGTGGCAGAAGTCGTAAAGTGGAGAGGATGTAACGCCCCAAAATTTTAAAATCCTTTGTCATAAAATTTTTCATTTTTCTTTAAAACATATCAAAGTAAATCAGCGGAATTATTTTAAAATATTTAAAAATACATTTATTTAAAATGCTTAGAGAGTTCACAATTAATTATAAAACATTACTCAAATGAAACTTTTATTTAAAACAACCTATTTTGTTTCTTTGAGCTATAACGCCTCAGGTTGAATCCGGTTGATAACTCGAAGCCTCCTCTGGTAATGCCTCCTCCTCCACATGAGAATCATCTGCATCATGGGTAATATCATGAGCCTAACGCTCAGCAAGAAATAGAATAAAATACTTATACTTATGCAATGCTTATGCAGTTATTTTCCAGAAAAGAACCTATCTTTTCTTCATTTTCATTTATTTCTTTCTTTCCTTTTCATTTCCTTTTCATTTACAGAGATAGGATACATCTGTTGGTGTGGCTTAACCAACTCCAGTCCCTACGTACGTGGAGGTTTCCGTCAGGGGTGTCACCACTACCGTCACCTAATCTCTGTTCGATGTTTGAGGACTAAGAGTAGGGATATATCTATTGGTCTTGTGGCTAAACCAACTCCACACTCTACGTGAGCTGGAGGTTTCCATCAGGAGTGTCACCACTAAGCACCATCACCCTCTCTCTCGAACCCACCAAACGCCCATTTCTTAATCATTTTCTTTATCATGCAATGCATGCCACATTTTCATAAGTCCTATCATGATGTATGAATGATAGTTCATATTTATCTGATAACAATTCTTGAAGCATACAAGTCAAAACAACTATTTTATAATAAACCTTAAACTATACAATACAAGACAATAAAATAGTCTCGTGATGCAGGGCCTTTACTGGCCATCACATCCTATTTCTTACCTTTGAAGAATTTTTCCCTTGTTCCTTAGTGCGTTTAGCTTTTATCCTTTTCCTCGTTAATACCTTCGCAATAATATTTATTAATTAAAATCCATTATTTATTCTTTTATTTCTTTTGTTAATTGTGGATAATACTGATAATGAATATTCCCAAGAAAGAATGCATAGCAAACTCCTTAGACAGAATATCCTTTCCACAAAAAGTTCCTAGGAAAGACTAGAGGGTCACAATGATCCACATTAAATACCAGTCTCCTTAGACAGAACTTACTTACACAGTACAATTACACCACTAATATTAATTCTAATTAATATCTCTAAAATAATATTGCGATAATAACGATAATATTAACTAATAATTATCAACTAAATATTTAAGAGGGACGGGAAATCGTTACCAAAATTCCTAGGGCGACCGCGTAATTTCTTTTTGCCGAAAACTCCGCAAAATACTAGAATAACAAATCTGCCATTGAACTTCACAATTTAGAAACCTTACAATTTCTCACAACTCTTTCTCACACTCCACCACTTTTTCATCTCATCTTCAATTGTGATTTTCTCTTCAAATATTGCCATCTATTTATAGACAGTGAACCAATCCTAGAATGAAGCCACATGTCCAAATGTTAGGCAAAGTTAAGTAGATGGATGGAAGTTAGGAATGAGTTATGCATTTCATGGAAGTTAGGCCATTTTTTACTTTTAATATACATTTTCCTCAACTTTCCTTAAAAATATTAACCTATTATCATTTTTATATCTTTTCCTCTTTCACACTCCTTTACATAAAATAATCCACATCACCCTTTATTTGCATTCAAATGTCTTTCTTTCAGAAGTCTTCTAAATATATCTTGATTTCCAGTAACTTTACACTCCTAACCACCGCCCTAAATTAACAAAATCCACAAATTCTCCTTAATTTTCACTAAATTAGTACTTCAATCAATTTCTCTTATTTTAACCAATATTTCACCATCAATTATTCTAACTATTTTTATAAATATCCAACACAACTCTTAATTATTCTCTAATATAAATTCATCTCATATATTAATGCTATATTTTTCCACTAATCATCTAATTAATTATCTAATGAAATTTTAATTATCCTTACTTAGTTCCGTTATGAAAAATCGGGGTATTACATCCTATGAGACAATTATTCCAAAATCTTTAAAATTCATAAATAATATATTTTTAAGCCCGATAAATTTCCAGGGTATTATAGTGGAAGTCGTAGAGTGGAGAGAAAATCGCGGGGTTGTCATTTGGGAAAAGTTGATATGAAATAATTGGGTAAAACAACAAAACATTCGCTGAATAAATTGGGTTTTTTTGTGAAACTGTGCAATTTCGACCGAGTAAGTCGATTGAACCGTCGACCAATGATCGAAACATCAAAATTGCAATCTGTAATACAATTCGGTCGAGATTCTCGATCTCAACCTCATCCTCAACTCGACCAAAAATGCAAGGAGTAATCTGTAATGTTTTTCAGTCAAGATATGCGACTGCGTCCTAGACTGATTGGCGATCGAAAACCAGAAATGTAATCTGTAATGCAATTCGGTCGAGATTCTTGACCGCAGCCTCGACTGAAAATGTAACTACACAATCCTCGTAAATTTTCACTCTAATAAATCCAAAAATATTTCTACCCTCATTTTCATTGCCTCAATTATGAAATCGATAATTATGATACGTATTTTCTTTTATAAAAATATTTATTCCCTAAAATCTTTTATATAATGCACGGGATTTATCCAGGTATTATAGATGTCTTCTCTAATCAAGGAAGGTTAAGGTTCACATTTGTGTAGATTTGTATTTGTGGACCTTGCACATCATACTCCTACAGAACACACTGCAAATGAAATTAGCATAGTTCAAATAACACTTGATAACATAAACGTGATAATGGGCTCACCTGTGTCTTAGGAACTATGTCAGGAATTGTCTCGGCGACTCTATCGGGGACTATCTTAGGGACTATGCCAGGAACTATCTTGAGGGCTGTCTCGGGGACTCTAAAAACCATAAATGTGCCCTGCAAGCTTCCTATGCTGCCTCTGCCTCTGCATCTGTCGTCTCTGCCGCCACATGCACTAGACTCTGGGCCTCCACCTTTGCACTTGCGGGAATTGTGCCCCACACCTCCATATCGGCCACACGTTATGTTCAGATGTCTTCTGGGCAGCACTGTCCAGCTTGGGGCCTTGTCCACATCTTGTATTCTTTGTTTTTGAGGCCTCCTGAGACGCCTCTTAAATAACAATAGGATAATTGGATCAAGATACGTCATAGGAGGCCACATGATTTGTCCACTGACGGGGCAGGCAAAGTGAGAGTACATCGTTATGTATGTTTCTCGGTGATATCACTCATGCACAAAATCCTCGGGAGATCTTCTCATGAATTGAATACACAGGACTGCATGGACACAAGGGATGTCAGTCAACTCCCACCGATAACAGTTACAAGCACGCCTGTTCAAATCGATAGAGCATTGTTCGTTACCATTACTGACCTCAAACTGGGGAGCTCCTAAAAACTGAGGGCTCCAATTTCGACCTGCAAGTTGTAGTTTGGCAAGCTGATTGTTGATTTACGGACATAAAAGGTCCATCAAATGCTCCATCTTTTCATTTTTTTTAATGATCCTTCCCATGATGCCCTTTCGTATGATCTCGAACATACTTAGAATCAGTTTGTCTTGAGCTGGTAGAATGTAGGCGTTGAAGGACTCGCTGAGGTTGTGGAGACTTATGTCGCACTTGGGGATGGAGCATAAGACATATTTGGCCCAGCATCTTGCATCAATGCCTCTTAGATAGTTGTGGGTTGCTGGGTCAAGCAAAAATAACTTCGCCATCTTTCTCTCAAAGTGCCTCTCTGTTGTGGCTCTAGATGCAGTTCACATTGCATCATTGAACAACCTGTCTTTAAATTGTTTTTAAAAATTGGCATATAATTATCAGATGCAAAACCGATGGTCCGCTTGCCCTACCACCTCTCTGACAACTGGCACTAGCCCCTACAAAAATTCATAGTATGAGTTAAATATTGGTACACAACGCAAAACTTAAACATAGAAGGCAAAAGCAATCAACCACACCTTTTGTTAGTCAGAAATAATTGTCCACCCATTGCCGGTTGGGGTTTTTAGATCCTCAAGCAACAATTCTAGAAACCAGCTCCAAGTAGCCCTATTTTTTGCTTCAACCATTGCTACAACAATCAGATACATTCAATTGTTCCCATCGATGGTGACAGTAGTGAGCAGGTGGCCCGGAGTCACTCCCTTCAAGTGGCAACCATCCAAATAAATAACCGGTCTACCACAGTTCAACAGACCCATCTTGCATGCAGCCAACACATGTACATCCTTTTAAATACACTCATCTCTAGGTGAACACGCACTGAGCTTCCAGGATTAGACCTCCGAATCTCCTCGACATAGGACCATATGAGCTTGTATTGCTCATTGCCATCCCATTCGTTAATTTTTTTGGCCGCATTTCTTGCCCTTCTAACAAGGCTGGGTGTGATGTTGAAATTAAAGTCCTGCCTAACTATCTCAATTATGGAAAAAAGGTCTCAGTCGGCTTGACATTTAAATCTGTCCAAGTAATGCGCTGTTACCTATTTGGCAGAGGCATGACGACTTTCCATCTTTCTCTAGCAAGTGTGAATGTCGTTATAGCACTTTATTTGAAACGTCATTTCACTTGTATTTTTTAGGCGTGCATCATTCCTGGCAGGCAGCCCTCAACCGATGAGGGTCACTATGGGTGAATTTTATCCTGTACCCATTATTCAACGCATGATCGACAATTTCTTCTCTAAGTTTATTGAGTGAACTATACTTCTTGCCAAGATCCATATAGCAAATGTGCATTCTACTTGTGATGGGCATCTAGGCCTACTCTCAACCATGTCCATGTCTTCGTCACTACTGGATTTGTATAATGACAGGAGCTCCTCCTCGTCAAGTATTGCCAAGACGGAATGCAACACTATAGCAATTTTTTCTCCAATTGCATATACCTCATTGGAAAAAAATAAGGACGTCTGACCCATTTTAACTTGACAGTTAATAACAGATTCCTCAATACTCTGAGATGCCATTTGGTGTTCAACATATGCTATAACTTTGCCAAAAATGTGGTACACTTCAGCTCTCAGAAATCTCTAGGTTTCAGTAATCGCTGACAAAATCTTTGAGAAAATCGTGATGAGTGTACTAGGAATTTATACAAGGCGGACTGATCAATATTAATCCACCGCGGCTTATTGTCAACCTGCGGCGGGTCGTATATGATACGCGGCGGACCATCAATATTATAAGGTTATTTTTAAAAATATTGATCCGCGGCGGATTAGTTGACGATCCACCAGGGATCGAAATTAAAGCGTTTAACGGTAAACATCATAGCTATGTTAGCGGTGAATTTTCCCCAAAGTTCAGTGGTTAATTTGTTAGCAAAAAAAGTTTAGTGGTTGACTTGTCATTGATCGCAAAGTAAGATGGTTAGTTTGTCATTTTTCCTTTATAAAACACTTAGTTTAAAGTTCTTACCTCTTGAAGACTATTTTATTCTTCACTTCCTCTTCTTGATTTTAGGCTCAAAAGATTCTTCTTGGAGAAAGGAACATTTTTCCTTGAAGACTTGAGGGTCAATTCTTCTTCTTTCTCTTTCTTTTTCTTCCTTTTATCATTTTCTCCTCTCTCTTTTTTCTCTCTTCCCTTCTCTGGTTCAACACAAAATGGCTGAGTTTCTTAGCCATTTCTTCCCTTTCTAGAGACTTCATTGGGTGAAATGGCCATTTTGTCCATTTTGTTCTTTGATTTTTACCATTTTACCCTTCAATCCATAGAAATTTACCAAAATACCATGGTAACCTAATTACTCTAGCTTAGTTCTAAGCTAATCTCCATGATTATGATAATTAATTATGATTAATTAACCTTAATCATCCACTAATTACACCCTAATCACACATTTAGTCACTAATCTACAAGTGTCACATGTCAATACCTCATTGGTTATCCAATTTAATTACATGACCATAAATTTCAATGTATTACGAACATTTGTTTTTCATACACTTCTCCAAATTCTCACTCTAAAGTCTCATTTAAAGACATTTTCCAAAACAGTGCAGTTTTAGACTTATCTGATTTCAAACATGCATAACTTCTATTGCATATATTTAAATCCTTTCAATCCAAAGTCATACACTTCATTTAGGTGTCTATTTTATAATCTCAAAATGGTTTGAATCAATAATTACCATAACTTTTTCAATTAGCCACACACAATGACTATGCTCACATATAGTACATTTATCACTTTCATGTAAAAATTCATATCTTAATGAGCATACACCCAATTGATCCAATCTTATTACCATTCCATAGTCTAAGATATCTACTATCATACATATTTTTAGTTTGGAAAAATATCCTCAATTGATTGGTCAATCTCTTCCTCAAAGTCATCTCATGACTTAATATTACTTAATCATATTTAATTATACAAAACATGATTATTAGTGTTAATCTTTAATTCGGATCATCACAATGGCTACCACGTTATTTTATGAGAGGCAATTGCAATTTTCATGACCAATAAAAAATAGTATATTTTCTCACATTGTGCTATAATCATTGTGCTTTTAAATTATATATTAATTTCCCCCTTCCCATTTCATCCCACACGACATATTTCAACTCTGGAACCCTGTCGGTATGTCGGTGAATCAAAATTGTCAACAAAGTGAATTATATCCTCACAAAGAGCCTCTAGAGTCCCTTTTCGAGCACTCCTCTCATGTGTATATGAACCCTAAATTTTAGTTTCAACGTCATCGATCTCTGGCAATTGTAATTGTACATTTGTTATTGAGTTATTGTACATGTTGTTGTTGATTATTTATGTTGTTGCTAAATTATGTTTGGGTTGTTAATGACTACATAGGAAATTGAAAATACACGTGTCGAATTTTTGTTTTTTTTTTGTCCATGCATATCAAGACTAAGCCTTCGTTTAAGGTTGTTGTTCGAACATCCTCTCATTCCCATGGCCATTAGCATCCAATGCAAAACCAAATGCAACATCATATCCTTCCCATGGACGTCCGAGGAAGGCATAGACATCTAAGGATATATGCTGGACGTCCTAGGACGATCCATGGATGTCTGAGGAAGGCATGGACGTTCGGGGATGTATGTTAGACGTCCGAAGTTGGTCCATGGATGTCTAAGGAAGTACCCTAGATGTTTGTGTCCAATGCAAAACCAAATGCAACATTCTTTCATTTTCATGGGCATCCGAGGAAGGCACAGACATTCCGGGATGTATGCCGGACGTTCAAGAACGATCCATGGATTTTTGAGGATGGCCTATGGGCGTTAGGGGATGTTACACAGAAGTCCAAGGATGTACTCTAGACGTCTGTGTCCATGCAAAATCAAATGCAACATCCGTGGATGCCCATGAGCATCCGGAGATGCCACATGGATGTCTGGGGATGGACACACAGACATTCAGGTCCATGCAAAACCAAATGCAATATCCTCGTACGCCCATGGGTGTTTGGGGATGGCGCATGAGTGTCCAGGGATGCCACACAGACGTCTGAGGATGTACCTCGGAAGTTCGCGTTCATGCAAAACTAATTGCAACATCTTCGAACGCCCATAGTTGTCCGGAACTCATATCTTCGGTGGACAGACAACTTCTCTTTGCATATGATCGTCCGCTTTTATATAAAGGTGCATACACGATTGTTCGCAGGTTGGCGCAGAAGTCCAAGATACTTTTTTTAATAGAAACGTGTCTGCAAAGTTTGTTTTGTTCATTTATCATTGTTCAAGATTTTATTTATTAGAAAAATTAGTTTAAGATTTGATTTGTCATTAACGTCATAGTTTAAGTTGTTTTTTTTTATTAAATACAATATTAATCAAAACTTAAGTGATAAATAAATTACTATATTATTTAAAATGATCCATTGAGACCTTAACATTACTCCCAATAATTTTATAATACGTTTTAAATATAATAATAAAATATATATTTTACTCAATCAATGCGTTAAGATTGATGGAACTCGGAGATTTCAAAGTAGAGTTAACTAAATAATTATTATAATATGTTTCTTAATTTTAAATATTCACAAATGTTCGCAAGCAAGCTGTATTCGAACCCCTCGTTTGGACATTTCATCTTGGACGGTGGGATGCCAACTCAATATGCTGCAATTAATTAATTAATTTTCTTTGGCTAAAGTCAATAATATGAATCCATACGTCCCCTGAGTTAAATATAAAACGTAAAAATTTATTATATTTTAAACTAATAAGGGAGCTAAAAGTAATGCTTTTATTTATATTTTAAATATTATTATTTTCAAAATAAGTTAAATATCAAAATAAACCCCAAATATAAGGATCTAAACAACCAACACCTCATCACTTGTTTTTTAGTCAATTTAATCTCGAAATTTGAGAACTTAGCATCCAACACCTTCTCCATCTTCGTGTGCACGAGTTTTAGGTACTTCAACAGCGTGGATTTTGAGAACAAGGAGTTAGGGTCTGGTGATACGTATAACTAATTAAAATTTTTATACTGGAAATTACATTTTTAATAATGGAGATTATTGAGTCAAAAAGATGAATATTTTGACCAAGTATTTCCAATTTCAATCTTTTTTTTTTAAATCTAAAAAAATAAATAAGAGTGCCACACAATCAATTGCTATTTATGTTTCAATATAGAAAATTAACAAAACAAACTCTGGATTTTGAGATTATCAACATACTAAATATTGGAGAAATTTTGTGGACAACTAAAACTTCAAACTATTAAAAAAGAACGACATAAACCTCGCAGTCATGTTTCTCGTCAATATAAACTTCTCTTAATACTAAACGACGTCATCTCTCAACATCAATGGATGTCCCTTAGCATCCATGGACGTCCCTCAATGCTAAACGACGTTGTAAGTGGAGGACTTTTGTTGTTGGTTGAAGGACGTTTGTCGTAAGTGGAGGGACGTCTTAAGTCGAGTAACGTCCGTTGTGGGAAGAAGGACGTCCATCTTAAGTCGATGGACGTTCATTGTGGGACGAGGGAATTCCGTCATAAGTTAAAGGATGTCCGTCATAAGTCAAAGGACGTCTATTGTGGAACGAGAGACATCTGAGTTAAGTTGAAGGACATCCGTTGTGGGATGAGACATCCGTCGTAAGTGGTGGAAGTCTGCTCCCATTTAAAAAATGTGTGTCATGAACGTGACCCACTTTAACATAACGTCTGTCAGTGCTTTTGGAGGATGGTCTAACTCCATCCTAGCCGTCCATCCTCGTTAAGGGACGTCAGTCCCTCGGTCTAACAAGCATAACCATTTGTCTGTTAGTGCCCCTTCTCCCATCCTGAATGTCCATCATCGTCGAAAGACGTCGGTCTCTGCATCCAATGGCCAACAAGGACGTCCCTCGAATCTTACGATGGCCCCAAGGAAGCCCCTTCTCGCGGATTAGCCTTGGAGGACATCCATTGTTGATCCTTGAACGTTCCCGTTAGATGGTCTTTAATGTTAACGTGAATGCAATGTTTGTCTCAACGTTTTTTGGTAGAAAACGTGACTGTGAGGTTTGCATCGTTTTTTTTCATTGTTCGAAATTTTAGTTGTCCGCAAAATTTCTTCAAAGTTTTGGCATGTTTTTGATACCAAAGTCTAGAGTTTATTTTGTTAATTTCCCTTTCATTATTTATAAGTTGTTCTACTCATATAGGTGGCAATATATTTCTTTTAACCATTTACAATATCTATTTAAAAATACTAGGCGACGACATGTGTCGTGCACTTGTGCATTTTTCATAACCTAATTAACAATTAATGAAATCTTTTGTTTCATAACATGATAACAAATTAACAATCACTTCTAAATAAAGTTGGAAAAAAGTCTACAAATAAAATTTTATATTTGGTCATATTTACTATAAGATTGATTAGTATATTTTTCAAATAAAAATAGGTGATTATGTTAAAGTCAAGATTGTAACCTTTGGAAGATGACATCATAGGACACCATTCAATATTTTATATATTAAAAATGACTAATATCAAAAATGACTAATGAGGTGGAAGAACAAAATATAAGGTGTTTGATGAAGATGGCAAAATAAACAACTCCCACTTAATCTTTCTTGTACCTAGAGGATGAAAAAGTAATTAAGCTAAAGTATATTTATGAAAACGTATATAATAGAAGATATTATGCATAATATATCGAGTTGGAAATGCTGAAAGATACGTGAAGAACGTCTGAGTGAGCATTTGTTATTAAAGAATTTTGATAATTTCTCTGCAAACTATGTTTTTTGTAAACGTAGGGGGGTATTTTGACTTTGAAATATCAACGTGATTAATATTTATAGCAAAACTTTCCATGAGAAGGAATCCTTTTCATGGACTATTAAGACAGTGTGTTTAAAATGACCACAATGTGTATCATTTCTTCCTTCTTAAGCTACAAGAAAACACCTAGAAACTAAAATATTCAAACTCATGAATATATCTATGCCACAGATGCAACAGAAACTAGTATCATATTCGTTACATCAAAACCACCTTCTTGCATTATTAGATAACATGCAATACATCCTTTTGAAGTTGGTACAAAATTATTCATTGATGTTACTCTGAGCATACCAGAAAATATTCGAAGAGCAATAAATTATATAAATATGTTCATCTTTGGTTTTTTTAGTACTAGATTTTGGTACGCACGTACGCATTAAGTTGGATATATTTTTTTTTGTGCAATTCATAAAAGATAATATCAAAGTTACAATTTTAATATATTTTTTTTTTTACCATTTACTAACACTTTTCATAATTTCTTTTTCAAATATAAATTCAATTATTTGTTACTCTGCATGAAATATAAAGGCCAACAGTAAAAAAAATTACCTAAATCTATTGGACATCAAATTCTTAAAGACAACACAAGTTTTGAATGATATACGGAAACAAAATCTGATACAACATTAAAAAAATGAAAACAATAATAAGAGGCACTATTTTATTACGTTCTCATATGTATCTACATCACAATACTTAAACTATAAGCGTAAAGCTCAGTAAGCGATATAAAGTAAATATGCAATGCATGTGTCATGCCATTTTATAAAACATATGCAGTTACTATTTTCATTTTCTTTTCGTTTTTGGTGGCACGTTGGGTGAGAGCAACCTCTTCAGTATCCAAACTCACGTAGAACATGTCCATTTACGTTTATTCACATTTAATTCCATTTTCGTTTCCTTTTCAAAACCATGCTTAAAACCATTTTCGTAACCTTTTAAAAACCATGATGGATGAATGCTCGTGTATGCATATAGTTCTATATCTTCAGTATAATCCATAAAACATGATCATATCAAATCATATAATCCTCAAGTATCATCAATATCTGAATTCTTAACGTAAATAACCTAAATCTAATAAACACGTCATTAAAAGGACTTAATTCTAATAAACACACAGCAATCATCAATACATTCTCGAAACATGAACAATATGTCTATCCTTAACTTAAAAAGCGTAAAGAACCTAAATATAATAATAAACACAGTCAACGTAAAATTTCTAACTCTTGCGATGTAGGCCTCAAAGACCAAAACACATATAATATCACTTACCTAGCGTCTGTAACACGCTTCAACACTTAAGTCCTTCCTTCTTCTGAATACTTTCAAAATGATTAACATTTAATCATCAAAACTACAGCCCATTAACCTCAACATTAATTATGTCCTTATTCCATATTCATTACATAATAAGACTTCATAATCCAAATACAACTTAATCACTGAACAATTTCCATGCATTTATTTTCATCAACACTATAATCAATAAAAGAGTAACCTTGATTTACAGAACCTTAAACTATCATATTCGCATATTTATGGACAGCAAGCAACTCACAGAACGCAAGGAACAACCACACCAATAGAGCAAAGCAGTACCAAACTCTTGAGGCATTTCTCTCTCACTTATCTCTTTCCTCACTTTCTTCTCTGTTTCTCACATAGAGCTTTCCCTCGCAGCGGCTCTCTCTCTCACTATGTTTTCCTTTCTCTCTTTAATTCTCCCCAGAAGGCTTCCCCAATACGTCTCATATATCCCCATAAAATCTCCCTTAACACCCTTCATAAATTGTCATCTGTAAAGCGGGAGACGCGTGGAGGGGTCACAGAAGTATCACCGCCTTGGGATTTACATTTCCATCGCTTCAAGGGACGTTCACACCTCTATAAGGGACGTCCATTTGCCCCCAAAGCACAGTCATCATGCTTCTAGAAAATGCTTTCATGGAAGTCTTCGTGGAGCCGGTCGATCAAATGGATGACCGCTCAGCCGTCAAGTTCCCAGGTCGATTGAATGATTGACCGCCTTGCCATAAGTCCATTTCTCTGTAAAGAACATCCGTCAGTTTATTTGTTGCACAGACATCCATTCCTCAATACAGGACGTCCATTGCCTTCACATTTTAGACGTCTGTCATTCTTAAGATAAACGTCTGTCAGCCTCTTTGCTATAAGGGACGTCCGTTCCTCAATAAGGGACGTCTGTTGTCTTCATAATTTAGACGTTTGTCTTTCCTAAGAGGCACCCGTCAATTTATTATGTTTACTAAACTTGTTTTTGGGGTATTACATTCCATAATAAAATCATTCCGAAATCTCCAAAATTCACAATTATGATTATTATCGTCCTTAGTCGTAACCCAAGAGTTCCAGGTATTACATTCCTCCCTCCTTAAATAAAATTTCATCCTCAAAATTTGCTCAACGTAAGCATTTCTTCGATCTAACGACCAAAACGACCGTTAACACTCATGGCATAAAGCATCCAAAATAGCTCCTTATATCATACTTCTACACAAAACTTCCAAAAGATTACATTACTTCTACTTCTACTAAACATAATGAGTTAGCAAAAGGCTAACTCACGTCCAAGTCATCTGATCGCTATCTACGTTTATCGCATAAGAAACGTCTTCGTCCAAATTTCTTCATTCTTGTCAGATAGTGTTTAGCAGATTTTTGCAATGTGACCAACTTTGTGGCATCCATAACATCTCCTAGACCCAGCCATATACCCTCTTCATCTATATACCATCACATCCAAGGAGAAAAACTTACACAATCAGCACTCAATTTATATCCTTAAGATCCTTATCACTGAAATATCGATCTTACGCACCAAAATCTTGATTTTGGATATAATATAATAAACTGCATACACCAAATATTTGTATCTAGTCTTATTTTACTTGTCACGTCACTATAAATTCACTTTTCATCTACCTTTTCCATGATAAAATTACCCTTAGTGTGACAATTTGCCGTTCCTTAAGCCAAAACCGGACAACCTTTAACCAAATGGTCGCTTTCATTACATTTAAACATAGCCTTAAGCGAGTAAGACACTTTCCAAAATGACTTCTTTTTCACTTTCAACACTGTTTAGCTCTTGAAGACGCAACATTTTCTCTTTGAAGCGATGTGTCACCTTGAGTACGTTCCTCATTTCCATGTGACTCACCTTCAATGAGAGGTCTCCTTGATCCCCTTATCTCTGGTTAACCTTCCATCAGCCGTTGGGATTGCATTTCCTTTACTATTTTCCTATAACTCTCCCTGAACTTCTTGACTTGAAACTCGTCACACATAACTTTCTCTTAACTTTCCCTTGCTCTTCGACCTTAGCGTACTCAAAATACTCTTCACCATTCGAATCCATCATTCAGAACTTGTTGGACCATAAACATCTTCTTTAAATTATGACGGCTTTAGTTGTCGAAACCTTTTGCACTTTAAATCCTTGGCAATCGTCGACTGTGGATTTCTCTGTTCTTTTAATTTCCTAATCTGTTCCATAATTTAAACTTGGTGTTCTAATACTTCCGTTAGTGTACTATTCACTTCATCCCTTAGAATCTTGTTCTGTATCGTTTTCCTTACCATTTTGCTCCTATTCGACCAACTTAGTTTATTTAAACTTCATCCATTGGCAACACCGGACCTAAATCCTCAACAACATCCATGTACACAACACACAATTTCACTTTCTACGCCCAAACAACTCTCTTTATTCACCTTAAATTCCTCACCCTTCATCTAATCCTTTGCAACTTAGACAATCTCGCCTAATTGTCTACTTGATTTGATTCATGTAGGATTTGTTTTTCACCTTTTCCCTTTTTCAATTTATAAAATTTGGGCAGAGTCTCCCCTGTTACTTTACTTCCCCAAAGCTAATTTCATACATCATGCACTTAAAACCCAAGCAGTTCTAGTATTATCTATCTTTTATCATATACATCGCTCAATTTTATACAACCTCTGTAATGTCCATTAAGGTAGTGAACAAAATAAAGCGTCAAAATTCAATTAACAGTTTCTCATCTTCATCTTCGTCCTCTAACCATGTTATCCTTTCTAGCATAACATAAAATAAAATACTTAAATTAGAAAGCAAATTTATTAACATACTTACTGTTGATTAAGTATTTCCACATTGAAGCTTGTGCTGGTAGACAGTCTACATAATCGATTTCAAAACCCGGTGCTCTGATACCAACATGTAGCGACCTGATTTTTCTTTTCTTTAAAATATGTAAAATTTAAAACTTTTTCTTTTATAAAACAGCGGAAGACTTTTATTCAAACCTTTGCTTAACTAAAAATAGAAATCTTTTTATACATTTAATAAATACTTTACAAAACTTTTTACAAACTATTTTCATTAAATCCATTAGTCTAGTCAGCCACAAGATCCGCGCATGCAAATTCTTCATCAACTGCCATTTAGCCTATTCTCGCATGTACCTACACCACAAGACTTAAACTACTAGCCTAACGCTCAGTAAGTGATAACAAATAAAACGTGAAATGCACATGCCATGCAACTTTTGAAATCCACTTTCGGTTTCTATTTTCGATTTCGATTTCATTTTCTTTTTTGTTTACATTATCCGCTTCATTCACATAATACCTCGAAGAGAACCTCGGACTTATTCTCACAGTTTGATCCTAGAATACCCCGGAAAGAACCACGGGCTTATCCTCGAACCAACCTCACAAACTTGTTCCTAGAATACCTTAGAAAGAACCTCAAGCTTATCCTGGAACTCGCCTATTTATGTTTATTCACATTTAATTCCATTTCCGTTTCCTTTTCAAAACATGCTTAAAACCATTTTCGTAACATTTTAGAAAGCCAAGCTAAAAACCATTTTTGTATCCCTTTGAAAGCCGATGCGTGCCATGCTCATGTATGCATACAGTATCTATATCCTCTATATAGGCTTCAAAATATGCTTAATATCAAATCCTTCACTTAAAGAACTTAAATCTATAAACACATCATTAAAAGAACCTAATTCTAATAAATACAGTATCAAGCAGCATACAATCCTCAAATAATAGCATGGTCGTTATCTTTACATTTTAGTAAAACAGTAAACAGTCAGCAAAAAATTCCTATTTCTTGTGATGTAGGCCCCAAAGACCAAAACACAGACAATATCACTTACCTCCAGTCCTTAAAGCGTTTAGCACTTAACATTATCCTTCCTCCTTTATTACCTTCAAAATAAATAACATTTATCATTAATAACCATTCACCAAATTCCCTCAACCAGAGGATAAATCAACAAAACCTTCTTCCATCATAACAACACTCTCAAGGACCCATTTACCGATAACACATACATATATACATTACAATTCTCTTCAGGTACACCCGAAATATAACCATATTCATCAAGACACTAATTAACAGAGAACCATTCCATGTTTCATAACAGAGAGCATTACCACATTCTCCATCCTTTTTATCTTCTATCTTTATTCTCATAAAATCCATAACCATATACAACTCTTCCCTAATATCCATGTTCAATAAACCATTAACCAAAACGATCACAGAACATAAATCCCAACAATATATAATGAGCATAAAACCCAACAGAGGACATACACATTCTTCAACGTCCAATAATAATACCCCTAAATTTCATTAACAGAAACGGAGGAAATCACCTACTGGAAGAACACCCAAGGAGACGAGAGCTCCTGCCTCCACTTCCTTCTTCTTCTCGCCCATCACTCTTCCTTTTTGCACTTTGTCTCTCTCTTGCAGCAGCTCTCTCTCTCTCTCTCTCTCTCTCTCTCTTTTTCTTTCCTTTCTCTCGGCTCACAGCTCTTAGCTTCCCTTTTCTATAGAGCACTCTTCTCTCGTCTCACTCTCACTCTGTCTCTTTTCTTCTTCACAGAGGCATCTCATATAAACCTCCACAATCTCCATAAACCTAACACTTCATCTATGTTGCCATGTGTAACGGGGGGATACGTGGAGAAATCACAGAATACGCTCACATTGTGATTCCCACATCTCCATCGCTGCAAGGGACGTCTGTTTCCCTATAAGGGATGTCTGTCATCTCGCTTTGAATGTCCGTCAACTTCTTCGCTGTGAGAGACATTCGTTCCTACAAGGGACATTCGTCAGCCTTTCGTATTCCAGACATCTGTCATTCCACTTTAAACATCTTTCAATTGCCTTGCAATGAGGGACGTCCGTTTCTCAATGAGGGACGCCCATTTCTCAATGAGGGACGTCCATTGCCTTCATACTATAGACATCTGTTAGGGACATCCGTCTACTCAACATTTTAGACGTCCGTCAACTTCTTTGCCATAAGGGACGTCTGTTCCCCAATGAAGGACAATAATACCTGGAACTCTTGGGTTCTGGGACATCAAGTGACAATGACCAAACTGCATACAGAGCCTCAATCTAACAGAGCAACAATTTTAATAAAAATGCCTATCAGCAGAACATCAATTTGCACAAAATTGATGAAAAGAACCAAGCCAACAAATTATAAAAATAAAATCAACAAAGCAGGAAATCGAGCATTATTTACCTCGGGCTCCCCAACAATTGAGCAATTGACCGAACCACCGCCCCCTGTTCTAGGGGCACTGCTGGAATTTGCAGCTCACGGGTTCCGTTCGCGCCCGCAGGCTAGACCGAAATCTCTCACCGTTCACACAATGCATGGTCGCGGCCCACTGAAGTCGTCCCACCATTTGCCTGATCGCGCCTCTTCTTCGTGAAGACAATTTCACTCGCCCACATTTGGCCACTGCCCATTTTCGCCTCTGTTATTTTCTCGCGTGCCATTGCAGGGAAGAGTCTCAACTTGGCAAGGGAGATTTGCAAAGAAGAGTCTCCACGTTAGATAGATTTAACATAAAACAGAGATTAAAATAAATAAAAAAACATTACAACAAAATCTCTCCCTTTTAAGAGTAAAATGAAATCCAAAAATTACTAATGGCCCAAACATACACCAAGTTAATTCATGAACACTTACATTACAGCATAATCATAATAATTAATTACATGGTAGTTTATTAAATTAGATCTTCAAAGTAAAAATATAGTGTAAAACAAATTCTACCACAAATGGTTCCATAGAACAAATCAAAAGAGTTATAGATTATATAAATATTTTGTGACGGCTTTGCCAAGGGGTTATTGTCAAAGTTATGAAAAGAAAAACTTAATAATATAAACTTATGTCTTACAATGTATTGCATTACATTTTACCTTACATAAATTAGAGAACAATCATAACAAACATATAGAAACGTGATGGAAAATAATAGAGAATAATTTTATAGATTAGAGGAATATGTTGTCATGGTTCTTTTAGTGATTGGCGTCAAAGTTAGGGTGAAAAAAATTATTTATATAAACTAATGTATTGCAATTTATCAAACTAAATTATTACTTAACTGAATAATAAAATAATCACAATAAATGCAACGAAAATGTCATGTGAAAATATAGAGCAACTTGTATAAATATACAAGCAACAAGATTTTTTTTTGTAATACAAAACAACACAGAACAAAACAATTGACAGTTCATAAGAAACAAAGGACAGAGTATACCGAGAGTTAGGATGAACACAACGGGTATAACAATATGTAGCAAAAACAAAATGGGAATACAAAAAAGGCTTAGAATACAAAGTAAAAATCAACGAGCTAATCGACAAAAAGAAAAATATGAGGATGAGGAGAGAAAAGAACAAAACCTTGGTATGAACGGCGAAGAAGAGCAATAGAAGACGACCTATTCTATGGGAAGCACTTAGTTTTTATAGAGAAAGTAAAAGAGATCTAACAGAGTGCTTAAAACGGAGAAGCCTTTAACGCACGGAGAATAATAATGACACAAAATATGACTATCATGGATGGCTAAATAAGAAGGACGAAGAACAAAGAGATTGCTTTAATTAAAGTGGAAAGCATTAAATGGAAAATAATGATGACCCTTAGCCGCCATTGATGATCCTTTGATCAAGGAAGCCAGAAGATGACAAGCGGAATTAGATACATATGCATCTGTCTCTCTGCTCACCGTGTGTCTCTCTAAAAAGATGAGAAGATAAAGGTTGGTTGAATTTTTATTGGAATTTCATGAGTTTTTTTTACTCCATCCCATATTGCTTCAGAAAATCCATCTCTTTGCATAAGTTTTATAATAAACTCGCCCATAAATAACTAATTAATTAATAATAATATTTCATTTATAAAAGGAATACAATGAAAGATATAGGGTGGTGAAGTCTAATTGACTTGGTTGATTCTTTCATTTATGAAATTAATTATGTGATGGCTCCCTTTCCTTCCAAAAATTCTTTTTCAAAAGGAAATAAATTCCTTCCTTAATGTCATTAATTCCCTAGATTTATGGTAATTGCCTAATGTCACGGTCCTACTTTCAAGAGACTTAAGATGGGCCGTGCGGCACCCATTGTTAGGGGGAACAACGAATCAGCATACGAAGTGTGCCAACGGCACCAATTGTCCCATGACGTTAGAGCGAACTTTGTGTCTAACAAGCGAGTAGTAAGCGAGCGAGATTAATCGAAAAGAGCGTCATTGAGTATAGTGAGCATAATTTGTATGTAAAAAACTTGTTCATTGATTGACAGCAAATTACATTGGGTAGAGGGGTCAACGTGTAGTCATGCCTCTCCCCCTAAAGAGCAATTCGCACCATCTCCACCATGGCAGGAGTAGACATGCTATGGTGGCGAAGAGTCACTTGCCCAAAATAGAAAGAAAAGAAATACAAATGAATTGCCATAAATAGAAAGAAATCTACTTTAACAGCATGGGCGGCCATGAACAATATGTTCTAGACAAGCCCGGATTCTTACATTCTCTCCCACTTGAGCTGTTGACATCCTCGTCAACTTGTCTTCATCTTGAACTCTTCAATCTTCTGCGTGGAGTCCTCCAAGTCTTCCTCCTTCTCCCAGGTTACTTCATCGTCTCCAAGTTCTCTCCACTTGACCAGGTACTCAGTACGTAGGAGGTGGCCTGTTCTGAGGCTTCGTTCTGCAAGAATTTCTTCAACTTCCTTATTCTTCTTGTTGCTGATGGAGATGTTTGGTCTGCTAATGTTGTTCATCTTCTGGTCGTCCTCATCTGGATGATATGGCTTTAAGTTGCTAACGTGAATCACACAGTGGATCTTTAGCCATGAAGGCAGATTGACTCTGTAGGATGCTCTTCCGATCTTTTCAACAACTTGAATTGGGCCTTCATATTTCCGGACAAGCCGCTTATCTTTCTTTCCCCATAAGTGAAGTTGTTCAGGCAACAACTTCACTAACACCAAGTATCTAGCTATGAACTCCAATGGTCACCGCTTTTGATTTGCCCACTTCTTCATATGCTTAGAGGCTTGTTCCAAATAGGCCCGAGCTATTTCATTATTTTTGCCTTCATTCTTTAGAGAAGTTGTATGCCTTTGGACACTTTCCAGAGTATGGTTGGTCGAGTGTATGGGGTATCATTGGTTGCCTTCTGGAAACTATCTCAAATGGGCTCAATCTGGTCGAGGAACTCTTCTGGAAGTTAAAGTAGAATTGTGTCACGTCCACGAGACTCGACTAATTCTTATGGTTAGTATTGACAAAGTGCCACAAATATTCCTCGAGTAAGCTGTTGAAGTGTTCTGTCTGGCCATCGGTTTGAGGATGATAGCTGGAAGAGACATTCATACTTGATCCCAGTAACTTGAACAATTCAACCAAAAAGGATCCGGTGAATCTCGTGTCTTTATCACTAATGATGTTTAAAGGTATTCCCCATAATTTGACAACATGTTTGAAGAAGAGTTGCGTCGTTGTTTCAGCAGAATAGTACTTTGGGGCAGCAAGGAAAGTTTCATATTTGGAAAAGCAGTCGATGATCACCAAGGCTACTTCAAAGTCGCCTGTGGATGGCAGATTAGAGATGAAGTCTAAAGATATGCTTTCCCAAGGTCTAGTTGGCACCGGTAATGGTTCTAACAAACCCGCCACTTTGTCTTTTTCCACCTTGTCTTGTTGACATAACAAACAGGTCTTGATATATTGCATCACATAGTCTTTCATGTGAGGCCAATAATATCCATTCTTTAATAGGGCATAAGTTCTTTGTCATCCAGCATGACTAGCCCACAAGGTGTCGTGGCATTCTCTCAATAAGGTTCGCCGTAGATCATTGCTCTGGGGCACATAAAGGCGATTTCTCTTGGTTAATAACAGGTCTTCCTCGATCCAAAATTGTCTGGTCTTCTTTTCCTTTACTAATTGCATGATGGCCCGACTTATGCTCAAAATGGAAATTGAATTCTAAGATAAGTTTGTGCCAACTCGCCTGTTTGGAGGTCAGCTTAGGCTGCTCAAAGAAATGATAGATTGCAATGTTGTCGGTCTTTACTATAAATTTTGATCCAAGTAGGTATTGTTTCTAGACACGAAGGCAGTGTACTACGGCCAACATTTCTTTCTTTGAGGCTATGAACGTTCTTTCAACTTCTTTCAGCTTGTGGCTTTCATAGGCGACAGGATGACCATTCTGTAGTAAAACTCTTCTAAGTGCAAAGTCAGATGTATCAGTTTCAACTTCAAATGGCAAAGTCACATCGGCTAGGGCCAGAACTGGACTTTGCATCATGGCTTATTTTAACTTAGCAAAGACTGTCTGGTATTCTTGGTTCCACTCCCAAAGGACCCCTTTCTTTAACAGTTTGGTGAGAGGTGATGTCTTCTTGGAGAATCCTTCCACAAACCACCTATAATAATTGGTGAGACCGAGAAAAGAACGCAATTATGTAACTGAAGTGTGGTTTCTTCATTCTTGGATTGCCTTGACCTTGTCAACATCCATGCGAAGCTGGCCTTGTTCAATAATGTGGTCAAGGAACCTAATACTTTTTTGAGCAAATGAGCACTTTTCTTTCTTTACATATAACTGATTCTGTCTTAGCTTCTCGAAGACTAGACGAAGATGATCTTGATGTTCTTCAATGCTCTCCCTATAGACCACGATATCGTACAAGTATACCACCACAAATTTATCAAGGAATTCATGGAATACTTGATCATTAGAGTGCAAAAAGTTGCAGGAGCATTTGTTAGTCCAAAGGGCATAACCAAGAATTCAAAAGCTTCGTATCTGGTCACACAAGTCGTCTTTTGCTCGTCACCTTCTGCAATCCTGACTTGATAATAACCTGAACACAAGTCGAGCTTCGTGAAATATTTTGCCTTGTATAGTTGATCAAAAAGATCTGTGATGAGTGGGATTGGATACTTGTTCCGAATAGTGACTTTGTTCAGGGCCCGATAGTCAATACACAAGCGTAAACTACCGTTCTTTTTTTAGAACAATACAGGTGCTCCAAAGGGTGCCTTTGCAGGTCTGATGAACCCTGCCTCAAGTAATTCATCTAATTGTTTCTTCAATTCTGCCAGTTCTGGTGGTGTCATTCGATAGGGTGCTTTTGTTGGGGGTTTAGTTCCTGAGGTGAGCTCAATCTGATGATTAATGTCCCTGCACGGAGGTAGTGACTTCGGCAAACATTCAGGCATAGTATTCTTATATTCTTCATGTACTTCCATAATTTCTAAAGGCACTACTTCTTCTTTGCCTTTCTCCATGATCGAAGGGACAAGGACATATGTTGGATCTTGGTTCTTCAATCCCCTTTAAACTGCATAACTGAGATCATTTTTATGCCACTGGGGCTTGGTTGCTTGAGAATTCTGGGAACTACTATCAGATTGCTCCCTGTAATCACCAGACATTTGGTAGATGGAATGGGGATGACCTTGTGTTCCATCAAGAATTCCATCCCAAAGTATAGTATCAAAGTCATCCATCTTTCCCACGACAAAGTCAATTGGTCCCGACCACGAGTGGAGCTTTAACTGAGCCTTTCTTATGACCCCAACCACGGGCATTTCTTTTGCATTAACAGTCTTCATCTTACCAGTGGTCTTCTCTAGCTTAAGGCCTAAGTGGTGTGCCTTAGTAATCGAAGCTTGTAGAGCTATTAACGCCGATTTATGGAGGCACTCAGCCACTCGATGCGGTCCTTGCATAAAAAACAGGACATAGGCCTATTCAATGGTCGTTGGTAATTAATTCCCCTCGATGTCTCTTGGCTCTCTCTTAGGACATACGGCTTTCTTTCGGCAGTGCTCATGTTCGGTCTAGGGGACTTCGTATTGCTTGAATTGTTGGGAGGATTCTTTTTCTGACCAGGATTCTCGTTAGTGTAGTCGAATAATCGTTCGGCAGCAGCAAGAGCACTTGAGAGGGTCTACACTTTCTGTTCATATAGCTTTGTCCTGGCCCACTGTTTCAGTCCTTCGATGAAGGTGAAGATCTTGTCCTTTTCTGATATGTCTCAAATATTTAGCATGAGGCTTGAGAACGTCTTAACATACTCACAGATGCTGCTAGTCTGCTTTAGTTCTCGTAGGAATTAGCGTGCATTAAACTCAACGTTTTTAGGAAAGAATTGATCCTTCAACTGCTTTTTGAGCTCTTCCCAAGTATCGATGACACAATCGCCATTGCAAATGTCATTATATTTTGACCTCCACTAGAGTTTTACATCTCTAGTAAGATGTATCGTGGCCAAGGTCACCTTTGACTCTTCATCAGTTTTAGTTGCTTTGAAGTATTGTCCTATGTCAAAGATGAAATTTTCTATCTCCTTGGCATCTCGGGCTCCCCCAAAGGATTTTGGCTCTGGGATTTTCACCTGACTACGTTCAGCCGAACTTGAAGCTTGAGCTTGGTTTTCCATGGCTCTCATAGTGACGTTCAATTTGATGTTCATTTTAGCAATCTTAGCTTTGAGGGATTCAAATATCACCTTGAAGTCTTCCGTCAGGTCAATCACGGTGCTTGAAAGTCGAGAATGAGCATGGTCGATCTCTTCGACGCGCTCCAGAACCTCGACCATAGCACTAGTGAAGCTCTCTCCACTATCTACCTCTTTTCCCTTTTCTTGTTGGAATTTGAGGTTCTCCACCCGATCTATCATCTCTTGGATCAGAATGAAGTCTATCCTGTTATGGACAGCAGCGATCTCAGTAGGAAATTCAGCCATTTCCTTCATTCGTTCCTCTAGAAAACGAACGTTATCAGGGATTTCTTGGAGGTACTTTATCTCCTCTTCGACTAGTTGTTCGAGCTAGTCCATCGACGAGTTTTCCTTCTCTGACAAATTTTTTCTCGGCATGATTTCTTGCGATTTGAGCCAACTAGGCTCTGATACCAACTATCATGGTCGTACTTTCAAGAGACTTCAGATGGGCCATGCGACAACCGTTGTTAGGGGGAACAACGAGTTAGCCTACGAAGTGTGCCAACGGCACCAATTGAAAAGAGCGAGTTTTGTGTCTAACGAGTGAGCAGTAAGCAAGCGAGATTAATCGAAAATAGCGTCATTGAGCATAGTGAGCATAGTTTGTATGTAAAAAGCTTGTTCATTGATTGGCAGAAAATTACATTAGGTAGGGGGTCAACGTGCAGTCATGCCTCTCACCCTAAAGAGCAATCCACACCATCTCCACCATGGCAGGAGTAGACATGCTATGGTGGCAAGAAGTTACTTGCCCAAAATAGAAAGAAAAGAAATACAAAGGAATTGCCATAAATAGAAAGAAATCTACTCTAATAGCATGGGAGGCCATGGACAACATGTCCTGGACAAGCCCGGATTCTTACACCTAACATGTCATTCTGCAACTATTTTAAGACACCCTATAACGTTCATCAGTGCTCTCAGTACAATATTGTCCGCTTTTAGCCAAAACCCACACGGTTTTGTTCTTCGGGTTAGCCCAAAACGCATAGTATTAGGTAGGGAGGGGAACTCTACTTATAAACCATGCATTTTCTACTCTCTCAAGGGATGTGAGATTGTGCACCCCCACTAATATGGGTCGGACTCACATCTGGGTCATTTATGGCATTCACAGGGCGAGCTGCCACAATCTCCCCCCTAGGGACCCGACATTATCGTCGGCCGTACTTATGGTTGAGATTTTGCTCTGATACCATTTGTAATATCCTCTAATGCTCCCAGTACAATATTGTCCACTTTGGGATGAAATTCGCACGGTTTTGTTCTTGGGGTTAGCCCAAAATGCGTTGTACTAGGTAGAGATGAGAACCTTACTTATAAACCAAGCATTTTTTTTTCTCTCCCAAGTGATGTCGGATTGTGCACTTCCACTAATATGGGTCAAACCCACACCTAAGTTATTCTTGGCCTTCATAGGGCGGGTTTCCACACACCCTTTCTAGACTTTCCTTACCATTTGGCATCCTTGTTCCCGTATAGAGAAAAACATCGTGAGAGAGGAGAATTTTTGCAAAGATTGAAAGTTTCTACATCAAGATTTTTGGTAAGTAGAATCTCATCTATGTTGTAGTGTAAATTGTTTTATAAAAATCAAAGTTTTTAAGTTACGGCTTTGATTTAGGTTTTTGTTATGTTAAACATTTGATTTGTTACGAGTTGGGGATTCAAGAGGTTGAAAACTTCAATCGTCATCTAGGGGTAAAACCCAATTCCTTTTCAGCATTCATCCGTAGTTGGAGTTTGACCTATATTGGAAATTTAGAATGTAAATTTTAGTTTAAGTTTGAATCGTTGGCTATAAGTTGTTGATTTTGGACAAAATTGTTTAAATTTATTCTCTACTATACAATTGAATGTTTCAAGTTGGAAATTTTTTTAAAAGTTGTGATTTTTCTGAAGTGATAGAACATTTCTGTTATGTAGCGGTCGATCGGGGTCAGAAATTGGTTGACCGGATTTATGGCAAAGTGAACGACACTCAAAGAGTGGATGTCCAAACTAGAATCGGTTGAACGGTGAGATTGACTTGGAAAATTTCTTGGACGATCGACGCAGTTGACCGGACCTAGTGCGCGGTCGACCAGACTACTTTCTTGGACAACTGGTCTGGTTGACCAGACTTCTCCTTGGTCGTCCAGACCGTATTTTAAAATTTGACATTTTTTAGGGATTGTTCCGTAAGTTTCTCAAGTTTGTTTCTATCTTGATTATGGGTTCCAACAAACTTTTAAAGGATTAGATAAACGAATTGATTTGAATATGTATACTTTGATGGGTTCAAAAGATTAACGAGAGATTTGGACTCTTTGGTTTATTGTTGCTTGAGTTTTGGCTTGGTAGGTCTAGTTGATGTAGGAATTTATTTTTATGTTCAATACTGTGTTGATTTTAAAATGTTATTTTGAGACACGTTCTCATATAAAATGACGTATCTAATTTTATTGTCATCGAGTCTTTATATTATTATGTACTTTTCACCAGACATTTTATTTGAGCATCATATTAATTTATGGATCAACTTGGTTATGAGAACCGAGTTTGATGGACTCGTGAAGGGGTATTGTTTTCTGTACGCACATTCGACCGTTGAAGTATGTGCTTATTTGTGTTAACTAGAGTAATTGGACAACTAACTGTGTCGTGTCCCTTGATGCAAAACTCTAAACCTGATCAAAGTCTTATTTTCGTGGCTTTAGCGATCATCGAGTATTGTCATTATCATTTATGTCTACGATATGGTGTGCCCGGAGTCCGTAAGTGGCTTCATATTCACTGGGCTTTTCATAATGTACAATAGGGCCTATTTTTTGTATGTACAATACTATAGTTGAATGTTTTATCGTTCATCCTACTACTTGTTTTATCTCAGATGTTTTATATATGATATACTCCCCGCTTTATTTTTAATTTTTACTTGGTACGTAAAACTTTACCCCTATTGAGTTTAGTCAACTTACCCCAATGATATTTTTTTTCATATTTTAGTTTAGAGAATCTCCAACTGCCGCCGCAAGAGTGTACCCGAAGTTATTTTCACTCTAGTATTTATTTCGCTTATAGAATTCCATTTGTGAGATTGAACCCTAATTAAAATTTGTAATAAGATTTTAGTTATTTACTTTTGTGACACATTTATTTTAGGATTTATATTTATCATTTTATTTTTAATGTCACTGTTAGACGTTTGATTTAACACAGTTTGTTGGAACCTAACTATTTAAATTTCATTTAAGTCTTATGTTGCTTAATTGATTTAAAAGTTAAAGGGTCTTGCGATTCAGTTCATTTTCGGGTCAAAGTATTCTTCGTTCTATCTCGGGTCTCTTTTTGGTCATGACAAATTACCTATTATTAATTATCCATTTTAGGATCTTACAACCAAACATTTTTTCCATCCCATTTTGCTTCAAAAAATATGTTCCTTTCATGCATAAGTTTTATAATTAAGTCCCCCATAAATAACTAATTAATTAATAATAATAATTCATTTATAGAAAGAACACAACGGAAGATATAGGGCGGTGAAGTCTAATGTTGATTATTTCATCAATAAAATTAATTACACATTTTAAGCTGCAAACCCAAACAACTTAGAATTCCAAGATTTTTTTACTCCATCCCATATTGCTTCAGAAAATAAGTTTTAGGAAAATTAACGAAAAAAAACATGGAACTTTGTGATTAGTGATAAGCCAAACTTTAAAGAAATTTTTTGAATAACTAAAACTTTAAACTATGATAAATGAAGAAAATAAATCTCGTAGTCATGTGTTCTATCAAAAAATGATGAGACAAGCATTGTAGTCACGTTTTTCACTTAAGACTGAAGGATGTCCAAGGAACACCCATGGTGGTCGTTGGATGAAGAGATGAACGTCCTACAATGAGGATGGATGTTCAGGATGTGAGTAAGGGTGTTGCCGGACGAAAATTTTGGCCCGTTAGATGAAGGGATGGACGTCTTTTTATGAGTTGTGAATTGAATTTAAAATTACGTCATTTGAGTGAAAAAATAGAAAGTTATATCAATTCAACATTAACACATAATCTGAAATGAGAAAGAGGTTTCGAAACTGTAAGCTGATGGACGTCCATTTTAAGCTAAGGGACGTCCATTGTTGGTTGAGAGACGTCCGTCGTAAGGTGAGAGACATCTGTTGTAAGTTGAGGGACGTCCGTCGTAAGTTGAGAGACATCTGATGTAAGTTGAGGGGCGTCTATCGTAAGTTGAGGGACTTCCGTTGTAAGTTAAGGGACATTTGTTGTAAACTAAGGGAAGTCCTACAATGTCTTCGACGTTGAGGGAATGTCGTTGTTTAGTACGACGTCTCTCATCCCAATACGATGTGTCCCTTTTAAACAACAAACGTCCCTCTTCCCAACAAATGTTTGTCATCCTAATACGACATTGTCTCTTTTAAACAACGGACGTCCCTCTTCATAACAAATGTCCCTAATAATACAATGTCTTCCCCTTTAAATAACATACGTCTCTCTTTACAACGGACGTCTGTCATCCTAATACGACGTTGTCCCTTCTAAACAACAAATGCTCCTCAACGCATATCCAAGCACAGTGAAGCAGATATCCATAGCGAACAAGAACGCGCCTGCAAATAGGAAGAATCACGTTTCACAAATATCTGCTTTCTCTACTTACAACGGATGTCCATCCTCATTGCAAGATGTTCGTCTCTTTATCCAACACCCATCATGGACGTCCTTCATTCTTACGATGACCTCAATACTGATCCTTGGATGTCCGTCGGACGTCACTTGGACATTTAGTATTGAGGGATGTCCCTCAAATGCCACAGACATCCCTTAACTTACGATAGATGTCCCTCGTCATCCAAGAATGTATGTTTGAGTTTTTTTTAGTGGAAAACGTGATTGCGGTGTTTGTCTTGTTGTTTTTGGACGAAAAACGTAACTGCGAGATTTGTCTTCTTCATTTTTCATGGTTCAAAGTTTTAGTTGTTTGTAAAATTTCTTTAAAGTTTGCCTTATTACTGATCTTAAAGTTCAAGTTTATTTTGTTAATTTCCCTAAGTTTTATAATTAACTCATCCATAAATAAATAATTAATTAATAATACACATATATTTATAAAATGAACACAATGAAAGATATTGGGTGGTGCAGTCTAACAACCCGTCACCATGTTGATTACTTCATCAATGAAATTAATTACCTATTTTATGATTGCCAACTCAACCAATCTGAAATTCCAAGAGTTTTATCGTGGCCGATGACTAATTGGTAATTGACAAAATTCGAATTAATTACATAGTTATTAGAAAATAAAAAATAATCTTGCTTTCAAGTATGGAGGTAGATATTGTAGTGTCGGTGTTAAACAAAAAAAAAAACAAAACATAGAATATATGTGACAAAAATGTGCAAATCTCTAATTTATGTAAAAGACTAACCCATAGTCATCCAAACATACAATAGATGACACATACAAGCTGTCTATTCTTATTATATTTTGCCGTCTGTTCCCATTTTCTAGTTGAACAATTAAGGATCTTTGATTTGCTCACATTGAAAATATGTTTAGGGATAGGGGATGTCATTCTCAAAGTCCTAAGTGATTGGAAAGGACGTGGCGTTGGATTTGGTTTTACTAAGCTCATCGAAGAGACACCAGCCCCAGCCCATTGAAGTAATGAGGAGCCCAGCCCACTACGAGAGAGAGGAGCCCATCTAGTAGAAGTTTAAAACGTAGAAGAAAGACGTCACCCACGTAGACACCCAGCCCAACACGAGACAGAAGCCTTGCCTATTCAAGAAAAGCACAAATATAGAAGAGGAAAGCCATGCCCAGATAGATGAAATGCACAGGTCATTGAAGAAAACCCAGCACAGCCCACCATTGACAGAAGACGAGAAGCTCGCATAGAAGAAAAATTTTGCCTATTGAAGTGAATGTCATCAGCCCAATCCAAAACGAGACAGATGCCAGCTCATATTAGAAAAGCCCATAGAATAAAAGCCCTTTCAATTGAAGAAACAGAGCCCGAGTTGAAGTGTCCAGCTCAGTCGTTGCCCAGTCCAACGCGAGACGAAATATGCCGAGTCTATTGAAGAGGAGCCCTGCCCAAAATAGTGAAGCGTTTAACCCATTGAAGTGAAGCCCAGCCCAGGAATAGGAGCCCAGCCTAACACGGAAGACACCCTGCCCATTGAAGAAGGCCCAGCCCATGCCAATACAAGCAGCCTAGTTCATTGAAGAAAGTCCCAGCTCGAAATGAAGCATTGCCCAGCCCAAACCCAATTGAAGTCTCCAGTCCATTTTAGATAAGCCCATCCCAATTCAAGCCCACCTAGATAGATGCCTGCCACTGCCAGCTCATTGAAGTAAACCCAGCCCATGCTAAGGAGCCCAGTCAACAAAAAGAAGGCCCAGTCAATTTTCCCTTCTACTCTTCATTATCGTATTAGACGTCGGTGATTAGGAGGAAGGTGCATGTTGCTGCTGCCTCCAAGTCTGTGTGCAGAATCGTACTGGAAATCGCCGAAAGTTTGCTGATCAATTGATCGGATGATAAACTAGTATCAGTTTTTCAAGATTTAATCAGTCTTTGTGAGATTCTTCAGCTACACCTTCTGACGGCTCTGTCCGAAGCGAGGGAAGATATGGCGATGCGCGATTTAGTTACCGGAGGAGCAGCTTGTGCTGTTCCTGGCTCTTCTTCCTCTTCGAATCCACTTGGTGCTCTCGCCAACGTTCTTATGGGCTCCTCTTCCAAGACTCAGGTTCTTCTTCATCCTTTGATTTTACTTTTCCTTGCAATTCTTGCAAGCTTGTTGTCGGGGTTTTTTTTTGTGTTGTTGTTCTATCAATTTCTCTGATTTCGAAGTTCTTTCAACCCTTTTTTTTTTATTAGATTTTTCTGTGTCGAATTTGTGAAATGTGAAGTTCTTTTGATTTTGAGCAGGAAAGGCTAAAGGAGATTCCTACATCGACATCCACTAGTTCTGAGAGGCAGTTTGTCCCGGAGCAATTTGAGCTTCCAGGTTCTGAGTTCGATCAGCCATTTCTGCAGCCTCATGCTCAGGTATGTTTTATCTTCTTCTTCATATTATTTTTCTTCACTTTGCTGTTAATTTCACTTATTTACTAATTTTTTATTTAGACTACGCTGTCATATTTGTTCATTGATCTCAGGCGTCGGACTTCATTCATGGATTTAGGTCTTCTGCGGATCCAAGTGGTCTGGCTGATGCGTGGGATGACATACAGCGTCCTCAGGCTCCTCAACCTGGGTTCTCGGAGTTTCATGGAATCTATGATCGGGGATCTGGTTCCCAGCTTCAACAAACCTTTGATGGTACTTTTGGAATTCCTTTAGTAGTTACATTTTATCATCTAAAAGCTATGCCTTTCTTCTGTTCACGTTTCTGTGTCACTTTGCTGTCTGCAAGGTTTTTCCCTTTACGCCCTTCGCCATAAGCAAAACCTTGCAGTAACTAAAGTAGACCATACCGAGCAAAAATCAAATGCTTGGAGTTTGCTACCTCTAATATCAGAAGAAAATAGAAGGACAAGTCATGCTTTCACAACATTTAATTTCTAATCCTGGCCCAATTTTTTAGTCCAATCAAATTGCTGTCATTGACATACTAATACTTACAGGACGTTAAGCCTTCCAAAGCTGGCGGCATTACTATGTTGTCCTCAGTTTATTTGGTTCAATACTGATCTTGTATCCAGAAATCAAGGAATAAGCTGGCCATTCCTAATTAGCTGTTGTTTTGATCTATTATAGAACAAGGGAGCTGCAAATCTTAGTTTTTTTTCTTCTGCTTTTTACCACTTGAATTTGAGAGAGGATTGGACAGCTTGTAGTGGTATTGTACTGTCATTCTTACTGTGTTGCAGGTCCACCACAAAGAGTATTGTCAAATTTTTTGCGCTCATTTGTTGGAACTAGTCATGGTGGGATTCCATTTCGTCCAACTGCACTTCCGGCATTAGGATTATCTCAAGGTGATAAACAATGTATTCGTGACCGCAGCAGCATAATGGCCAGACACATTTTTGCTGATAAAAGTGAAGATTTTATTGAATCACAGGTCTCATATTTAAATTACTTATTGTCACAAGTATGTCAGAGATGTAAAATTGCATTTTAAATTTTCACGATCCCTGTTGTTTAGGAAACTCTTGATCTGGACTAAGTAACAGTTGTTTAACGTAATTGTTAAATATATCTACTAGCAATCATTCATCCATATGGTCATATTTGTCTCATAATTCAAACAATTACAAGCTGTTTTCTTTTTTTTATTTTCTTCCTTACTCTTTAGTCACTTAAAAATTTTCAAAGCATACTATCGACAATAACATCCAAAAGTCATTGTGTAACCACACTATGATTTTTCTGGCGCAGTTCTATCCTCTCTCAGGAAATATCTTTCTATTTTCCTTTATTTTTAGCTCTTGCTTAAACTTCATCAACTCTTGTGATGTCAACTAATCCGGACTTTCTGCATTTATACTTTTCCTCCAGGTAAACGCTCTGTTAGCTTCTCTAGATATTGATATTGACGCACAGGCTAAGGGATTTATGCCTGGGAGATTTCGAGAGCTAGAAGACTACTGGAATGAGTCCCAAAGTATTAGGAAGCCAGTTGGTCAGTCTGCAGATGGATGGGTTGCAGAATTTGGGCAGCACAGGTTGCAATATGGAGAACCTGAGGCTTGGGCGCACTCCTTTGAACAACAACATGGTGCTGGTGGGTGGGCTTCTGAATTCGAGCAGGTTAGGAATCTTGTACCCTAGACATATTGACAAAGAACAAATTTAAGTCCTTAACGAAGACAGGGAGGATGAGGGGAAATGAAAAAAAGGATTGTTCTTTTACCTACATTCTATTGTAGTCCGTGATCTTTGTCTAATTACAATAAGCAAACAGATTAAAGAACAACAAAACACATTGTTGCTTTCTTCAAGAAAACATTACAACAACGCTGCAGAATATCAGGGTGTGCAATCCCTTCCCTACAACCTCTCTTTCCAATTTTTTCTGCGTAACCGCACACCCAACTTCTCATTCCTTTTATTTTTTAAACCACAAATACATATTACTAAAACACTCTTAAATAACTACTACAAAATACCTTTAATTATTTTGTCTTCCTATTATACTTGAATTTAATAGGAGGTGTTTCTCTCCTAACATTATCCCCCGCCCAAACAGGCACCTTGTCCTCAATGTGAAAAGTAGGGAATTGATGTTGAATAGTAGCAAAAGATTCCCATGTAACCTCCTCTGGAGGTAAGCCTTGCCATTCAATTAAAACTTCTAAGAGCTCTTGTCCTCCTATTGCCGTCTGATGCACATCAAGAACATTGAGTGGTTCGACCAAAAGCTCTAAATCAAATGATAATTAAGGTGGAATATGAGTAGAAGCGATGATAGTACCAATAGCTTTTTTAAGCTACGAAACATGAAAGACAGGATGAATGGTTGCAGTTGGAGGAAGAGTGAGCCAATAAGCTAATTGACCAATCTTGGCCTCGATAGGATAGGGACCATAGAAACGAGGATGTAACTTTTCATTACGCCGTCAGTCAAAGACTTACGACGATAAGGTTGAAGCTTTAAATACACAAAATCACCAATGTTGAATTAAACATCCGAGCGGTGAGAATCAGCAGAAGCTTTCATAGAACTTGTGCTTTATGCAAATAGAATTTTAACTCATCAAGAATGCCATCACGCTTTGCTAATAGCTGGTCAACGGAAGCCACATGTGTAGAACATAACCCATATCGTATTAATGGAAGAGGGGATCGACCATAGACAATTTGAAAAGAAGTAATATGCGCAGCCGTATGGAATGACATATTATACTAGTATTCTGACTAAGGGAGCCAACGATGCCAAAGTTTATGTTGATTATGCACAAAACAACGAAGATAAGTTTCGAGACAACATTTGACAACTTCAGTTTGCCCATTAGATTGAGGATGATAAGCCGTACTGTGTTGCAAAAATGTACCTTGGGCCTTAAATAGCTATTGCCAAAAATGACTCATAAAAATCTTATTTCGATAGAAAACAAATGAAAAAGGAATCCTATGGAGACGTATAATTTTTTTAATAAATAAGGTGGCTACCGTCTGTGCTGTAAATGGATGGTATAGAGATAAGAAATGAGCATATTTGATGAGTCGATCTACAACCACAAAATGGTATTAAAGCCCTCCGAACGGGGTAACCCTTCAATAAAGTCAATTGAAATATCTTCCTACACTTGATTCGATGTTGGTAGAGGTTGCAAAAGACCGGTTAGAGATAGTGCTAAATATTTCGTTTGTTGACAAATTGAGCAAGATGAAACAAAATCAGCAACATCTTTATGCATACCCAACCAAAAAATTCAGCTGATAAACGTTGAAAAGTTTTAGCTCGTCTTGCATGTCCTCCCTACCATGAAATTCTTGTAATAGAAGAGGAATTAATAGCAAACCTTTGACGAGCACCACACGATTATTGTAAGATAAATTATTATCAATCATATGATAACCATTGGAAAGACTCAATCCTTGGAGAAGCTGTGTTTTAATGGCACTCATACTCGGATTCTTTTCAATTTCAGCATCAATTTGATTCTACGGAAGAGAAACCATAGATGTAGTAATATTCATTAAAGACAATTGAGGACGACGTAAAAGTGCATCAGCAGCTTTATTTTCCAACCCCGGTCAATACTGGATTTCAAAATCATAACCAAGTAGTTTAGTAACCCATTTTTGATGCTCCGGATTAATAATCCTCAGTTTTAACAAAAATTTCAGACTCTGTTGATATGTACGAACTACAAACCGCCTTCCCAAAATATAAGGTCTCCATTTCTTAACAACGTACACAATATCCATAAGTTCTCGTTCATAGATAGATTTTTGTTGAACTCAAGGAGGTAATACATGGTTGTAGAAAGAAATGGGTCGATGGTCCATTAATACAACCCTCAATCTATGTCTAGATGCATCGGTTTCAATAACAAAGGGCTGTGTGAAATCCAGAAGCGCTAAAACAGGTACTGTAGTCATAGCTTGTTGGAGTTGTCGGAAGGCAACTTCAGCCGACGAGGACCATATAAATTTATATTTCTTTGACAAATCATTTAATGGTTTGGCAATTTGACCATAATACTCCACAAATTTGCGATAATACCTTGTAAGTCCCAAGAATCCTCTAAGTTCTTTGACATTTCTAGGTAAAGGCCATTGAAGCATGGCTTCAATTTTAGTTTGATCGACAGAAACACCGGCATGAGAAATAATATGACCTAAATATTTGAGCCGTTCTTGAACGAATAAACATTTAGATCGATTGGCATACAATTGGTTTTCTTGGAGGACCTTCAAAACTTGTTGCAAATAAATAAGATGATCTTCCATTGTAGAACTATATACCAATATATCATCAAAGAAAACAAACACAAACTTACGGAGGTACTTTTTGGAATACAACATTCATAAGGGCCTGAAATGTAGACGGCGCATTGGTAAGGCCAAATGACATTACTAAGAATTCGTAATGTCCTTCATGTGTTCGAAAAGCCGTTTTGTATACATCTTCATGTCGAAATCGAATTTGATGAAATCCAGATTTGAGATCTAACTTAAAAAAAACTCGAGATCTATGTAACTAGTCAAGAAGTTTGTCAATGGTGGGTATAGGAAATTTGTTAGATACTGTGATTTTATTCAAAGCTCGATAATCTATACAAAATCGTCAGTTACCATCTTTCTTTTTTCCCAACAGTACTAGACTCGAAAAAGGCCTATCACTCGGTTGAATGATTCCCGCCTGTAACATTTCTCCTACCAATTTCTCAAATTCATTTTTTTTGTATTTGAGGATTTCAATAAGTCGGACATTGACTGTAGTCGTTCTCTCTTGTTATACAATGACATGATCATGTACCCGCTTCGAAGGTAATCCTTTTGGTAAAGCGAAAACAATTGCAAACTGATCAAGAAGATTGCGGAGGTCCAAGCTTTTGGCATTTGAACCATCGTCATGCTGTGTTAATGTCCCAAATTCGATGAGGAAACCAAATCCGTCCAATTTAAGTGCTTTAATAAGTGCTTGGAGAGAAACTTGCATTATACATAAAGTCGGATCACCATGCAACACGACCGTTTGGCCTTGCAATTCAAATTTCATACGGAGTTGCTTCTAATTAGTTTGGATATCGCCCAAAGAAGCTAACCATTGCATCCCCAATATCACATCGGAACTACTCAATTCCAATGGCAAAAAATCAACAACTATTCTCATTCCTTGGACCAATAATAATGTCTCGACGTACCCTGTCTCCTCCAACTGTAAAACCAATTCTTGTCATAACACCGTATCTTTTGATTTTGTCAGTGGGAATGCCCAATTTGGAAATTAATTCGAAACTCACAAAATTATGTGTGGCATCCCATCTTGTGAAGGCCAGGAAAGGCCCAGTTGTGGGTCCGACCCATATCAGGGGGTACAATCTCACATCGCTTGGGAGAGTAGAAAATGCATGGTATATAAGCATGGAGCCCCTTCCTACCTAGTACAACGTTTTTGGGCTAACCCCAAGAACAAAACATTGCGGGCTTCGGCCCAAAAACGGACAATATTGTATTGGGAGCACCGGGGGACGTTACAAATGGTATCATAGAGAAATCCCAACCGGAAGTGTGGCCGACGAGGACGTCGGGTCCCCAAGAAGGGGAAGGGGGAGGGGGAGGGGGGAGATTGTGGCATCCCGCTCTGTGAAGGTTAGGAAAGACCTAGTTGTGGGTCCGACCCATATTAAGGGTCACAATCCCACATCACTTGGGAGAGTAGAAAATGCATGGTATATAAGCATGGAGCCCCTTCCTACTTAGTACAACGCGTTTTGGGCTAACTTCAAGAACAAAATCGTGTGGGCTTCGGCCCAAAAACAGACAATATTGTACTGGGAGCATCGGGGGACGTTACATTATGTGTGGCACCACTATCGATCAAAATAATTACTTCATGACCAAGAATTTCGCCTTTTATTTTCACAGTTTGTGGTGACGTGAAGCCTACGACAAAATTTGCTGATAACTCTACAGCTTCATCATTCTCTTCACATTTCTCTCTGTCATCTTCGAACTCATTTACTTCTTCCTCCTCTTGACATATTAAAAGCTGTAATTTTTTTTCTTTACATCGATGCTCAATACTGAATTTTTTATCACAACGAAAGCATAACCCTTTAGATCTACGGTCGTGTAATTCAGCATCAATCAACCGTTTAAATGGTTTGTCAATTTTTGGAAAAACTGACTTGTGGCTTGAATTCTCATTTTGCATCGTATTATTCACCACTCGTGTACTGCTACTTGTCGAACCAACATTAGGGCGGATTTTATTATAAACAGGACTGCGAATAGAGCCTAATAATTGCATTTTGTCTTTCACCCTTTGAGCAGTCAACATAAATTTTCTTAAACCAATTGGCCTCAACAAAATAATTTCAGCTTTAATTTCATCATTCAAACTATTAATAAATTGAGCTTCTAAGATATTTTTAGGAACAATACCTAAAGGAGAAGCCAAGTTTTCAAAATCCTGTCTATACTCTTGCACATTATATTGTTGGCGCAACGCTAAAAAGCGTTCTTCCATCGAACCAGCCAGCGTGGAACGAAATCGGTCGATGAGCTGCGCTGAAAATCCTCCTAAGAGCGGAAGGGTCGACGACGATCTTCCCACTGGAACCAAGCGAGAGCTTTGCCCTCCAACACACGGCGACAGCTTCCATCCTCTCAGCATCGGTCATGCGGTTGAGGGAGAAGAATCGCTCAACGCGATATATCCATTCGTCCGGTTCTCCTCCTTCAAAAATCGGCATTTCTAGTCGGCGGGTATGAATCTCCAATCTTAGTCCTTTGTCACGGTGTCGGAACACACCCTCATCGGCGACGCCCCCAAACCTAGCCTTGGAATGGATTGCATCGAATTTGTTCGGCACTATTCTTTGTTGGTCAAAATGGAATTGGTCTTTGCGGTTCTCGTCATTTATTCTAGTAAGTCCCTCCAATTTTTCCAAAATGTTTTGCAAATTGGATTCCAGCAACTAAATTTTTGAAATGCCTCCTCTCAAAAATTCCATCTCCTCCCGTACTGCCACCAACTTCTCTTCCACATAATCCAAACGCATGTCGAGCTTCTTTTCAGCCATCCCAGACTGCTCCGATACCAATTTGTTGTAGTCTCTATGATCTTTGTCTGGTTACAATAAGCAAACATATTAATGAACAACAAAACATACTGTTTCTTCCATCAAGAAAACATTACAACAACATTGCAGAACATCAGGGTCGGCAATCCCTTCCCAACAACCTCTCTTTCTAATTTTTTCTACGTAATCGCATGCCCAACTTCTCATTCCTTTTATTCTTTAAACCACAAATACATATTACTAAAACACCCTTAAATAACTATTACAAAATACCCTTAATTATTTTGTTTTCCCATCATACTTAAATTTAATAGGAGGTGTTTCTCGCCTAACATTCAGTTATTCTAATTCAAATTCAATGCCAATAGTAAATTTATTCTTTTCAACGTCAGTCTTGATGGGAAAGCATTAGCAAAAATATCTAACATCATTTAGCGTAATTTGTTTTTTAATAAAATCTTGTGCTTGCCACCTTTTGTTTAACAGGAGCAGTTTCAACTTGCATCCATGGGTCAAACGAAAGATGTAAACATTGCAAACTTAGCTGCGATGGAGCAAACTCGTCTACTTGCCAATACATTAGCTCAAAATGAAGACCCTAAATTTCAGGTATATAGTTATTTTAATTATGTAACAGTCTTTTTTGTACTACCATATAGTTGGATCTTTGTAGACATGAAATTCGTTTAGTATGTGAAGCACTTAAATATTTAAGGTACATGTTGATGTGGGAGTCATGGCGGGTCTTTGTTTTTTGACTTTTCTTTTAGACGTAAGTGCAGTTTTTTAAAATGAAATTTAGTTTTGGCCTTATTCTATGAATTGATCATTTCCACAAAGAATTGGTTTTGAAAAGAGTGAGATGCCTTGAATGAGGATCTTTTCCACTTCTTTTAACATTAAAAAAAATTGTTTCCTGCTGTTGAATGGCGACAAAATGATAACCATTTGGGGATGGAATATTTTTCACTTGACACTAAACTCATGTTTTATGTTATTTTCATTCTATATATGTTTCCCTCCAAATATTGTGTCATGATTCAGAAAACTACCATTTTATTAATTCATGGATGTTATGATAGTGCTATAATGTATGTGTGCAAAGCTTATCTTTATGATCAAATTCGATAGTTGTTTCTGGAAGAAGTTCTTTCATTTGATAGTTTGAGATATTATATTTATGCCGGGAATTGTTAATTACACCATACCAGATAGTTTTCTATTTAAATGTTGCATGTTTGCCGATTGGCTCCAAACACATATATATGAGTCCGTTAATGAACTCTAATATAAATTATGCTTTAAAGAATTTGCATTATCTAATTTTGCCTTGGTTCTCTTCTCTCCCGGAGGGACAAAATAGAGTTTCAATTAGTATGACATGGGTTGAAAATAGTTGCAATCAGATTGTAGTATGTTCAAATACTAATGAGAGACTGTTGGAGTCCCCAAGGTAATGTTAGATTGAGTACATATGTTGCACGCTGTATATTGCAGTCACCCATAAGTTTTACGCTGTACATATGTTTTTTTTAAATTTCATTGCACCAATTCTTTTTTCTATTTAATACAAAGATGACTTTTTCCGTGCATGCAGAACTCCAAGTTTCTTCAATTTTTGTCAAAGATGAGTCAAGGTGAGCTTATTATTGATGACAATCAAGTCAAGCAGACTTCATTATCTGCATCAGATAATTGGGCATCTGAGTATCACCAACAGTACAATGGAGGTTCTACCTGGGCTGATGAATTTGTAAGCAAGTATCCAACTGTTGACGGACAATATGTTCTAAATTATTTTTCTAGTTGAGTTTTTGATTCTGGACTGATTTGGTGAGCTTTTTCTTAAGCATTTGTGTGACTATCTGTTGTCATGATTGTTAAATTCCTCAATAGAAATCAGAATGGTTGTTCCTTATCATCTATGTGGCAAGCACCCGGAATGTGTTTGGAGATTGAGTTATGACTTATAATATAATATATATTTCTAGTTGAAATATTTTCATTGCAACTAGAATATGTTTTCGATTGTGTGGAAAGGATCAATTGTGAAAGGGTTACTTATTTTCATATGGATGAGTTCATTGGTTTCTTGTTTGATTTGGAAGAACTGGCAGTTATGTAGTGCAGTAATAGTAATTTAAAATGATGTTACTTGCACTTTTGCTCGTCTACCTTGTTATTCACTTGATTATAGTTAAAAAAAATTGTTTCCACTAATGTATCGATCTTCCACTGTTCAACTTTATGTTTTTCAGGTATCCACTCGGTCTAATCAGTGGGTTGATGAGTTTGCTAAAGAGCAGCAGCGTGGTCCGGATGATAAGTGGGTCAATGAGTTCTCTAAGTTGAATGTTAATGACTGGGCTGAAGAATTTGGGCAGAAAGTTGGCGAAGGTGCTTTGGGAGAAAATTCTACTGATAATTGGGCTCATTTATATGATGAGTAAGGCCAGTTGAAGATTTAAACTCTTTAGTCAATTGTCATGAATTTAGCTCTTTTTCCTGCTAGAAGACGTTATTAGATCAGCGGACAGTCTGATTATCGGATTGATTTCCGTAATTTTGTCCCTCACTAAATGATTCTTGCTCTAATACTTCCAATGTTGGCTAAGATAATTTCATCACTGCTAAATGGGCTGAATTTTTTTTCTTTTCTTTTTGGTCAGGAAAAAATTTAATTATCCTCAGATGTTGTGTAGAATATCTAATGTTAACATTGATTTATCATGGCGTGACTTAAGGTTTCTAAAGGAGCAAGTACCTGCCAAGCTAGATGCATCTAAAGGAATCTATGTTTTTTCTGATATGAATCCTTATGTTGGACACCCTTATCCCTTAAAAGAAGGCCAGGAACTGTTCCGCAAGGGCCTTTTGAGTGAGGCAGTTCTTGCTTTGGAGGCTGAAGTTTTGAAAAACCCTGACAATGCTGAAGGTTGGAGGCTGCTTGGAGTAACACATGCAGAGAATGATGACGATCAGCAGGTTGTTTAGCATATTTCGAGTTAAATGATTGACATTTTGAATAACTGACACATTGCTACTGGTCTACTTTATTGCAATTGGTTCCACTAATCATTAATTGTAACCGCCTACTTATGGCAGCTCTGTTTTGATTTGATATGCTTCATGTACATTATTGGGATTGGTTGTCTCAAAATATGATGCTACTATGTCTTAATACATTTACACTGCTTTAACATCCAATCGCAGGCTATTGCAGCCATGATGCGTGCACAGGAGGCTGATCCAACAAATTTAGAGGTGCTTCTTGCACTTGGTGTCAGTCATACAAATGGTTCGTGGGTTCTTTCTTACTTCCAGCGCAAATTAAAAGAAATATACTTTCACTATGTCATTGTTAAGAAGCACCATGCGTGTTAAACTAGCATGTTTAACAACTATTGTGCTTAGCACATTAAAGTAAAAAATTTTTAGTAGATTATATCTATTTCATTAGGGTAATTGTAAGAACCTCATACTAGAATGTCTTGTGATGAGAGGTACTTGTGGTACTTCCAAACGCCAATTTTAAGTTAGAAATGATGAATTTCAGATGATGGTAAAGATATTCTTAAATTAACATCTTTTCATTATTATTGATATTTTTAAACTAATATTTGTTCGAATAGTTTACATTACTGACAAATATATCCAAATTTTTTGTTCCAAAATTTTCAATTAAAACCTTTAACACACATTTTTATGATCTACTTATTTTTTACTGAATGTTGATTTCACTTTTTCACTGAATTTTGCATATGGTATTTGCCTATAATAATACTCTACATTTTTTCTTTGCACATATTGATTAACTTTGCTTAGCTCCAGGGACAACTGTGAATAACTTGGTTGAAGACAACTGTGTTTCTTGTGATGAATTTTGTTTTACTAAATAATTTTTTGAGTTGTTGGAAAATACTTTTAAAATTTACCGAGTTTATACAAATTTTTAGACAAGTAATTTCCTTTTTCAATTTACAGAATTAGAACAGGCTGCTGCTTTGAAATATTTATATGGGTGGCTGCGTCATCACCCAAAGTTTGGATCTCTGGCCAGTCCTGATCTTGATGCTACTTTTCACTATAATGATGTAAGTTCCATTCTTAAAGGTCTCAATGCTTTTCAGTTTTCCAACTTCATAGTTTTCATAAGAATAGAAAAGGCCATGGAAATTATTCTTTTCCTGGACTCAATCGAATATTCCAAAAAGGCATAAATAAGTGTTTTTAGAAAGTTAGGAAATCCCATGGTTGACGATTTTGTTGAAGGACACGTGTTTATACAAGCATATGTGGTTTAAAAAAGGTTAAAAGTTTTTATTAAAGGCATTTCATATTTACTTGACTCTTAAGAATGTTTTCAGTTTTTCTCTCCGCATTTATTTAACCTCGTGTATGCAGAGTGAGCATGATAATTAGTAACTTTATTGTTTTGGCTATACAGGTGGCTAAATTATTTATTGAAGCGGCCAGAATGATGCCGGATGATGCTGATGTGCATGTAGTACTTGGGGTCCTTTACAATTTGTCAAGAGAATATGACAAAGCCATTTCGTCTTTCCATACAGCTTTGAAGCTAAAGCCACAAGATTACTCTCTTTGGAACAAGTTAGGGGCAACTCAAGCAAACAGTATTCAGAGTTCCGATGCAATATTGGCCTATCAAAAGGTGATTCAAGTAGTTTTGTGAAAGATATTTCCAGAATGAAAGTATGGCTATTCACCGAATTACTTGAGAAAATATTCTTTCATCTATAACTAAGCCTTAAATGTACCTAAAGTTATGTTCATGAAAATCTTGCTCATTATTGATATCTTCGAAGTGTAAGATGACGTTAATATGATGTTTTCTTTCTTCTGATTTATTTGTTTTTTTATATCAACTAAAAATTTGTTCTCACTATATCTCTCTCTCTTACAGGCACTAGATTTGAAACCTAATTATGTACGAGCATGGGCTAACATGGGCATCAGCTATGCAAACCAGGTTTTTTTCTCAGTTTCACCATTTATTATTTTCTTGCTTGCATAATATATAAAAATGAAATTGCTCTTTGGCTTCTCGTCTCTTCACTGTTATTTATCAGTAATTTTAAATACATTATTGATACTGAAAAGGCAAATGCTTGGACTGGCAAGTGTTATATAAGTTCTGACATCATAGACACTAAAAAGACCTTTATTTTTTTTGAAAATCTGTGAGCACTCACAATTGTTTGTTGTTTTCTTCCATGAAGGGTTTGTATGAGGAATCCATTCGATATTATGTCCGGGCTTTATGCATGAACCCCAAGGCCGATAATGCATGGCAATATCTACGACTTTCTTTGAGGTCCTACATCTTTAAAAAAACAAAATTCCTTTTTTTTTTAAGAATAATGATAAGTTTATCCTATAATTTTATTCTCAAATCTTAACACGTGACACAACATCATTTAGTTGGTGCACGTAACGATTTATTTTAATTGTTTATAATTTTTTTTATTTATTACACCAATTAATGAGTGACATGTAAGCGTCAACTTAGAACGAAAGATTAAAGTGTAGAATTTAAAAATACACCTAGTATTACTTAACCATGCAAGAGAACTTTTGATTAATCCTTGTATTTGTCACAGTTGTGCATCGAGGAACGACATGCTTGAAGCTTGTGATTCTCGTCATCTCGATGTTCTACAAAAGGAGTTTCCCTTGTGATTTAGTGCTATATCGTGTCAATAATTGACCCAAAATTGGTTTATAGCGAACACAAATTTCCCGAGAAGTGGGATGCTGAGTCTGGGCTGTGGAGCTATTCAAGCAAATTACTCTTTGGGAAATCGAAAACCAAAATGGGCTCGTTCGGTATTGTGATAGCTTGCTGCAGGTGATATAGGAATTGGGTAGCAAATTGAAAACGAAAAATTAGTTATTGTATTAACAATGATCATATTAATTTGTTATTGTATTGGCAGAATAAAAGTTTGTTAATAAATTTGTTGTTAAATTCCCCAAATGGGTTTTGTAAATCCTTTTTAGTTTTATTTGGACAAGTTTAACATTCTAAGGTTTATGTTGATATTATAGTTCATATTTCAAAATTGACAGGAATTGGGATTTGAGAGGTACTGGAAATTGTGAAATGTAAATGTATGGGAAAGCCATCTCTGCATTAGTCTTCATTCCTCTCGGACTACTTGATTGGCCTCAAATTTACGAAAAAACATGAAATAAAATTATAAGGAAATGAAATTTTATAAAATAAGCTTTTTTGTGATACCCTCATGTTCTTCATTATATTGTTATCACGCACTTGATAAATTGAATTTAGGGTGCAATTGTTGTAAACTTTAACTTGAATTTCATAAAATTCATTAAATAGGTGTCATTGAAATGATTTTGGGTAATTACAAAAAAATTCCTGAATTTTGACAAATCAACCTTAAACTAAGTTTGCTAATAACTAAAATTCTGAATTATAAGAAATGAACAACGTAAATCTTGCAGTCATATTTTTCATTAAAAGACTTCTCCCAAACTTCTGTGTCATCTGCGAAGGAGAACATATGTACTTATGACTGTCGTCTGCATATATCCATTCACACAGAAATGAACGTTCGTACTAAAATGAGCGAACGTATGTACTAAAATGAGCAGACATCGGTTTCCTAGAAAGGAAGTTTGTTAATATATGAAAGTTAATATAAAGGACGTTCGCTCTTCCAAATATATAATTTTGTGCATTTTTGTATAAGGGAGGACGTCCGCACATAGAGCGAACGTCGTTTAACTCTATATATATAAGTTGAAACTTGAAAGGACGTCTGTACATCTGCGCGAATCCTAAATCCCTAAACACCATTCAAGAGTGAATGAGTAGAAAAAATCAAGTGTTTGAGTGTTGCACATCAAATGGTGTTGAGAAGAGGAACCAACAATCAAGAATCCAGCGATCAAGAATTCGTTAACTATGGGATGGAGGTGCAGCCTATTTCGGCATTTCAAGCTGATGAGCTTCGTGTGTTTTATCATGAAGCTTTTATAGAGGTGCATTCGATCTCGACACCTCTAGATTATGAACTTCGTTCATTATGCGACTCAGAAGATGAACATGGGAAGGGAGTAGGCCTCTTCAACAAGAATGTTCTTCCTCGAATCTTTATCTGAGGAAGAAGTATAGTTCGTTAAACACAGTTAGAGAATAAGTTGTGGATTTTGCGTTGAAGAATGTGAATGGGATAAAGTTCATCAAAAGTTAATCCGATCAGTTGACAACCTCGTGCAAGGAAGGATGCAATTGGCTCATTCACGCTTTCAAAATGCATAGTGAACTTATGTTTCAAATAAAGAGATATAACGAGGTTCATACTTGTTCATGACAGATGGAAAGCCGACATGTTTTTGCCAAATGGGGGGCAAAGCAATATTTAGACAGGTTCAAAAGTCTGGCTATATGGGACATTCCTTCCATCATTGAGATAATCAAGAAGGATTTTAATGTTAACATTACCACGAGTCTTGCAAGAAAGGGAAAGAATAAAGCCCAAAAATTGAACAAAGAGGATGACGATGAACAATATAAGTAACTATGGTGATACACAGAGGAGATTCGCAGATCCAATTTGTAATACCCTAGATTTTCATAGTGCTAAGCATAAGATCTAAGTTGTGACTATTGGAAATTTATGGGATGACTGTAGTATAGAAATGTGATTTAAGGTTTTTGGTTGATTGAAAATGTGATTTTTCTAAGTGTTAGAAAGGATGACAAGTGAGTGGTCGATCATGTCTATGGTTTGATTGACCACTGAGTGAGTAAATGGTTGGGGTGGTCGATCAAGTATGATGTGGTCAATCGTCAATGTTGCAAATTGTTACAAATTACACTCATTGTGGAAGAGGTCGATCAACTGAAGAGGGGTGATCGACTGGTTCCAAAGAGAAATCTATACAGATTGTAATCTTTTTCATAGCAGTCGATCAGCTAAAGGAGGGTGATCGACCAGTATTTTCCAAAATTGTGGAATTTAAGGATTTGAGGTCGATCAAGGCAAGAATGGCGATCGATCATGGTCAGTGCAGACTGTGAAGTTGGAATTTGCGATCAATCGTCCATTGAAGGCGATCGAACAGTATTCGAGAAAAGAGTCGACTCTGACGGTTTTGCGGTTGATCATGGGAAGGGTTGATCGACCGATATACCAATGATCGCTCAAAAAATGGCTAACCGTCATCTAGAAATCGAAGAGATGCCTAGAAAATGAAGTGTCGTGACTCATCGACTCTCTTTGAACGTTTATCAGTATATTAGTGAGGAATTGGCAGTAGAAAAAGAAGGAAAATCTTTTGTGTTCTCTCAAACTTCTGTGTTTTGGTTTTCTGGAGAAAAACCGTGAGGTAGAAAGAGAGCTTCAGAGAGAATTATAGGGATGAGTTTGCGAGAAAGAAATTGAGGAAGGAAGAAAGAGAGAGACCGTGGAGAAGAAAGAAAATTTGAAGAAGAGAAATTCTCTGGAGGTACAAACTGTAGGATCGATATACGCCTATAGAGGGGGGATGAATATAGCGTTTTAACTTTTTCGTGCGATATTTTAATCTCTAATTACCCAAAGTGATTTAATGCGTATTATTAAAATATCGATAACAAATATATGCAATAATATAAAGAGTAAGGGTTAGAGAAATGCACACAATATTTGTTTACGCGGTTCGGCAAACTAGCCTACGTCCGCACTCCAAGTGGCACTTGGAGATACACTAAGTAATTGGCTTGCGGGTGCCAATAAAACCGTTTACAAATTGACTATTAAACGGGGCGTCACCCTTGACTAATTCTTAGGTCGTCAACCTTAGACTCTTACGAGTCGTCACCCTAAATTGACTATTGCGGGGCGTCACCCAATGATGAATTCTTAGGGAATCACCCTTTACAATCGAGCACAATAATAATTTGGAGATTAACTCTCAAATCTATCTAATCCGAATTCTCCCAAAATATAACTCGCAAGTTCGGAATAAGGAGAATTGGATATACAACAATATCGAAAGCTCACAAAGATTTTATCGCGTATGAAAATCGGCAGAGCTTCGCTTTAGAATCCTTGGTTCGTTGTAGAGAGCATAGAGTGATCCTCTATTTATAAACTCTGCCACTGCGTCTTCCGGACGACCTCAGCGTCCTCACCTATCGTCCGCACGACCGTTGCAAAAATGCCCGTTGAAAATATAGCCATTGGATAGAAAATTCTGCACTTGCGGACGCCAAATCTATCGTCCGCTGCGTCCGCATATATCGTCCGTACAAATCCAGAATTGGACAGATTCAAAGCGGACGCCATTCCCAGCGTCCGCTGCGTCCGCCTACATCGTCCGCGTCTTCACACAAATGTTGGACGCCAAAACAGCGCCCTTTTCTTCGCTTCCCTCCGCACAGCTGAAGACCTGCGGACGCCATTTCACGTCCCCCTCGTCCGCGACCATCGTCCGCTTCTCACTGAATTGGACAGAGGCAAATCGGACGACTCAGCTTTGCGTCCACCTCATCCGCTGCATCTTCAACTGCATAACCTTACTTCATACTTTCACAAAATGTTTCCTCTAAGTCATACGAACCTTCCATTCTCCTGCATAGACTTAGAGAAACACATTAAACATTCACAATACCCTTGGTCAAGGGTATTCTCAATTTAATCAATAAAAATGATATATAAGAATTCAATGTATAAACAACTTTTGCACTTTATTAAATTTCACATCATCTTTATCACATAGTCTAAACAATCTCTCTTATAGATGATGTCCAAAACATATAAAGTTGTTTATTTCCTAACCTAAGCATGTGCCACATACATTGCATATTTGATTTATTCAATTAAGTTATGCAATTTATCAATCAATTAATCCAAGCACCATGCTACTAAAATACAACTTATTGATTTACTAAATTAACACACAATTTAGTCATCATCAAAATAAAACTTAGCCTACCAAAAAGACTAACAATCTCCCCCTTTTTGATGATGACAAAATCCAATAAGTTGTTTACCCTAAAACTAAGCATTTGCATATAACTATTGCATATTAGAATTATCCAATTAAGTTATGCAATCTATACACCAATTTGATCCATGCAACATGCTATTCCAAGTTATACAACTCCCCATAGAATATATCACAACTTATATATTATTCTCCCCCTTTTTGTCATAATCAAAAAGTAATTCTAGGGGAGGGGAGTCCTAATACAATCAAGAATAGTTATCAAAATAAGACTATCAAAGATTCATCAAAGAAATTATCCCCCTTGAACATTAATAACATGAGAATAATGAGGGAATAAGCATTAGAATTCAAAGATAATTGCAACAAATAATTCTATTGAAAACAAATTTCTCCCCTTCAATCAATGAATCTAACTAAGAAGCAAATCATGGAGAGAAATATACATTCAATTGCAATTTGTGGTTAAAAGAAAGATATCAATTGTAAATAACCACAATTTCAAAGATTTCTAACAAAGATATGCTCAAAGAGTGGCTAAATATAGTTTATAAAATGAAACCAACCACATTCGAATAACATTAATTCAAAAATAATATCCCCTTATTTCAAAGAATCTTCCAAGTAGGCAAACCATGGAGGGACATAGACATTCAAGTTCAAATTGTCTTTAAAGATAAGATACCAAATTAAGCAACCACAATCACAAGAAAAATCATCTCTCTTTGTCATTAAGCATACATACCTATTTGAGAGATTTAGCATTCCAATTCTATTTGTGGTGTAAAATATGATACCAATTTGACAAACCACCACTAGGAAATAGTCAATCAAAAATATTTTCCCTCTATTTGCACATTAAAAATATTCAATCAAAAATATTTTTATATAAGGGTATTATGCATTTAAGTTCAAACAATAAGCACAAAAAAATGGGATTCAAGAAATAGATACCAAATGAAGGAAATAGAATCCATTTAAGTTCAAGAATTGTAAACACATGTTCAAATTCTAACAAGTGATATCAATTTAAGAAGTAAGGAATCAATAAAGAATACCAATTGAGAATTCACAATTTGAAGCAAAAAGTGATTTCTACCAATTAAGATTTATACCAATTGTAGATTCAAAGTATTGATACCAATTGTAAATTCAAAAATGATTTCTAAGAGAGATACCAATGTGTTAAATCTAAATCAATTCAATTATCTCTCTCTTTATGTTATTAAAAAGAATCGATTGGGGATATACCACACATTTAAACTATTTGCTCTCCCCCTTAGAGCAACAATAAAACAAATTTCATAAATTTCTCCCCCTATAAATTTATCAACTAGCAACTAGGAGAGGATCGAAAAACTCAAGAGAACCATCCCAACAAAAAATATATACCAATTGAAAAATAAATTCATAGATGAGTTCAACTTTTGGAAACAAATTTACTCCCCCTATCATTATGCACAAAGTCAAATAGTTGAGGAATCTAATTATGATACCAAATGAAAATCCAAAGAATATTATACCAATTGTAGAGAAAAAGATTTCATTGATACCAAAACAAAAATAATTTCATACATGATACCAATTAAAAAATAAGTCCAATGATTTCAATTGTTGAAATTCAATCCTAATAGCAAAGATTGATACCAATTTAAACATTTCAAGGCATAAAGAAATGAATGATACCAATTGAATAAATGAAATCCAATTTTAAAAATACTAATTGACATGGTCTATCTTTCAAAAATATTCAAGTTAAGAATCATTTCTTCTCCCCTTAAATCATTGCATACAATTAAAACATTGGGGATGGAAATCCAAGATAGATACCAATTGTAGAAATTTAAAACAAAATCAATTATTGATACCAATTGAATTATTTCAAATCAATGGAAAATATTGATATCAATTTGAAAAATAACTATAAAACTTCTTCCCCTTTATAAATCTCAAAACTAAAAACATTTGGGGAAACAAGTTGAATCAAACAATTTTAATTTCTCCCCCTAAATCAATTAACAAAATTCAATCTATAGGAAAATCCATAATTAAAAAAAATTAATTTTCTTTAAAACATTTATCTTCCCTTTCATTAATTTAAAAGCAAGGAAGAATTTTCAAAGTTATAAGCCTAAAGGGAAGCAAATTTATCGAAGCTAAAAATTAAAGTTAACATTTAAGAACAAGTCAATAAACTCTATACAACTTGATATTCTCCCCTTATATTCATGATCTAAATAGCAACTATAGGGAATTTAAAAAATTAAAAAGCAAATCAAGTGTATAAAACATTTATCTCCTCCTTTTATCATATACACATATAATCCAAAGGAGAAGTTCACAACAAATTTTTGAAAATAGTAATTGCTCGTAGTAATAATCTCCTTAAAAAGAATCAAAATCAAATTAAGAGAGTGTTCTAAATTTTTCAAGAATAGAACATTTGCCTAAGCAATTTATGTCTTCCCCCTTTTTATCTATAGCAACATCAATTCATAGGGGAAAACAACAAATCAAAATTGATATCCAACAATTCAATATATGAGAATAGAAAATTAATTGTTGGAGGCCAAATTTCAAGCAACAAAAAATAAACCAAGACAAGAATTATGCAAAATTTAGCTTAAAGATACCAATTGTAAAAGTTGATACAAATTTCAATCTATAGGCACTCTATCAATATCTTCCATTCTAAACTCAAAAATATCAAAAATAAGTTCAAAACTATGTATTGAAGAATTTTAGTCAATTTAATTTTAATCAAAAATAGAAAGTCAAATTAAACCACTTTTCAAATTTAATCTATTCATTTTAATTCACATTAAAGCCCAAACAAATTTAATTTTGCCCTTTAAGTCAATTATCAAAATAAAATCTATAGAGATTTTCAAGGTTTAAATCAAGAGTGGAAGCCAACTTAGCAAAATTAAAGCATTTGTATTTTTCTCTCCCTATATCAATAGTTAATTTTTAGTTCAAGAGAGAAATACACAAGTCAAAAAAAAATATCAATTGAAGATAGACAAGTTTCTCTTCCATTTGATGATAAACACAATTTATAGGCATAGCAGAAGCACAATCATCAAAGTCAAAATTTAACAATTTTGAAACAAGTCAATGATTTAATCAACTCTCAACAATTCTATTTTCTCCCCCTATTTCGTTATTCAATTTCAATTCAATGGAGAAATCAATAAAACACCATTTTTTAACAAATTTTCTACTCTTCTCCCCTTATATCAAGCTAATTTTAATTCATGGGAGAAGCGAATTTATCTTACACGATTCTATATCCAACAATTCAACCAATTTATGAGAATATTCAAAATAGAAACCCAATTGTTGGAACTATTCATCAAAATACTAATTGAATAAATATAGCAAATTTCAACCTCGAAATAGCACAAGAGAATTCAATCATAATTTTGATCTTCTAATCTCCAAATTAAGAATGAAAATCAAGTTAAACAATTTCAATCACAAATCAAGAATAGAACAATAGAATTGAATCAATCTATGCTTTAATCCCAATTAAAAATAAAGATTGAGTCAATCAATAATATAAATCATTCTAATCAATCAAACTCTAAATGCCAACCCAAATCAAATTCCACACTAAAATTCAATTATTAAATTAAATCATTTAAAAGGAAATTGTGTACCTCCACCAAGTTTATTTCCATTTATAAAAGCATTGGAGGCATCCTTTGAAGTTTCTCCCCTTTTGTTGGATATTCAAGTATCCAAATCCATTCAAGCTTCTTGGGAGAATCTCCAACCTACAAAACAAATCAATTCGATTTCTTTGGTACCCAAACCATTTTGGGTCCATTGGTTAGAGGTTTGGTCCCTTTAGGAACCCACACAAATTTAGAATTTAAATTGAATTTAGAATTTAAATTAGACTTTGCATCCAAAGAATAAACAAACTTTGAACTAACATTTGATTCAAATTTAGAGTTCAAATGCAAAGGATAGACAAATTTAGATTTAACATTTGAATCCAATTTAGCATTTAATTTTAAAGAACAACAAAATGATTTGTGTCCAACACAATTGCAAGAATTACAAATAGATGAACTAACAAATAGATTAGTGTAATTCTTTTTCTTTGCAAAGGGTTCATAACCAATTCCAGCTTTATCGAATGTAACCCTTTGCGAATTCAAGAGCATATTTAGATTTTTGCTCCCATTTGTGAATTTAAGCACTATAGAGTTTAAATCATCATTCTTGGCCTTTAATTCACAAATATCAATTTCAAGAGATTTAATTTGAGCATTAGCATCAAAAGTAGATTTAGATTTGGCAATCAAAGATTCAATCTCCTTTTCATGTGATTTGATCAAAATATTCAAATTATCATTTCTAATTTTCAAATCACAAAACTCATGCTCATGACATTCAATAGTAGTAATCAAATCACAATTCTTAACATTCAATGAATCAATTTCCTTTTCATGTGATTTGATAGTACCAATCAATTTATCATTCAATAATTTCAAATCACTAATCTCATGCTCATTACATTTAATGGTAGAGATCAATTTATTGTTTAACAATTTCAAATTGCTACAATCATGCTCAAGAGATTTAAAGGAAGATTTAGACTCATCAATCATTTTTTTCAATTCAACAATTTGATCATCAAAAGATTTGTTTACACTAGCATGCTTTTTGATCAAATTGCTATGCTCCTTTTTCAACAATTTATATTTATCTTTGAGCTCATTAAAACTATCTAGTAATTCATTAAATACATCATTATCATCTTCACAATTTGCATCGGAATTGCTATAATAGTCATTTACCTCAATACTTTTGGCCATTAAGCATACGTTGGCCTTTTCCTCTTCTTTTTCGGAGGATGAGCTCACTTCGCTTTTAGTTATTTGATTTGTGCCTGCATATGTTAGCTCAAGTGTTTTCCGTATATCAAAGGCACTAACACATGATTGAACTTTAACAAATTCATTTTTACTCAAAGCACTAAATAAGATATTCATAGCTTTGGCATTTAAATTCCAATTGTGCTTATCTATATCATTGAAATCACAACATGGTCTAGGAAGAATTATTCATTTTTCAATGATTTTCCATAAAAAGAAATCAATAGATTGTATAAATATTTTCATTCTACACTTCCAATAAAGATAACTACTACCATCAAAATGTGGAGGTGTAGATGTGCATTGACTTTCAACAATTCTATCGAAATCCATAATCAATTATAAACACTAAAATTTATCAAAGTTATTCTCAATAAATTTCAACAAGAAAATTTTTCAATAGATGCAACTCAACAAATATTGACAATGTGCATAAAATATCACACAAAAATTTAAATACCCGCTCTGATACCAATTGTAGGATCGATATACGCCTATATAGGGGGGGTGAATATAGCGTTTTAACTTTTTCGTGCGATATTTTAATCTCTAATTACCCTAAGTGATTTAATGCATATTATTAAAATATCGATAACAAATATATGCAATAATATAAAGAGTAAGGGTTAGAAAAATGCACACAATATTTGTTTACGCGGTTCGACAAACTAGCCTACGTCCGCACTCCAAGTGGCACTTGGAGATACACTAAGTAATTGGCTTGCGGGTGCCAATAAAACCGTTTACAAATTGACTATTAAACGGGGCGTCACCCTTGACTAATTCTTAGGTCGTCAACCTTAGACTCTTACGAGTCGTCACCCTAAATTGACTATTGCGGGGCGTCACCCAATGATGAATTCTTAGGGAATCACCCTTTACAATCGAGCACAATAATAATTTGGAGATTAACTCTCAAATCTATCTAATCCGAATTCTCCCAAAATATAACTCGCAAGTTCGGAATAAGGAGAATTGGATATACAACAATATCGAAAGCTCACAAAGATTTTATCGCGTATGAAAATCGGCAGAGCTTCGCTTTAGAATCCTTGGTTCGTTGTAGAGAGCATAGAGTGATCCTCTATTTATAAACTCTGCCACTGCGTCTTCCGGACGACCTCAGCGTCCGCACCTATCGTCCGCACGACCGTTCCAAAAATGCCCGTTGAAAAATATAGCCGTTGGACAGAAAATTCTGCACTTGCAGACGCCAAATCCATCGTCCGCTGCATCCGCATATATCGTCCGCACAAATCCAGAATTGGACAGATTCAAAGCAGGCACCATTCCCAGCGTCCGCTGCGTCCGCCTACATCGTCCGCGTCTTCACACAAATGTTGGACGCCAAAACAGCGTCCTCTTCTTCGCTTCCGTCAGCACAGCTGAACACCTGCGGATGCCATTTCACGTCCGCCTCGTCCTCGACCATCGTCCGCTTCTCACTGAATTGGATAGAGGCAAATCGGACGACTCAGCTTTGCGTCCGCCTCATCCGCTGCGTCCTCAACTGCATAACCTTACTTCATACTTTCACAAAATGTTTCCTCTAAGTCATACGAACCTTCCATTCCCCTGCATAGACTTAGAGAAACACATTAAACATTCCCAATACCCTTGGTCAAGGGTATTCTCAATTTAATCAATAAAAATGATATATAAGAATTCAATGTATAAACAACTTTTGCACTTTATTAAATTTCACATCATCTTTATCACATAGTCTAAACAATCTCTCTTATAGATGATGTCCAAAACATATAAAGTTGTTTATTTCCTAACCTAAGCATGTGTCACATACATTGCATATTTGATTTATTCAATTAAGTTATGCAATTTATCAATCAATTAATCCAAGCACCATGCTACTAAAATACAACTTATTGATTTACTAAATTAACACACAATTTAGTCATCATCAAAATAAAACTTAGCCTACCAAAAAGGCTAACACAAACTTCCTCTATTCTCTCTGGTTTTTTAGGTAACCGGAGCTTCTCTCATGATTTTCTTAAGGATTTGAATACTGTTATAATCTATGGAAGGAATGCTATGCATATATTGTTAGTCTAAGTGTCATTAGGCTCTTTTGTTTCAATGATGAATGTTTTAATTGGAATTATAAGTTATTTATTGGTAAATATGTTTAATTGTTTAATTATTATATTTATATGGATATTCATTGGAAATACCCTCAATACGGGTATTAAGTTGTGCTAACATATTAATCTAAGTCCTTGTAGTCTATGGTATAAATATTGGGACTTAGGAATATCAAGGATTGTAAAAAGGAGGCAAGAGGTCGGGTAAACATGTGAGGAAGTCGACCAAAAACAGCTTGCATGAAAGAAATGGTCGACCAGTTGATCGACCACAGTATATACAGATAACAGATTGCTCATTCAGTTCTGCGATCGAGCAGGGAAGATTTGGTGTACCAATTTTAAAGACAGGTTGCCTCTTAGATATGCGGTCGGCGAAGCAGTCAAGCAAGTAGTGCAGTGATCGACTGAAACCCAGATTAATGAAAAAGTGGTCGATCTAGCCTAAATGTGTTAGGATCATTTGTTTTAATGAGGAATATTGTGTTTGTAATTATAAATTGTTTATTGATGTTTGTTGATAATGTGCTTAATTATTTAAACATTATATTTATATTTATTGGAAATACCCTCAAAACGGGTATTAAGTTGTGCTAACATGTTTATCTAAGTTCTTGTAGTGAATAAATATTATATTGGGGCTTAGAGAATTCAAGGAATGCAAATCGAAGAAACAAAATTCACTCTGGAAGTTTTTGGACGCATCACGGTCGAATGTGCGGTCACTAGTTCTTCTGAAAAGGAATATAGATTGCATTGGAAGACTTTGGCCGAAGCTGTGGTTGAAGCCGCAGTCGAAGATCATGACCGAAAACATAAACAGATTAATCCTCGAAGTTTTGGATGAATTCAAGGACAAAAACCTGCAACCGAATGTATTTGCATGTAGTGCACTCCGTGATGTTTTGGTTGAAGCCCCGGTCAAAGATTGAGATCGAAATGGTATACAGATTATTCTGAAGTTTTTGGACGCAGAAGCGGTAGAGTGCCACGTCGAAGAGTGCGACCGAAAATGTCCAGAACACCCAACGTCTAGTTTTCAACGGTCGGGTGTGGTCGGCTAGTTTATATTTATTAGGATCGCCCTTGGAACAAGTATAGGAGCTTGACTCATTATCTATAAAAAGAGAATAACCAAAGCTACTAAATTGAGGAACTTGAACCAAACCAAACTTGTTGATTTGAACCAAAGTTATCGAGTTGAGAAACTTGACCCTAACCAAACTTGTTGATTAGAACCAAAGTTATCAAGTTGGCTTTCAAGTTTAAGCTTGAAGAAGATCTAGTTCTTTACAAAGAACCAAAGAGAAAATTCTCACAAGAATCCTCAAAATTCTTGTATATTCATCATTCAAAAAAAAGTACAAGCTTATGTTTAAATAGACTACAAACATACTTAAATAAATTAGAAAATGTCCCTAAAAATAATAGCAAATAATTCTAAAAATATATTATTTCAAATCTTCGCGATTTGGAAGCTTAAAATTTAACAAACAACTCTGGAAACTTAATAAATAAAATTACGGAAAATAGAAAACTTGGAAGTGGTATGTTGGTTGCCTAAATAAGAGTTAAATCTTAGCAGAATTTGGGATACTGTTTGAATTAACCAATTTCCTCCGAATCTTTCATTATTTCTGTCTATGGAAAGCTTAAGATGTCTACTTTAATTTGTATGAAGATCACATGTCCATTTGAAATATTGATCTTGCCAAAATCTTCAAATCAATTTTGGTGCATAGAAAATCTTCAAATCAACCATTTAATGATTATTTAAACTTCATAGCTTTTGTCCTTCTAGTTAGTCCATTTAGAATAATGAATCCCTTCATTTTTGTTTTCCTTTGCACATTCTTCTACCATTGCTTCTTCATAAACACTTAGTATATTTATTGGATGTGTTGAGTTGAGTCTTTCTCTTGGATCTCCACAATTAAGCCATGCAATACTTTGTACATTTTCTTGGTTCTTGATCTTGTCATTGGATCTCCTATGTATTGCAATGAATCATTATCTTTAGGCTTGAGTTTGGTTACACTTTGATCCGCATCATAACTATGGCTGCCTAAACTGAGGCCGACAAATTGGCATAAAAGAGATGGATAAGTCTCTCATTAGTGTCACAACTAATATTGCATAAACTACATAATCCAATTCGTTCAAATAGTTGTCTAATTCCCAAAGAACTAAAACGAGAAAATTTCACTCTTCTTGAGTAAATGTCTTAACGTTCCTTAATACCTTATTCATAATGAATTCTATCATTTTTCAGACCTAAATTCAGAAGAGAGATACCTTGTTGAAGGAAGTTAATGTGCACAAGAGGATTTTCCCTAAGTTGGAGTGGCTGTCCTTTTTAGTGTAAGTTTGGATGAACTTGATGCCATACTGCTCACAGTGATAGAAGTTCAAAAGAGGAAGATTGAGAGTTTCAGAAGGAATGAAGGAACGATTTCGTGAGCAAGAGAAGAGGATAAGTAGGAATCGAGTGAAGGAAATGATTCAGAGAAGAAAAACTCGAAGAATGGTGAACTGGAAGTGATGGAAATCGCAATGCAAGATAGGGAATCATCAGGGAGGGAAAGACTTAGGGCATTCATGGATGCGACAAAGGGCATCTTGCCTTATATATATCCAACAGAGCAAGCGCCCGGATCATTAAAAGTGGAAGATCGGACCCAACCCTAAAATTTTTTTTAAGAAATATGGAATATTTAACGTTGCCTGATCCTTTTCATAGAACGACGGATCGACATGAAAAGATAGCAATTTAAGAAAATAACCCCTTAAGGAGAGGTTATCTATAATGACATACGCATAGAACTTTTGCTTTTAATCTAGCATTCTTTAATTGATCCAAAGGATCCATGCTAAGCAATTAAAGGGATTTGGATGATGATATGATATTTTTTTTTTAAAGCAAACAAACTATTTGTTTGCATTCCTATTAGACAAGCATCACAAAATTATTCAAGTCAAGAGTATAAATAGTTTCATTAGATAATCCTCTATCATGCATACTCTTGATTCAAAAATCACTTTATGCATATTAGACAAACAATGTTTCTATCCATCAACAAAAAAATATATTTTCAAAGATAAGGATTTAAGAATTACCAAAATCTTTGATACCAACGATTTAGTTCTTTTGATTACCACAAGTTACAATTTTTTTTTCTTCTTAGAGAAGGAGGTAGTTGTAGTGACCCGTTTTTCATTTTTCTTTTACAATCCTTTAAAACATAACGTACAGTAGAAGGCCTTCCTAAAATCATTTTAAAACAATTTGAAATGTACTATAATAAAATCCTTTTTCTTTAACTAATAAGACTACACATATAAAACAAATTTATTTCCTTTAACCGTTCATGTTTAGTTTAGTCAGCACAATATCTCGATGTGAAAATCCTCCATCAACTGCTCCTCTTCATTTTCCACTAGTATCGTTACCTACATCTTAAGTCATAAGTTATGAGCCTAATGCTCAGTAAGAATGAATATCTAAAAACAATAACTGTGAATATGATATGCATATGTTGTACAATATATAATCATGCGTCTTTATCCAATCTTTTCCTTTTTTTTTTTGTTTCTCTTAATAGTCCAAAACTATTGGAGAATATCAATCCAAAGGAAAAGATACATCCTCAAGGGTTCTCATAAGCAGAACCGTAGCTAAATTTCTTGTCTCACAATTGCCTATTTATATTTATTCAGTTCATTGTTAGTTTCATTACAATAATTCATAATACAATGCAAGAATTATGCATACAAACATGTCCACCTACCATCCACAAGAACAAACTATACAAGACCATATAGTTCGAACATATACATTCCATCTTCAAATCATCAATGTCTACCATAAACTTAAGACTTACTCCTAATAACCTTTAGGACTTCATAGCTTTAACCAAATAATGGAACCGATATCTAACTGCCCTCATTAACTTGACATCTCACAAATCTATAATCTTAATTCTAGTGTATGTAACATATCCTAATCTTGTGATGTAGCCAAAACAACAACTTAAATTCATTGCTTACCTTATTGCCTTGGTGTTTTGCCATTGATCTTCAACTCCTAAAAAAAACACATAAATTCTCAAGTTATCATTCCTTTTCAAAATGGAAGGCATTAGTTTAAAGCATTGCAAATCCTTAACTTAGATACCACAACACAAACTACTCATTTTCAAGTATGAATCCAAGTATGAATACTCTTCTTTATCATAAGTATGCATACTTCAATAATCCACTAAACTCATCAATTCTAAAATCCATGGTTTCCTCAAAATATGCATCACCACTTAACATTTCTTCTTTAACTTACAAAGTTATTAAGGTCAATATAATTCTTCAAACATCACAACCGTGAGATTTCTACAATCTTCATGTTTTTCATTGATTTTTAAGACCAAGAAATTTAATGCCTCTCATACCATAAAGAGAGAGCATTAATCATACCTTTAACTTGAATAAGGCAAGGAGCACCTAAGGAATTCTTCCTCTTCTTCCCAAGCTTTCTCTCTTCCTCTAATCTACTTCTTCTCCACAATTTCCCTTTTTCTGAGTCTTCATGATTCTTCCTCTTTCTAGAGGAAATGCTTTCTCAAATACCAGCCAACACAAGCTGGAGGTGAAGTGTCAAGCATTCTCAGTTTCACCGTGATGACTAACCACTTAAAATCCAAAGAAAAATTGAAATAATTCATAATTTCAGACAAACCCTTGCTCTTTTGGTCGACCACCAATCCTCGATTGACTGCAAGTTTACCTAGGCATAAATATCGCTTAATTTGTCTTGAAGTTGATCAACCGCCATTTTTCCATGATCGATCGCCCTTTAGCCCAAGAACAGCCTATTACTGAAAACCGGTCGTTCATCAAGCGACCGCACATTTTGGACTTTACAATCTGTATAGACACTGATTGACCGCCTTTTCTTCAGCTGATAGACTAGACTTCACTAACTCTGTAATTTGTTTAAAACCAGTTGATCACCTTCTTTAGCTTATCGACCATTTCCCACAATGTTTACAATCTATCTTTAAGATTGAACGGCCACAATGAGTTTTGATCGATCGGTATATCCCCCGAGAGTTACTTATTACCCAAAATCAATCATTCATAGGTCACCTCCTAATTGACCACAACTTTCAAGATTTGCACTCTATATTGAAATCGATCGTCTATCATGAATTTGGTCGTCCAGAAACCCAAACAAGAGTTACTCTTTCACAATTTTGCTCAACCTCTTCCACTGCTTTCACTTTATACTCTTTAATTATCACTTGTTTTCTTTTCCTAATTACTTATTACTTAATCTTAATCATATAATGTTTTGTATGATAAATTTTTGGGATATCACATAAGCTTTGAGGAGTCTCCCTTGATGTGTCTTGAACATCCATTACCCAAGTCATTTATCCTCCATGGGAGAATCTTCATGTGCTTGTATTTATAGTTTTCTTCAAACTCCCGAGTTGCAGGCGTCCGCAAGAAAGTTCTATGCGTCTGTAATATATTTGTTGGAGACCCATTAGACATAGCGAAAATAGGAAGTGGACATCCGCAGTTAAGTCGTGGGCTGCCATAGTAGTCGTTTGCCTTCTGTGTGCAGTCGACCACATCAATGTGGATTTGTCCATTCTCAATGGCTGGACATCTGTATGTTAAAACGTCCCTCTGGATTGGACGGTCGCTCGTATACATTTTTCCTTCTAAAATTCTATTCAGGGCGTTTGCATGTGAAAACTTGACCTGGACTGAACGACCACAATTGGTGAGAAATTTTTCCATTCATCATGTCTAGGCGTCCGCCTTTTGAAACCAGTCATCCATACATTATGATATTCTTACTCCTCAAAATGATCTTACTTAACTTTGAGTCCCGTAATTTTATCATTTACTACATAGGCTCAACAAACATGTTAGTACAACTAAACACTCATTTTCGAGGGTATTATCAGTATAATAACTTAGAATATTATCAACAATTAATCACATTCATCAAAATAACCATACTTAGACTCCTAATTCAACAATTAATTATTAGCGTAGATAGGAATGATCTTACACTTTATATGATATTTCAAATGATGTACATGTGTTTGGTTACGTGTAAGAGAGATAGACCTATCATTTGCTTGGATAACTATCACTTGAAGAGCTCGTACCCAGGCTAGTTGCTCACAACAATTAGTATTGACGAAAATTATGGAATTTATTCATTTACCATAGCAGTGGTTGAAGCAGAATGCAAAAACTTATGGTTCTGGTTTTTGCAATTGTTGCTCATGGATATAGATAGTGATTCGGGGATGGAATGAATATTTGTTTATGACCAACAAAAAAAATGATGCATTACCTTTCTAATATCAATTTGTGTTATACATTATATGGGAAAATTTGTCTTATTATGTCTGATTTTTTTGTAAGGATTGGTGTTTGTCATCGAAGAGTTTGCACCGTCAGCTAAACATCGTTTCTACCTCCGACACTTGTATGTCAATTTCAAAAAATAATTTCAAGGCAAGTTGTATAAGGACAAGATGTGGAATGCATCTAAGCCCACAACATCAGTGCACTTTAAGAGAGAGATGAAGAAGATATTTTTGGTTGACCATATAACACACATATCTACGAAACATTAACCCGAGATTTTGGTTAAAACATACTTTCAGTTCAATCCCAAAGTGTGAGATAAGCCTCAACAACTACAACGAGTTCTTCAACGCCTGCATCGTACAAGTTTTATACAAACCGATTCTAACTACATTTGAGATGATAAGAAACTGCATCATGTGTAGGATTGTTAAGAAACATCAAAAGATACCTAAGGCGATGGACCTATTGTGTCCACAGATCAAGAAGAAGCTTGTCAAGCTACAAAATGTGGCTCAAAATTGGTGTCCAACATTTGTAGGAGCTTGTCAGTTTGAGATCAGTGACGATAATGAACAATACATGGTTGATTTGGACAAACATACTTGTAATTGTTGTTACATGTGAGAGTGCACTAGAATCTCGAGCATGCATGCAATCTGGTGTATGCATTTTATGAGGAGGTTAGTTGAGGATTACGTCCATGTATGGTATCTCCAGGAAACATACATGAGGATGTACTCCCACTTTGTCCATCCCGTCGGTGGCTAACACGTGACATGAAATGGACCAGGATCCAATTCTAACACCGCCAATAAAGAGACGACCAGGGAGGCTTCGAAAATGAAGAGTGAAGGATGTTGATGAGTCACATAGTCGATAGTCTTGAGAAGAAGAGATGTCATAATGATATGTAGCCAGTGTAGGGGTTTGGGAAACAACAGCCACACTTGTCAAGGTGGAGACTGAGCCACTAGCGAGGTAAATGGTAGAGGCAGGGCAAGAAGTAGAAGTGGCAGTGACATAAGAGGAAGCTCACATGACACATTTATGGGTTTTACCACTACTCCTGAGACACAAGTGAGTACATTATTATGTTTTCTAACATTATTCTAACTATGTGTGCTTTTTATGACACAGTATTGCATTTGTTATGTAGGAGTTTGTCGTGTCAGGCCCACATCTTTAACTTGATGAATGTTGCAATTTTTTTACTGTGTGCATTTAATCGCTTTCAGAGCACAATATTACATTAAGAGATAGTTATTGAAAATTGGCTCAACACGTGAAGGCAGTATTGGGGAAGGCCCACTTCTCCCTATCGTCAAGGATAATGTGAAAAAAGTGATGTTCTATTGTTGAATAAAGTAGACTTTATATGTTCTTGCATGTTTGTTGTATGGACATCCAAGGATTGCACATATACTGAATCACCACACTTTCAATTAGATAACTCACGTTTCTTTTGATGCAAATGATTTTAATGAAAATAGTTTTAATGCAAGCATTATTCGCTAATTGGGCAAATCAGACATCCAAGGCTGATCCTTGGACGTCCCTCAGCTTTGTAGCACGTTTGAGGCTTATCCTTGGACATTCCTCGAACGTCCATGTGCGGCCTTGGACGTTTCTCGGCTTTGTCACACGTCCCAAGTTGAGCCTTGGACGTCCATCAACTTTGTTGGACATCCATGTGTTGATCCTTGAATGTCCTCAAACATCTATCCGCTTTGTCAAATGTCCATGTTCGGATCCTTAGACATCCCTCGACTTTGTCGGACATCCCAAGTTGTGCCCTAGACGTCCATTGGCTTTGTCAGACACCCATGTACTAACCCTTGGATGTCCCTTAGCTTTGTCGGATGTCCATATGTTGATCCTTCAACATCCCTCTGACGTCTGTGTGCAGCTTGGATGTCCCTCATGTTGGCCTAATACACATTAGGTTATTTGTTTTGATGATGACGGTATTATTTGATGAATAAGTTGTTTAATTTGAATTGTATAAGTACGTTATTGTTATTTATTGAAAATACCCTTAATATGGGTATTAATGTTTAGTAACATGTTTATCTAAGTCCATGTAGCTCATAATATGTTTATTAAGATTTAGAAGATTCAAGAAATGGATAAACGGACAAAAAGGTTGACTAACAGTACAAAAGGTCCACCAAACTAGACGATGAGAAGGAAATGGTCGACCGTAGAAATGGCAGATTGCCCAACATTCTTCCATGAAGAAAAAGTCGACCCACTAATCGATCACAAAATGGTACAACGAAGGAAATTGTCGACCGCTTGATCAACAGCAAAAGGGACAGATTGCTCAACCCCATGCTGCAAAAGAAAAGGTCATCTCATTGCTCGACCGCATGAGCATCCATGAAGAAAACGGTCGACCTTGTGATCGACTGCTCCAGTGCAGTTTTCAACGAAAGCTTCAACGGTCTAAAAATTCAACGACAATATTTCCAACGGTCGAAAAGCGGTAGACCAAAAATGAAAAGGTTGACCACTCAAGCAGAGTTTATAAATAGAGGGCACTCCGAAGCTGAAATCAACAAATGAGAATCTTACTGAAACTCTGCCGAATTATATACTCATTGTCTCACCTATCAAAATAGTGCATAGGTCTAACTCTCTCAATCCATAACTTCATATTTACTCTTAGAGAGTTAGGTTTTAAAGTGTAATATTTATTTTCACAATTCTTGTAATTGAACGAAAATAGTGACGCCCTGTGAAGAGTCAAGAGAAGGGTGACGCCCTGATAATTAGTTATTGTAAAGGTTTCTTTGACACCCGTGAAGTCAAACATCGTCAACTGGGGAGGTTGAATGATTAAGGATCTCCAAGTGGGATGCTTGGAGCACGGACGTAGGCTGGGGTTGCTGAACCACGTGAACATATCAGTGTCACTTTCTCTATCCCATATCTCTTTACTTTACTGCACATATTTTTTATTGTTTAATTATATTTATAATAAATCACTTAGGGTTAAAAATATTAATATTCCACGAAAAAGTTAGTACATCTAATTCAAGAAAGGAATAAACGGACGAAAAGATCGACTAACAATACAAAAGGTCCACCAAACTGGATGATGCATAAGGAAATGGTTGACCGCAGAAATGACAAATTGCCCAACATTCTACCATGAAGAAAAAGGTCAACCCGCTGATTGACCACAAAATGGTACAACGAAGGAAATGGTCGACCGCTTGATCAACCGCAAAAGGGACAGATTGCTCAACCTCATGCCACAAAAAAAAGGTCGTACCGTTGCTTGACCATATGAGCATCCATGAAGAAAACAGTCGACCATGTGATCAACTGCTCCAATGCAGTTTTCAACAAAAACTTCAACGGTCTGAAAATCCAACGACAATATTTCCAATGGTCGAAAAGCAGTCGACCAAAAATGAAAAGGTTAACCGCTCAAGCAGAGTTTACAAATAAAGGGCACTCCGAAGCTGAAATTCACAAATGAGAATCTTACTGAAACGCTACTGAATTATATACTCATTGTCTCACCTATCAAAAGGGTCCATAGGTCTAACTCTCTCAATCCATAACTTCATATTTACTCTTAGAGAGTTAGGTTCTAAAGTATAATATTTATTTTCACAATTCTTGTAACTGAACAAAAAGGGTGACGTCCTAAGAATTAGTCATTGTAAAGGTTTTTTGACATCCATGAAGTCAAACAGCGTCAACCGGGGAGGTTGGACGATTAAAGATCTCCAAGTGGGAAGCTTGGAGGGCGGATGTAGGCCGAGGTTGCCGAACCACTTGAACATATCGGTGTCATTTTCTCTATCCCATATCTCTTTACTTTATTGAACATATTTGTGATTGTTTAATTTATATTTGTAATAAATCAATTAGGGTTAAAAATATTAACATCGCACAAAAAACTTAGCACACCTATTTCTCCCCCC